>CM031605.1:21708581-21733581 GCA_018398815.1 Conus ventricosus
TCGTGTGTCGTTTGTGTGTGGTGTGTGTGTGGTGTGTGGTGTGTGTGTGTGTGTGTGTGTGTGTGTGTGTGTGTGTGTGTGTGTGTGTGTGTGTTGTTGTGTCTTTAATTTAATGTATTTTTCACTTCAAGTGATATTACACACACACATACACACCACACACACACACACACACACACAAAAGCCAAGTGTGTGTGTGTGTATGTGTGTGTGTGTGTGTGTGTGTGTGTGTGTGTGTGTGTGTGTGCGCGCGCGCGCGCGCGCGCGTGTGTGTTGTGTGTGTGTGTGTTTCTGTCTCTATTAGTGGGAACACACAGAGTTTGGTGTGTGTGTGTGTGTGTGTGTGTGTGTGTGTGTGTGTGGTGTGTGTGGTGTGTGTGTGTGTGTGTGTGTGTGTGTGTGTGTGTGTGTGTGTGTGTGTGTGTGTTGTGTGTGTGTGTGGTGTGTGTGTGTGTGTGTGTGTGTGTGTGTGTGTGTGTGTGTGTGTGCGGCGCGCGCGCGCGCACGTGTGCGTGTTGTAATTTGCATTCATAAGGTAAAGCAGTTGGTAATGAATGGCGTAGGTGGACAAGTTTGATAAATGTGGAGATCATTGCATGCATGACAAGATCTTACGTTCAGTGCCGTGTCGTTTTCTGACGAGAGATGGGGGTAATGGGAGTTTCCTGAAACTAACTAAATGCAATTTGATTTACCTTCGACTGTGTATATGTTACGCATAATAAACCAGTTCTTGCACTGTACATGGACTGGCTAAAACTTTACGGAATTCCGGAGTTTGAGACGGGCAGTCGACGCAACCTAATGTCTGACTCACCTTCTCTCTGTTCATAACCACGTCATCTTCAGTACAAACAAGACAAATGTTGACAAAGTGGATTGTTGACGGAGAGAAGATGAATCAGAGATTAGGTTGCGCAGTCTTGCGCAGGCCGTAAACTGCGCAGACATGTTGCACGACTCTGTGCACAGGAACATGGATTACCTGTCGTTTTATGGGCCTACCAAAGCGGTCACATCAGGGTTGAAAGCATGTTGAAACAGAAGTGTATACAAACCGAGCGTACAGATTTAGTCAGCTGTCGTCTCACCGCTTTGGCTCGAACAGACAGAGGTCTTAATAACGGTTTGGCTTTTGAATGTGGGGACTAAGCGCTTTACACACAGAGACTGCTTAGGTCCGTGATTAGGTCAGTGGTTGTAGTTTGGTGCATCACTCTCCTTACTTCAGCGCTAACCGCCAGACTGGACCGAGTGAAGACCGTAACCTATCAGCTCGTGTCAACATGTCAACGGCCATGACAAACACCACAGTTTGGACGGTAGGCATGGGCAGAATTGGCTCCCTTGGCGGTGTCACGTACCTGCTTCCGTTAGTTTGACTTTTTTCTGGACATGGTTGGAGCTTTAAGGTGGCAAGTGTGTGTTTCCCTTGTGTGTGTGTGTGGCTGTTTTTGTCCCCCTCGTTTGGGCCCGGCATCGAGTAGATCTGCAACGGTTTTGTAACTGTGACACATCGCCCGTTGGCCCCTTAGTGACTGACCGCCAAGGCGCATCAGGTTAATGCATATGTCCCCAACCTCACCCCACCCCTTCTGGTCACTTCTTAAAGTTCAATAAGTCTTCCGGAAGAAGTGATTTTAAACACCATTTGTGCAAGTTATTCACAGTGAAACTGGCCGGTTGATTCTTTCCGGTTTAACGGTCTCTGCCATATCACGTGATGTGGACGACGGGGAAGGAAGATGATCGGGAGCGGGGGTGTTGGGGAAGGATGGAGGAGAGAGCGGAGAAGGATGACTTTGATTAGAGGGGGGTTGGGATCTGTAGTTTTGTACTGGTACCAGCATGAGGGCAAGACGGCAATTTGGATAGCCGAAAAGGACGGTCTTAATGTTGGGTGTCTAGAGGCCCGAATCCGCCGTCCTCTACCTTCTGTGAGCACGCTACTCCAACCAGTGGAACTGTTCAGACGCCCTTAAAATCTGCAGTGAGCGATAATCTTTCAGTTCTCTTTACGAAGCTCCTTTTTTTTTTTTTTTAAAAGCAGACTTCTTAAGCCACATGAAACTGAAACTGTAATTCGTTGTCCCGAGTGTTGTGTATCTTGCCTGAAGAAGACCCAAGAGGTGGAAACGCGTCGAGGTCGAAACTCGTTTTGTCTTGCGATTCGTTTGCCTACGTTTTTTTTTTTTTTTTTTTTGCGGTGCGTTATCAAGAAATTTTCAAATTTGTTATAATTCAACGATCCGCCATGTTTTCAATGATATTTGTTCACGGCATGATTTATTGAAAAATCCAGAGCTTAAAATTTTCTCCCCCTTTTTTTTTTGCGGCAGCAAGTACGTATCATGAAGCATCTCTGAGGAAGGCAGCTCTGACCGAAATGTTTGGAAATGAATATCAGCAGCCTGTTTGTGCTTCTCTTTTTCGCTTTAAAACTGACTCGTCTTTTTTTCTCTCCCTTTAACCTGCCGTTAAACGCGACAGTACGAAGACAAAAGGCAAACTGCCCAACCGGTCTTCTCCAGTCGCCACAAAGTTTATAGTGTACGGCGAAAAGCGCCGCCCTGCATGTATAAATAAAGAGAGAGAGAGAGAGAGAGAAGAGAGAGAGAGAGAGAGAGATTTGAACCCAGTGTCTGCTTCCGCGTGATTCCGTTTATAATCCATTTCATTTTCGATGCCAGCTCAGTCTGTGTTCTTTTATGGCTTGATGTTTGAATAGTATTTCTCTTCGGGATATTTTTTTTTTTTTTGTTGCCTTCTTTTTGCATCGTTCTGTTGTTGTTTTTTCATGGTGCTTCATAAATTCATGTAGTAACATTTCCATTTGGTCGGGAATGTGTGCGCCATTTTTGACTCTCAAAGGCTTGCTGGGCCTCACTCAAGCCGTGTTGCAATGTGGCTGTGCGTGACGTGTACTGAACGAATATTACAGGTCCCGGCACAGACTATCAGCCCCCTTGTTGTGTTATAGACTAGAACACGTCAGTCAGGCGTGGATAACTTCAGGTTTTGTGGGTTCAACCAAAGACACTGTCTTTGGTCCGACTTTCCCCTTGAACCATAGTATTGACATGAAGAGAGAGAGAGAGAGAGAGAGAGAGAGAGAGAGAGAGAGAGAGGAGACCAATTCGCATCATCAGATGAAAAATTAGAAGCCATTGGTACTATGGCCTGAACAAGCCTGAATACGAACTTCAGGCTGAAATGCATGGGGTTTACATCATGTTATTCCACATCCCACGGACGTGTTCAGCACTACTAGTTCAAAGTCGCACATTATTATGTATTCTTCCCAGTACTGAATGGTTTTTAACCTTAGACCTTAGCTGCTCCTGTGTCGAGCGATGCAGGAGGCGGTCAAAGCGCTCCACTGTGATCGGTCCTTCGCCAGTCTGCTGACGTCCCTCACGTTTCTGCAGGCTACACGTCTCCACAGTTTGCCGCCAGCTCAGCTTGGGTCGCCCTCTCTTTCTCTTGCCTGCGGGGACCCACTTGACAGTCTGGTTTGAAGGTCTTGTTGTGGGGGGACCCTCCATAGGCCTACATGGCCTGGCCAGCCGTGGCGTCGCGTGCATATATAGTGGTTGATGCAAGAAGTTGTTGGCTTGTCTCTTATCTCTTCGTTTGACAAAAACTATTCTACTTGATGCCCAGGATTTTTCTGAGGCATTCGGTGTCTAACGCATCCAGTTTTTGTTCTTCTCCTGGACGGTTTTAAGTTGTCAGGTTTCGCTTCCGTTTAAAGGGGAATGTCCTATTTCTCCAGATTTTGTTCAGCTGATTCATAACTTTCCGATGCAGTATTTCAGTTCGTAATGAAGGTAGCTCGGGCTGTTGATGGAACTGTGCTAAATAGGTGAAGTTGTCATCTGTTGGAGGCCCACTCAACGTGTTCATGGACTGTTTGGCACTGATGACAAGGCCGATATTTCCTGCATCGTTCGCTAGATGCTGGAAGTCCAGGGTGGCGGGTTTTTGTTTTGTTTTTGTTTTTCGCCGGGGCAGCTATCTCGTCAGCGGAGTCCAAATCAGCAAGGTTATTTCCTTTAATCCATTGTATTCCTTTTCCTTGGGTGGCATGCTTTATTTTATAGTCCATAGCAATTGCAAAGCAGAGAGGGAATAGAGTACGCCCTTGCCTGACGCCAATAAGAACATAGAAACAATCACCGAGGCCGTTTTCGATTCTGCGGTTAGAGTTGTTATTGATCTGCTTTGTGGCTGACACAAATGGTTTTTAATGTAGAGTCCTAATTCTGAACCACCCAACCGTTTTTCTTAGTCTGTATGCAGGTATAAAACATTTTGAGTCACACACACGCACACGCACACACGCAGAGAGAGAGAGAGAGAGAGAGAGAGGAGAGAGAGAGAGAGAGAGAGAGAGAGAGAGAGAGGAATGACTGCTGAGAGAGAGAGAGAGAGAGAGAGAGAGAGAGAGAGAGAGAGAGAGAGAGAGAGAGAGAGAGAGAGAGAGAGAGAGAGAGAACAATGACAGAGATTGAACACAGTGTATAACATCAGCAGTTCCTGACCCGACGCCATATAGATTCGCAACAAAGCAAAGCGAAAGAAACGGTAAAGCCCCCAACAGTGTCGTATCATTGGTAGCGCTGTCGTCTTCGCCCCTCAACTCTCACCTTGCACCACAATACCAGATAACCCATTTTATCCACACAGACGGGCGTGATAGCAGACCAACAGTCGGTCAGGCATCCGTCGGTCAGCACTCAAGTCCCGACAGCCTCGGGCGCGTGAAGGTCATCACTCACTCCGACCTGCCACTGCCCCAACCCTTTTCGCTGTGTGTACGCGCCAGTCAATGCAAGACAAAGTTACCGCGCGTTTAGGAACCCATAGCAACAAGACTGTCAACAGATTCTGTAGGAAAATTCAAGTTGATGCTATGATAGGTCGACTGAAATGCATGTAGGTAGCTGTAGAAAAATCCACGTTAATAGATCATCTAACATGCAGGATGATAGGTGTTGACAGGTCAATTGAAATCCATGTAAGAGACTGTAGAAAAATCCACGTCGATAGCTTAACTGAAATGCAGGCTGACAGCTGTAGAAAAAAGCCACATTGATAGGTCAATGCCAGGTGATAGCTGTAGAAAAATTAACGTTGATAGGTCATCTAAAATGTATGTAGGTAACAGTAGAAAATTTCACGTTGACAGGCCAGCTTAAATGTGTGTAGGTAGCTGTAGAAAAATTCACGTTGGTGAGTCGATTGGAATGTATATAGACAGCTGTAGAAAATTTTACATTGATTGGTCAGTTGAAATGTACGTAGATGGCTATTGATAAATTCACGTTGATAGGTCAACTCAATTGTCTGTATGTGGTTGTACACAGTTGCACGTTGATCGTCAGCTGAAAAGTAGGTAAGTAGTTGTAGAAATTTTCATTTTGATACGTTTGTTGAAATGCATGTAGGCAGATGTAGAAAAATCCATGTAGACACATTGGCTGAAATGTATGTTGACAGCTGTAGAAAACCCACGTTGACAGGTCGGCTGAAATGTATGCAGACAGCTGTAGAAAATCCACGTTAATGATTAGACGTAAACCTGTCGGCTAAAATGTATGTAGACAGCTGTAGAAAACCACGTTGATAGGTCAACAGAAATGTACGCAGGCAGCTGTAGAAAATCCACATTGATACGTCGGCTGAAATGTATGTACACAGCTGGAGAAAATCCACGTTGATACGTCGGCTGAAATGTGTGTAGACAGCTGTAGAAAATCCACGTTGATTGGTCAACTGAAATGTATGTAGGTGGCTCTTGAAAAATGTACGCTGAAAGGTCCACTGAAATGTATGTAGGTGGATACTGAAAAATGTACGTTGATAGGTCTACTGAAATGCATGAGGCAGCTGTAGAAAATCCATGTTGATAGGTCCACTGAAATGTATGTAGGTAGTTTAGAAAAACGCACGTTGACAGGTCGACTGAAAATATCTGTAGGTAGTTGTAAAAAAAAAAATTCACGTTGATAGGTCAGCTGCAATGCAGATAGGTAACTGAAGAAAACTAACGTTGATAGGTCAACTGAAATGCAGGCAGGTGGAAAGAAAATACATGGGAAAAAAAAGATGGCGCCGGACTATGGCGACACGCCCTCCCCGGGGATGGAAGCCCTACTCTTACACAGAAATCTTTAGGTGATTTTTTTTTCCGAGTGTGTTTTCATTTCACTCGTGGTAATAAAACCACGGACCTTCCACTTGTATCAACAATGTGTCTAACAGCCTTATTTCAAGTGCCCTGTCAACTCAAGTCGTTAAAATGATAACCGTGCATGTTCTACTCTTAGCTATAACATGTCTAAAATACTTATTTAAAGTGCCCTGTCAAATCAGTTCATTAATCACCGAGTTAAGACATACTGGTTGAAGTGATGGCCGGGCCAGTATACATGGCGTGAGGTCTGTGGACCTACCTTAGAGCCAACATTGTAGACTACAGATGTGTGGTTAAGGAGCAGGCCGAAATGGTCGTGTGTTTATCGTGGAGATGAAAATGATCGATCGACAGGGTTGTGTGATTAACACGGGGACGGTGATGACCGAGTGTGCTCATCAGGGAGACGGACATGATCGCGTTTTATCACAAAGAGTGACGTTATCATGTGTTTACCACAGAGACTGAATAATCGTGTGTTTACCACAGAGACTGAAATGATCATGTGTTTACCACAGAGACTGAATAATCGTGTGTTTACCACAGAGACTGAAATGATCATGTGTTTACCACAGAGAGTGAATAATCATGTTCTTACCACAGAGACTGAAATGATCATGTGTTTACCACAGAGAGTGAATAATCATGTACTTGCCACAGAGACTGAAATGACCACGTATTTACCACAGAGACTGAAATGACCACGTATTTACCACAGAGACTGAAATGATCATTTGTTTACCACAGAGACTGAAGTGACCACGTATTTACCACAGAGACTGAAATGACCACGTATTTACCACAGAGACTGAAATGATCACGTGTTTACCACAGAGACTGAAATGATCATGTGTTTACCACAGAGACTGAAATGATCACGTGTTTACCACAGAGACTGAAATGATCATGTCTTTACCACAGAGACTGAAATGATCATGTCTTTACCACAGAGACTGAAATGATCATGTCTTTACCACAGAGACTGAATAATCATGTGTTTACCACAGAGGCTGAAATGATAATATGTTTACCACAGAGACTGAAATGATCATGTGTTTACCACAGAGACTGAAATGATCATGTCTTTACCACAGAGACTGAATAATCATGTGTTTACCATAGAGGCTGAAATGATAATAATATAATGTTTACCACAGAGGCTGAAATGATCTTGTGTTTACCACAGAGATCAAGTTGATCGTGTATTTAACACGGAGATGGAAATGATCAGGTGGTCATCACAGAAGTAACAATGATCACATATTTAATGGACATAGTCGTGTGTTTATCACATAGATTAAAATGGTCGTATGTTTTGCGTTTAGATGGAAATGATCACTTGTTTATCATGGATATTAAAATGATTGTGTATTTTACCACATAATCTAAAATGATCGCATCTATCCCAGAGATGGAAAGGATCACGTGTTTAATGCAGAGATGAAAACAATACTGTGTTTATTCCGAAGATTGAAACGATTGTGTGAAACGATCGTGCATCTATCATGGGGATGGAAATATCGTGTGTTTATCAAGGAGACTGTAACGATCGTCTATTTAACACAGAGACTGAAAGGGGCGCGTGCGCGCGCATACACACACACACACAACACACACACACACACACACACACACACACACACACACACACACACACACACACACACACACACACGCTCGTACTCGCATGCTTTCCCCCCACCCCCACGTCACCCCACATAATCTATCTCCCATACACACACACATACACGCACGCGCACACACACACACACCACACACACACACACACACACACACACACACACACACACACGTACACACACACACACACACACACACACACACGTTGCCCCCATCCCTCCAACCCCTTCTTCTTTCACTGTCACCTTATGCTGTGTACAGCTGTAGCGACGACTGAGATATGCAAAGCGTGCACACAAAAGAATGGGGGAGACAGGATTGCGGAATTTTATTTGCAATGATCCGGTGTAATTCAGCCCGACGAGTGGACACAGCTGTAGTCATGGAGAAGAAGAAGGAAGAAGAAGAAGAAGAAGAAGAAGAAGAAGAAACAACAACAACAACAACAACAACAACAACAACAGGAGGAAGAGGAGGAGGGGGAGTAGACGGAGAGTTTGCTATTTACATTGCTTACAGAGATGACGACCGAAGGGACCATATTGGGAGAGAGAAGAGAGAGAGAGAGAGAGAGAGAAGAGAGAGAGAAGAGAGAGGAGAGAGAGAGAGAGAGAGAGACCGACCGACGACCGACCGACGCGACACGAACGAACGAACGAAATGTTGTTTGTTGAGGGAAAGGAATAAGCATAAGACAGTACTTTTTTCATCCAGCCCTCAAACAAAGGAAAAATATGTAAATATATGGGGGAAAAAACCCATTGCATCGAGCAAGAATGGGGCAGGGGGAAGGAAGGAGGGGGTGGCAGTGGGAGTGAATGAATGTCCCTCCATTAAATTTTGTGGGTCTGCATTCCCACTTATTTCCTTTTCATATTTCTGGGTGATGCTTCCCACTGTCTGTGTGTGTCTCTCTCTCTCTGCTTGTCTGACTCTTGTCTGTCTGCCTCTCTCTCTCTCTCTCTCTCTCTCTCTCTCTCTCTCTCTCTTCTGTTCGTGTCTGACTCTTGTCTGTCTGCCCTCTCTCTCCTCTCTCTCTCTCTCTCTCTTCTCTCTCTCTCTCTCTCTCTCTCTCTCTCTTACTTACTCACTGACTCACACAAACACACATATAAACACATACTAGGGCACACACACACACACACACACACACACACACACACAACAGAGAGAGAGATGAGAGAGAGAGAGAGAGAGAGAGAGAGAGAGAGAATGTTTCGTGTGCCACTCCCTTTGTGTGTCTCTGCCCTCTCTTCTCTCTCTCTCGTCTGTCTGTCTGTCTCTCCCACACACTATACACACACCCACACACATACAGAGAAAGAGAGTCGGGTTTTTATTTCAAAGTTTATACAACGATTATTCATACCCTCACCTTCCCTTCTCCTAACCCCATGATTTTAACTGGTCATCACCCTGACCAAATGTATTCAGCAGACCCCGACCACGCGGCTATCACGTGGGCACTGACTTTAGGTAAAAAGAAAAAGGCAAGGGTCGCCCCGGCCAAGTGCTCAAACCAAACCACCACCCCACATCCACCCCACTCTCACGCCCTGTCTTCATTCCCTCTTGAGTGGAGAAGTTGTGCACACAAGTGCGGTAACTCGGTTCAGTTCGATCGACCGTCTTCCTCTGGACTCTAATTCCTCCGTGGAAACGTCGCGCCAAGTTTGCACCAATGGCAAGACAGTTGATAGACCTCGCCCGGTTCTCGTAGTGTAGAAAGGCGCTCAAAAGGTAGATACAATTAAAAGAAAGGACGGACCATAAACCCTTTGTATGTTCCTTTTATTTCTTGTCCAGTATGTCAGTCCTTGGGGAACCGTCTTCTGGAACAGGAGAGCGTGATTACATGGCAGCAAACGTTTCGTTTCAGATTAAAAACCACCACGTAAACTAACAACACAAATAAACGGCCGGTAGAACAACCGCTAGGCTAAAACAAGAGTGAAAAGACACATAGACAGACAGACCAGTTCAATTCATGTTGCTCATAGCCCAGCTGGCCGATGGTGGGTCGTATACAAGCATACAAACACACGAACAGACAGACACGTAGACTTGCTCACAACACACACCACACAACACACACACACACACACACACAACACACAACACATACCCGAGCAGAGAGAGAAGAGAGAGAGAGAGAGAGAGAGAGAGAGAGCAGTTCAGTCTGTGCTTCAACTAGTCTCCGTTTGGGATCCACCTCGTCTTCCCTTTGATAAGTATTGTCTCTAAACAGGTTGGACATAAGTGTCCTGTGACTGGTACACAGTCTATGTGGAATTCACCCCTCCATGGCAATGGTATACCAGCCCAACGTCCACTTCAATTTTCGTATTAATTTTACCACAGACAACAAAGAAAAACGTTAAGGGATGGGGGAAGGGGGTGGGTGGGGGAGGAGGTGGGGGGAGGAGGAGGAGGACACGCATCCTGTACGTCTTGGTTGTTCTTCATCAAGAAAACAAATGGAGTCCACACAGGGACAATATATACAATAAGCTGATAAATGGAGGAGTTACGCGGTCTGAGCATCATCTGTTGTGGTTGGACTTAGTCGGCGGGTTTAGTACTGCCGACATTGCTTGGACTTTTAAATGATATTTGAACTGCCAGCGGTATCTGTGTATTAAAGTGAAATTTCTACCGTCAGCGGTGTCTAACTTTCAGGCGGCATCGTGCTCCCACGGTGTCTGTACATAAAATTCTCTATTGTTTTAAATAAAGGAGACTGTAACGATCGTCTTTTTTAAACACAGAATAAAAGGGGGCGCGGGGCGCGCGCATACACACACACAAAAATACAAACACACACACACACACACACCCCAAAACACAAACACAAAAACCCCACACACACACACACACACACGCTCTTACCGCATGCTTTCCCCCCCCCCCCCCACGTCCCCCCACTTTAATCTATCTCCTTTACACACACAAATACACGCCCCGGCGCACACACACACACACACACCCACAAAACACACACACACACCCAACACACACACACACACACAACACCCCGTTCCCCCATCCCCCAAAAACCCCTTCTTTTTTCCTGTCCCCTTAAAGCTTTTGTACAGCTGTGCGCGACTGAGAATGCAAAGCTTTGCACACAAAAGAATGGGGGGGGGACGGATTGGGGAAAATTTTATTTGCAATAAACCCCGGGTGAATTCACCCCGACGAAGGGGACACAGCTTAGTCAGGGGAAGAAAAAGGGAAAGAAAGAAAAAGAAGAAAAAAGAAGAAGAAAAACAACAACCCCCAACAACAACAACAAACAAAAAGGGGGAAGAGGAGGGGGGGGAAGTAGACGGAGATTTGCTTTTTCCCTTTGGTTTACAGAGATGAGGGACCAAAAGGGACCAAATTGGAGAAAGGGGAGGGAGAGAGAGAGAGGGAAAAAGAGAGAGAGGAAGAGAGGAGAAAAGAGACCGACCGACCCGACCGACGCCGAACAAAACGAACGAACGAAATGTTGTTTTTGGGGGAAAGGAAAAAGCATAAGACAGTATTTTTTTTTCATCCAGCCCTCAAACAAAGGAAAAATATGTAAATAAAAGGGGGGAAAAAACCCATTGCATCGAGAAAAGGGAATGGGGCAGGGGGAAGGAGGGGGGGGCAGTGGAGTGAATGAATGTCCCTCCTTTAAAATTTTGGGGGGTCTGCTTTCCCCCACTTTTTTTCCTTTTTTCATATTTCGGGGGGGGTTTTGATCTTCCCCTGTCTGTGTTTTGTTTTCTCTCTCTCTGCTTGTCTGATTTTTGTCTTCTGCCCCTCTCTCTCTCTCTCCTCCCCCTCTCTCTCTTTTTTTTCCCCCTTTTTTGCTTGTCTGACCTTGCCCTTGTCTGCCCTCTCTCCCCTCCTCTCTCTCTCTCTCCCCCTCTCTCTCTTCTCTCTCTCTCTCATTACTTACTCAGGACCACAAACACACTAAAAACACATACTAGGGATCCCACCACACACACACACACACACACACACACACAGAAGAAAAAGGGGAGGGAGAGAGAGAGAGAGGGGAAAAGAGAGGGGGAATGTTCGTGGGGCCACCCCCTTTGTGTGTCTCTCCCTCTCTTCTCTCTTTTCTGCCCTGCCCTGTCTCCCCCCACACATAAAAACACACCCCACACACAAACAGAAAAAAAAGAAGTCGGGGTTTTTATTTCAAAGTTTTTACAACGATTTTTCCCATACCCTCCCCTTTCCCTTTTTTTTTTTTTTTCCCCCCCCATGATTTTAACTGGTCACACCCTGACCAAATGTATTCAGCGGGACCCGCCCACGCGGCTATAAACGTGGGGCACGATTTTAAAGGGTAAAAAAAAAAAGGGCAAGGGTCCCCCCGGGCCCAAAATGCTAAACCCAAAACCCCCACCCCACACCCCCCCCACTCTAAAACGCCCTGTTTTTTCTTCCCCCCCTTGAGTGGAGAATTTGTGCCCACAAGGGCGGAAAACTCGGTTCGGGTTCGCGCCCCTTCCTCGGGCCCTCAAATTTCCTCCGGGGAAACCCGTCGCGCCAAGTTTGCCCCCAATGGAAAGACAGTTGATAAAACCTCCCCCGGTTCTCGTAGTGTAAAAAGGGGCCCCTCAAAAGGTAGATAAAATTTTTAAAAAAGAAAGGCCGGACCAAAAACCCTTTGTATTTTTCCTTTTATTTCTTGTCCATATTCAGTCCTTGGGGAACCGTCTTCGGGGAACAGGAGACCCGGGGTTTACAGGGAAAGCAAACTTTTCCTTTTTCAGTTTAAAAAAACCACCACGTAAACAAACAACACAAAAAAACCCGGCCTTTTAGAAAAAACCCGCTAGGCTAAAAAAAGAGTGAAAAGCCCCTAGACGACAGACCATTTAAAATTTCATTTTGCTCATACCCCAAGTGCCCGAGGTGGGCTTTCCCCCAAACAAAACAAACACACGAACGGGACAGACACGAAAGACTTGTCACAACACACACCCCCAAAACACACACACACCACCACAACCCCACACACATACAGAGAGAGAGAAAAGAGAGAGAGAGAGAGAGGAGAGAAGAAGCATTCAGTCTGTGCTTCAACTATCCCGTTTGGGATCCACCTCGTCTTCCCTTTGAAAAGTTTTTGGGCCCTCTAAACGGTTGGGGGACATAATTTGTCCTGTACTGGTACACAGTCATTTTGGAAATTTCCCAACCCCCCATGGCAAGGGTTTAATACCACCCCAATTTCCACTTAAATTTTTTCCTTTTTAAAATTTTAAACCACAGAAACAAAGAAAAACTTTTAAGGGGAAAGGGGGAAGGGGGGGGTTGGGGGGGGGGAGGGTGGGGGGAGGAGGAGGAGGACACGCATCCTGTACGTTTTGGGTTGTTCTTAAAAGGGAAAACCAAATGGAGTCCACACGGGGGCCCAATATATACAAAAAAGCTGAAAAAAGGAGGAGTTACGCGTCTGAGCATCATCTTTTTTGGGGTTTGGGGATTTTAAGTCGGGGGGTTTAGTATTCCCGACATTGTTTGGGAAATTTTTTAAAATGTTTTTTTGAAGGGCCAACGGTATCTGTGTATTAAAGTAAAAATTTCTCCCGGGTTCAGGGTTTTTTGGTCAAACCCTTTCGGGGGGCCGGCTTTCGTGCCCCCCAGCGGTGTCTGTACTTTTAAAAATTTCCCTCTTATTGCCCTTTTATTTCTTTTTTTTTAAGTGGATTTCTTTTTGTGAGAAATGTCTCCCTTTTTCGAAGGGTTAAGCCCATTTTTTGGCTGTCCCCTTTACTGTATTTTCCCGCGCCCCACCCCTCTCCCCCCCAACCACACAACACAAACACACACACACACACACCCAACATTCACACACGAACATTTTCTCTCTCTCTCCCCTCTCTCTCTCTCCCCTCTCTCAAAACACAAAACACACACACACCCCACACACACCCCACACACACCCCACACAAAACACACACACACACACTCATTCACCACACACACACACAAAACCCCACACACACAAACACCACACCCCAAAAACCACCCCCACAAAACACACACTCTCCCTCTCCCCTCTCTCTCTTTCTCTCTTCTCCCCTAAACACACACACCCTCCCCACACATATAAAAAATCGGGACACATACTCAGACATTTTACACAAAGAGTTTTTAACACATACAAAACGCAGGGACACACACACACACACACACACCCACACCCACACACCACACACAACACACACACACACACACACACGGGGGCGCGCGCGCGCGCCCCGCGTGACGGGAAACGCGCTTGCACAGCAGAGACACTCGTTAAAGCGCGCATAAGCAGGGAAATACAACACGCGCGCGCAAAACGCCACAACCCACACAAAAAAACAAACAAACACCACACACACACACACACACACACCACACCACACACACACACACCACACACACACACCTATACATTTTTCAATATCAAAAATTAGTTGATAGCGTTAAAGGGGGAACAACCACCCCACACACACACAACCAACACCACACACACACACACCCACACAAAGGCTCGCGCCCCGCGCGGGAGGGGGTTAGGGGGGGGGGGGGAGGGGAAAGGGAGAGAGAGTGAAGGAAAAGAATCGGTCACATAAAAATTTTGCGCCCACGCCCCCCCCCTCCTGACTCCCATATCGTTTTTTTTTCCCCCCGGGCCTCCCAGCCCCAGCCCCCCCCCCCCCCCCCCCTCCCACCCCACCAAAGGAGAGGGGGGGATAGCAGGAAAAAACTGTTTGCTCACTGCAGTTTTGATAAGGGATTTTTTAATCAGCACCGATGCAGGGGAAAGGGGAAATTTGCAAAGTGCACCAATTTGCACACCCCCACCCCTAGTTTCTCCCACATAACCAAGTTTTAGAGAAAAAAAAAGCGCGCGCCCCAAACGTGTGTGGTGTTGTGTGTTTTTTGGTGGTGGTGTGTGTGTGTGTGTGTGTGTGGTGTGTGCCCTGGTTTTGCGTGTGCGTGTGTTTCAAGCAGGGCGTTCCCTTTGGGTGTGTGTTGTGTGGGGGGGGGGGGGGGGGGGTTTTGGGGGGGGGGGTGTTACCCTGCAATTTTCAGTTTTATTTTGCTTAAACTTTGTTGCTGTGTAAAACCACTTCTTTTTCCCCTCAACCCCTCCCCCCCCCCTACACCCCCCCCCCCCTTCCCCCCTTCTCTCAATTTACGAAACTAGTTTTATAACCTTTCAAAAACTTTTATAAAAGGGTATTCAGATTTTTTTTTTGGTTTGGCTTTTTTGTTTTTTTGGTAACGGGAACTTTAAAGCCCCCTTTTAAAACATCAAACGCTGCGGAAAAAGCGTTTTTTAAGATATGTTTTTAAACCTATGAAAGGGTCCCCAATTTTTGATAAGGGTTTCAGTGAATCCTTTATGTACGTACATGAAAATTGGGAAATCCAAATTTCCCCTCTCTCTTCCCCTCCTCTTTTCTCTTTTCTCTCCCTCTCTCTCTCTCTTCTCTCTCTCTCTGTCCGCCTAAGTCTGTCCCCCCTGTCTCTCTCCCCTTTTTTCTCCCTCCTCGTGGGTCGTTTCTCTCTCTCTCTTCTCGCCGCTCGCTCGCTCGCTCGCCCCCCCATTTGTCTCTCTGCCCTCCCTGGGCTTCTCCACCTCAGAGGGATGAACTTGAAATTTAAAATCATTGGGGGAATTTTTTTCCGGGGAAAGCTTTGAAAATTGACAGTTAAAGGGATGGGTGAAGTTTAAGATAAAAATAATGCGAGAAAAAAGAATGAGTAATATCATTCTTTCGCCATGGGGAAAGGATCCCAAATAAGGGATCCCAATGTCATTTAAAATTGAGTGGAGGGTCAAAGTCAGCCCTTACCTGTTTTTCTTCTTCTTCTTCTTCTTTTTTTTTTTTTAAAACCTTGTGCTTTAACCTGTCTGGGGCCCAAAAAGGGAAAATGTTACTTTTTCCTTTTTTTTGTTAATCTTTAAATTTGATACACTTTAGGAATGAATGTGTACTATTTGTTTGCAAAAAGGGGGGGAAATGTTATTGTTTTGTTGCCCCCCCCCCCCCCCCCCCCCTTTTCAAAAAACCCCTTTGGGAATGACAATAAATATCAAAGTGTCAAAGGGGTCTCAGCTTCTCACCCCTCCTCTTTCCCTTTTTTCTCCTTTCCCCTTTTTTCTTCCTCTTTTTCCTCTTTTTCTTCTTCTTCTTTTTTCTTTTTCCCTTTTTTTCTTCCCCTTCCTTTTTTCTTCCTTCCTTTTTCTTTTCTTTTTTCTTCCCCTCCTCCTCCTCTTCTTCTTCTTCTTTTCTTTTTTCTTCCTTTTTTCTTTTTTCCCCTTCCCTTTTTCTCTTCTCTCCCCTCTCTCTCTTCTCTCCTTTCTCTCTCTCTCTCTTCTCCCCTCTCTCTTCTCCAGTTTGCTCATTCCCCTTGGGCTTTTGCTTTTTTGGCATTTCTTTACCTGTTCTGCTTACTTTGGGGGTGAGAGAAAAAACACAGAAATTTTAAACAGAGAAACAAAGGGAAAAAAGACGGTGGGCGGAGTGGTGATTTTTCACTTTGTTGGTGAGGATTGGCGTGGCCCCCGCGCACGCCAAAGCACACATGCACGCACACACGCACCACACACACACCCGCGCGCGTGCGCCCTGCAACACAAAACACACCACACACACACACACACAAAACACACAAACAACACCATAAGAAAAAAAAGGGTCCATATAAAGCACTGACACCCCGCGAATGGGAAAGAAGGGGAAATGGGGGAAGGGGTTTTTTATTTAAAAAGGGTTCTTTTTAGTAATACGTCGGGCGTCCCGTTTCGTCTGCTTTTCAAACAAAATTATATTTTAATTTTGTGTTTATGCGTTTTAAGTGAGTGTTTTCGAGACCCAAAAAAAAAAAAAAAAAAAAAACCCCAAAAAAAAAAAAAAAAAGGCACCCAAATACCCAACTTTAAATGTCTAAAAAAAGAGAGGAAAGAGATGAGAGAGAGAGGAGAGAGAGAGAGAGAAAAGAGAGGGGGGAGAGGGGAGAGAGAGAGTTTGTGTGTGTGGTGTGTTTTGTGTGTGGGGTTTTGTGTGTGTGTGTGTTTTGGTTGGGTCTGTAGGGGGAGGGAGTTTTTTTTCGGATAGATCGGGGGGAAAGGGGCGGGGGAAAAAAAAAAGATTAACTGAGGAAAAAATGTTTTTTTTTCCTAATGGTTTAAAATAAAAGATAAAAAATTTTTTTTCCCCCCCCGGGGGCCCCAAAAAAAAACGGGGCCAGAGAGGGGGGGGGGGGAGAAAAAGAGAAGAAGAAAAGGAGCAACCCCAAAACTTTCTAAACCGTGAAAACATCTTTTTTAAAGAAGGGGGGTAAAAAAAATGAAGGGAAGGGTTTATGTCAGTACGTACGTTTGCCCCAGGGCTTAACTAAAAACCCAGCGAGTGTTTTCCGGGAAGGGGGATTGCCTGGGGAAACAAACGAAAAACCCCCCCATGTACATGCAACATGAGTGATAAAGTCCCAAACCCCTGACCCACACAAGCAAACCTGCATCGGGGCCCCCGCATCAGAATACAGATGATAGGTCGAAACCCTCACCCAAAAGCACGCACGCCCACGCCCCGCACCGCACACACGCACACAAAACACACAACAAAACACACACACACCACCACGGGGACAGAGAGAAAGGGTAAGACAAGGGTTGGAGAAATGGGGAGAAAAAGGGGATAGAAAGGAAAAGAGGAGGGTGGGGAGTAGTACTAAAGGCATCAGTCTTTTATTTTATTCACGAGGCGAAAGGGGGTTTTTTTGGGAAAAAGGGTTTTGATACTTTTACACAAAAGCATTAACCCCCAAAGCGGGGGAACAGGCCTTGAATACCTAGCTGACAATTTCTTCGAAAAACTACGTGTGTGCATGAGCGTTTCGTGCGTGCGTGCGTATGTTTGGGGTGTGTGTGGTGCAAGTTGTGTTGTGTTGTGGGTGTGTTGTGTGTGTGTGTTGTGTGTGTGTGTGTGTGGTGTGTGTGTTTGTTTGTTTAGTTTTTCTCCCCTTTTTACATGGCGTGTTTTTTTGAAAGATTTTGAATTTGTAAATTTTATACAACAAGAGACAAATTTATTAATTTCCCCAAATAAAACATTTTTTAAAAATAAAGCTTTAAAAACACCCGGACATGAAACAAAAAACAATGTTTTTTCTTTAAAAAAAACTGAAATATCATATAATTACCCATAGGACTGCGAAATAAATATTTTGACACATTGCAAAAAAAAAAAAGATTTGAAATTAGGTCTTAAAATCATCAACGGGAGGTTTTTTTGGGAAATGTTTGTTTTTATGTGTGGTGTGTGTGTGTGTGGTGTTGTGTGTGTGTGTGGGGTGTG
Organism: Conus ventricosus; assembly: GCA_018398815.1. Lineage (NCBI taxonomy): Eukaryota > Metazoa > Mollusca > Gastropoda > Neogastropoda > Conidae > Conus > Conus ventricosus. The sequence continues at coordinate 21,726,777 of CM031605.1, forward strand.
TGTGGTGTGGTGTTAAAAGTGTGTGTTTTGTGTGTGGTTGTTTTTGTGTGTGTGTGTGTGTGTTGTCTGTGGGGTGTGTCGTGGTGCCCGTGCGTATGCGTTTCGTTCGTAGTGCGTGTTTCGAGGTGTGTGTGCGTTCGTGTGAATATGGGGTGTGGTGTGTGTGTGTTTGTGTGTGTGGTGTGTGTGGGTGTGTGTGTGTGTGTCGTGTGTGCCCTTTTTTTGCCCAAAGGGGGTGTGTGGTGTGTGTGTGTGTGTGTGTGTGTGTGTGTGTGTTTTGTGTGTGTGTGTGTGTGTGTTCCTCTGTTTCGTATGGAATATGAGCAGAATGAATGTTCAAATTTTTGTAGTTTACTCATCGCTGGTTTAAAAAAAAAAAAAGGGAAAGGGGTTTTAACAGTTGGTTTAAAAAGGGAACGGGGACAAAATCCCTTTTATTTTAAGTGGAATACACAGACATGTTGGAGAAGAATGGATGGGTGGGGAAAAAAAAAAAAAAAAAAAAAAAAAAAAAAGAAGAGAGAGAGAAGGGGGAGGAGGGGAGAGAGAGAGAGAGAGAGAGAAAGAAGGGATGAAAGAACGAATTTTTTTAATCAGTGGGGATAGAAAGAGCTTTAAACCCCCGCCCTTTTTACATCCAGACCTCCGGGGTAAAAAAAAAAAAAAAAAAGGAAAAACTGCCCTTCCCGATACACAAACAAAATACTATGAAAAGCGTTTTTGTACAAATTGAAAAACCATGTACAGCAGAGGGGTAGGGGGGGGCCCGGGTGTGAAAGGGAAAAATGTTTTGAGGAAGTGGGGGGGGGGGGGGATGAGAGAGAGAGAGAGAGAGAGAGGAGAGAGAAAAGGGGGGAGAGAGAGGGAGAGGGGAGGAGAGAGAGAGAGAGGCGTGTAAAGAGACTCGGGAAAAAAGCAAAAATAAGTTTTCCCCAGAATAAATGGGGCACTTTTTTTAATTTGATTTGTTACCGCCGTAGACAAGGGCATAATTTTCAGAAGAAAAAAAAAACCAAATCAGATGTAGATGAATGAAAGAGAGCATCACTAACACCGGGACAATTCTAAAGCTTTTTTTTTTTCCCTTAAAAATTCACAAGGAGTTTTTTTATCCCTTCGACTTTTGTGGAGATCTGTGTTCGCCCTGTGCCCTTCCAGTTGGGATATAGATGATCCCGGGGACGACGAAGTTTTTCCATTTCTGTCACGTTCTGTTTTTTTTTAGATGACATTTCCAGAAGAAATTTCGGGGCAACAACGGCGGAGGGTTTCGGGGGGGGGGGGGAGGGTGGGGGAGAAAAGGGAAGCTTGGGAAAAAACGAGACTTTTCTTACGCTTCCAAAACTTTCCCCGTAAGATCAAAAGCCATTTCCCTGATGTTCTCAGGGTTTTTTTGTCGGAGGTTTACAAACACACTTCCCCGTATTTCCCCCCAGCCCTTTTTGTTGGAGGTCCCAAAAAAAAAAACGCTTCCTGTTACGTTCCCAGTCTTCCTTTTTTGGACCCACAATAAAATTTTCCCGTGTCCCCCTTTTTTCCCTCAGAGGTCCCCCACTTACACTGGTGAAAGCTCCAAATCTTTCCCTTTTGGGCCCCATACTCTGCTAACTGAAAAACCCTTTTGAGTGCCCGCGCGGTGCTGGGTCTTCCGTGGGATCCTTGCTTGGGAAAACCAGGGGGCCCCCTCTTGTTCCTCCTACAGAGGGCGGGATGGGTGGTTTAAAAAGGGGGGGTCACTGAGAGGGGCCTTTTTAGCCAAAAAAACCCTTCCAAATTTGGTTCCAAAGGAAAAAAAAAAGGGTCTTTTCAAATTTTCCCCGCCAGCAAGGTTTTTTCCCCGGGCGGTTTGTGTTTGGGAAATTGGAAAGGGTAAATTTCGGCCCCCCCCCCCAAAACAACAACAACAAAAAAAAACAAAACACCAAAAAACAACAACAACAAAAAAAACAAAAAAAACAACAAAAAAAACAAACAACCGAAGCTGCAATTTTTCGTTTTTTCCGGTTTTTGGTCAAACCATTGTGGATAAAAGCTTTTCCCTTTTTAAATTGTCAACCATTTCCCAAAGAAAAAAAATTAAAAGGGCCTCATTTTAAAAAAAAAACCCTTTTAGAATGCTTAAAATGTGTAATTGTTTAAAAAATTTTGGGGGGATTTAAATAAGAAAAACCCGAACCGAAAACTTGTAATATGTCTTCGGGGGTGGGAGGGGGAGGTATTTACTCCCGGTATTCACACAACAAAATTTGAGCAAAAAACCTTTCAACCCGCCCTTTAAAAATGTAGGGTGAGTATTAATTTATTTAGACAGGGAAGAAACAGTTCTGATATGCCTGCAATGATTTTTGGGCCCATATATCAAAAGAAAAAAACCCGGGGGATTCCCGGGGAAAGTCGGATTTTAAGTTTGAACTTTCGGGGCAAAGGTTTGGGGAAGGGCTTTATCCCCTGAGTGCCTTTTTTTGTTTTAGCGTGTTTTTTGAACGGATTGGGATCAAAAACAAAAAGTCCCCCCCCCCCCCAAAAAACATTCTGTTCGCGAAGCTTTGTTTTTTTTGGGTTTTTTCGTTTGATTGTTTGTTTGGGTTTTTTGTCAGTACTTCTATTCTTTAAAAAACATGTTATCCTGCTTCCCCGAACCTGGGCAAACTTTTTGTTTTTGTGTTGGCATGGTCTTAGAATGTGGAAAACTTTAAAAATGTTCTGGGGCAAACTGGTGAATGTAGGATGAAAAAATTTTTGGTGAAAGGGGGCAGGTCTAGTGGGTTTTACAAATGTTTGGTGACTCACGAAGCTAGGGGATGCATGTGATGGGAAAGGGTATGTTTTAGTGAAACTGTTTTTTAACCTCTGTCGTCTAGAAGGGCGAAAACTGGACACTGAGTTTTAAAAATTTTTCGGGTCCGGAAAAAAAACATTCATTCCCCTTTTAGTTTTTTATTTTTTGAACTGTCGCTCTTGTCACAGGGTGATGTTTTTTGTGTGTGGGTGGTGGTGTGTGTGTGTGTGGTGGTGTGTGGGGTTTTGTGTGTGTATTGGGGTTTTGTGTTGTGTGTGAGAGAGAGGGGAGGAGAGAGAGAGGGGAGGGGAGAGAGAGAGAAAAGAGGGGAGAGAGAGAGAGAGAGAGGGGGAGAGAAAAAGGGCCCAAAAGCGTTGTGTGTTGGATTTGTTTGAATGCCCGTGTGTGTGTTTGTGTTTTGTGTGGGGTGTTGTGTGTGTGTGTGTTTGTGTGTTGTGTGTGTGTGTGTGCGTGCGTGCGGCGTGCGTGCGTGCGTGCGTGCGTGCCCTGCATGCGTGCGTACGTGCGTGCGTGGTGCATGATGGGTGCGCGCTCGGCCCCATTTGTGTGGGGTGTGTGTGTGTGTGTGTGTGTGTGTAAAGCATGTGCGTGCGTGGTGCGTGTTTGGAGGGGGACGAAAATAAAAGGGAAGGTGGTTTGGGGGGGGGGGGGATAAGGAAAAGGTAAAGGGAAACATCGCGCGTTTTACGTTTGCTGTTAATTTAATTTTAATACACGTGAGTACACCAATCTTATACTTTTTTTTTTGGGGTTCCTTTTTGGAAAAAAAATAGTATAACATTTTTCTGTTTTGTCAGTTTTTATTATTTGTTTGTTTATGAAAAACAAGTGCGACCCCCATACAAATTTTTCTTATGAGACATAAAGTTGATTCGATTTGATCTGGTTTGATTCTGACAAAGAGTGGGAAAACAAAAACAAAAAATAAGAAAAATATAATTTTGACCAAATTTGGTTTCAGTCCTTCCAAAAGTAGCTGCTCGCTACGGAGAAGACAGAAAAAAAGAAAGTGTTAGGAGTGAGAGAAAAAAGTGAAGAAAGAGACCCGTATCTGAACGCGATCAGACGAAGCCCAACTCGATGGGGGTTTCCAAATTTATTTTTACAAGGGTGGATGACTGCGCCCCTACTTCCCCGAAAAAAATAATCTTGGGGAAAAGTTTTTTTAACAGATGTCAAATGGTGAAACGATTTGTGTGTTTGTGAGGTCAAAGACCCTCTACGCGGACCCGGTTCAAGTCGAGTGTTTGGCCCCCCCCTAGGTGGAAGGGGATACGGAGATTGAGGGAAAACAAGTAACCAAAATACGTTCTAGTCTTCTGTTGAACCCACAATTCCATGTTCCTGTGTCGAGTCACAGCAACTCTGTAGCTCCAGCTCTGTTAAAACGTTCGTAGAGTCTTCTTGTTGACCTCACAATACATTCCCTGTGTGCTCAGCTTCGTCGGTCCACTACTGGTGTTCTCCATCTTTCCGTTGGTCACAGTACTCTGCTACTGAACACCATCTGAGTGACAGCAGCGGTGCTGTGTCTTCCGTGGGATCCTTGCTTGGAGTATACCAGGGACCATCTTGTTCGCTCCTACAGAGGGCGGCATGGGTGGCATGAAAGGGAAGTCACTGAGAGGGCCTGTAGCCAAAAACCTTCACTGGGTCAATGAAAAACAAGGATCTTGCATTTCCTCCGCCAGCAAGGTTTTCACCAGGTCGGTTTGTGTGGAAGTTGGAATGGTGTATTGCAGCCCCCCCAAAAACAACAACAACAACAACAACAACAACACCAACAACAACAACAACAACAAAACAAACAAACAACAAAAAAAACAAACAACCGAAGCTGCTATTTTTCGTTTGATCCGGATTAATGGTCAAATCCATTGTGAGATAGAGCTTCCTTTTCAACTTGTCAACACATTTCCTAAGAAAACTAAAAGGTCCTCAGTTAAAAGAAAAAACTTATAGAATGTACTAATATGTGCTAGATTGTAAAATTTGGTGTGGATCAAGATAAGAAACCAGATCCAGACACTTGTAATATGTCTACGGGATGGGAGGTGGAGGTATTTACTCAGTTATTGCACAGCAACAACTCGAGCAAAAAACCTGCAACTGCCTTTAAAGTGTAGCTGAGATATTAATGATTTAGACAGGTGAAACAGTTCTGATATGCCTGCAATGATTTTTGGCCTATATATCAAAAGAAACACGGCGGATTCGGGTAACGTCGGATTGAAGTTAGAACTATTCGACAATGGTAGTGGAAGACTGCATCCCACTGAGTGCCTTTCTAGTTTCAGCTGTGTCTATGTAACTGATTGTATCAATACGAAATGTCAAAACACATACTGTTCGCGAAGCTTCGTTTTGTTTGTTTATTCGTTTGATTGTTTGTTTGGGTTTACTGTCAGTACTTCTATTCTAAAAATCATGTTACTCCTGCTTCCCAGAACCTGTGGCAAACTTTTCGTTTATGTGTTGGCATGGTGCTTAGAATGTGACACGTAAGAATGTTCTGGACAAACTGGTGAATGTAGGATGAAAAATTGTTGGTGAAAGGGAGCAGAGTCTGAGTGAGTTGTACAAATGTCGTGTGACTCACGAAGCTAGGGAAAATCGCATGTGATGAAAGCTATGTTTTAGCTGATCTGTTTGAACCTCTGTCGTCTAGAAGACGATACTGGACACTGAAGTTGAAAATTGTTCGATCCGGAAAAAAAGCATTCATTCCCAGTTCAGTTCATTTTCTGAACTGTCGCTCTTGTCACAGATGATCGTTTCTGTGTGTGTGTGTGTGTGTGTGTGTGTGTGTGTGTGTGTGTGTGTGTGTGTGTGTATGTGTGTGTGTGTGTGTGTGTGAGAGAGAGAGAGAGAGAGAGAGAGAGAGAGAGAGAGAGAGAGAGAGAGAGAGAGAGAGAGAGAGAGAGAGAAAGGACGAACGCGTTGTGTGTTTTGGATTTGTTTGAATGCCCGTGTGTGTGTGGTGTGTGTGTGTGTGTGTGTGTGTGTGTGTGTGTGTTTGTGTGTGTGTGTGTGTGTGTGTGCGTGCGTGCGTGCGTGCGTGCGTGCGTGCGTGCGTGCGTGCATGCGTGCGTACGTGCGTGCGTGCGTGCATGCATGGGTGCGCGCTCGCGCATTTGTGTGTGTGTGTGTGTGTGTGTGTGTGTGTGTATGCATGTGCGTGCGTGTGTGCGTGTTTGGAGGAGGACGACATAAGAGGAGGTGGTGGGAGGGAGGGGGGGATAAGAGAGGTAGGAAGCACTCGCGCGTGTACGTCGCTGTATAGATTTATTTCAATACACTGTGAGTACACCACTCTTATACTTGTTTCCTTTTGGTAAATAAATAGTATACACATTGTCTGTTCTTGTCAGTTTGATTATTTGTTTGTGATGAATACATGTGCGACCACATCACAATGTCTCTTATGAGACGATAAAGTTGATTCGATTTGATCTGGTTGATTCTGACAAACGAGTAGGAAGACAAAGAACAAAACATAAGAAAAATATAATTTTGACCAAATCAGTTCCAGTCCTTCACACTGTAGCTGCATCGCTACGGAGAAGACAGAAAAAACGAAAGCTGTTAGGAGTGAGAGAAGAAAAGATGAATGAAAGAGACTGTATCTGAACGCGATCAGACAGAAGCCCAACTCGATGGTGTTCCAAATTCATTTCTACAGATGGATGACTGCGCACTAGCTTCCACGAAAGATAATCGTGGTAAACGTTTTTCTAACACGTATGTCAGAATGGTGAGCGATTTGTGTGTTTGTGAGGTGCAAAGACGTCTACGACGGGACCCGGTTCAACGTCGAGTGTTTGCCCTCCCTGAGGTGGAGAGATACGAGAGATTGAGGAAAGCAAGTAACCAAAAAGCAGTCTGACAAATATGAATGACCACCTGCAGAACACACACGCACACACACACACACACACACACCACACACACACAACACAACACACACACACACATACACAAACACATACGCACGCACGCACGCAC
>CM031605.1:21741081-21751081 GCA_018398815.1 Conus ventricosus
ACAGGGAAGTTATATGCACACATTTAGTCGGTCATACCATTACACTTGCATCCATGAATTGGAAGCCTGATTAGAAGGTATGAAATCTGCTAAGGGGTTTATTAAACAAAAAGCCGAACAACCAGCCAATCAACCAACCAATCGATGTGCAAGTATATGAGTGCATGGGACTGGGAATTTACATGCCAATCAATTGCAAGTATGTGAGTGCATGGGACTGGGGATTTACATGATAATCCTTTATGTGTTGACTTGAATTACATGTGTTGGTGTGAGTAATGATCTTACACGTGTTTACAGGTGTTATTACCAAGCATATGCTGACGTGTTTAATAACTTTATACAATTATTTATGTGTGAAATTAAAAAAAAAACTTGCGTGTATTATAATCTTGCAAACTTGACTTGTGTAATAAACTTACTGTACTAACATGCATTATAACCTTACATGTGTTTGATATGTATGGTAAGTATACATGTTTAAACGTGTGATATAACCTTATATACATTGATATGTGTCGAACATTACGTGTGTTGAGGTATGTTATAACCTTACATATGTTGAAGCGTTTCATACCCTTACATATGTTGCCGCGTGTGGTAACCAAACATTGTTAAACTGTATTATTAGCTTACAAGTATTGACGTGTGAAATAAAGGTTAGCCTTACATACATTGACGTGTGTCTTAAATGAGTTGGCATTTATGATAACTTTATACGTGTTTACGTGCATGATAACCTCACACGTTCAGACGAATTGGTAGCCTGATGTATGTTGATGAGTGTGCTAATCTTACATATGTTTACGTGTGTGTGACCTTATATGTATTGACATGTGTGGTAATCTTACACGTGTTTGCGCATTTGGTAACCTTACAAACGTTGACGTGTGTGGTAGCCTTTCATGTGTTGACGTGTGTGGTGACCTTACATGTGTTGACGTGTGTGGTAACTTTTCATGTTGACGTGTTTGCTACCTTTACATGATAATGGTGGCCTTACATATGTTGACGTACGTGGTAACCCTACTGGTGTTGACATGTGTAGTAACCTTACATGTGTTGACAGAGTGTGGTAACCTTACATGCGTTGACGTGTGTGGTAACCTTACATGTGTTGTGTGTGCTAACCTTACAGGTGTTGACGTGTGTTGTAGCCTTACGTGTGTAAAAACCTAACACGTGCTGACGTGTGTACTGGCCTCACATATGTTGACGTGTGTTGTAAACTTAGATGCGGTGACGTGTTAGATAGATGTCACTTTTTTTTTTAACCTTTCACTCATATGTGTAATAATCTTACACGTTTATTGATTCATGTAAATATCGTACACGTGGTGACGTGTGGGATCGTACACGTGGTGACGTGTGGGATAACACTACACAGTTTGACCTGTGTGATAAATTTACATTGGTAAGGTAACCTTGCCGTTAAGGACATCGCACCTGGCTGTTCTGCGCAGGAAGGCACTGTCAGTATGTCGTGTTCATAGCGTCATATGAGGTAATCTAACATTTGTTCGACATGTGTTGTGATATCGGACATACTTTACGTAAACAACATTCTTACATCTATTGACATGCGTAATATGTTGACGTGCATAATACCGTATGACGTGTGTGTGTTCATGTCGTCACAGGAGGTTCTGATCCCCGTCCTGCTGGTGGTGGTGATGATTCTCATCAGCCTGGGCACCCACAGCCAAATCACCCCCGCCGTCCCCAACTTCCCCGCCCACAACTTCTCCTTCACCTCCTTCCCTCCGCCCTCCTCCAAACCCATCCTCGCCGCCCCTGACCAGCCCTTCACCGCTGACGTCATGGACATCGTCACCCGCCTGCTCAACGTCACAGCAAGCGACGCCCTCCACGACGACCTGACGTCAGAGGCGTTCAACGAGATGTACCGGAAAGAGCCGAGTATGGGCGATGTGGCCGTTGAGTTGTTGTGGAAGAACACGAGTGCAGGGGTGTTGGTGGAAGGCTACGTTCTCCGCGTTCCCTACGACACCGTTAAGGACATCGCACCTGGCTGTTCTGCGCAGGAAGGCACTGGTCAGTATGTCGTGTTCATAGCGTCACATGTATCCTTAACGCAAAGAGGGACACAAATTGACTGTCCACATCAAGGTTGCGGAAAATCTACATTGTTTTTTTTTTTGCTATCGGTCATTATTATGGTCCCGTGAAGAAAATTGCCGTGTTCACTAAGAAAATCAACAATTACGATCTTTAGTCGATTGAAATGTGCCACAAACAGAGCCGGCACTCCAGAAACAGGTCGGTGTCAGTCTATCTGTCAGCACGGTCTTTTAGGGGACTTGTTTCGCACTCCAGGCAACGACAATACAGGGTATGAACTCCAAAAAGCTCAATGCTAGCTCTCAACGGATGAATAGAGGTCTGGTTTAGTGCCAATCGCAACGAAGACAGCAGAGTTTATTGATGATCAGTCACCCGACATAAATTGAAAAAGAGACGGGTAATGAAAAACAGTGTAAACTTGCTTTTCTCCTCTTTAGCTTGTCTCTGTGTAAATCCACTTCATATTCTTCGATGCAATCAACATAATTGTTCTCAGGGGCTTGAGCTCAACACGGACATCTTCTCTGGTCATTTACTGTTATTACAATCTCCCTTTCCCGCCTCGATGTCGACGGATTGGCAGAGAGAATTATCTCAATGTCCACCCTTCTTGGCTTCTTCGAGCTTGTGCTTGTGCGGGTGCATGTGTGTATGTAGACAGTATGGGCACACCTCACTGAGGAATGATTGTTGAAAAGGGATAATTGATAGGGAGGGATTGGTAAGGAGTTTGCGTAAGATGGACCTGTATAGGGAAACTGGGCACACTGGCTTGTCCGGCAGGGAAGTGTGGACGAGGAGCAGACGGCCTGTCCAGGGAATGTCCGGGGAACGAGGCAGTGACCAGTGGTCTGCTCAGTCTGCAGTGGGCATGGAGACCGCTCTTGTCCAGGTAACTATCACACCCGATACATCCAAAAGTACAGCAACAACAACAATGCACAAATGGCACTCGCACGTGCGCGCGGGAACCAACTAACAGATAAACAAATATAAAATAGCACGCGCGCACGGGGACGTACGCACGCACGCGCGCTCGCACGCACGCACGCACGCGCTTACGCACGCGCACCACAACACCAGACACACACACACACACACACACACACACAACACACACACACACACACACACACACACACACACAAGTGCATGCGGGCTTAAATTCTCTCTGAAAGTCTCTCTCCTTCTCTGTCTGTCTGTCTGTCTGTCTGTCTGTCTCTCTCTCTCTCTCTCTCTCTCTCTCTCTCTCTCTCTCTCTCTCTCTCTCTCTCTCTCTCTTATCTTGTTTAAAATGGTATTAAAGGAAATAAGTACACATGTATATAAGTAACTATAATGCAGTAAAAGCAAGAGTTCGATGTGGTGGGAATTTGACAGATTGCTTTGTCTGTACAGCTGGACTAAGACAGGGTTATGCATGCAGTCCGATATTCTTTTCTCTATCTGTTAATGAACTGGCAATTGAACTGATCAATGATGGAAAACGTTGTGCTATGCTTTCTCTAGACGCGCTTGAAATATTTATTATTCTTTTATCAGTTGATGACGTAATCTTACAGTCTGAGCTGTAATTGGACTACAAACGCAGTTCATCAATTTACAGAGAGCGTCTGCTTCACTTCGTTAAAAGTTAACATGAATAAAAGTAGCATCATAGTGTTTCGAAAGGGTGGTTATTTAAGTTTGAAAAAGAAGATGGTTTTATGATGGTTGTATAGTACCTGTTGTCAGTGAGTATATACCTGTTGTCAATGTGTGTAAGTATTTGGGTACATTTTTCTCCACCCGTCTTAGCTTTGTTCTCGCTTGCAAAGATCTTGCAAGCCGGCGAAAAATGCGTTGATATGTATTAGGGAAGAAAGTGTACATCCTTAACCACAGTCCTTTCGTTTTGTTCATGAAATTGTTTGACTCTCAAGTTCAGTTTATGGTTCAATGTGGGGAGAGTTATGGAAATTAGACAAGACAGCTATTCACAGTGAGACCGTTTACTGTTATGCTGTAAAGAAAGTCCTAAGAGTAGATATGACTACACCAAATGACTTTATGTATGGCGAAACTAATATATATTGTTTATATGTCAACTCAGCTGTGAAATGCGTTCGCTATTAGCTTAAACTATTACAAATGCGTATATGTTGTAGGCTTTAGATCTTAAAGTAAATTGGGTGACTAGCGCAAGTCAGTTTGTTTGAATATGGAATTGGGTTTGTCTGGTACAGTTGAAAATATTAATGATTTTATTCGAACATTTTGCCAACGGTTAATTGACTGTAGTTGGCAAAAATGGACTGAACATATTCAGACCCGCAGCAGATTTGACATTTTTGAAGACTTTTCTAATAGACCTACACCTTCTTTGAGTTCTGTCTATCGCTGGATTTATGTCCACAATTGAAATGTGTTCAACAAGATTCAGGCTTGGAATTTCAAAATAAATGGTACAAAGCTTAAGGTACAGAACAGTCAATAGAGGTGTTTTTACTTGTTCTATGTGTAAGGAAGAAGAAGAAAACGAAGAATATTTGATAAATAGTTGTTGTCCAGCACTCAGACGTATTCGTAAAAGCTTTATAAAACCTAAGCATTACCGACAACCTCTTTATTCAAACTTAATTTACTAATATCTTCACAAAACTCTCATTATGTGTGAATTTTTACACTATTCCTATATAAGGTATTCAAGTTTAGAGAATTAGAACGTCTAAGGAATGCAATTCATTTATGTCAGCATCCTGTTTCTATACCCGGTCATTGGTACTTGTTAGATTTTTTTTTTTTGGTTGGTACTTGTTAAGATTTTTTTTTTGGTATGTATTCTTGCTCATTTTTGTTTATGATAGATTTCTTATATGATTTTCACATACCCCTTCATGAGGGGCCATGGCCTATTGTGAAGAAATTCATTCGACTTGGACTCCGACTCTGTCTCTGTCTGTCTGTCTGTCTGTCTCTGTCTGTCTGTCTGTCTGTCTCTTTCACACACACACACACACACACACACACACACACACACACACACACACACACACACACACACACACACACACGTACGCACGCACGCACACACATATACACACATGCACACAGACACCAAACTAAATGATGTGTTAATACAAGCATGCAGTACACTTCACATTGTAATTCTAAATCTGGTTCTCTCAGACGTTCAAAGACCCAGGATTCAAACCCCCGGCCCTTCAGATACAAATGATGCCCATGCCATTCTACAGACCCGGTGCCACCAACACTCAGCTGTTGATCTGTATCTCCATGGTGATGGCCTTGGCTCCCTTGGCCTACTTCGTCACCGTCACCATAGTGACGGAGCAAAAGACAGGAGCCAAGGTCATGTTCAAGGTCATGGGCATCCGCGAGAGTGTGTTCTGGTAAATAAAAAGAAAAGTGTGTGTGTGTGTGTGTGTGTGTGTGTGTGTGTGTGTGTGTGTGTGTGTGTGTGTGTGTTAGTATGCATGTCTATCAGTTCGTGTGTTAGAGTGTGTTTCTATCAGGCAGTGTGTTGGTGACTGTCTGTGCGTGCGTGCATATGTGTCCATCAGCCAGAGTGTTGGGTTGTTCGTCAGTCAGTGTTGCGTACGTGTGTGTATTATCATTTTATGTGTTCGTCTTTCAATAAGGGTTGTGTGGTTTGACAGATGATGTGCTGTCAGTTGTGTCTATCATCAGTGTTTTCGGGTGTGTGTATTCACAGTCATGCGTTTGCTTTTGTGTATAGTCTAATAATCATTGTATTAAATGTGTGTGTGTGTGTGTTTATGTTGTGTGGTTGTGTAGGTGTCGTTATCATCATTTGTGTTGGTTGTGTGTGTGAATCTTGTAATGTATGTGTCTATCAGCATGTTTGTATATATCCATCAGTCAGTGTGTGATGTAAATATCTATCAATGTTAAGTTATAGTCAGTGTGTTGGTAATGTGTTGTCAGTCAGTGTGTTGGTGTGTTTGTCTTTTAGTGTGTTAGCGAGTGTGTATATATCGGTCAACGTGTTAGTGTGTGTGTGTGTGTGTGTGTGTGTGTGTGTGTGTGTGTGTGTGGTGTGTGTGTGTGTGTGTGTGTTCCTGTGTCAGTCAGTATGTTGGTGTGAGTGTCTATCAGTCAGTGTGTTGGTGTATGTGTGTGTGTGCAGGTTGTCGTGGTGGGTCACCTACACGGTGACAGTCCTAGTGGTCAGTGTAGTGGTCACTATCATGCTGGCCCTGGCAGGGTTTCTGGCAGTGCGGGTCTGGCCATGGTACTGCTCATGTTGCTGCTGTATGGAGCCAGTCTCCTCTCCTTCAGCTTCCTCGTCGCTGTCTTCTTCACTTCCCCTCAGGTAAAGGACCTCACCCACCCCCACCAAACCACTCATTCCACCTCCTGCCCCCCCCCCTCTCTCTCTCTCTCTCTCTCCTCTCTCCTCTCTCTCTCTCTCCTCTCCTCTCTCTCTCTCTCTCTCTCTCTCTCTCTGTATCTTCCGTCTTCCCCTCCTCCCACTCCCCCCCACTCTCTCTTTGCATGGTCGCATGCTCGGCTGAGCTGTCCGCATGAAGACCTTTCAAGTAATGCGTCAGCTTAATAATGCTTCACATGCGTATGTCACTTTTTTTCCTGCTGCTGAAACTCATGCGTGCTCACTTACGGTCTTACTTCGGCTGTGAATGCACATTGTTCTCCTTTATATGTAGGGTATGAAAAACGTATGGCATAAAAATATCTTTATGTAATTTATATATATGTGTGTGTGTAAGTGTATGCAGTATACGGCATAAAAACTATTTAGTGTAATAAACATACATGTAAACATACTTTGTTTTTTTTAAACACGAACCGATGACAGATCACAATTCCAGACTTGCTTCAATGGTTAAGCTGCTCATCTCTTAGCCTTAGGCTACCTTGACTTCCCAAAACAAGATCTGTAGAACAACTTGCCATTAAACGCCTAGGTCACGCGGCGGTGACTCCCTCCACTGAGTCCGCCGTGACTTGTGTGCCGACGGGTGGCGGCCTGGTGTGCAGGTGCTGACCGTCCTGCAGGATTGCTGTACCTGGCCGTCAGCCTAGACCCGACCCGACACCCCGCTGTCCCTGGAATCCCCACTCACGGCTCCTCCCCCGCCCCCCAGTCGGCCGTCCCCTTCCCCGCCCAGCTGGTCCTGTCGCTCTTCTCCCCTGTGGCCTTTATGCTGGGTCTGGATCAGGTGGGTTGTTGCTGCTTGCCATATTGACCTGGGTTGATGCCTGCTTGCCATATTGCTTGACTGATGGCCCTGTATTGGTGGTCGTTTGGCCCTGGTTTGTTATCTGTTCGGCCCGACTTTGCTGCACATATTTTCCCTATGATGCCAGATGTGCCACTCTGTGTTGCCAGCCATACGGCCCTGTCTTCACGGCCCATGTCCCTGTGTCGCTGGTCATTTGGTTGTGTGTTGCTGGCCTATGTTCTGTGTTTGGCCCATATACCCTGTGTTGTCGGCCGTATAATTCTGTGTTGTTGGTCATGTGTCCTGTGTTGTCGGCCGTATATTCTGTGTTGTTGGTCATGTGTCCTGCGTTGTTGGCCATATATCCCTGTGTTGCTGGCCCTGTGTCCTGTGTTGCTGGTCATTTGGCTGTATGTTGCTGCCATGTCTTGTGTTGCTGGCCATATGTGCTGTATTTGTGGCCATATGTTTCTGTGTAACTGCCCTATGTTTCTGTGTTGCTGGCCATTTGGCTGTGTGTTGGTGCCCTGTGTTGCTAGCCATTTTGCTCTGTGTTGCTGGCCCTGTGTTGCTGGCCATTTTGTCTGTGCATCGCAGGCAATGCGATTCTGACCACATGTCCCTGGGTTGCTTGCCATTTTGCTCTGTGTTGCTGCCTTGTGTTGCTGAGCATTTGACTGTGTTGCTTTGTGTGTGTGATGTTTCAGGCGGTCTATGACCACGAGCAGGACGTGGCCAGCCACATTGTGAACGGTGCTTTCCCCCTTCTAGCCGCTGTCCTTATGTTGGTTCTGGACACCGTGTTGTACGGCTGTCTGGCTGTCTACCTCCACCTTGTCAGACCGAGTAAGTCGTCTGTCCGATTGTGATACCTCCAATTGTCTGCCCTTTAGTTGTCTACCTCCATCTTGTCAGGCCAAGTGAGTCGTCTGTCCGATCGTCACACCTCCAGATGTCTTCCCTTCATCAGGCTAGTGACTTGCATGGCAGAGTGTTACACCTCCAGTTGATTGTCTGCCCTTTATGAGGCTCAGCAAGTCGTCTGTCTGTCCCACTGTGACACCCCCACTTACCTGCCCTTTAGTTGTCTACCTTCGTCTTGTCAGGCCCAGTTAGTCGTCTGTCCGATTGTCACACCTCCATTATCCGCCGTCAGTTAGGCCGGGGAAGTCGTTTGTCGGAAAGTTACATCTCCAGTTGTCTGCCTTTTGCTAGGCTCAGTAAATAGTCTGTCAGTGTTTCACCTCCAGTTGTCTGCCTTTTGTTAGGCTCAGTAAATAGTCTGTCAGTGTTTCTCCTCCAGTTGTCTGCCTTTTGTTAGGGTCAGTAAACAGTCTGTCATGTTTCTCCTCCATTGTCTGCCTTTTGTTAGCTCAGTAAACAGTCTGTCAGTGTTTCACCTCCAGTTGTCTGCCTTTTGTTAGCTCAGTAAACAGTCTGTCAGTGTTTCACCTCCAGTTGTCTGCCTTTGTGAGGCTCAGAAAATTGTCTGTCACCTCCAGTGCTCTTCCCTTTGTCAGGCTCAGTAAATCGTTTGTCGAGTGTATCACCTCAAGTTATCTGCCCTTTGTCTGGCCCATCAAGTCGTCTGTCGGATTGCTTCATCTCCAGGTGTGTGCCTTTTTCAGTCCCATCGAGTCGTCTATTGGACTGTTACAACCCCCAGGTTGTCTGCCCTTCGTCCGGCCCACCATGTCGTGTGTCACATTTTTACTCCAGGCTGTTTGCTCTTTGTCATGCCCATGAAGTTACACCTCCACTGTAGTCTGCCGTTTTTGCTGGCATGTTTCACCTTCCGAGGTAGAGAAGGACCGAGTGGGAAGATGTTGCATAATGCTTCTTACGTTGTTATTTCTTTCCTATATGATCACTATTTGTAAGATGTAGCATAATGCTTCTTATGTTGTTCTTTCTTCTCTATAACGATCACTATTTGTAAGATGTTGCATAATGCTTCTATGTTGTTCTTTCTTCTCTGTACATCACTATTTGTAAATGTGCATATGCTCTTATTTGTTCTTTCTTTCCTATACGATCAACATTTGTATTTATTCTTCTTTTCAGACCACAGTTTGTGCTCTCTGGCTCTTTCATCTTCTTTCCTTTCTCTCTGGCTGTCATTCTGTCTTGATTTTTCTCCCTGCCCCGCCACCTCTAACAATCTCTCTCTCTCTCCTCTCTCTCATCTCTCTCTCTCTCTCTCTCTCTCTCTCTCTCTCTCTCTCTCATAATGTTGTGCATTAGATACTACTTTTAGTCCGAATTGAAAAAAAATTTCATCTGTATTCTTTGGATATACAGAGACTCTCTCTCTCTCTCTCTCCTCTCTCTCTCTCTCTCTCTCTCTCTCTCTCTCTCTCTCTCTCTCTCTCTCTCTCTTGTTGACCGTTTTCAAAACGCCACAACGTCATTTGTTTCACTTCTCATTTTGTGGTTTTCGCATTGCTTTTGCTTTATGCCTTTTTCAAAACAGCCGCAATATCCATTGCTCATTATGTTTCATGTGTTGCTTCCCTTGTTCAGTGTAGGACACACATAATCCATATAGGACCAATGCTAGTGTTTCACGCTGGATCTCGCGCTTGCCACTATTTTCACCGGGCGGTTGTAGGCCTGTGTGTTTAATTACAGGCATGTTTTTGAGCGTTTTTCTTCTGCCTACCTCCCCTCCCCTCCCGAACACACGTGTCCGTCTTTGTCACCCACGT
>CM031605.1:21763581-21766081 GCA_018398815.1 Conus ventricosus
GAACATTTTGAAGTTTTACTGAGTGGAGTTATTTTGGCACAGGGTAGGAGTCATTCTAGTTTAACTCCCAGGGAGTTAAAATTTACATATGAACAGTTTAACTCCCTGGGAGTTAAACCATTCGGGGAGTTAAAACTTTTCGTTACACCCCGGGCCTGAATGTGTTAACAAACATGTTCACCACACCTACACGTACATACATATTTCTATATATATTCAACCACGCGTACACGCACGCACACATTCTCTCTCTCTCCCTCTCTCTCTCTTTCTCACACACACACACACACACACACACACACACACACACACACACACACACACACACACACACACATACGCGCACAACACACACACAACACCACACACACACACACACACACACACACACACACACACACACACACACACACATATGAAGGTATGCACATACATATGCGCACGAATGTAGACACATACAGACACACACTTGCATGCGTACGCACATGCGTGTATACACACACACGCACACGCACACGCACACACACACACACACACACACACACACACACACACACACACACACACTCACTCACTCACACGCGCGCACGCATGTATGCACGCGGGCGCACGCACGCACACACAACAACACAATACACGCACGCACGCACACGCGCGCGCGCGTGTGCACGTGCACAGGCGTACGCACGCACGCACTCATATACAGTCTGAGAAACATACTCTGCTGAAACATTAATTCACTGACTACTATGCAAAACACAAACAAACACATAAAACCGGGTGCAAAATAACGTATACGTGATACACAGTGCGAAACAGACAAGAGGATTGTCCTTAAACATGACTGCCTCAGATTTTGCCTCAGATTTCTCACATAACAGACCCCGAAACGTCATAAACAGTCCTTCCATGATGACTGTCAGCAGCTGAATGTTCACCGGTCTGTGCTGCTGACAGCCATTCAACTCCTGGCTCAAGACTGGGTTACTGTTCATATTTTACCCAGAAGGTCATTTTTCGGCTTGTGAACAATCTGAAATAGAAATATACTGACATAGTAGTACAGGATCAGAAAGGATGTACTTGAAACACATTCAGGCACTACCCCTCACCCCATCCCATTCTAACCCGCGACCGCACAGTTCTGGTGACCCTCCCTTTCAACACCCCTGTCTCACCCTTCGTCTTCCCTTCTTTCCCTACCTCACTTTTCCTTTCTGTTCTTACTCTCTTCCCTTTCATTCCGTAATCACCAAAATAGATGTCAATATAAGATAATTACTAAAAGTACATTGAAATCAAACACTCACGGGTTGGAGTATTACACGCAAATGATAAACAACAGCACAGTCACACACTTACAGACTCCAGTCCTCACCCTCCACCCAGCCCCAACCTACACATACCCGAACAATTACTTCCACACAAAAGCAGATTGAGTGCTAAGCCAGCAAGAAATAATTAAGATAAAAGGTTGGGAGGAAAACCGATAACATCACAGGAATGAGGAATAATATCACAAAATCAGAAGTGAAATGTTGCATGAAGTGTACAAAAACCAAAGCGAACAACAATTAAATAACAACACAAATAAAGACCACACATATTCTTGTTCTTTTTTTTTTTTTTTTTTTTTGGGGGGGGGGGGGGGGTATCTCCATTTTGCCTCGTTGTCTATTACGCTGCAAATCTGGTTCAGTGTCCTGGCAGATTGGCTGGCTGATTGACTGACTAAATGGCTTACTGACAGGGGAAGAGACAGAGTGATTGTGTGTGTGTGTGTGTGTGTGTGTGTGTGTGTGTGTGTGGTGTGTGTGTGTGTGTGTGTGTGTTGTGTGTGCTGTGTTGGTTGTCAGACAGGATCGTGGTGCTCAGCAGAGGACGACTCCGATGTGTGGGCTCCTGGCAGTTTCTGCGACAGCAGTTCAGTGTGGGATACCTCCTCAAGTGAGTCACACAAATAGCATGGTGTTGGTTATCATCACCACTACCTTTGCCTCATCATCATCGTCGTCGTCGTCGTTATCGTCGTCATCATCATCATCATCATCATCATCATCATCATCATCATCATCATCATCATCATCATAATCGTCGTCGTCATCGTCATCATCATCGTTCATCGTCATCATCATCGTACATCATCATCATCGTCATCATCATCATCAGTACCTCCTGACGTCACTGGGACGAGGCGGAGTGGACAGACATCAAACCACCATCGCCACAGCACCATCATCATTGTCCATCATGTCATCGTCATCATCTCCATCAATGTTGTCGTCATCGTCTTCTTCACCAAGATGATGGGGCATGAGCGCGTGCGTCTATTTGTAGTTTGGGTGTCAGTGTTTGAGAGAGTAGTTGAAAGAGACAAGGGGGGGGGGGGGGGGGTAAAGACTAAGAGGGAAAGGGGGATGTGAGGGAGAGAAAGACCGAGAGGGAGAAAGCGGTGACGACTTATGTATGGATTGCTATTCCCTTTATGGAATACATGACT
>CM031605.1:21768581-21808581 GCA_018398815.1 Conus ventricosus
AAGCTGTGAGAAGACGACAGCCGATACCTACAATAATAAAAGAGGTGAAAGAATGAACAAAATCGAAAGAGTAGACCTGGAAGAGGCTGGAACCCCCAACAAGCAGAACCAGTTTGACACCGAGGGTTGGTGCCTGCCTGGGTCTTACCCACCGACCGGGATTCTCCAGACCTCTCTGACCTGGGCCTCACTCTTCAGTAAGCGTCCTCCATCTTCTGGGCGACCTGATCAAGGTCATGATGCCACGTTCGTCTTGGCCGATCGTTTTTCCTCAAGCCTTGTCGACACCGAATAGAGTCATTTCGTACTAATGACTCGTTGTGCGTTCCCTTTTTGAAGTTTGTATAGACCTCAATTGTCTTGCCGCTGTCAGAACTACGGTGCATGAGCACAGCTTCTGTGAGAACTGTGGGCCACTAGCACAGCAAAATATTTAGATCTTTATATGGTCTACATGGTCACAGATAATACTTAGTGGAATACCTCGTTTCTATGGTGGTGGTGTTGAGTATGTTTTACGTTTTCTCTTGTTCTTACAAATACTAACACATGAATGCGTGTAAATACCTCATGTCTGTTGGTGTTGTCGAGTATGTTTTACGTTCCTCTTGTTCTTACAAATGCTAACACATGAATGCGCCTAATGCTGACTAGTGTTGCTGCCCCTTTCAGAAACAGAGGCGGTAGAAAAAGTGGGTAAGCCACTGTCCTCACCTTGTGAGCAGGACTCTCTCCGGGCTCCCTCGGGAGTGCTCGTGCTGTGCGCCTCTGTATTACGTCTTCTTTGCGCTTTGTCGTCCTGCAGTACAGATTGGCGACATACTCATACAGGGTTTCTGTGTTGCAGGGTGTGTTGTTTAACAAATCGACCCGTAAGCGACTTTGCCCAATAGAACTGTCACTGAGGTAGAGGGTTTGGGGGCAAGGGGCGGAGGTTAAGGTATGGTAATGTTGCATTTATAGCCCAGCAGACCGCAGAGGGCCATATCAGGGCTGTCACCACGTTAAAATCAGCTCACAAGTAAAGAACATACAAAAAAAACAGCTTTCACACATCTATTTAAACTCGAGGGAAGACCTGATAACGAACACATTCATCTGAAAGCCTGAAGATGACTGACCCACAGGTCGAATCTCGCGGAAATATCCCCATTCACACCTCTTCCTACCTGCATCCTTCCTCTTACTTCCCTGCTCCCACCCACCCCCTTCCTCCCTCTAGACATCAAGTTATAATCTGGGTCCTAGTCTTTCCAGTGACACGGAAACAACACGTAAAAAAAAAACCACTACGTTTAACACGTTTAATGGTCCCTGGCCGAATATGTAGACATCGTCTGTGACCAGTCCACCGAAGAACAGGTGGACAGAAAACCAGTGTCGCTGTACTGTGGCGGCACGAACTTCCCGGGCAGGTCAGACTAAGGTTGACCAGCTCCATATGTATGGAGATTTATCTTAATGCACTGAACCTATGGGAACAGACAGAGATGCAAATTGTAGTACGGTACTCAAGAGCAAGACTCACGATTTTCCATTGGACCAATCTCGATCTTGGACACGGCATGCGTGTTGAAAATACTCAGACAGAAAAGTGCTTGAACAGATTATGTTTCAAGAGAATGTTTATTTCATAAGGGAGCATTTGAAATGGTCGCCAATCTGTTTGTGATGCTGAGGACTGGTTAAGTCCAGTGTCATTTCCATGTGTACGTGTCCTTTGGAGTGTTACAGCTTCATCTGTGTTTCTATGTGTACGTGTCCTTTGGAGTGTTACAGCTTCATCTGTGTTTCTATGTGTACGTGTCCTTTGGAGTGTTACAGCTTCATCTGTGTTTCTATGTGTACGTGTCCTTTGGAGTGTTACAGCTTCATCTGTGTTCTATGTGTACGTGTCCTTTGGAGTTTACGCTTCATCTATGTTTCTATGTGTACGTCTCCTTTGGAGTGTTACAGCTTCATCTGTGCATGTACTTCTTGGTTACTGGGGTATCACATATCTTCTTATATTCCATACTGAAACTCATACTTCCTTCATTCTTTCGTATTTCCTTCACTTTTTTCCTTCTGCCTTTCACCATTCTTTCTTTCCTTCCTTTTATTCTGTCACCCTTCCCTTCCTTCTCCTCTTTCTTCTTACTTTTTATTCCTTCATATATTTGTGTGTATGTGCGCGCGCGCGCGCGCGGTGTGTGTGTGTTGTGTGTGTGTGTGTGTGTGTGTGTGTGATTTCCTTTCCAGCTCATGCTGTCAATAGTTTTTTTTGTGCTAGAAATTCCTTGCTCTGTCCTTCTCTTGGACTTGGCCTTTCCTTCGTCTTTCTGTAATCTTGGACTTGGCCTTTCTCGTCTTCTGTAATCTTGGACTTGGCCTTTCCTTCGTCTTTCTGTATCTTGGACTTGGCCTTTCCTTCGTCTTTCTGTAATCTTGGACTTGGCCTTTCCTTCGTCTTTCTGTAATCTTTTCTAGTCATGTCTCTATCTTTCTTTTCTCTTTTATTTTTTTATACCTTTTTTTATAACTGTTGCGCTTGTGGGGATGTCAGTGTAAACTGAGCCCTTACCTTTTGGAAATGTATTAGTAACTTCATTCTTTCAGTCACTCTCTTTGACTTTGCCCCCCCCCCCCCCCCACGCCCCCCATCACCCACCCATTTAGTTCATTTACATTTGTTCTATGATTTATAACCCGTTTTTCTTTTCACAACATGCCAGTCTTTCGTCACTGAAATCTGTATTTTTACTTTTTTTTTTCTCTCTAAACTATGATACTTCTTCTTTTGCATTACGATGATGATAACTTCAGAGTCAGTTTTCCAGTCTGCCACCTGAAGAACACGCCCATTTCTAGTCTCCTTGTTACATGATCAATGAAACGTTTATATATGAGCACTGTGTAACAGGTAGGTTACACAATGCATGTTGGAATTGGTTCGCTTCTTCTTCTTCTTCTTTCTTCTTCTCCTCCTTCTTCTCCTCTTCCATCTCCTCCTCCTCCTCTTCTTCCTCCTCCTCTTCCTCCTCCTTCTTTTTCTTCTTCTTGTTCTTCTTTTTATTCATCTTCTTCTTTTTCTTCTTCTTCTTCAGTTTATTCTTATCCTCCTCCTCCTCCTCTTCCTCCTCCTCCTCCTTCTTCTTCTTCTTCTTCTTTCTTCTTCTCCTCCTCCTTCTCCTCTTCCATCTCCTCCTCCTCCTCTTCTTCTTCCTCCTCCTCCTCTTCCTCCTCCTCCTCCTTCTTTTTCTTCTTCTTGTTCTTCTCTTTATTCGTCTTCTTTTATTTCTTCTTCTTCAATTTATTCTTATCCTCCTCCTCCTCCTCCTCCTCCTCCTCCTCCTCCTCCTCCTCCTTCTTCTTCTTCTTCTTCTTCTTCTCCTCTTCGTTGTCGTCGTGCTGCCTCCTCCTCCTCTCTTTTTGTATGCTGTTCTCTTGGATTGCTTTGGATGTACATGTGATGTGTGTGATCAGTACAGTGTCGATTTAGGATCCGGGAGTTCACTGGTACTGCCTTGCTGTGCAACAGTGAGGGACTAATAGTAGAAATCACTTATAATTTCCAAGGACAGTTGTTTAAGACAGAGCCCTCTCATAATGAAATCTTGAGCGATAGCGTCAGTTTGTACGCCATGAATGCATAATTTTGGGGCCGAAAGTAATCAAGTGTTCGCATTCTAAGACCATTTTTATTCTTTGTTCTGGTGCTATGTGTCTGCATTTGTGGAGGGGGGGGTGGAGTTATGGGGTGTGTAATTGTCTCCCATTGGGGCGACAGTTAGTTTTCGTATTTGTTATTGACCATGAGCGTAATTCAGTATGAAATGAAAAGCATGATCGCAGCATGTTTTCTGTATCCCCCCACCCCTCTCGCAGGATGTTCCGGAGTGTGCTATGACGTAACGGTTTCTTCAATGATGTCATGAACATTGTTAAATGTATGAATTGATTGACCCCTCGTCACGCCTCACTGCATCTTCCCCCCTTCCTCACTTCCCGCTTCCCTACTCGTGTTGGCCCTGTCCTCTCAGTCTCTGTCAGCTGTGTATCAACTCTGCCGTTCATTATCAGTGCTCTGGATCATCTTGCTTTGAATGTATGCCTGCTCCTGCCCTTTGAAACATCAGCTTACAGTGAACAAACAATTACGTATCTGTCAAGAAAAAAAAAAAAATAATGCAGTTTCTGCGAAGGAAAAAGTAATTATCATCCAAAGGGAGACTTGGAATATTGTATATCTTGTTTGATTTAAACTGGAATACGCATGAAAGTAGTTTATTCTTTCTTTTTTTTTGGGGGGGGGGGGGGGGGGGGGGGGGGGTGGGGGGGGGGGGGGGGGTGGGGGGGGTGAGGGTGGTGTGTAAACAAATGATATTACTTGATGTTTTTCATGTTTCCAGGTGTAGAATATCGGTGACATAAATCAAGTAGCTGAAGGCTATGAGAGGAAATTTAGCCTAAAACATTCGAAAAATTAACTTCAGTTAAGTACTTAAATTCATAATCTAATTGTTTGACTGGTTGGACAGTTATCCATGTTCAGCAGGTTGAAATTTAGCCATCTAGCTTTTTTCTTTGTGTTTTTTCAACGTTTTAAATGTAACAGGTGGAAATTTCCTTAGTTGTGGACACGGTTTTGCACTTTTTTTTCATATACAACAGGAATAAAGCAATAATCTAGTTGTTTCGGTGATTTGACAGTTTCCCGTGTATCACAGAGGAAACCCAGACTCCCCCAATTGGGAGTTGATCTGCTGTTTTTGTTAATAAATACACACATGTGGCCTTTTTGGAAAAAAAAAATCTTTGGAAAAAATTATCTGTGTGTGGTGTGTGTGTGTGTGTGTGTGTGTGTGTGTGTGTGTGTGTGTGTGTGAATCGTACATTCATTCTTAGCAGACGCACATACGCAAACAAATAAGACGTACCTCAACATTCTCTCTCTCTCTCCTCCCTCCCTCCCTCCCTGCTCTCTCTCTCCCTCCCTCCCCCCTCCCTGTCTCTCTCTCTCTCTCTCTCTCTCTCTCTCCTCCCTCCCTGTCTGTCTGTCTGTCTGTCTGTCTGTCTCTCTCTCTCTCTCTCTCTCTCTCCTCTCTCTCTCTCTCTCTCTCTCTCCCCCTCCTCCCTGCTTCAGCTGACCCCAGTTCTGTCCCTTTCAGCGGCAGAGGAGGAAGCAGGTCACGTGTTCATTAGCCCCCTCCTCACCCTCCTGACGATTCGTTCGCTAGCTGTGATGACGTCAGAGGTAACGGTAGCCGGCGGAGTTCGGTGTTCCGCCGTCCGACGTGCCTCGCATTGTGACGCCATCTCCGCTGGACGACCTGTCTCGACGTTTTCTCGGCCTTTCCCGCCGCCCGCAGTGGGACTGGACGGAAATGACTACGAATCTCGGAGGAAGTCGGCCTTCCCGAGACTTCAGGAGCGTGATGACGTCATGGGCCGCCGGAGAGGAAGGGGAGCGGCCATTCGGCTGGTGAGCTGCGATGTCTGGCTGGCTGGTTGGTTGAGTTGCATTGTCTGGGTTGGCTGATTTGCAGCGTCTGACTGGCTGGCTGGCTTACCAGCTGATAGCCTGCCCTTGTTTAGAAGATCACTGTACTTTGCGCATCATTATCATCGTCGCCATTATCCTCCGCTTCCGCCTCTCTCTCTCTCTCTCTCTCTCTCTCTCTCTCTCTCTCTCTCTCTCTCTCTCTCTCTCTCTCTCCCCTTCTCTCTCTCTTTCTCTCTGGCTGGCTGGTCCCCTCTCTCTCTGGATGGCCTCTCTCTCTCTCTCTCTCTCTCTCTCTCTCTCTCTCTCTCTCTCTCTCTCTCTCTCTCTCTCTGGCTGGTTCTTTCTGTCTCTGTCTGTCCTGTATGTCTCTCTCTCTCTCTCTCTCTCTCTCTCTCTCTCTCTCTCTCTCTCTCTCTCTCTCTCTCTCTTTCTGTGGCTGGTAGGCCTTACTTTCTCCATCTCTCTCTGGCTGGCTGCATTCACTCTCTCTCTCTCTCTCTCTCTCTCTCTCTCTCTCTCTCTCTCTCTCTCTCTCTCTCTCTCCCCCTCTCTGTCTCTCTCTCTGCCGTGCCATGCAGAAGGCTATCTTTGCATGACTGTTTTGATCAGCATGTGTGTTTGCTTGGCTTATATGAGTTTTTATTTTATTTTACGAAGCTTCTTTTCTTCACTACCTATTTTTCAGTCTCCTTGCCACAAATGTTTCTTTGGGTTTGTGTGTGTGTGTGTGTGGTGTGTGTGTGTGTGTGTTTTAAAAATAACTTTAAATTCTTCATTCGCTCTTTCTTTCTTCCTCACCGTCGCTCCTTATGAATTAATTTTCATTTGATTACTTTCTCCCCAAAATGTATATGCAGTCATTTTATGGAAGTCCTGTGTGTGTGATGACCGTAGCATGTATATCAAGTTTATTTTTCTGGCCACAGGAAGTATCGGCCGACGCCTGTCCAACATCTTCACCAAATCCACACCACAGAACAAACGGCGACGCGATTCAGTGGACCTACTGGCCCCTCCATCTCCCCACTCCCCCGGCAGCCCCAACCCGTCCGGCGTGTCCCGACGCGCCACACTCTTCGCCGAAGCGCTCCTCAAGCGCCACAAAGACGGCCAAAGGTCCCCAATGGCCGTGCGGATAAAGAAAAGTAACACCTCCCACACCTTGCATGACCTAGCCAACTCCGATCGCGCGGTGGAAGAGAGTTCCGCTTTCAGCGGTGGAGCTGTTTTACCTACCTCTCTGGCCGCCCGCCGCGCCACCGTGGCGGCTTTCAAGGACTTCCGGAGGTCAATTTCCTTGCAGAGCAACCTCTCAGGGCTGGCCAGTGTGTCCGAGCAGCCGACCATGCCCTCAGATCCCATGAGTCGCCTTCACGTGCTGGACACGTATGACCGCAGCAGGCCCCCCTCTATCTCAGACATCTCCACTTTCGGAGGCAGCGCTCAGCTCTCCGCGTACTCCTCCATGGAGGAAATCTCTTTCTCTCCGATCGAGGAGGCAGGAAAGGACCCGGAGAAGGCCCCTAGTCCTCCGCACCCTGCCAAGATCGGAGAAGTTCTGGCCAACTTGACGGCCCCGAAGACTGGGGCGAGGCTGGGTCTTCAGCGGCTGGGGGCCATGGTGAGGCTCCGTATATGGCTGTTATTACGGGCCAAGTGCTGGCTGCTGCTGCGGCTGGTGTTCCCTGCCCTGTTCGCAGGGATAGGGGTAGGGCTGACTTACCTTACGCAGCCTCTCAACCCCACCCCGTCTCAGCCAGGAAAGAGGATTCACCTGTTTGGTATCTCTCACCTCATGTACAGGAACCGGACAGGTTAGTGAGGGTTGATGTTGTTGTCGTCGTCACCAACATCCTCGTCATCTTATCAGTAGTAGTAACAACAGCAGCAGCAGCAGTAATAATAGCCATTATCATCTTTATATCTAGAAGTGGATTTGAGAGGTATGGGCTGTGCGGAAAGAGAGAGTGAGAGTGCTGGATAGGATGGTGGTATAGTTGTATGTAGAGCTAACGATTGATCGTGCATGACGTTTGTGTACTACTGCTTGTTCTCTTACATTCGTTGTGTAGACTTAATGCGCGTATTTGTTGGTAGTAAACGCCTTGGGCATTTACTTGTAAGGCGTATAAAATGTTCTTGACAGCAATGATAATGGTAATTATCGTCGTAGTAACAGGAGCAGCAAAAGTAATTGTAGTAGCGGTAGCAGCAGCAGGAGTAAAAATAGCATTTGTAATAGCAGCAGTTGAAGCAGTGGTAGTTGTAGTAGTTGTAGCAGCAGCAGTGGCCACATCAGGTGTAGTGAAAGGAACTCACTCACAACCAGCGAGAAGGAAAAGAGGCGAAGCAGCTCTGTCGGGTATCTTAAGTTTCATTTTGTTTACATTGGAAGTTTTCGCAAGGACACTATAGTTACGCATGTTGAAATTACTCTTAGTAAAAGTTTCAATCGCTTTTTTTTTTAATTCATGTATTATAAAGAGTCAAATTATTTGTGACAATTAAGATTCACCTCTGATTTCTATCCTTTATCGGTGACCGTGCGCTTAAGCGATTTGGATGACAAACGAACACAGAAAAAGTACAGGTATGAAGTAAATGAGCTGAACATCAATGACGGGTTAATATTATTATATGAAAGTAGAATTTAAATGAATGGTTGATGATGATGATGGTGATGATGATGATGATGATGATGGCAATGATGATGATGATGATGATGTGTGTGTGTGTATGTGTGTGTATGTGCGTGCGTGTGTGTGTGTGTGTGTGTGTGTGTGTGTGTGTGTGTGTGTGCGCGCGCGCGCGCGCGTGTGTGTGTGCGCGTGCGCGCGCGCGCGCGCTCTCGTGATGCGTGTCTGTTGACCGTCGGCGTTTTGAAATGACATCAGTGACCATGTGCTGTACCTGATCAGGTGGAGACATCACTCACCTGGAGGCAGACTTCTCTCGTACCCTGGACGGCCCGGAACGCATGACGCACTATTCCGCTGACTCTTGGGACACTGGGCAGCCTTTGGAGAGTCTGCTGGACGTACTGCAACAGGTAGGCGCCGGTTCCAATCAGGTCTGGAATACGATACACTTTGGCAGTAGTCTACCTGACAGACTGCAACAGGTATGCGTTGCTTTCTGCCGGGGTCCTCAATGGACAACAGCAAGCCATCAGTCTGCCGGATGTAGTGCAACAGGTATGCATTGCTTTCTGTCGGGGTCCTCAATGGACAACAGCAAGCCATCAGTCTGCGGATGTAGTGCAACAGGTATGCATTGCTTTCTGCCGGGGTCCTCAATGGACAACAGCAAGCCATCAGTCTGCCGGATGTAGTGCAGCAGGTATGCATTGCTTTCTGCCGGGGTCCTCAATGGACAACAGCAAGCCATCAGTCTGCGGATGTAGTGCAACAGGTATGCATTGCTTTCTGCCGGGGTCCTCAATGGACAACAGCAAGCCATCAGTCTGCCGGATGTAGTGCAACAGGTATGCATTGCTTTCTGCCGGGGTCCTCAATGGACAACAGCAAGCCATCAGTCTGCGGATGTACTGCAATAGGTGTGCACTAGTTCCTGCCAAGGCTGCACGCTGACATCTGTCTGTTTGAGCAAGAGGTATTGATTGGATCCCCAGTATCTTGAATTAACGACCTTCTGTCTTTAGATTCTGATGGACGCACTGCAACAGATGTGCACCGTTCTCGTCCAAGTCTTGAATTCACGACGGACTGGCAACAGGGACTGGCGGGTGTGCTGTAAGATATAGTCGCTGGATCTCGGATCATCCATTATCCTGAATTTGTGACAGACAGGCAGTAATGACTGGTGGCCGCACAGCGAAAGACACACGCTAGGTCCCACCCAAATCTTTCTCTCACTACATCGGCAGCACATGTCTGCCCCAGAAACTGTCATTTGTTGCTTGTTCGTATCTTTTTCTGTGTTTAAATCACCACACCAACACGTACACATGTTCTTCTTCTTCCTCGTTCGCTTCCCATTAGATGAGCAGCCCGGTGTCCTCGATGAAGGCTGCCATCCACCGCAGCTCCTCCAGGGTGCCGTACAACTTGGCTTCCACTGCTGTCGGTGTTGGCCAGTACTTCCTTACGTACACATGTTATATTTCCCCCATTGTGGTGGTGTGGCCAAGTAGATAACAATGTTCCCTCCAGGCGACCTAGAAGTCGCTAACATTGTGGTTCCAGTCTTCGTTCTGGACAGAACTTTTTTTCTGCCGCTGCGCCGGGGGCCCCGAGTCTAGTCTTTCGGGTGAATTGATGAACTGAGATTCAACGCTATTCTGCTTCGCTGTGTGCGCGCGCGAGTAACCTGCGCATGTGTCTGTGTATGTGCATGTAAGTCGGTGGTCTGCCAACGTATTTTCAAGGTGTTTAAATGTGTCTGTATGAGAGATGCAGGCATTGGCACACAAGGCTGCGCATTTGCGCTTGCAGATACAGGCGGACGCTGCTCCATATACGTGTGCGCGTGCATGCGTGTGTGCGCGCGCGCGCGCGTGTGTGTCTGTTTTGTCTGTGTCTGTCTGTCTGCGTAACATACATGAACAGTCGTTCGCATGTTAAAGGCTTTGGTTCTTTTCACTTCCTATCCTCCTTAGGTTCAGACTTTCTCCGTTGCCTTCAACATAGCCCTTCCAAGATTTTCAGAATCATCCCCGAAATCCTGAATTCATCGGAAAAAAACAACAACAGAATTTTCAAATTTTGTTATAAAATGTGACATTTGGGGGTAAATTTGCGTTGGGTTGATATAGTAACTACTGCAGAAGAAAGTCTTTTCAACCTCACATTCGTCAATAGGGGCATTAAAGTGCTTTCAGTCGAAGCCAAATTGTTCCCCATTCAGCCCAGCCCATTCCCTTCGTCCCCTGGCTCCCGGATTTGACTCCAGAGCGTTGGCATCTACGTTTTAGTCTTCCAGCTCGCTGATGCAGATATGTGCGCGCGCGCGTGCGTGCGTGGTGTGTGTGTGTGTGTGTGTGTGTGTGTGTGTGTGTGTTGTGTGTGTGTGTGTGTGTGCGAGCGCGCGCGCGCGCGTGCGTGCGTGCGTGCGTGTGTGTGTATGTTGTGTGTGTGTGTGTGCGCGCGCACGCGTGCCTTTGCGTGCGCGTGCGCTCGCACGTGGGTGCGTGCGTTTGTGTATGCCGAGCATGTACGCGCGACAGTGTGTGTATGTTTGTGAATATGAAGACGACATCTCCGCAGCCCTCCCACTTGCGAGCGCGCATGTGTGTCACACGTTGTGATTCTTCTGTCCCGACAGGACGGCGACAGCTACCGACTGAACTACAACGCCACCTGCGCCCTGGCCCTACCCCACATGACGTCATTCCTGGCCCACCTCATGCGCCACTCCCCCACCCCCACCCCCCTCAACCCCCACAACCAGGCCTACCTGGGCCCCCAGCTGTCGGCCTGGCTTCAGGCCTGGCCCCCGCGGTCGGCGCTGCGGAGCGAACGGCCGTGGGACTGGGTGCCCATCCTGTTCCTGGGGCTGGCTCTGCTGCTGACCACCACGCACTGCGCCGTGCGTCTGGTGCGAGAGAGGAGGGTGGGTTGCCAACTAACTCCTTCGGACACATCTTAGAAAAGTTTATGTAATAAGTCCGCCAAACATGAACAAACGATCACAAGACACAAAACACGACGCGTTTCGACCTCTTAGGTCTTCTTCAGGCTGGACAAACAACACTCAGGACAACGAAAGTGAAGAAAGAGCGGTTACTTATCTGGTCAAAATTTAGAAAGAGAGGGGGTTAGTTACCGCCAAGGACACAGACAAATAGAGTACAGGACAAGACACAGTGCAAAATTTAGAAAGAGAGGGGGTTAGTTACCGCCAAGGACACAGACAAATAGAGTACAGGACAAGACACAGTGCAAATTGAAAGTGGGTTAGTTACCGCAAGGCACAGACATGGTAGACAAACACATGTCTTGCTTTTCTGTTTGTCTGTCCTTGGCGGTAACTAACCCCCTCTCTTTCTAAATTTTGCTTCATTTTCCGCCCTCAGTTACTCCATTTTGAAACTTATCTGGTCAAATTTGGCGCGAGATGGGTGTAACGTCCTTTGGACATATTCTTAAGTTGAAAAAAAAAAAAAGAACTTCAAACGATCAGCCTGGTTTTAGATTGATATATAATGTTCTTCTTTTCTCTGTGTTTAAACCAAACCAGATCAGCAGCAGTAGCAATAGCAATAGTAGTCATTATTTTCTTTATTTTTTTTTAGAAGTTGATTTGAGAGGAATGAGCTGTGTGGAAAGAGGGAGTGAGGGTATCGGATAGGATGTTGGTATGGTTGTGTGTAAAGCTGAATGGTTGTGCGCGAAGTTTGTGTACTGCTGCTTGTTCTGTTACATTCGTTGTGTGGATCTATTGTTAGTATTTGTTGGTTGTAAACGCCTAGTGCAGCAGCAGAAGTAAAAATAGCATTTGTAGTAGCAGCAGTGGAAGCATCTGCAGTTGTAGTAGTTGTAGCAGTAGCAATGGCCGCGACATCAGGTGTAGTAAATGTTGTTAGAGATGAGAAGGAACCCCTCACGCATATGTGTGTGGTGTGTGTGTGTGTGTGTGTGTGTGTGTGTGTGTGTGTGTGTGTGTGTGTGTGACAGGACAAATTACGGAGTTACCTGGGAGTGACGGGGGTCAGCCGCCTCACTTACTACGGGTCCGCTTTTATTGTGGATGTCATCGAGCTTCTCGTCGCCGCAAGTTTTGTCATCATCGTCTGCGCTGTTTCCGAGGTAAAGAACGAATATTTCTACCTGCCCATTGATTCGTCAACCAGTGGATTTCCCTAGAGCTGATCCTTAAGCTTCTTAGCCATTGATTCAGAGATGGTTTGTGTTGCCTGTATTCAAAGTCTGTTCTTGTATTCACCTTTAGTAGTCCCCTGTTTCCATTGCTTCACATTGGCAATAGCCCTACAACGCTCGTCTCTCTCTCTCTCTCTCTCTCTCTCTCTCTCTCTCTCTCTCTCTCTCTCTCTCTCTCTCTCTGTCTGGCTGTCAGTCTGTCTGTCTGTCTGTCTGTCTCTCTCTCTCTCTCTCTCTCTCTCACACACACACACACACACACACACACACACACACACACACACACACACACACACACACACACACACACACACACACACACACAACCACACACAGTGTCCCCAAGTTCTCCTTTACGGCCACCTGAAGCAGAGACAACGGGACCAAGGTATGTAGAGCTCTTGTGAGGGAGAAGGACCCACTGCAAGCCAGCCTCAAGAACTGCAGTATGGATCTAGTCAGCTGGCAACATACTGCTCTTGACACACCCTGTTGGAGAGGAGTGGCTGCCTTCCAGGCAAAGAGGAGCAGGAGGAAGAAGGCCCCCACCTCTTGAACTCCTTCCGCTGCAATGTGTGCAACCGAGTGTTTGCTTCAAGAATAGTACTCCACTCCTACAAGACACAATCTGGTAATAACCTACCTGCCTACTCGTCTGTCTCACCGATCGGAGATGCTATCATCATTTTGTTACGGGCTAACACTCCCAAACTGATCGTATGCATATACCACGTAACGGCTGAATTTCTATGGCAAGTCTCACATGATCAGTATGTGTCAAACACCACATAAAGATGATGTGTATTTGTATGATACAACATGACGAGTTTGTGTGTACGTGAAATACTTCATTATGATCGTTTCTCTTGTGTGTGACAGATTACGATGTTGGAAACCGGGCCTTGGAGGTTGTAGCCTTGATGATGATAATGATAATGTGATGAGATATGATGGGTGTGTGGTGTGTGTGTGTGTGTGTGTGTGTGTGTGTGTGTGTGTGTGTGTGTGTGTGTGTGCTTGTGTGTGAGGTAGCCATGCTGGAGTTGAATGGATCTTTGCAGAGCATGGCCCTGCTGAAGATTCTGTCTATACATGTAATGATTATGACAGTGATGATAATGATGATGTGTGTCAGGTAGTCATGTTGGAGGTGATGAGAGTTGTACAGAGTGTGGCCCTCCTGATGATCCTGTCTGTACCAGTGATGATGATGATGATGATGAAGTTGATGATGATGATGAAGTTGATGATGATGATGATATGATGATGGTATGATGATGATGATAGTAATGATGATGATGATGTGATGATAGTAATGATGATGAGATGATGATGATGATGATGATGATAGTAATGAATGATGATGATGATGATGATGATGATGATGATGAGATGATGATGATGATGATAGTAATGACGATGATGATGATGTTTGTCAGGTAGCCATGTTGGAGGTGAAGGGAGCCATAGAGAGTGTGGCCCTCCTGATGATCCTGTCTGTTCCTGTTACCATTCTCACGGTCTACCTGGCGTCCTTCGTCTTCTCCACCATGAAAACCTGTCGGCTACTTTTACCTATCGTCCTCATTCTGGTCAGCACCCCTGCACGCGCATGCATGCACGCGCACGCGCGTGTATGCGTGTGTGTGTGTGTGCGTGCGTGCGTGCATGCGTGTGTGTGTGTATGTGCGTGTGTGTGTGTGCGTGTGTGTGCGGGGGTGTGTGGTGTGTGTGTGTGTGTGTGTGTGTGTGTGTGTGTGTGTGTGTGTGTGTGTGTGCAGCTGAGTGTGATTACCAAACAATCGTTATTTGCTTGCGTCTGTATTATGTTATGAGGGGCCCGTAGTCATATGGTCAGCGGAGCCGACGGTCGTGAGTTCGAACCACTCGTGGAGTCGGGATTTTGTTGTTGTTGCTTGAAAACCCACTCTGCCCGCCCAGCAATAAATGGATACCTGATTCAGTTCAGGGAAGTTTAAAACGGTGGAAGGAGTGGGATGAGCTCCACCTTCTATCATGCTGTGTCCTAGACACGGTGAATCTCTGACAGTTCACTGCCCCTACGACCTATAGACTATGGGAATTTTAACTTTTTAACCTTTTTTTTCGTATGATGTGAACGTGGATGTGAAATCTTCCCGACTGTTGGTTGGACGTAGGCTGCTCTGACTGTAGTCGCATAACAACCTGTAGTCTTTTCTCTTTTCTGTGTGATCATGTCTTTCTGCTACTCACACGGGGTAGAGAAGACATGACTGAGCCAGGCTGATGGACACTCTTCTTGCTTGTTCGGCCATTTGGATTCACCCTGTAACCCCAGCCGGACTTATCGTCGACGACTCTTCCTGTATTGTTCGGCCATTTGGATTCACCATGTATCCCCAGCCAGACTTATCGTCGACGACTCTTCCTACTTTGTTCGGCCATTTGGATTAACTTGTATCCCCAGCCAGACTTATCGTCGGTGACTCTTCCTGCATCATTCGGCCATCTGGGTTCATCCCCAACCAGACTCCCCTTTGATGACTCCCCCCTGCATTGTTCTGCCGTTTGGATTCACCTTGTATCCCCAGTCAGACCTTGATGACTCTCCATGCCTTGTTCGCCCTGTATCGCCAACCAGGCTGTCCTTTGATGACTATTCCTGCATCGTTGGGCCATTTGGATTTACCTTGCATCCTCAGCAAGGCTTATCTTCAATGACTGGGAGCAACAGAGGAAGACAGACATCTCCAGGGCAGATTTAAAAAAAAAAAGCTTCTGGATAGACAATGTTATAATGCTAGACTGGACAGTTACAGTATCACCACCCTGTTGCACTTGATGGGGGACAGAAAGCTGTGGCGATCCCCTGCTGTCCGGGCATCCGTCACAGTCATCCTACGACCTAGTGTCGTGGTACAACTATGATGATGATGTCGGTGATGATCGTGATACAACGATGATGTCGGTGATGATGACAGTAGTGGGTTGGGTTCTGTGGTTACTCATGTTACACATATTTCAGTGATGTACTGTTAAACCAGGGTTTTGTGTTGTTGTTGTTGTTTTTAAATGTCACAATCAGCCGATGGTATGACTGACACTTGGGTGTGGTTCAGGTGACGGTGGCGCTGTTTTGCCTGGTGCACTTTCTGGACAGAGGGGATACGGAGGGACTGAGCACCGTTCTGCACTACGTCTTCTGTGTCGTCTGGCCACCCTACCTGCGCTTTGGCACACTGCATTATATTGCCAGAGTAAGTGCCCTTCATTGATCGTTCAGCACTGTAACTTCCAGTTCAGTGGTTGCCATAAGTACGCTTTGGCCCTTCTGTTCTCAGAGTTTCTGTCCGTCAATGATATGTCTCTCTGTCTGTCGTTCTAATTATTCGTTACTAGGCTACATCTTAGCTCTGGCACTTATATTGCAGATGCATTGCTGTGCCCTACCATCAAATGTGATTTGTATGCCTGTTCGTTGACCTCTCTGTTCGTTGTGCACGATGTCTCAGCTGTTCCCTAGCCTCCTTTCCTCGTTTTGCCAATCTGCGTTCTGTTGACTGCGTTATCGAGTCCTGTTCTCAAATATTTCAGACTGTCTGGCTACGTGTTTGTGTGTCAGTCGGTCTGCGCCTCTGTTAGTCTACAATATCTTGACGATGAAGTACTTCTGTTTCGGCTTTGGTTGACGTGCTTTTTGTTTGTTTGTCTGTCTCTGTCACTCTCTCTCCCTCTTATGTCCTCTCTCTCCCTCCACTTTCTCTGTGTGTATCTCTGTCTTTCCTGTCTCAGTTACCTTCCCCTATCACCAATGCTGTCTATGTCTCCTTTCACTCCTGCCTAGTGTCTGTCTTTCCGTTCCCCTCTCCTCCTCTGTCTGTCTGTCTCTGGCTGGCTGGCTGACTCTCTCTCTCTCTCTCTCTCTCTCTCTCTCTCTCTCTCTCTCTCTCTCTCTCTCTCTCTCTCTCTTCTCGTGTTCACAGCTATGATCATTGTTAGCTGTAGCAATATTGGGGTTGTTGTTATGATCAGATGATCATGATGAGAATGTTTGTACTGTCTTGAATCTCGTATACATTCAACAGGTAGGGGACCTAGGAGAGACGTCTGCAGATGTTTCACCGTTCCAGTCCCACATTAACATCTGTTATATCATGGTAATCATAGCCCCTCTCTCTCTCTCTCTCTCTCTTCTCTCTCCTCTCTCTCCTCTCTCTCTCTCTCTCTCTCTCCTCTCTCTCTCTCTCTCTCTCTCTCTCTCCCTCCTCTCTCTCTCTCTCTCTCCTCTCTCTCTCTCTCTCTCTCTCTCTCTCTCTTCCTTCACACACACACACAAACACACACTCGTCATTGGTCATATATAAATATATAAATACATTGTGAAGATGACAAACACGTGCACGCATGTGTGTGTGTGTGTGTGTGTGTGTGTGTGTGTGTGTGTGTGTGTGTGTGTGTGTGTGAATAAAGTATTTGGCTGAGAAAACGTGAACTTGGCCGTTTTCTTAATTTTTTAAAGTGTCATTTCGTTTTGTGTTATTTTCATTAGATTTTACTTGTTATTTTTTATGTCAGGTTATTTAATTCTTATTTTCTGTCGTTGCTTCAGCTGCTTGTGGACATAGTCGTCCTTCCTTGCCTGGTGCTGCTGCTGGATAAACTAATGTTTCGAACTCCGACACTCTCCTGCTGTGGAGGCGGCAGAAAGAAGTCTTCTCTTGTGGATCACCTCCAAGGTGATGACGAAGGCGTGACGTCAGAAATCCAGCGCGTGCAAGATCTGGATAAAAACATGAATAAAGTAAGATGCTAAGGGTCACATTCTGGTGTGTGTGTGTGGTGTGTGTGTGTGTGTGTGTGTGTGTGCAAGTGGTGACGGAATGGTGTTGTGTGCATCGAGGTCTTCTAAACTTTACTGAATCGCCCCCCCCCCCCCCCTTTCCTCTCTTCTCCATTCTTCACTCCTCTTTTCCGCTTGCCCTTACCCCTTTCCTCCCCTGACACCCACCTCCACCCCATCCCACTATCACCCCTCACTACATGCACACCGTCACCAGCAATGTCAAGTCTTCTTAGACTAAAGAATATCATCTGCTCATGCTTTCTTCTGCTATTCAGTGGCAGTTTTTCTTTCTTCCATTACTCTTTTCTTCCATCATGCTTCGTTACACTGTTCTTTTTCCACCCTCCTTTTCCGTCTTGTTTCATTTTCCATCGTTTTCTTGATTTCTTTCGTCCCCTTTTTGTATCCTTTTTTCAAGTCTTGCTTTCTCTCCTTCAGTTTTGTCCGCATTCTTGTCTGCCTTTTTTTTTTTTTTTTTTTTTTTTTTTTTTACTTCCTTGCATCCCCCATTTTCATTCTTCGATTCTTTCCTTCCGTGCATTCATTTTTCCTACCTCTCTTTCCTTCTCTCTTAATTTCTTTTTTCTGTCTTCGTTCATATATTCCGTCTTTTACACCTTCATTCCTTAAAGTGTTCTCCCACTTGTCCCTGTCGGTCAGTCTTTTCGTGTCTCTCCTTACTGTTATTTCAGACCAGCTGGCCGTGGTTGGTGCTGGAAGCGGTCAGCAAGGTGTGGTCAACAACAGCTCCACGGGCCCTGGCAGTCGGCGGTTTGTGAAAGCTGTGGACAACGTCTCCCTGACTGTCGACGCGGGACAGTTGGTGGCGGTGCTGGGACCCCGTGGGGCAGGCAAGACCACTTTGCTGGACCTGGTCCTGGGTTCGAATACCCCGTCTGACGGATCGGTGAGTGCGTTTGGGGACTTGAAAAAAATAACGGGTGAAACATCTCTCAACAGCAAGGGTGATTAGCTATCGTATTTTATGACCCAGACGTCGTCAGCAGGTGGACTGTGGAAGAATTGAAGGCAGAATTTGACTCAAAGAATTACACATTGTGGCACTCGGCAGCCAAACCAACGGAAAAAAAAAAGACACAATGCTGGCTTTTCAGGTAAGAGCTAACATGGCAAAGAAAAACAATCTCACGCAAATAATGTGCAATCGGAAAAATAGTGTCCAGAAACCCCGTCATCTCACAAAACAGGGGGAGGGTGTGTGTGAGGGGGTGGGTAGTTTGTACCTCCCCCTGTTTGAGCTGACATCGCTATCAGCAGATTTTTTTTTTCTCCAGTGGTCAATATTGTGCATGCGAAGGAACAGACTCTGTCTGGATACAGTCAGGCCGGAAATATCATTTTTGTTTGAACTGTGATACGACATGTCTTCTGCATTTAAGTACCCCACGTTAGCTTTTATGTCGACTCAAAACAACGAGATGATTTGTCTTTCACACACGCACACGCACACACACACACCACACACACACACACACACACACACACACACGCACGCACGCACGCACACGCACACACACACACGCACGCACGCACGCACGCACGCACGCACGCACGCACCACGCACACACACACACACACACACACACACACACACACACACACAGAGTTGAAAACGAAAAATAGTTTTCGTGCCTTATAACAGTCATCCAAAAGACAGTCATGCCATATAATAGTCATCCAAAAGACAGCTAGTTGTCTGATCCTAAGAGACAAGAGTCCGCGATGTTCCCTCCTGTTTTAAGTGATTCGTTGGGACTTTGTGATCTGATTTATTTGGGATATGTTTCCCTGTAAATGACATTGGGGGAGATGGGGGGGGGGGGGGGGGGGGGGGGCAGAGATGCCAAGAGAAGAGGCAAGACGTTTCAGTTTTAAACATTTCATGTTCATGTTTTATGCGTGAGCACGTGCGTATAATCGCATGTTCATGTGACGTGTGTGTGCATGTGTGTGTGCGTGGGCATACAAACATGTGTGCTGGCGAGTTGGTGCGATTACAGTTGTGTAAATCCCAGTTTTTCCTTCACTGCCACTTCCAGTTCCGACAATTCCTGCCCTGTCCTCTGTGTCCTCTGTGCCCCGCTGTCGGCTGAGTAGTAAACCACAAGGATTTCTTAATGTGTGTAGCTGCACGTGGATACGGAGAAGGTAGGGGCTGGACAGTGGAAGGAGGGCATGGGACAGACGGGATACTGTCCTCAGTATGACCCTCTCTGGGCCCCGCTCACCGTCGACCAGCACGTGCTTCTCATGGCCGACCTCCAGGGTCTTCACCGCCAAGACTTTGACAGCTTCAGGGAAAGGTAAGGGCGAGAGGAAAACGGGGTGGGTGCGATGGGGGGTGGGGGTGGGGTGGGAGGCTTGATTGAGCTTGATGTGGTCTGGCAAAGGCTGCGTTTGAGTCATACATCTCATCAGCAAAAGCCACTGTCAAGACGCTAATCATACATTATTTGAGTTTGGTGTTGAATGTGGTGACGTAATGTGACCGGAGCGTGAGTAGATTGCTCACAGAATTTACCAACTGTCATTTACATTTTGATGTTGAAGTTCTACCAGAACGCCAGCTGCTGTGTTATACTGGTCAGTGTCACGGACTGCAGGTTGGCGGGTGGTGGGGTCCAGTCCCTTTATAAGGGTTGAATTTCCCAACTTAGAACGGTTGTCGATATCTACGTTAGTAAGATATCCACCAGAAGGGACACGCCTTGAGACTCTTAACAATCCATGAAGCGCAAGTTCTAATCCCAGCACAACCAAAAATATTTCTGACTGCAGAAAAGCATTCAGGAGTTATGATCTGGATGTGACCAGGCCTCAGTTCAGGGCCGGAACACTTGTTTGAGAGGGGTTCCGGAAGGGGATGGGGGATAGTGCCACTTGGAGGAAGGGGGTGGGGGAGGTACAGGAAGTGGGAGTAATCGGGACAATATGTAATGTAGTTTTTTCTCACATGGCCTTAAAACAGTTCACAACTCAGACTGGAAAGTTTGGGGACACAGAAAAAGCCAAGTGGACAAGTTATCAGGTATATTGTTTGAGCACTGGTTATGCAGAGCCACACGTTATTCCTCAGTCCAGGGGCGTCACCAAGCTACAGGCACGTCACTGACCAACCAGTGCAGATGCGCTTGGTATGACATGAAAAGGCACAACAGGCCGCTCCCAGAAGGCACCTGCAAGATCAGTTCCAGTTGGCAGCTGACTCCAGAGTCACACTTGGATTTGGACAGCTACCAGTGGCAAAAGGTGACACAGCTCTCTGGTGTTCTTGGACAGGAGCTGTACAGGTTGACAACGCCCCAGGGAGGATGAGATCAAGTGCGGAAAGGTCGTTCAAGGCTTCTGCCCTCACTGACTTCACTGAGAGTCCACAAGAGATTGGATGGCTAAAAATGGGTCAAAGATGGACGTACGTCTGAAGTGTCTTTAAACACGTGAATTGACAAGTTTTGATGAAGTCTATATTTAGAATAATGTTCATGTCTAATCATCAGATTGTTATGTTTGAAAACTTGCTGTTAAATGGAGTTTCATGACAGTTGACTTGCATATTCATTTTTGGTAGTTGTTTATTGTGAGTGTGCAAAAATGTCACGTTTCAGGAGGCTCTATTATGTCAGACAGTATATATTTGGCATGGCCACATTAGACTGCCTGAGAATGCTGCAAGTGTACAATGGCCTCACTGAGAAACAGGACTGTAACGGCTGGTGGGCGGGTATGTGTGTTTATTTGACACTGAAGTCTGCACTTTCTGATTTCAGCTTGTACTACGACTTGGATTTGGACAGCTACCAGTGGCAAAAGGTGACACAGCTCTCTGATTGTGAGAAACGAAAGGTATGTGAAATCTGGCATATTGGCCTTTTTATGTCTCACTCGTGTTTTTTTTAAATTTCTGTATTTTGTATTTCTTTTTCCACTTTCCTTCCTTTACTTCTGGATGTCTGTCCGTTCTTGCTGTAACCGTGACATAGATGTAAACTGTAGCTTACATTTGTGTAAACTTGATACTTCTCCCTGGGGCACTTTTTGCCGTTAAAGATCTTGGATATTGGTGAAAGTGTAATGTAAATGACTGAGAAAGGTGAGAAGGGAGTGGAGCTGGGTGTTGGGGAGGGTGGGGGAGAGGAGAGGAGGGGATTGTGATGATGGCAGTTGAAGATTGGTTTATGATGGTTATGATTGACAGAGACTCTCTGACTGTGTTGCAGTTGAGTTTCGCCATGAGCATGCTAGGTCGGCAGTCAACCATGATTCTGGATGAACCCTCTTCCGGCATGGATCCACGCTCTCGCCGATTGTACTTGTAAGTGGTCTCTGGGTTAATGTCCCCTCTTTTCCTCTCTCAACATCTAAGCCAAAGTTTGCATTAACATCTTGGGGTATGTTACAGTGAACATTACTGTGTCACCAGCGCGAAAAGGGGAGGGGGGAGGGGGGTCTCCGCAAAAAGGAGTTAATGAACTCTACATACTACAGTAACGTGACTGTCCTTAAACAGGAGTGAATGGTGTTTATGTACAATTTTGGACAATGTTTACATAGAATGATATTAACCTTTATAAAAAAGAAAATATGAACCTCAGCGAAGATATGTTAGATTCAGCCAAATACAGACATAAATGCACCAATAGAAAATCGAAGACTTTATTATTCTTTTTTCATTTTTTAAGATCTTTACAACAACAAAACATACAATAAGAGAGAAAACACTCCAGCGCCATGTCAGGACACAATATCACTTTCAGGTAAAGTCAATGGTACACAACATTGCAGCTAAGTTAGAGCATTGTCCATGAAACAGAACGTTACAGCTAGGTTAGATCATTGTCTATGACACAAGTTGTCACTGCTAGTATTGTTAATAACACACACTGTTATAATTAGGTTAGGGTATTTTTCATAACACACAATGTCGCAGCTAGTTTTTACCATTGTCCACAATACACAATGTCACAGCTAGGTTAGAGTATCGTTCATAACACACAGTATTACACCAAGGTTAGAGCACTGTCCGTAACACATTATGTCACGGCTAGACTTGGAGTGTTGTCCCTGCTTCCAATCAGTCTGATGCTTCCCCGCCTTCAGCTAAATAGAACAGGTGGCCCTCCTCAGAACACCAGCCACACCACCAGACCCGACCGCAGCTGATAGAAAACTGGATGTCGAGGTTAAAAATCAGGTTTTCCGTGAATTCGACCAGCCCCACTGGGAAGGGCACCACAGGTCCCAGTCAGCAGCCATGGCCTCTTCATAACACGGAGTGAAATGGCAAAAAGTCCCATACCACGAACAATGGCTTGTTCACCATGGATCCAGTGTCACCACACACTGACACGGTTTAAAATTTGCAGGTTTGAGGACACTCTTACTGCCGCGCAGACAGTTTGAGTCAACTTGTTGAGGAATCTTCCCTGACTCTAACACCGGAACACTGGCCCCGTTTCAAACATTTCTGCTTCATTCGAACTTGAACACAAATCGTTCTTTGATGGCCCCAAGTTCTAGCTCATTTGAAGTATAAACATCAGACTACTGTTGCTGACTGCAGACCAAACGTCTGCCTGAAACAACACAGCTTCTCAGACAAAAGCAGGAGGGGACTAGCCTATCCCCAGACAACCCCCTTTCTCCCAGGAAGCCTCCTCTCCGGAAGAGTCTATTTCTTGGTTGCCGTCTGCTTCAAAGTAGTGACAAAAAAAAAAACCATTGAATGCAAATAGACTTGAACCCTTTCCAAATTTTGACAATATGTACATCCGCACAACAAATTCCTCAGTACTGTGACCAAGAAATAATACCAAAGAAAATGCAGGAATATTGATCCCAGGGGATGGAAAATGGCGATGTTTCAAATCATAAGTTCTTCAAAGACAAAGAAACTATCGTAATACATACGTCATAAATTTTCAAGAAAATTTAAAACTAGGCAGTGCCAACAGAAGAGGAGGGTGGGGATGCGGTTTACATACGCAAATTACATACGAAAGAAAGCACAAAAAAGTGGAGTTCCAGACTAAGCAGGATCTCTGGAGGAGAAGAATACACGTGAACATCTATCCATCTATATATCAGACATAAGGAAGAAAAAATGTAAATGTTTGAAAGCGCGTTTATGAGCATACGCGTATCTAAAAATGAAAAACAAGAACAACAATGCGCGCACACACACACACACACACACACACACACCACACACACACACTTTAAACGCCAGTGTACAGTAAAAGCCAAGAGGCTCAGACCCCTTTAGCACTATGGGGAGAAGGAAGGAGGCAATTTTAGGCAGTGAAGAAGGAAGGGAAGCAACTGTACGGAGGCAGAGAGGACAGTAAGAGTAGAGCCCGCTGGAGAGTCACCTTGGATGGCCTATGCTCCTTTAGGGTTTGCGCAACGGTGTATGCCGCCAGCTCTTCCCGCCACACACAAGGAAGTTGACTGAATTCCATGAATCACGTCGCCTGACGTACATTCTACTG
Organism: Conus ventricosus; assembly: GCA_018398815.1. Lineage (NCBI taxonomy): Eukaryota > Metazoa > Mollusca > Gastropoda > Neogastropoda > Conidae > Conus > Conus ventricosus. The sequence goes on from CM031605.1 coordinate 21,792,240, forward strand.
TTAATAACTTAAATGACATAGATACGAAGCTTGCACAATCCAGTTTCTAGTTCAGCCTCTTTCGTTTAAAATCCGCTTCATCTTCCAAATGAACAAGATAAATGTCGTCTGAAAGGGCTGGAGGTCGTAAAGCAAATATTTGTTAGATATCTTCAGCCACTATTTTCACCCCATGCACCTAAGGTAGAAACACTCTCTCAATTGTAGGAAGAACCGTCGACATAAATACGATCCAATCAATGAGCATAATGACTGCAATGATTTTTGGCAAACTGGAAATCACCAGTTCAATTTGTTGTTCCTTTGTTGTGCTCAATTTTTTTTTCTGATCATAGCCATTAAGTGTAAGAGTGTGATGAAAAAAGTTTGCGAAGCATTTTGTCTGTTTAATCAGTAATTGGTGTGTGTGTGTGTGTGTGTGTGTGTGTGTGTGTGTGTGTGTGTGCATGCATGCATGCATGCATGCGTGTGTGTGTGTGTGTGTGTGTGTGTGTGGCGTGTGTGCGTGCGTGCGTGCGTGCGTGTGCGTGTGTGTGTGTGTGTGTGTGTGTGCAGGGACGCAGTGAAGCACTTCCTACAGTGCAGTGAACGCAGTGGGGTGGTCAGTACCCGCAGTGTGGAGGAGGCCACCACGCTCTGCTCACGCCTCGCTCTCGTCGTCAATGGACGTATCCAGTATGTCCTTGTCCATGGCCAACCGTCCGCCTGTTTGTCTGGCCGTTCGTTGTCTGGTTGTCCATCTCTGTCTTTATCCACCTCCATCTCTCTGTCTTTGCTTTTAAAACTCTCTGTATCTTCGTCGCTGTGTCGGATTCTCTCTTTCCGTGTCTCTGTCTCTAACTTTCAACTTTTCAGCCTTGCTTTGTGTCACACACCACACACACACACACACACACACACACACGCACGCACGCACGCACGCACGCACGCACGCACGCACGCACGCACGCACGCGCACGCACGCACGCACGCACGCACGCACGCACGCACACACACACACACACACACACACACACACACACACACTTGTTTGGTACAGACATGAATTTTGCGCTGGACTGGTACAGATATGAATGCGGACATGAATTCCGTGCTGAACTGGTACGAATATGAATACGGATATGAAATTCGTGCTGGACTGGTGCGAATATGAATACGGATATGAATTTCGTGCTGGAGTGGTACGGATACCGGATATGAATACGAATATGAATCATGTGCTGGACTGGTAAGGACATGAATTTCACACGTGACTGGTTCGGACATGATTCTTGCTCTTGATTAACATGGACATTAATCTCACACTTGACTTGTATGCACGAGAATCTCGTACTTGACTGGTATGCATATAGATCTTGTACACGAACTGGTATAAATATAGATCTTGTGCATGACTGGTACGGACGTGGATTTTTGTGCTTGACTGGTACGGACTTGCTTGCAACTGATGTGGATCTCGGACTCGACTGGTGGGGATATAGATCTCATACTCGACTGGTGGGGATATAGATCTCGTACTCGACTCGTGGGGATATAGATCTCGTACTCGGCTGGTGGGGATATAGATCTTGTGCATGACTAGGACGAAAATAAATCTCGTGGTGGACGTATGAAGATGCAAATTTCACACGCCGTTCGCTGGTACGGCTATGGATCAAATGCTTGACTGATGGAGCATGCATCTCATGCTTTACTGGTACAGATAACGATATCACTTTTGGCGTTAAGGGACCCATCCAGTCTGAATTGAAGACCAGATTGGATGGTCCTTATATATTTTGTCTACGCCTCTTGAGCGCGAAAATATAAACGAGAAGAGGATCGTCTTCGAAGCCCTTTTAAATGATGGCTGTGTCCTCAAGGCACACCAGGAGACTGTAGATTGTGACAAGTTTTCCGAGTGATCCCGCCTCTTTGGCCTTACCACCAGCCCTAGCAAAATAGAAGTATTATGTCAGGCCACCCCAGCGTGTGCAGGCCGTCACCCCACCATCTCTATCCAACACACAGAGCTGAAGACTGCAATTGAATTTCAGCACCTCGGTAGTGTTATCTCCGGCAATGGTTCCATTTTGACAAGGAAATACATATCTGGATTTGCAAGGCAAGGCAAGCCCTGGGCAGTCTGCGATCTCGTGTGTCGGACCAACACAACATCCGGCAGTGCATTAAAGGGAAGACGCATAAGACAGTTGTTCTCATCAGCCCTTTCCACGGACGTTAAACGGGGATCTTGTTCAGATGACACATCAAGATACTGGAATGCTTCCACATATACAGGATGGTTCTGATATGAATTTTGTATTTGGCCGGCGTGTGTCTCGTACTTGGTTTGCATGGGCGTGCTGCCCTGCTTGGCTGGTACGAGGATGGATGTTGCATTGACTCTCTGTCTAAATCCATCTGTTGTGTTGCATGTTTCATGCCTCTACAGGCAGCATTGAAGATCCCAGGCTGCCCAAACGTCTGTCACGGGATCTTTACGACATATACGTTCACAGGATAAGGACTGTGCGATAGAACACCACTTGTGTAGGAAAAGTACGGTCAAAGCAGGCCTGTCTGCGTTTCCCGCTCTCAGCCCAGCTTTTCAGGCTTAACGTGTGTGCGCAGCAGAAGTTGTTTCCTACCAGCCTTGAATGTGCAGGCACCTGGGAACGGAGGAAGAGCTCAGACGCAGATGTCGCCAGACCTTCAGCCTGGAGGTGAGGTTCAGGAGCTGGCAGGAAGGAAGTCAGCCGAGGATGGACATGCTGCTGCTGCTCCTCAAAGAGCTCTTCCCCAGCCTGACCCTGGTGGAGCAGTTCCACCAGCGCGCCCTCTTCAGGGTGCATCTTACTGCCTCGGACCAGTCCTTGGCCAGCACCTTCGATGCCTTGGATACCGGTGAGTGGCGGTAGAGTGTGTGTGGGAGGGGGTGGGGGTTGGGCAGGCTAAGGTGGTGAGAGGAAGGGGAAGAGAAGTGGTGATGTCAGGGGACTCATTTCTCATTCAGTGCTTACAGCTCAGAAAATCAGTCATTCCAATCACAAAAAAAAAAAAAGGAAGAAAGAAAATTCACCGTGATTTACAAAAAAAGTGCAACAGTTGAATTGTTGACATCATTCAAGCTAATAAAAACAGGCCTTGGTGAGGCTGTCATTCTTTCCGCTTACTTTATCGGTCCTAGGTTACAGAGCAAGTTGCACGTAAACGCCACAGACCAAAAGAAACGAAAAAAGAAAAGGAAAAATAATAGGAACTAGAGAAAATAGAAAAAAAAATCATGTTAGCAAATAACACCTCAGAATGGACGGAGTGCTCATTCCGATGTTTATTTCGTACACTTTCACGAACTGACAACAAGGTAGCAAGCATGGTGTGCAGTCTAACATGAGACAAGACAGTATGAAGACACGTCCCAGAAGCAAGAATGGGGTCGGGAACACAGAGAAGACGGACTCCGGTAAAGGTGCAGGAAAAAGATAAAGCCACAGATGGACACAGGAGGGGACATGGCTAGCACGGAAATTCTATAGGGTGGGAATTCAGTTTCCCTGTGCGGAGTATAGACGCTGTCAGAGATATGTTGATATTTCAGTGATGTCGTCGTATCATTGCAATGTTCACACATATTTCTTATGGATTTTCGCTTAAAACCAATCGAACGGATTGGTTGTATATTGGATATTAAAAATGAAACGTATTGTAGAACCATGCTAGCTGGTGAAATTAAACAGATTTATACAATAGATGCTGACAAGACGTGAATTTAAGGGGTCGAATTTATAAATATGCAGTTCAAGATAGAAAAGAAATATAAAGTAGAATGCCCGCTATGTAGGTATGCCTTGGACAGCAAGGTTCATTTTGCTCTGTGTTATTCTCTTTCTGACGACATGAGGTGCAGCGTCATTCCAGCCAGTTTATACAACAATTCCAGGGACTTCTTACTGACATGATTTGTGACTTAGAGAAATGATTCATTGTAAATGTAAAGGGGTATAATGGTTTTTGCGCTCTTTCTCTCTCTGATAATACCCGCTTTTGAAGGTAATGATTTTAACTAAGTATTCTGTTGAGGTGTAGAGCATAAATCAGTTTCAAGTCCGATGAAAGATGACCTCATGCACATTAGGATCACTCCTCCATGGAGGTTACATTTACATCCGTGTCTGCTGGTTGGTTTGTCACTTAGGAAGATGACACAAAAATGAGAAGAAGAAAAAAACTGTTGTTATTAGGGAAATTGGGTTGTCCACCAGACAGACTGTGGCCCCAGGACAAAGCCATGACTTTTGGGGCCGATCCAGGTCAGATGACCGATCCAGGATCTGTTGGACATTGTCGGCGGTCTGCGTTGTCTTGGGTGCTTTTCCAGTTTACAAAGTTACTAATGTTCGCATCTCTTCAGGCTTCGGGCAAAGTTGGTCCTGTTCTTTTCTGTTCTGTTACATCTCTTTGTGTCATGCACACATTCTGTCAGTGTTGGATTTGTCTGTCAGCCATTCCTTCAGCCACATTCAACAGGTCCAACTTTAGAAACAATGTGTTTGGGCGACACAAAGAACAGAGTTTTGCAGTGGATTTAGACCAAGGTCCTGCTTTTGTTTGTCTCACTTCTTTCTTTGGTTTGCTTGTCTGTTTTACTGAGGTTACTATCTTATAAATGTATCTAAAAATGGATTTGACGAAGAATGGTCCGGCGGTGCCTTGGCATGGGTTCTTAACACGTGTGCAAAGTCCATACAACATTTGTATGTTGGTTTATAGTTACATTTGAATAACTACTTCACAGTTTACGACGTGACCTTTAATATGAATATTATTTTTTCCTCATATTCGTGCTTGTGTATTGTAACATCACCTTTTTCTGTGACCAAATGACAATGTTGTTTACCTTTTCCTCAATTCCTCATATTCGTGCTTTCGTATTGCAGCGTCATCTGTTCTTTGACCAGACGACCCATTTTGGTATCCCCTCTTACACTGACCCTGTGTTCACTGTGTACATGTGTGTGTGTGTGTGTGTGTGTGTGTGTGTGTGTGTGTGTGTGTGTGTGTGTGTGTGTGTGTGTGTGTGCGCGCGCGTGTGCAGTCAAGCGGACCTTGGAGTTGGAAGAGTTCACCTTCAGCCAGTACACCCTGGATCAGCTCTTCTTGGACCTCAGCCGTCAGCAGAAACAGGGAGACAGCAAGTTCCTTACCCCTAATGAACTCCTCCCCAAGTCTTCTTCCCAGCACCCACATCCACCTCACCTCAACCCGGCCACCACCACTCCCGACGCTCCAGTGGACGTGGCCAACACAGACCCCGCTCAGCAGCCCCGTAACGTCAAGGACGAGGGCGGGGCTAGTTGTCAGGATGACGTCAGCGACGCGGACGCAGCGGTGGGTATGGTGGTGATCCACCACTACAACGGGGACGACGGAGGAGGAGGCGTGGCCTGCGGAGAGGAGGGGGAGCTGCAAGGGGCGGGGGCAGCGGCCCCCGTTGTGTTCAGTCTGGATGGGGTGGACAACCTGGCCTTCACCACGGATGGTCACGATCCTCCGGAAACTCAGACCTCGCTGTGATCAAAGGCTGTGTTGAGATAGCACAGTATGGACAGCTCACAATGTGTCACGGATGGTCACGATCCCCCGGAAACTCAGACCTCGCTGTGACCAAAGACTGTGTTGAGTTAGCACTGTATGGACATCTCGGAGTGTGTCACTGAAGACGACAGATGGCCATGGTTATCTTCTGAAAATTTGCGGTGGATATCTACAGATAAGTTGTCAAGGATGTCTACTGATGACCATGATTTGTCTTGGGTATGACTCAACGAAGTGCTGTGTGCATCCACTGACGATTACAATTACCACATAAATCTAACAACCATTCGCCGCGATAATTTATTAATGGTGGCGATTTGTTGTGAATTTCTTCTGACGATTATAATTTGCTGCAGATATCTTTCGATGACGATGATTAGTTTTGGACATCTACTGATGATGATAATTTTTGCATGGGTGTCCACCATTCTTTGAAGGCAGCATGCATACCTGGATAATTTTCACTGAGACCATGTCTTACCAGTATGAAGTCGTGATGAGTCATATCTATACAAACCAAGGTGTCAGAAAGGAACAACCAGTATTTTGAATACAAGTCTGTCGTTTGGTTCCTAACATACTGTGTACAGGAAGTGAAAAGACCAATAGCTGTCTGTCTCTCCACACCAACAACGTGTTCACCGATAAGAAGTCCTGGATACTTGTGAATGTGAGTAAGCATCTAAATGTACATTGACAATGATCTGTAAAATGGTGATCTGCTCTGTTGCGATGTGGAAACGAAGAAGTCAGGTCTGAAAGACAATTTTGCACGGTTTGTGGCGGTTATTCCTTCAAGTTAATGATCTTCTCATTGCATCAACCCAACACGCCACTTTTTGACTTGGACACTACAATTGTGCATTCCACGGATACACGAGGGTTGTACATATAATTACTGGCAACTAAAATTGTGGTCGTTCATATAAAGGACACTTTAGTGGGGGGGGGGGGGGGGGGGGGGGACACTCAATGACACATCATTCTGCCCAAACAACTGGAAACTGCAGCCGGACACAGCACTCGCTGCCTACCCTGTATTGAGTTTCTACCTGGACACCCACCGCCATGAGTTTGGGGGTGCGAGCGAGAGGGGCCAAGGCGCAGGACCCACAGTGGCCACAATGACGTAGTACCAGCGTCCCCACTGTGCTGGACTTGCTCTGTAGCGCCACCTGCGTGTTCAACAGGTTCACCTTCATTTTCATCAAAGAGGTGATATTGCGTGCCAACTAGTCCATACACTCTCAAATTCATCTGCTACGCTGCGAGACCACAGTGTGCTTCATTTCAGTCTCATCTGTATGTGTTCACCAGAGAAGCATAATGCGTCACTCTCTGCGGATACCAGTCACGCTTATGGAAATATTCCTCCATTACAGTGCTCCCTATGCAGAGGCCTGTTTTGCCTTTACACCTGAGGTTAATTATGCGGTAAGGTTTCTCCATACATACTATTGACACGAGCCATTTGGCCGAGGGTAAGGTTTCCCTAGCACTTATGGCAAGCATAATTTGAACATGATGATTGGCAGCCGTGTGTCAGAGGATAAGGTTTCTTTGGCACATTAAACATAATAATATGTAGACAATGACTGGAGGCCATCAGTCAGAGGACGTAGGTTTCTCCAACAATTATGACGTGCACGCCAATGAGCACGATGATTGGCAGCCGTGAGACCAAGCATCCACTGTAACTGATCGTATCATTTCTTCAAGAAGATGTTACAGAGTGTGTACTAGTCCTGAGTACAGGCTACTCTATACGATAAATCCCAGAGCAACTGGTTGTAACTCGACGGAGAGAAAATGAAAAAATATTTTATGTGTTCAGCATGTGTTCATATAGTCATGCTGACTGTGTGAAGAGCGCCTACCAGGGAGACGTGTTCAGTAGGAATGCTAGGATGATCATGTGACCTGTGGGGGAGTCTACAGTCTACTTAAAGCAGCGCGTGAATGTTATCATCAGTACAGGTTGTGCTCCATGTGGTTGCGTGATCCAGACAGCGTAGAATGAATTGTATGGTGATGAGTAATGTTTGATAGGGAATACACCATTCTAGGTGTATATATAACACGCGTCTCGTCTCGTCGTTGTCAGCATCAGTCTTATGTTCATTCTATTTTCTTGGTTTCTTCATGTCTGTCATCATTTTCAACATCGCCACCATCATGAATCATCTTTCTTGCATCGGACATTTTTCTTCCTTAGGATTTTTCAAAACTCAAACAAGTAAACGAATGAAAATGAAACGAAACCCAAAACGTGAAAGCGAAGAATGAGAGCAGCCAGTGTATGACAGGAAAGGCGTTGACCTCTGACTGCATAACTCAATCCTTGGTGAATGGCTAAATGTTTATGGCAGGCTGCTTCACAAGATCTTTACAGTTGTGCATTTCCCTTCATCTTGAAACCATTTTCTCTCCATCAAAATCGTTGTAAATATCATTGTTACTTTGAAACAATCATGTGCATGAAGAAAGTAGTACTGACTACGTAAAACCAATCCTGGTCACAGTTTCTCACACCGTGGGAGAGTGACTTACAACCGTGATCTTCCCAGTGCTCACAATGCTCAATGTGAGCAGTGAAAACATTCATGATGGCAGTGTTACATTCAATCAAACACGCGCCATCCATGTGTTCAGTGCTAAATTTTAGTGCACGTGCACATCGGTCATAGTGACTGTTGTCAGGAGTCATCAGGACGGGTTTCAAGGCCATTGACGGTAGATTACATCAACAAACCAAGTATCTTGAAAATGGATATGAAACAATGTTCACAGTTTCACTGGAAGATTGTAATTCGCGATAGGCTGATATTCTGTTTGTCTTCATTAATCCGGAGGATGAAGGGCACATGTAGGCCTATCTATCATGTTTATCTAGACGGGGTAGAGTGTGGAGTGTCCGTCAATAATCCAGAAGATTAAGATGTTTTGATACTATGTTTACCTTGAATAAACCAGATATGTGTTTTGTTCTGTGTGTATGGAAGACTCGACAATGTGTGGGGTGTCCATCCATAATCCAAAGGAGGAGGGCATGTACGTGTTTTGTACCGTGTATTTATATACACAACAAAGTGTGGAGTCTCCCTCGAAGGAATTCTCCACCCCATCTTTCCATAGTCTTTCAACTGTTGCAGTTTTAGTACACTATGCACCCCATCATATACACATGTACAGTTTATTTGTTTTAGTTTGTTGTCTGAAGCTTATGAGGGTGGGGAATGTGTATCTATTCACGCTAACAGACGTAACTGTTCAACAAAAATGCGTTTGTGTGAGCTGGTAATTCTAGGCACTGACTTGAACTGACAGAAATGGTGATTGTCCGAAAAGTGTCGCCTGACTTTTGTAGTTTAGATTGAAGCACGTTTTACGACATTTTTATACATTGCAACGTCATTAAGTCAAAAAGATTGCTGCAAAGAGTTTCTTAAAGTCACTCAAATAATGCAAACTGGACCGAGACAGGTAGACTGCTGTAAAAGGCTTCCTGTTGTTCAGGTCATACAGGCCGAGTCATCACTGCATTCCAGTATGACCAAGACGGACAGACTGCTGTGAAAGGTTTCCTAAAGGTCAGATTGTACAGATTTGGATCGTCAGTGCATAACAGCATGCGCTGTCTGAAGGGTGATGTTCACGACACTCGCCCGGCGTTTAGCCTGGTGCTGGCCTTCAAAACAACCCACTGGCTGAGAAACGAGGTGTCACTGGTCTGCTTCTGGTCATCAGTGTGTCCAGGCTGAGGCTTGAATGAGATTTGACCTGCACTACCTCTGTAGTCCAGGCAAAGCAGTATCATTTTCTGTTCCCACTTCGGGCATGAAAAATAGATTATCAACAAATACAAAAGTAACACCTGTAAAAAAAAAAGAAAGATGAGTTTTAAAAAAACGCTCTCACCTCTCATGCACTCCCTTGCTACTCCCACCCCCACCTCTACAAAAAAAAAATAGAAGAGAGAGAGAGGAGTGAGAGAGAAGATAATCGTTTTCTGTTTAGAAAATGAGTGTATCTGATTAGTTTATACATTACAGTCATGGCAAATAACAGCCTGTGCAGTTGATTTTAGTTTATATCAAGTACAATAGAAACAAGAATGCGTCAGTGGAGCCTGTAGAAGAGACACGCTTCATTCAGTTTAATGTGTACAGGTTTTGATCTGCTTTTGTGTGTTGAGGTTCAAGGTGAGAGTATATCTCATAGAAGTACGTATGTGTGTGTGTTGATTTACGAATATGTATATGAATATGTACATTAACTGCTAATTTTATTGTGTTCATGCACGTGCGCAGCTGTATGCATTTTAATCTTATATCCTTGTTTTCATCCGCAGATGAACATTAAGAGTTTGAGGCCTTCATTGTAGTCTATTCAAAAGGTTTTTTTTTAATGAACATGATGTATTACTGTTAAACGTTAACAGATAATGTTTTTTCTACCAGACAGGGAATCCACCCCGCATGAAATGCATACATTAGTCATGATTAATTTAGTTGCCATTGTCGTTAAATAACGATACTTTCTGTACAAGAAGTCGATCGATACATCTGGGATATATACATTTCAGGCAGTGTGTAGACGGTCGATCAAAGGGGAAAGAAACACGCTGGAAACATCCTTCTTTGAATGGCTAAGTTTTGTCCCATGAGATCTTTGCCAATGTGTTTCATACCGGTGTTGGGCGAATATGTATGTCCGCATGTAAAGAATGAAAGACATTGCTAACAGTGTTATCAATGGTCTGACGAAATTCTCGTGGGAGAAGACATCGCTACTGTTGTTTTCCATTCAAGGATCTCTTTACCATTATTTATAATTGATACTTTATCGTGATCCTGGTGCTTTCCTTTTTTTTATTTTTATTTTTTATTTTTATTTTTTGCGGTTTTAATACAAAAACACTTAGATCATGCTATGTCTTAGGTCTTACCACATCGACTACGATGAGCTGTCGTTTCCGTGAACAGCTGCATGACGTTATCATCAGCCTGTTTCAAGATATATGTTAATATAAGAATGATGATGGCGATATTATAATTACTATTTCAGCTTGGTTTGCCAAGCGAGAGAAAATGACCTTGGCCGCAAGAAAAGAACGGACATCCCTGTAGACTGAAGCAGTGCGCGCGCGCACCTGCACTCTTTATTTTCAAAATGTACAATTCATCACAAAGTAGTTTCACTGTTCTCATGTACAAGTTAGAATACAGACACGTCAGCCACTCCTCCTGTAACTCATAACTATGCCTTTTTTAATAAACGTATAAAAGAACACATACCACAAGAATTACGGAAAGGGAGGATGAAAGGCGAAGAATGAAACAAATGAGGTGTGCAGATTTGGGCCGTGTGACAAAATTCAAAACATTAGAAAAGACACAAAGTTGGTGCATAATGCGCAGAAATTTTGAGTTTTGTTTGTTTTGGAGAATATGCGACTATTCCGTCTGCAGCATATTTTCACCAGTGACTGGGGTGAAAATGGCATGTGTAGTGTTAGTGCTTTTTCCGACCAAAGCTATGCATGGAACACCCAAAGTAGCGGGGAGCTCTCCCAGCTGACAAGCCTTTTTTTCTTGACTCGTTTTTTCCATTGCAGTCTTGATCCAAATGTTCCTCACGGATTCACATTGACATGACACTGATCAAGTTTTGACATCAGTTTTGGATTTTCACACGATTTTAATTTGCATGCCATCAGTTTTGGGTTTTCAAATATTTGCTTTTTTCTTTCATTCGTTTTTTTCCCACAACGCCAAACGTATACTGCAATCGTATAGTAGTTGTTGTGAAGTTTTGTCATTGTTGAAGCAATTAAGGCTGTGTGTATTATGTACTGCTTTTGTGCTGTTTTACTGGCTTGATTCAGCAGAAATGACAAGCCGATGAAGCGTTTACCTTAGTTGTCAACATATGCTATTGTTTGACACATCTCGTTCTGCGTTAAGAAATTTTGATTCATGTCTTTGCATTGTACGATTGAAAATTTAATGTTTGTTGCAATATACGTATGAAATGTTTATAGATGTTTTTTAATTAGCGTAATAAGCAGTAAGAGTGATGGGTCACATTTTCAAAGAAACGTCAACTTTGTAACATTGACAATATCAATCAAATGTTTATTGAAGATTTACAGCCTTAACCATTTTTTGATATAACGTGACGGGGATGGCTAGAAAAGTTTGGTCAATATGTATTACTATGCCAATTGTGTGTGTGTGGTGTGGTGTGTGTGTGTGAGTGTGTGTGTGTGTGTGTGTGTGTGTGTGTGTGTGTGTGTGTGTGTAACTGTTCCAAAAATACCAATGTTAAAATCACACACACACACACACACACACACACACACACACACACACACACACACACACATATATATATATACTCGCGCGCGCGCGTGTACAAACACACGCATGGACACTCACAAAAACACATAGACAACTGAACGCGATTTATTACAGAATTGAGTTGAACAGGGTGAAAACTTCACTAAAACAGAACAGCAGACATTCAAGGAAGATGAGGTGAAATCAAAACGTGATGATATAATGAACATTTTCAAGCACAGTCTTTCCAAAGTGTAGATACCCATCCGATCCATGCGGTTACACTTTATAGTTAAGGTGAGAGTTTGCCACTGCAAGGCCCGTCATCCACGAAGATGGCGTACTGCCGTCACTCCATGAATCAATACATTCCCGAAGTTACGATTCACGTTCAGTGGCTTATTGATTTCCACCCGTAAGGCCTGGTAGCAGCGGAAGTTAAGTACTGCAATCAGTCCATGAATTAGTGCATTGCACACGGTCATACTTCATTTCCAAAGCGGGTGTTTCCCACCAATAGGTCGAACAGCTAAGGAGCCATTTGTCCATGAGCCAAAGAACTCCCCAGCAGGGTGACACGTCATCTTCAAGGGAGCTAGGAGGGGGTGGGTGTTCCCACCGGTAACCCTATCATCTGAATAGATGACCTACTTTTGTCAGTTCAGAAAACAAGTGGTTTCTCAAAATCCCTAACAGGTTTTCAATTACTTCAATTCAATTTCAGTTTCAGTTTCCTGAAAAGTTTGTGAAATCCCAGACTTTTTTTGAGAGATTTTGTAAAACCACCCGTTTAGGAACAAAGGCCACAGTGCCTATAGTCCATGCATTTGACAAGACGTGTGATGAGACACAATGGATGGTAGCCAAAGCATGCAGTGTTCCATCACATAAGCAGCAAATAAACGTCTGAAATTTGAAGCGTTATCTGCATGATAATGTGATGAGTGAGTGAGTGTGTGTGGGGGGGTTTTTTTGGGGGTTTTTTTTAAACTTTTTTTTTTCCCCCTTTTCCCTGGGTTTTTAAAAAAAGGGGAAAAAAAATTTTTTGGGGCAAAAAAATTTTTTTTTAAAGGGTTTTTTCCCCCCCCCGTTTTTTTTTTTTTTCCCCCCCCCCCCCCCTTTTTTTTTCCCCCCTTTCCCCCCCCCCCTTTTTTTTTGGGGGGGAAAAAAACCCCAAAAAAAGGGCCCCCCCAAAAAAAAAAAAAATTTTTTTTCCCCCCCCGGGCAAAAAAAATTTTTTTTTCCCCCCCCTTTTTTTTTCCCCCTTTCCCCCCCCCAAAAACCCCCCCCCAAAAATTTAAAAAACCCCCCCCCCCCCCCAATTTTTGGGGAAAAAAAAGGGGGGAAAAGGGGGGGGAAAAAGGGGGGGGAAAAAGGGGTTTTAAAAAGGGGGGGTTTGTTTGGGGGGGGCCCCCCTTTGGGGTTTTTTTTTTAAAAAAACCCCCCCCCCCCCCCCAAAAAAACCCTTGAAAACCCCCCCCCGGGGGGGGGGCCCGGGGGAAAAAAAAAAAAGGGGGGGGGGGGCCCCCAAAAAAAGGAAAAGGGGGTTTGGGGAAAACCCCCAAAAAACCCCAAAAAACCAAAAAAAACCCCCCCCGGGGGTTTTTTTTAAAAATTTTTTAAAAACCAAAAAAAAAAAAAAAAAAAAAGGGGGGGAAAAAAGGGCCCCTTTTAAAAAAACCCCCCCGGGGGGAAAAAAAAAAAAAAAAGGGGGCCCCTTACCCCCCGGGAAAAAGGGGGCCCCCCCTTTTTTCCCCCAAAAACCCCTTTCCCCCCAAACCCCCCCCCCCAATTTCCCAAAAAAAAAAAATTTTTGGGGGGGGGGGAAAAAAAAAAGGGCCCCCAAAAAAAAATTTTTAAAATTTTTTTCTTTGGTTTTAAAAAAAAAAAAGGGGGGAAAATCCCCCCAAAAAATTTTTAAAAAAATTTTTAAAAACCCAAAAAAAACCCCCCGGGGAAAAAAAAAATTTTTTAGAAAAATTTAAAAAAAATTTTTTTTTTTTTTTAAAAACCCCAAAAAAACCCTTGTTTTCAAAAAAAAAAAAGGGGAAAAAAAAAAAAGGGGGGGAAAACCCCCAAAAAAAAAAAACCCCCCCCCCCCCAAAAAAAAAACCCCCCAAAAAAAAACCAAAAAAAAAAAAAAACCCCCCGGGGAGGGGGGGGGGGGGGGGGGGGGGGGGGGGGTTTTTGGGGGGGGGGGGGGGGGGGGAAAACAAAAAAAAAAATTTTCCCCGGGGCCCTTTTCCCTTTTTTCCCCCCCCGGGGGGTTTCCCCCCAAAAAAACCCCCCCCCCCCTTTTTTCCCCCAATTAACCAAAGGGGGCCCCCCCCAAAATTTTAAATAAAGGGGGAAAAAAATTTTTTTTTTTTAAAAAAAAAATTTTTTTTCCCCCCTTTAAAAACCCTTTTTTAAAAAAAATTTTTTTAAAAAAAAAAAAAAACCCAAAAAAAAGGGAAAAGGGAAAAAGGGTTTTTTGGGAAAAAAAAACCCCAAATTTCCTTTAAATTTTCCAATTTTGGGGGAAAAAAAAAAAAACCCCCCCCCCCCCTTCCCCTTTTTTTAAAAAACCTTTTAAAAAATCCCCCCCCCAAAATCCCCCCTTTTTTAAAAACCCAACTTTGGAAAGGGGAAAAAAAAAAAAAAAAACCCCCCCCCCCCCAAAAAATTTTTTTGGGGGGGGGGGGGGGCCCCCCCCGGGGGGGGGGGGGGGAACCCAACCCCCAACCCCCCCCCCAAAAATTTTTTGGGGGTTTTTTTTTTTTCCCCAAAAAAAAAAAAGGGGAAAATTTTTCGGGGGGGGGGGAAAAATCCGGGGGGTTTTGGGTCCCCCCAAATTTTTTTTTAAAAAAAAAAAAAATTTTTTTGGGGGGGGCCCGGGTTTTTTTGGGGGTTTTTTTAAACCCCCTTGTTTTTTTTTTTTTTTTAAAAAACCCAAAAAAAAAAAAAAAAATTTTTCCCCCCAAAATTTTTTTTTTTTTAAAAAATTTTTCCCCTTGGGGCCTTTTTTTTTTCCCCCACCCCCAAAAAAAAAAAAAACCCCTTAAAAATTTTTTAAAATTCCGGGGAAAAAGGGGCCCTTGTTTTTTTAAAAAAAAAAAATTTTTTTTCAAAAAAGAAAACAAAAAAAAAAAAAAACCCCCCCCAAAACCCCCAAAAAAAAAAAAAAAAAACCCCCCCCCGGCCCCCAAAAAAAAAAAAATTTTTGTTTTTTTGGGGGGGCCCGGAAAAAAAAAAACCCCCCCCCCAAAATTTTTTTTTTTTAAAAAAACCCAAATTAAATTTTAAATTTAACTAAAAAATAAAAAAATTTAAATTTTAAAATTTTTTAAATTTTTTTTTTTTAAAAAAAAAAACCCCCAAAAATTAAAAAATTAATTAAAAAAAAATTTTTAAAAGGGGCCGGGGTTTTAAAAAAAGGGGGTTTTTTTTTTTTTTTTTGGGTCCCCCCCCCCCCCCCCTTTTTTTTTTTTAAAAAAAAATTTTTTTTTGGGAAAACCCCCCTTTTTGGGCCCCCCGGGGGGGGAAAACCCCAAAGGGGGTTTTTTTCCCCCTTTTGGGGGAAAAAAACCCCCCCCTTTTTCCCCCCCAAAATTTTTTAAAAAAAAATTTTTTGGGGGGGGTTTTTTTTTTTTTTTTCCCCCAAAAAAACCCAAATCCCCTTTCCCCCCGGGGCCTTCCCCAAATTTTGGTAAAAAGGGGGTTTTTTCCCCCTTCCCCCCCCGGGCCCCCCAAAAAACCCCCCCCTTTTTTTTTTTAAATTTTTTTTTTTTTTTTTTGGGGGGCCCCGGGGGGCCCCCCCCCCCCCCCCCCCCCTTTTTCCCCCCCCCCCGGGGAACCCCCCCCAAACCCCCCCCCCCCCCCCCCCTTCCCCCCCCCCCTTTCCCCCCCCGGGCCCGGGGGGCCCCCCCAAAAACCCCCCCAAAAAACCCCCCCCCCTTTTTCCCCGGGTTTTTTTTTTTGGGGGGGAAAAATTTTTTTAAACCCAAACCCCCCCCCCCCCCTTTTCCCCTTTTTTTTAAAAAAAGGGGGGGTTTGGGTTCCCCAATTAAAGGGGCCGGGGTTTTGGGGGCCAAAGGTTTTAAAAAAGGGGGGGGGGGGGGGGAAAGGGGGGGGGGGGGGGGGGTTTTTGGGGGGGGGCCCCCCGGGTTTTTTTGGGGGGGGGGAAAAAAAAAAACCCCAAAAAAAAAAAAAAAACCCCCCCTTTGGGGGGGGGGGGGGAAAAAAAAACCCCCGGGGGGGGGGGGAAAAAAATTTTTTTTTTTGGGTGGGGTTTTTTTTGGGGGGTGTGTGTGTGGGTGGGGGGGGGGGGGGGGAAAAAAAAAAAAAATTTTTTTTGGGGGGTTGGGGGGGGGGGGGGGGGGAAATTTTGGTTTTCCGGGGGGGAAAAAAAAAACAAAAAAAAAAATTCCCAACAACAAAAAAAA
>CM031605.1:21811081-21814990 GCA_018398815.1 Conus ventricosus
AAAATTAATTTTTTTAAATTTTTTTAAAAAAAAAAGGGGTTTTTTTAAGGAAAAATTTTTTTTTTTTGTTTTTAAAAAAAATTTTTTTTTTTTTTAAAAAAAAATTTTTTTTCCCAAAACCCAAAATTTTAAAAATTTTGGGGTTTTTTTGTTTTTTTTTTTTTTTGTTTTAAAAAATTTTTTTTTCCCTTTTTTTTTTTGGGTTTTTGAAACCCGGGTTTTTTTTTTAACCCTGGTTTTTCCCCCCTTTTTTTGGGGGGAAATTTTTTTTGGGGGGGGGGGGCCCAAATTTTTTCCCCTTTTTTAAAGTTTTAAAAAATTTTTTTTTTTCCCCAAAAAAAAAAATTTTTTAAAAGGGTTTGGGTTAAGGGGGGAAAAAAAATTTTTTAAAAATTTTTTTTGGGGGTTTTTTTTTTTTTTTAATTTTTTTTTTTTTCCCCCTTTTAACCCAAAGGGGAAATTTAAAAAAAAAAAGGGGGGGGTTTCCCCGGGGTTTTTTTTTAAAAAATTTTAAAGGGGGAAAAAATTTTTTTTTTGGAAATTGGGGAAAAAAAGGGGAAAAAAACCCCCCCCTTTTTTTTCCAAAAAAAATTTAAAGGGGAAAAAAAAAAAATTTTGGGGCAACCTTTTTGGAAAAAAAGGGGTTTTTTTTTTGGGGGGTTTTTTTAAAGAAAAAAAAGGGGGTTTTTTTTTTTTCCCATTTAAACCCCCAGGGAAAAGGGGGAAAAGGGTTGTTTAAATAATTTCCCAAAAAAGGGGGCCCCCTTTTTTTTTGGGGGCCTTTAAAAAGGAAAGGGGGGAAAAAACCCAAAAAAAATTTTAAAATTTAAAAAGAAAAGTAAATTTTAAAAGGAAAAAATTCCCTTTTTTAAAATTTTTTCTTTTAAAAACCCCGTTTTAAAAAAGGGGGAAACCTTTTTAAAAATTCCCGGGGCCCCCTTTTTTAAAAAAAAAAAAAAATTTTGGGGGGCCCCCCCCAAAAAAAAAAAATTTTTTTTAAAAAAAAAAAAAAAAGGGGGAAAAAATTTTTTTCCCCGGGGGAAATTTTTTAAAAAAAAAAAAAGGGGGGAAAAAAAACCTTTTTTTGAAAAAAAACAGGGGGGTTTTTTTTTAAAAAAAAAAAAATTTTTTAAAAAATTTTTGGAAATTCCGGGGGGGAAGGGGGGGAAAAAAAAAAAACCCGAAAAAAAAAATTTTTTTTTTTCCCCCCAAAAATTTTTAAAAAAAAAAAGGGGGTTTTCCCCCAAACCCCCCTTTAAACCCCCCCCAAAAAATTTTTTTGGGGGGAAAAATTTTTGGGAAACCCCTTTTTTTTTCCCTTTTAAAAACCCCTTTTGGGGACTTTTGAAAAAATTTTTAAAAAATTTTTTTAAAAAAACCCGGCCCCGGGGAGGGAAATTTTCCCCCCCCCCCCCCAAAAAAAAAAAAAAACCCCCCCCCCCCAAAACCCCCCAAAAAACCCAACCCCCCAAAAAAAAAAAAAAAAAAAAAACCCAAAAAAAAAGGGGGGAAAAAAATTTTTTTGGGGGGAAAAAAAGGGGGGGGGAAAAAACCCCGGGGGGGGGGGTGAAAAAAAAGGGGGAAAAAGGGGGAAAAAAATTTTTTTGGAAAGGGGGGGGGGGGGTCCCCGGGGGGGGTTGGGGGGGAAAAAGGGGGGGGGGAAAAAAAAAATTTGGGGGTTTAAAAGGGGGAAAAAAAAAAAAGGGGGGGGAAAATTTTAAAAAAAAAAAAAACCCCCCCCCCCCCCAAAAAAAAAAAAACCCCCCCGGGGGGGGGGGGCCCCCAAAAAAAAAAAAAAAAAAAAAAAAAAAGGGGGGGGGGAAAAAAAAAAAAAAAAAAACCCCTGGGGGGTGGGGGCCCCCCCTTTTTTTTTTTTTTTTTAAAACCCCAAAAAAAAAAAACAAAAAAACCCCCCCCCCAAAAAAAAAAAAAAACCCCCCCCCCCCAAAAAAAAAAAAAAAAAAAAAAAAAAACCCCCCCCCCCCCCCCAAAACCCCCCCCCCCACCCCCCAAAAACCCCCCCCCCCCCCCCCCCCCCAAACCCAAAAACCCCCCCCAAAAAGGGGGCCCCCTTTTTTTAAGCCCCTTTTTTTTTTGGGCCCCTTTAAAAACCCCCAAAAAAAAAGGGGGGGGCCCTTTTTTTGGGGGGGGTTTTTAAAACCCCCTTTTTTGGGGGGGGGGGAAAAAGAAGGGGGGGGTTTTTAAAGGGGGAAAAGAAGGGAAAAAAAGGGGGGGGGTTGGGGGGGGGGAAAAAGGGGGGGGGCCCCCTTAAAAGGGGGAAAGGGGGAAAAAGGGGGGGGGGAAAAAAGGGAAATTTTTTAAAAAAAAAAAAAAGGGGGAAAAAGGAAAAAAGGGGGGGGAGGGAGAAGGGGGGGGAAAGAAAAAATTTTTAAAAAAAAACCCCCCTTTTTCCCCTTTTTTTTTTAAAACCCCAAAAAAACAAACCCCAAAAAAAAACCCCCCCTTGGGGGGGTTTTTTTGGGGGGTTTTTTTCCCCCCGGGGGGGCAAAAAAACCCCCCCGGAAAAACCACCACACACACACACACACACACACACACACACACACACACACACCCCCCACACCACACACACTTAACAATTCATACGGCACAAATTAACAATACATTCACATACATACACATAATACAAATGTGAGCGCTCTTGCACTCGTGCTCGCTCTCTCTCTCTCTCTCTCTCTCTCTTCTCTCTCTTCTCTCTCCACACACACACACACACACACACACACACACACACACACACACACACACACACATATACAGACAGCACACTCATACAAAACACACACACACACACACACACACACACACACACACACCACACACACACACACACACACACACACACCACACACACACACACACACTACACACACACCACACACACACACACACACACACACACACACACACACACACACACACACACACACACTTAATCCCCCCTACAAATACACACTCAAACGGAAACTGCTACCATTTGTAAAAACTTAATCCGCGGCCATACAAATGCAAAAAACAGTTAAACATTTGTGCTCTCTCGCACACACACAAAACTGGAACCTGAATCAGAAGTGTGGGGGAAGCATGGGGTGTGGGGAGGTAGGAAGAGTGGCCAGTACCATGGATGATGTGAAGGAGACATGGTCCGTGGAAAGTAACTGAAGGGTGGAGGAACAGGCATACGTGAGGGAGGGACAGACCTGTTGAACCAGGGAGATGGGGGAAGAGCGCTCTCGCCTGGCGGAACACATAGCGGGCGGTAACTTCGGTTGTCTGGGAGACGAGTGACTGGACCATTGAGAGAGGAGAGAGGAGAGAGAAGAGAGAGAGAGAGAGAGAGAGAGAGATAGAGAGAGAGAGAGAGAGAGAGAGAGAGAGAGAGAGAGAGAGAGAGAGAGAGAGAGAGAGAGAGAGAGAGAGAGATTTAAAAGTTTATGAAGTTACCAATAACCGCGACTTTTCATAAGTTTCAATTTGAGGAAAAGCCGAAAACTAAGACTACCAAACCAACTGCTGGACAAATCGGGCAGGAAGGTCTATGGAATATCGATTTTGTTGCACAAAGCAGGCGGATATTGTGCAAAAACACCTGCCACGCACTAGTGAGTCGGAGGTCTAGATAAGAAAACAGATAATACATTTTGAACTCTGTTAAAAAACAACTGCGAATTCCAAGAAAGACGACTTCTTGAAAACGGGCAAGCCTGCAGGTCCTGACGCATTTTCTCCCTTTGCACCGACTTTGCAGGCAAGCAAGTGACCTCTGCGCATGACGGAAGCAGAGTACTGCAAGTGGCAGAAGTTAAAAGGAATAGCCTAATACCACTTGTTGCGAAGTCTGTAATAGAAGTATAAGAAGACAGGGGTACACAACACGATGTACTGATC
>CM031605.1:21832049-21939804 GCA_018398815.1 Conus ventricosus
TCGATGGAGACCGGCGGAAGGACGCTGGGGCGGTGTATCACCACACCTCCCGATCAGTTAACCTGTAATATATTGTTGTCCAACGAAAATCGGGTAGGAGAATAAGTGTAAGGTTGTGAGAATTAGCTGTAAGAGATAACGATGGTTAATAGTGCGTCCAGGAGAAGTTTATGCATGAGCCACCGACTGTTTTCATCTGTTTCCAAAGAATCGAATTGTCGTCTGCTTTTCCTTTTCCTTTTTTTTTTTTTTTTTTTTTAAATTATCGTCTGACGTTTTTAAAGTCCAAAAAACTAAATTTTTCTTCTCTTCACCATGCGGTTTTAACGGACCCTGAATACGTGTGGAAGGCAACCGGGCCAATCACCCTTTGATTAGGTGTAAACGTACACGGGCCCGTTCTCCACTTCCTTGAAGCCAGTGCATACCACGTTTGCTCCCCCTGAAGTCTCCGCAACGATCGAGGAAAGAGTGACAGTGGTGCCCAGTGTCGAGTGCGAGCCGTCTCAGTGGCAATGATTTTTTTGCCACTCCATTGACGCATCCGGCGCCCCCCCCCCCCCCCCCCCCCCCCCCCCCCCCCCCCCCACCCCCCCCCCCCCCCCCCCCCCCCCCCCCGACTTCAAACCAAATCCCTGTTTACACCCGTCTCCTCCATTTGCATTCAACGTTTAAGTGAAAAGCAGGAATAAGGGAAAGGGGAGGTGTAAAGGGGAAGGGGAAGGTAGTGAGGAGGAGAAGGAGGAATAGAGGAAAGGAAGAGGGAGGAGGGCACTGCGTTAGGTAAAAGCTCTCTCTTTTCTCTCTCTCTCTCTCTCTTCTCCTCTCTCTCTTCTCTCTCTCTCTCTCTGTGTGTCACAGCTTCAGTATGAATAACATTTCGCTTCGAAGCTGTGTGTGTGTGTGTGTGTGTGTGTGTGTGTGTGTGTGTGTGTGTGTGTGCGCGCGCGCGCGCGCAGTGTGTGTATGTGCGTGCGTGTTGTGTGTGTGTGTGTGTGTGTGTGTGTGTGTGTGGTGTGGTAGGCTACGTGCGTGCGTGCGAATTTTTTTCTTTTGATACGATCATCACCTAAATGAATTAGTTTCTTTATTTTTTCTTTCCATTGGGATAGCGTGGAAAAACGCCAGCCGGCTGATATGCTCACATAAATGTGTGTGTGTGTGTGTGTGTGTGTGTGTGTGTGTGTGTGTGTGTGTGGTGTGTATGAAACTCTCCCCTTCATATCCCATCCCCACCATCCCCACTACCCTCCCCCCACCCGACGAAAACCTGGAGCACGCCTACTATGTACTTTTGAATATGTCAAGGGAATGTGTTTTAATTTGTTTACGATTTGAGGGTGGTGCTGGTGTTTCCGCTTTGTACAACTGGTCACGAGTTTGTCACGAGGCCTACGACGATTGACCCATCTAGGATGGTGGAATTGTTCATTTGGTTGTTGTCGTCGTTGTTGTCGTATATCTGTCCCTTAATGTGGCTTGTGGTGTGGTTGCACCTTTGGTGTGGTTTAGCTCAGGTTAGGTTTACTTTCTCTCTCTCTCTCTAATTCCACTGCCCGTGCAATTCATCCTGCAGGTTCACGGGTGGCTGGTATCTTTTTCTTGTACTGGCTGTCTCTATCGGCCTCTCACCTGTCTTTCCACCTGCCGCACGTGCAAGGTTCCTCTTAGGCTTGAGGTATTCTCACCGTGACGTAGCGTGGCATGTTGGCCGCCATGGTTTAGGCAGGGTTTCTCTTCACTCGAGCGGAAGATGTCTCTGGGAGTGCCTGCTCCGGTCTTGGTTCTTCACCTTATCTTTCGAAGGTACAGTCGGTACCTTCATTTCCTCATTTCGGCCTGTAGGAGGGAGACATCACTTCACCTTTTTCCGCATCTGCGCTGCTGTCCTCTCGACTGGACAGAGGGCAGAGAGAGTCGTTTGACCCGCCTCTTTTGGGTCACCCACGGGTAGCTGGTAAGCATCAGTTTCGTGGTTTATTTGTTGTTGTGTTGTTTTTTTTTTGATGTTGGCGGCTAATTCTTCTCTTTTGCGCAATTTGTTTTGGTTTTCAAATTATAAAAGAAATATTGTTTGAGACCACTTTTTCTGGTTAATTCAATCTTTAACCTGGCCAGGCAAAATTATATCTTAAAAGTCTTTCTCCTTTTTATGCATTTGGTGATGCGGTAGTCGGCGGGGGATGGGAGAGAACCTGGGGGATTCAGGGCTGGTACTTGCTCGGTCTCGCTCGTCGCCCCTGTCACAATTGCCGGGCTCACATTCTTCGGCCACCGTCTGTTTGTGTGTGCAAGGAGAACGAGTTTTATGTTCGCGAGCGTGCGTACGCATGATTAGTCGTTTGGATGCGTGGTGGGAAATTTGTGTTATTTTGAAATGTTGCCATAAAATGTGGGGATAATTGTGCATTGAATTATTATTTGCAAATGTTGGTGGCAGATGTAAATGCCATGGTTGCTTTATTAGTTCAATTCCTAAGAAAGGAAAATGTTAAACGTGAGTGAGAGAAGGTGAAGATAATTCAGATTTGTTTTAGGGCCCAGTTAATTTAATGCAATCTCTTACCTGCTTCGTATGAGAAGACTTTAACGAACATTCTGATTTGGTTGGTTGCCGCGTTATGCTCAGGTCTGTGTTGAGCTGATGTTGTTGGTGTATTTGTAGACCTCCCCTCGCCCATCATGCGAGTGGCGTAAGGTTTAACAGCATGTGTCGAAGTACTGACTGCGGGGTTCCAGTACCCGTCTTTCTACTTTCCTCCCAGTTACCTTTTCCCTCCTCCCGGGGGACTTCCCGGAGCACGCACTGGTTGGGGCCACGCATGGTTGGGACTGCCCACTGGTTGGTAACGCACGCTGGTTGGGACCGCGCAATGATTGGTAACGCGCACTGGTTGGGGCCACGCACTGGTGGGGACCACGCACTGGTTGAGGCCACGTACTGGTGGAAAAGCCGTGGACTTGGCTGGACGGTCCTGACCCCCGTCTAGGACCTCCGGCAACAACGCCCCGTCCCCCGAGACGCGTTCTCCCCCCGTCTGTTTGTGCGTGTCAAGGGTGTCGGCCTTGCACAACTCTCTTCAAGAACCGACCCGGTTTGGGGCCCCTAGTGCGACAGGGTGCTCCCAGTAGACTTTGGAGAGGCAGGAGTGTGAGGGCACTACATGACAGGAAAGGGATGGGTGCTGAATTATTTATTTATGATTATGATTGTGTATGTCGTGTATTGGATGCTTGATTGTGATTGTGCATGTTGTGCGTGTTGGATGCTTGATTGTGATTGTGCATGGTGCGTGCGTTGAAATATTTATTTGTGATTGCGTGTGTTGATGTGATAATGGGGTTTGTATCGTAATCGTTCTTGGTGGTCCCCTGCGAGGCGTGTGTGAGGTCAGTCACCCCCTTCACTCCCACTTAGACCGATCCTGTCAGGGCAGACCTCCAGGGGTCGGTCGTGACATCTGTGGGGGCTCGTCCGGGATGTGAAGGGCTCTGACTGTCTCTCTCGTTTCGCGGAGTACCTGTTC
This sequence comes from Conus ventricosus, assembly GCA_018398815.1. Taxonomy (NCBI): domain Eukaryota; kingdom Metazoa; phylum Mollusca; class Gastropoda; order Neogastropoda; family Conidae; genus Conus; species Conus ventricosus. Next base: position 21,835,577 of record CM031605.1, read on the forward strand.
AGTTCTGTCTGTTTTGTATATGTTTAGTCAGTTTGTCGTGTTTGTTCGTGGGTGGTTGGCTGGGTGACTCTAGCGTGCAGGGAGTCTTTTTGGTGGCCTGAAGGAACATCTGGCGTGATGGGGAGTCGAGGTGAGTCTAGGCAGAATCGACCGCGTCCAGACCTCCTTCCGCCGGGTGCCTCACGCAGGTACGGCCATAAGTCTTGCCTTTCTGTAGCCACTCAGTCTGCCATTCCTGTTTTGTGGTTAGCCAGTTTTTTTTTACCGGGTGGTTATTGAGTACAGGGGGTTGTATCGGACGTTAGTGTCACTTTTTCCTCTCTCCGGATTCCGTCTGCAGTTTGTTTGTTTGTTTTTTTTTTCCGGCCAGCCCACCGCACTGTTGCTCGTGCTGTGGAGCGCGGTGTTGCCAGAGTGGGGGCAGCCGGACATAGTTTTTTGTTTTTGTTTTTTTTCGGTGAGCCCCACTGCACTGTTGCTCGTGCTGTGGAGCGCGGTGTTTGCCAGAGTGGGAGCAGCCGGAACTTGTCCGCACACACGCCCACACACACATACACACATATACACACGCCCCAAAAATATTTGTTTTTCAAGTGGAATCGTCTTTCCCCGTATTTGAAAACCGTAGGATATTGTTGTCATGGCAACGTCCGGTGCTGGTGGTGTGGCGATGCGTGCGTCGAAGAAGAAAGGTATTCAAAATGTAGTCCTACTATTTGTACCAGTACTTCGACTACAGTGACTTCTACTTATTCCCGTGCTGTAGCCGATAGTCCAGTGAGTACTTTCACTACTTCTTCGCTAGGGGATCTTCCTGCTGAGACCCGACTGGCGCTCGGAAGCGTCAGAGTATAGTGAAGCAACTGTGGGCTTCTGTTGAGTCGCAGAAACCGAAACCCTTCTTCTCCATGTTTCCCCCTCGTAAGGAGTACGCCCAGGGAGACTTTCCTCATGGGAAAGTCGAGCCCCAAGAGACGGGTCAGACGGGTCATCCTCCCGTGTCGGGAGTGGTGAATCCTTCCCAGGACATCACCTCTGTCCTTATGTTTCTGGAGCGGCAGCGTAGTGAAGAGGCTGCTAGGCAGGAAGCTCTGCGTAGGGAAGAGCTAGACAGGCAGGAAGCTCTGCGTAGGGAAGAGCGCAGAGAGGAGGCTGTCAGGCAGGAAGCCCTCCGTAGGGAAGAGCTGGATAGGATGGAGGCTCTGCGTAGGGAAGAGATGGAACAACTTCTTTCACGGACCCCCCGTCTGTAAACCAGGGGGTTGATCGACAGGCAGTGATAGAGTTAGAGGCCCAAAATTAAAGTTTCCCAGAGTTCAGACTAGTGAGGACATTGACATGCTCTTAGAGCATTTTGACAAGGTTGCTTAGTTCATACCATTTGTCTGAGGAACAAAAGGCCATGCACCTTTTTTCTGGATTATCTGGTGCTGCAAGGGAGTGTGTGCTCACTCTAAATGAAGGCGCGTCTTATGCAGACATGCAGTTGGCTCTGCGTAAGCGTTTCACCTTACTCCAGAGACGTACAGGAGGAAGTTCAGGTCCATGAAGAAGAACAACGATGAGACCTTCGTGCAGTTTGGAGATAGGCTGCGCAAAACGCTAGGGTACTGGCGTCAGTTGGCTAAGCTGGAGCTGGAGGATCTGATTCTCATTGAACAGCTCACCAACACTGTGTCCCAGAGTGAGGATCGTATAGGCGAGACAGCACCTCAGGATTTCGCGGCTGCGATTCATACCGCTGAGGTGTTTGCTGAAGCCGTAGGGCTTATGGGCACCCCCCAGATACGGACAGGAAGACCTCCACAGGATTTAGCGGCAATAAGGCGCCGACGACTGCTAGCGGGTCGAAAAGGCAGGCAGTTCATCGGGGGCCTCAGCACCCCGACTGTGTTTTCTTTGTGGTCGTCCTGGCCACATTAGGAAAGATTGTCCTAAAGCTGCCGGTAGTCATGGGGCTAGTCCTTTCCTCGTCCTCGTCCCTCGGCTAACGTGGGTTCCATCCAGCTTCTGGTGGTACGGAGTGCCCAGTGTTTCTCTCTGTTGTTGGGTCTTCCTTGGTCGACACCATCAGGGATTCGGGAGCATCAACGATCTTTGTGGATAAGGATTTGGTTTCCCCTAAGGCCCGGCGGGGCGCTAGTTATGATGTGTGCGGGTTGGAGGCTGGTTTTACCTCCACCCGTCCTTCTGTACTCATTTCTATCTCCACCCCCTACTTCTGTGGCGAAGTATGGGCCATCGCGGTGGAGCGACCTCTGTATTCCCTTTCATAGGGAATACTATCACCTTTGCGGATGGACGAAAGTCAGTCCGTGTCTACGGATCTGCCCGTACAGGCGTGTGTGGGAGTTACCACACGCGCCAAAGCCAAGAAGCAGGAACAGGAATTGCGTCCTGTTCTACAGCCGATCTCTGACGAGGTTCTGGCCAGGGCGATCTGCTACCATGATCCGTCTTCAGGCCAGGGATTGGATGTCCAACGCCTGCGACAACTGGTGGGTCGTCCCGCTCAGTCTGCCCGACACGCCAAGGTGAGCTTCAAGCTCCACAAGGGAATCCTCTTTAGGGTTTTCACTGAGGCAGATCGTGTGGCCCCAAGCAGCTTGTCGTTCCCAAAGCTTGAGAGAATCTGTTCTCCGGCAGGCCATGATTCACTATGGCAGGTCATATGGGCTCAAAGCGGACTCTCGAGCGAGTTAGACAGGATTTCTTCTGGCCAGGGATGAACTCGCAGGTTAGGCAGTACTGCCGCAGTTGCGATATCTGCCAACGGACAACGCCTAAGGGTCGCTTGAGGCGTGTTCCCCTAGGGTCAGTGCCACTGGTTGGGGAGCCATTCAGCAAGGTTGGGGTCGACCTGGTGGGACCCATTCAGCCACCATCCGATCGCGGTCACCGCTACATTTTGGTAGTGGTGGATTACGCGACTCGATATCAGTGGCTGTCCCACTTAGGACTATCGATGCCCCTACGGTTGCTGAAGCTCTCTGGCAGATTTGGACGCGCACTGGCGTGCCCAAGAAGATCCTTTGGACCAGGGGACCCAGTTTTTGTCCGAAATCATGCAGGAAGTGAACACTCTGCTTAACGTTCACAAGGAGACAACGTCGCCCTATCATGCGCAGGCCAATGGCCTTGTCGAGCGCTTCAATGGGACGCTGAAGAGATGTTGCGTCGCCTGTGTGCAGAGCAACCTCGAGAGTGGGATCGCTTTATTCCAGCTTTTACTGTTCGCCTACAGGGAGGTTCCACAGGAAAGCATGCGGTTTTCCCCATTCGAACTCCTGTATGGCAGAACAGTACGAGGACCCACCAACATCCTGAAGCAGATGTGGACCCCCGACGATGTGGAACCTGTTGTTAAGGAGGAGAGTCGTTTATGTGGTCGACCTGCGCAACCGTATCGCTGATACTTGCCAGCTTGCTCAGCAACATTTGCAATCTGCAAAGACCAAGTACAAGGCTCTGTACGACAGGCGTAGTGTGGAACGGTGGTTTGAGCCAGGTGATGAGGTGTTGTTCTCCTTCCCAGAAGAAGAACAAGTTGCAGCTTGCTTGGCAGGGTCCCTTCGTAGTCTGCAGTCGGGTGGGTGACTGGGACTATCGGGTTCGCGTACGAGGCAAGGAACGCCTGTATCACGCCAACCTCTTGAAGGCGTACGTGCGACGAGCTCGGTGCCAGGGGGATTCACCCCTGTCGTCGTGGAGAGTGGCGATGAAGATGCCGTGTCTGTGGCTCAGGACATCCCCACGGTTCCCCTCGTTGAGGAAGAGTCGTGGCAGGATGTTTTGCTTTGGATCGAACCTCTCCTCAGCTCAGACAGATCAGCTGCGCAGGTTGTGCCAGGAGTTCCAGGACGTGCTCACAGATCGTCCCTGCATAGTACCCTTGGCGAGTGTACACTGGATACTAACCACCGAGACCCCAATTAGGGTTAAACAGTACCCTCTGCCTCACTCCCAGACGTCTGCCATCCAAAGGAGGTGCAGGCCATGCTAAGGTTAGGGGTCATTGAACGCGCGAGTTCCCGTACTCATCCCCATCCTCCTGGTAAAGAAGAAGGATGGCAAATGAGGTTTTGCGTCGATTTTCGTCGATTGAATAAGGTTCTCCGGTTTGATGCCGAACCTATGCCTGATGTCGACAGAATCTTCGCTCAGCTGAGTCAGGCCAGCTATTTCTCCAAGTTTGATCTCGCAAAGGGGTACTGGCAGATTCCCATGCGCCCAGAGGATAAACCAAAACGGCATTCACGACGCCTGAGGGACAGTTCAGTGGAACGTGATGCCTTTTGGCCTCAAAACTGCTGGAGCAATTTTCAGTCGCGTCATGCGACAATTGCTCCTCCCTCTCGATACACGGATCTCAACAACTTCATGGATGACCTGTTACTTAGTTCTGTAGAGTGGAACTCGCATGTCTCGCTCTCCGTCGCCTGTTTCTTCGTTTGCGCGAGGTTCAGATGTCAGCCGTCCTTCCAAGTGCCAGCTTGGTCAGGACGAGATTTCTTTTCTGGGGCATCATTTGCAGCGGGGTTTGATCGCTCCCGAGGAGGGCAAGGTGGCCCAAAAATTTCAGGTGCAAGCCTCTGGTACCCAAAAGGGAATTGCGGTCATTCCTTGGACTTGCGGGATACTACCGCAAGTTCATCCAGGACTTTGGAAGGTTGCCCTGCCCCTCACTGACTGACGAAAGGGAGGAAGCCAGAACGTTTGGTTTGGGGTGAGAGTTGCCAACAGGCTTTTGACGCCTTGAAGATGGCCCTGACCACCCGCCCAGTCCTGGCTCTCCCCGACCCCGGTCTCCCTTTTGTCCCGCGAACTGATGCTTCTGCAGTGGGGATTGGGGCAGTGTTGCTACAGGATCAGGGGAAGGGACTCCAACCGCTTGCTTACGCGAGCAAAAAACTCACTGATGCAGAGACTAGATACCACACGATTGAACAAGAGTGTTTAGCAGTCGTGTGGGGCATCAGGAAGTTTTACCCTACTTGTACGGCCGTGAGTTTGTGCTGGAGAGTGATCACCATCCTCTCCAGTACCTGGACTGGATCCGGCCCGTCAGTCGTCGACTCATGGGTTGGGCAGTGGAACTGCAGAGCCATGCGTTCACTTTTCGCCATATCAAGGGTTCCAGCAATACGGATGCTGACTATCTCAGCCGAGCACCGTAGTCAGCACATTGGAGAAAAACAGTCAGAGGAATACTTCCTTCAACCAGGGTTATATCCCCCTTTTTGGTCTCCGTATCAAGTGTTAGTGACAGTTTTTCACTTCAATGATGTTAACGGTAGTGAATCACCAATGGTTCGGATTGTTATTTTTATTGTTGGAAGGTTTGCTTAGTTGTTTGATAAATGTAGTATCATGTATTTCCTTGTGTGATTCTATCGTGGAACGTTTGTATTGGATTTATCGTACTCTGTCGATCACAGAGGGTTGGGTTCGGTCCCATTGTTGTGAATTTGCACATGCGTCAAGGTTAAAAGGAGCACTGTCTTCAGAGAAACAGATGCTTTTTAGAAGGGGGGTTTGTCACGAGTTTGTCACGAGGCCTACGACGATTGAACCATCTAGGATGGTGGAATTGTTCATTTGGTTGTTGTCGTCGTTGTTGTCGTATATCTGTCCCTTAATGTGGCTTGTGGTGTGGTTGCACCTTGGTGTGGTTTAGCTAGGTTAGGTTTACTTTCTCTCTCTCTCTCTCTAATTCCACTGCCCGTGCAATTCATCCTGCAGGTTCACGGGTGGCTGGTATCTTTTTCTTGTACTGGCTGTCTCTATCGGCCTCTCACCCGTCTTTCCACCTGCCGCACGTGCAAGGTTCCTCTTAGGCTTGAGGTATTCTCACCGTGACGTAGCGTGGCATGTTGGCCGCCATGGTTTAGGCAGGGTTTCTCTTCACTCGAGCGGAAGATGTCTCTGGGAGTGCCTGCTCCGGTCTTGGTTCTTCACCTTATCGTCGAAGGTACAGTCGGTACCTTCATTTCCTACAGTCGGCCTGTAGGAGAGAGACATCACTTCACCTTTTTCGCATTCTGCGCTGCTGTCCTCTCGACTGGACAGAGGGCAGAGAGAGTCGTTTGACCCGCCTCTTTTGGGTCACCCACGGGTAGCTGGTAAGCATCAGTTTCGTGGTTTATTTGTTGTTGTGTTTGTTTTTTTTTATGTTAGCCGGCTATTCTTCTCTTTTGCGCAATTTGTTTTTGGTTTTCAAAATTATAAAAGAATTTTTGTTTTAGACCACTTTTTCTGGTTAATTCAATCTTTAACCTGGCCAGGCAAATTATATCTTAAAGTCTTTCTCCTTTTTATGCATTTGGTGATGCGGTAGTCGGCGGGGATGGGAGAGAACCTGGTGATTCAGGGTGGTACTTGCTCGGTCTCGCTCGTCCGCCCTGTCACCAATTGCCGGGCTCACATTCTTCGGCCACCGTCTGTTTTTTGTGTGCAAGGAGAACGAGTTTTATGTTCGCGAGCGTGCGTACGCATGATTAGTCGTTTGGATGCGTGGTGGGAAATTTGTGTTATTTTGAAATGTTGCCATAAAATGTGGGGATAATTGTGCCATTGAATTTTATTTGCAAATGTGGTGGCAGATGTAAAGCCATGGTTGCTTTATTAGTTCAATTCTAAGAAAGGAAAATGTTAACGTGAGTGAGAGAAGGATGAAGATAATTCAGATTTGTTTTATGGCCAGTTAATTTAATGCAATCTCTTACCTGCTTCGTATGAGAAGACTTTAACGAACATTCCCGATTTGGTTGGTTTGCCGCGTTATGCTCAGGTCTGTGTTGAGCTGATGTTTTTGGTGTATTTAGTAGACCTCCCTCGCCCATCATGCGAGTGGCTGTTAAGGTTTAACAGCATGTGTCAGACAGTACTGACTGCGGGGTTCCAGTACCCGTCTTTCTACTTTCCTCCAGTTACCTTTTCCCTCCTCCGGAGACTTCACCCGGAGCACGCATGGTTGGGGCCACGCACTGGTTGGGATGCCCCCTGGTTGGTAACGCACGCTGGTTGGGACCGCGCACTGATTGGTAACGCGCACTGGTTGGGGCCACGCACTGGTGGGGGACCACGCACTGGTTGAGGCCACGTACTGGTGGAAAAAGCCCGTGGACTTGGCTGGACGGTCCTGATCCCCGTCTAGGACCTCCGGCAACAACGCCCCGTCCCCGAGACGCGTTCTCCACCGTCTGTTTGTGCGTGTCAAGGGTGTCGGCCTTACACAACTCTCTTCAAGAACCGACCCCGGGTTTGGGGCACCTAGTGCGACAGGGTGCTCCCAGTAGACTTTGGAGAGGAGGCAGGAGTGTGAGGGCACTACATGACAGGGAAAGGGATGGGTGCTGGAATTATTTATTTATGATTATGATTGTGTATGTCGTGTATTGAGATGCTTGATTGTGATTGTGCATGTTGTGCGTGTTGGAATGCTTGATTGTGATTGTGCATGGTGCGTGCGTTGAAATATTTATTTGTGATTGCGTGTGTTGATGTGAATAAATGGGGTGTTGTATCGTAATCGTTTTTTTGTGTGGTCTCCCGCGAGGCGTGTTTAGGTCAGTCACTCCCTTCACTCCACTTAGGGCCGATCCTGTCAGGGCAGACCTCCAGGGGTCGGTCGTGACAACAACTAAACTCACGATCAAAGGACGGTAAAATGATATGTGATTCATTGAATGACATTGAATGACTTTTTCTTTCTTTTATACTATTCAGTATTGAATGGAAGTCTTGCAATTCCTTTTAAACTATTCAGTATTGCAGGAGGGAAAACGTCGTGTGTGTGTGTGTGGGGGGGGGGGGGGTGGATGGGTGGGTGGTGTGCGTGTGTGTCTGTGTCTGTGTCTGTCTGTCTGTCTGTGCGCGCACACTCTAATTTCTGTGAGGATCCACCAGTTTTGTTTAACTGCATGTTTAATCATGGATGTGGGGGACAATAGGGAGACTAAAATACAACGCCAGACTTGAATGCACTGTTTACCATAGAAAAAAAAAAGCTGCTAGAAGTGATGACTTAACAGAGTTTATCTGTAGCTGCTGTACAAACTGCTATTTGACGGCGCAAACAATATGGCGACGCCGGCAGCTGTGGGATCGTGCCGCAGATCACATCTACCAATCAACACCTTGACACGGTTCTAACTGTGGGAAAGGTTAACAATTCGACGACAGTTTATATTTGTGTGAAACTGAACGAAAGTTAAAGTAAATGAACGAAAACAAGAATAAAGCTCGTTTTCCAGTCTGCATTACGAAGGATGTAAGACTGCTATGGCTTCCATTGCGCATCTCCTTTCTCTTCCTGTCACTCACTTTGTCTTTCGTTCTCTCTTGCTAATGAACATTAACGGGTAAATTAACCGCAGGGTTAAAATCCAAAAGAAAACTTTGCTGCATGTTTATGACAGTATGCCTGGTGCGTGTCATCAACGTCAACTTGGGTTTTGTGTAATAAAGCGTCATGAAGAGATGCATTGTGATAATAGCCGCCATTTTGTTTGCTCCCAACCTCGTTTGACTGAGCTGGCAGTTGCTTTGTGCAAAGCGTTGTGTGATTCAAACGTACCTCTGTCAAAGCAGCGACCAGCTATCAGCAGCTTACAATTTCTCTATGGTACACACGCCTGTTATGGCTGTGTGTATGCGCCAGCATAGGGTGTTACAAGATCGGAACTTTTCACGGAGGTGTGTTTTTTCTGTATATGTCTACTGTCTGCATGCGCGTCAGGTGAGTGGGTACCATAAGCAGCATTTATTTTGAGTCATGTACATCTAACCGCGCGTTATCATGGAAGCCAAAACTAGCTCTCATCTTTGTTATAAAACAACCCATATCACGCTTAGTTCTGCGTGCATCTGTGTGTGGATGTCACTCAAAGGTTGCACGCCGCACCACTCTGCTCGAACCCCGAGTTGTTTCCCTTATAGTATCTTTCATTCATGCTCCCACCAGAGACTGACAGGGAAGCGGAAGCAACTGAGATGTTACAGGTTTCATAAGAAACCCCGAGGACTAATTGAAAGTTTACATGATAAATGGAAAGAAAGGTAGGGATGGATCGTTAGCAGGAAGCCAAAATGATTTGTATGACGCAAAGGGGCATTGCCCGGTGGTTAAGTTGTGTGGGTAGGTTCAAACCGAGGTCAATGTGTCATCACCATTATGTTGACTGATTTAATGTCACCGAGTATGTCTGCCAGTTTTGTCGGCTTTTTAAAAAAAAAATCAAATACAAAAAAAAGCCCGTGTTGAAAGAGTGTAAAATGATCACAGGGATTCTTTGATAAAAAAAATTAAAAAAGAAAAGTAAGTAATGTTGTTTAAAACCCAGCAGATCGCAAAGGGGCTATCAGGGCTCATTTAATTTCTTTAAAAAGGGCCCGCAGCGAAAGAGTAATTAAAACGGTCATTTTGTGTGAAGTGTTTGGCTATTTTTGGTCAGCTTTATGAAGGCAGATTAGTGGATTCAAGTTGATGTGTAACAAAAACTGTTTTCGTTCCAGATCTTTTTTAACACTTTCTTATGGAGAATTTTAACCAGATTCAGTGCAGGGCTGTAAGTAAAACGCAGCTCTTCGCATCTCGGCATACAGGATTCCTGTCGATATTATTGTACAAGTCAGAAAGAGTACATTCTTCCGAACCAACTTATTCTGAATGCCTTCTTACACAAACTCTTGACAGTGACATCTTTTTCGTTTATTCTTTCTACATCTGAAAATGGTTGCAAAATATGACATCTTATGTTTTAGTTCGTTACGAAACATTCCTCCTATACTTTAAATGAATTTTGAAATGTAAAATTGAACTAAAGCTACAGTTGCAGCAGACTTAGATGAACAACACAACAACAACATTGAAAACAACAACAACAACAAAACTTCCCATGTTTGATGATCTAGTCTACAGTTTACACGACTTCATGGATTACGAAAGGTATGCAAACTGACTTAGCTCTTAGAAATATTATCAGTTATCATTATCATCGTCATCATCGTCATCATTATCATCATCATCCACATAATCTTTGCTCGTTACCCCTCCTGACCATCAATAACAGTCCATCAGAGCCATCATCATCATCATGGCCTGTTACCCCTCCTGGCCGTCAGCAACAGTCCGCCAGAGCCTCTGTCCTGGGCCTACCTGTCCTTCTGTTTCCAGGTGTATGCACTCTGTCCTGGGCCTACCTGTCCTTCTGTTTCCAGGTGTGTGCTATCTGTCCTGGGCCTACCTGTCCTTCTGTTTCCAGGTGTATGCACTCTGTCCTGGGCCTACCTGTCCTTCTGTTTCCAGGTGTATGCTATCTGTCCTGGGCCTACCTGTCCTGTTTCCAGGTGTATGCTATCTGTCCTGGGCCTACCCGTCCTTCTGTTTCCAGGTGTGTGCACTCTGTCCTGGGCCTACCTGTCCTTCTGTTTCCAGGTGTGTGCTATCTGTGTGCAGCCCGGTTCAAGGCCCCCACACCAGATGGTCCTTACACACTTGCCCTAGAGGTCCCACTTGAAGCTCGTCTGGTGATGTCGGACGTGGGTTTCCCCAGAGTGTGTCCGATATGTACCCATATTCACCTTGTCATCGGCTGGCAGCGGGTGTACCTTCAGCCCGAGGTCGATGTTGCTGATGGAGTCTGGCCAACGGCTCCGCAAGCTTTGACAGAGGCAACGTCTGCTCGGTGTTAACACCACCGAGATCACTGGTTGGGAAGAGTGACGTTCGTCACAACTTTCACCATGTCTGAGCTTCACGGCCCTACGTCAGCTCTCTCTCGGTGGTGACACCACAGAGATCATTAGTTGGGAAGGAAAACTATGGTTCGTTACAACTTTCACCATGTCTGACTTTCACAGCTCCACGATTGCTCTCTCTTGGTGGTGACACCTAAGAGGTCATTAATAATATAATAATAATAATATAAAATGAATACTTATATAGCGCCTATTCTCGGCTAGAGGCCAAGCTCTAAGCGCTTGTTTTTGTTGTTGTTGTTTTCAATTGGGAAAACCATGGTTCGGTACAACTTTCACCATGTCTGACATGCCAACACAGAGCATACAGAACAAAAAAAGGAGACATCCTCAATATAGGATACGCCAAACTTGCCCATGTATCCTGTACCTGACATATCCACACAGCAACATCAACTGGAGAAAGGAACGAACAGAATTAACATTTTATTCAAGACTGGTACATCTTTTTCGACCTTGAACATGGTCAAACAAACACACGGACGAACAGAAACAAATACAAGTAACCTCCGTTTGAGTGCTCCCTGTCCACCTCGCCCATTTTCTTCCACACTCGTAGCTTAATATCACGTGATCTAGCACTCTCCTGCTCAATGATAAGCCTGCCAGGCACGAGTTCCACAGCAGGTAAAAAAAACAACAAAAAAACCTGCGATGATGCATCTACATTTCTGAACTAAGTAACCGTGAAAGTGGGGCAGGTATGAATAATACATAAACATTTACACCAAACTGGAAACAATGATCTAAAAGCAGTAAGAGGTTTTCATGATTAGAATTTTGTCATTCAAAAGACATGCACAAAAATATCTCACAACACACATACGTGTCTATTCACACGACAGTGTAATAACCCCCACCCTTTTCTTCCTACCTTCACTCACATACACGCATATACACCACACACACTGTCACTGTGCCACACACACACACACACACACACACACACGCTGACATGAACGTGCGCACACATACGCGTGCGCGCATGCACGTACACACACATGGATGAATACACACGGGGGCGCGCGCGCGCCACGCACACGCACACACACGCACACACACACGCACACACACACATGCTCGTTCGTGCCCACGCACGATTGACAGCAAGGAGGCATGCACGCACACACATGCAAGACACCCGAACACGCACACGCACACACACACACACACAGGGTGTCAACCTCGGGGTATGTCAGTGGAGGAAGGACTAGCGCACAGCCCAAACACACTCACAGCTTGCTTACAATCTCATTCATATATCGTGCATTCGTCACATCAAACCACTAGTAAAGTCTATAACTTTACTACACATAATCATGGAAGAAAACATCAATGCGAATAGAGTCAAACAAAATAAAACATTCTCTCTTTCCTTGAACTTCACAAAACCATTTATCTAAATCATCATAACTAACCCGGGTATAAATAGATTTCTACTTCACCTGGCCAGGTGATCTTAAACTATTCACGAATCACTGTCTTTTCTTTTCCTTTTTTTTTTTCTTTGTTTCTTTTCACTGTCACTTTCACAAGCACGACACAACTGCTGGCACTGGTCAGGTTGGACTGCTGGCACTGGTCAGGTTGGACCGCTGGCGCTGGTCAGGTTAGACTGCCGGCGTTGGTCAGGTTGGACTGCTCGAAAGTGGCGCTGCCAGGTAAGAGGTCGAACCCCGGTTCAGATTGAACAATGACTACCAGACATCGATCTGTTCTCCTTTCTTTCTTCCTGCATTAACGCATTGCACTCTCTCTCTCTCTTCTAGTCTGCTCTATCAAATGGACATGGTTGCTTTTCTTTTTCTTTTTTTTCTTCATCAGTTAGCAACTCTCTCTCTCCACATCTCTCTTAGTCCTTCCTCTGCAGACTCTATCTGGTGCTAATGCTTCAACTCGGTTCTCTTCATCTCTCTGCTTTCTCTCGTGCAGAGCCTGCACTCAGAACCTCTTCCTCTCTCTGTGTCTTTTTTCGTTCTTCCCTCCTCCTTCACTCACGCATCGCTTTCTTATTATCATCCCATGTGTCAAAGGGTGAGTACCATTGGTCAGTATTTTCCCGCCTTCTACTGAGGTTACCTCCCTCTAATTCCATTGGACGTTCAAATCGTCACAGTCACATCTACTGGCCTTGCTCTCTGTGGTGGTCAATGGGTCATTTAATTAATTAGCTTGATTTCACCCCCACCACACAATACCTTCCCCCTCCTACTTTAGCCGGCGACGTCCGACTTAACTTGTGGGCGCTGGTCTTGCAAATTGGCCGGATCAGTCTGACCCAGGCGCCGAGCCCCGTCTGGCCAGACCTATCGAGACGTCGGCCAAGCCACTCAGTCCGTCTACCGGACCGGTGCTGTCTCCGTGAACCTCTCCGCTGTGCCTAATTGGCTGACGCGACACCTTAAGTCGTCTGCCTGGACACCAGGATATTTGAGTTGGAGCTTATGTCCAAACAAACTGGCTGGCGACTGACCACGACTTTGGTTTTTCTTTTTCTGTCCGTGACACAGGGGCACACAAATCTACAAACGTAGGGACCAGTACGCACGTTCAATTGACAACAAACACATGTGCTCGTGTCTGCAATCATGTACACGTGCGAACACGCTTGCAGAGTCTACATAATTATATACCTTTGTGTACAGGTATGGGTTACATCTTATTCAAATATAATTATGGGTGATATAATTCTCCATTTCAAACAGTTAAAACAACATGTATACATACATATATACAAAGTCTCGTACAAAGCCATGGGCCAAGTGAATTGGTGTGTGTGTGTGTGTGTGTGTGTGTGTGTGTGTGTGTGTGTGTGTGTGTGTGTGTGTGTGTGTTCTGATAAGTGTGCAAAATGAGGTGATACTAGTGTGTAATGTGAAGTGTCCATAGATGTGTGTGTGTGTGTGTGTGTGTGTGTGTGTGTGTGTGTGTGTGTGTGTGTGTGTGTGTGTGTGTGCGCGCGCGCGCGCATGTGTGTGTGTGCGTGTGTACGTGCGTGCGTGCGTGCGTGCGTGCGTGTGTGTGTGTGTGTGTGTGTGTGTTGCCTACATGTGGGAACATTTTGTTGCCTAGATGTGGGAACATTTTCTTGCATTCATTTACTATTTGATAGATCTATTGATCTGTCTGTTTATTTCTTTATAAGTTATTGGTAATCCGTTCGTGGCATGCCACGAAAGAAACGCACATTGCGGAGCATCAAAGATTTATGGGGACCTCAGCTTGGAAACCGTGAGCTGTTGATGTCCGTGGTTGTGCAGATGTGGACGGATGGAGAGAATGAGGTGGCTGTCGTATGCACGAACCACAGGCACGCATGTTCAGTTAGTCCCTGAGCCAAGAGGTGAAACCCTCCCCCCTAGTGGGGAATTTTGCAGACAGTGATTTTTGTGTAGCTGGAGACATGCCATTTTGATTTCTGCTTGTTTGCCAGCTGAAGTCTGCTGGTGTGGCTGCAGCGCTTGGTCAAAGTTACCAATCAAACAAAAACAACGCTCCACATCAAACAAAAACAACGCTCAGACCATCATATCAACAAGTTCATTTTCTCATCGTGTTGGCCAATGGTGGCAGTAAAATTATGTACTGCAGGCTTCATGAGTGTCTCTGTATTCTGAAAACACTTTATACTCTTCCAGATTGGACGATCTCGTATCTGTGGCCTGTTGTTTTCCAATGTGCGCTATCATTTTACGCAAAATTTGAAGGTTTCAACTTCCATACAAGAAAAATAACAATCACAAGTACTGTTTTTTGTGTCTTTAATGTAAGAGCAAAGCACCAAGATCATTTACAGCACTTTCAAGATTCTAGAGCAATTTAGTAGATGATGATGACAAATATGCCACCCCTACCCCCTAAATGAAAAAAGAAATAATAAAAATAAAAAGGCACAAACTACCCATGTAGTTTTGAATTACTGGCAAAGTACTTTTATTTCTTAGCTGGTTATTCCTATGAAAAGATCCCTCTAAAATGGTATTAGGCTTCATATCCACAGTTCAGCATGGCTGTAGCATTGAGGTCCTGTATATTACATCATTTAACTGTCTTTGAGGTGTTCACTTCTTCAGTTCCTTTCGAATTCTCACTGTTCCAACTGTGGAAATTTTCTAAAAGATAATACAATGTATGATTGTTTTGAAGAAAATGAAAATGTCTCAACTAAGTAATTATCATCTCTAACCCTTAGATTAGGATAAAAAGTATAACAAAACACACAGGTCTTTTGGCAGACACACTCCTATACTGCCTTTCATAACAAAATCAGAACAGCTTTTCTCTATAGCATGTCTGAGAAGAAAGTCATCTCAAGCATCAAACCATTCTTATCAAAGAGAAAGGTGCTAAATGAAACATTGCTGAAAATGTACTCTTTGTGAACTTTCAGTACCTTTCGGGACAAGATAAAAGGTCTTGAAACACAGCAGCTCTAACAGTGAATGACTAACAAGAGTAACAAGAGTAATTTTGCTGTCAGTCGTTCATTATTGGCAGAAAACAGAGGATGTACTCTAGTCGCTACTCATTGTCAATGAACACAAAGTCAGTGTCAAAGTCAGTCAAGCTGAACGAATCTGGTGCATCATCAACTTCGGGGGCAGGCGGATTCTCCACTAGACATCCACAAGCTCTGCAGGCATGAGAAGGCCATGTGTCCATGTCACTTCAAGTCCTTCAGATGTCTTTTGCCATCCATGACCCTCTGGTGATGGATGTGTGGCTTTGGCTCGTGAGAATGGTTCCATACGAGTGTCTGGTAGTTCACTCTCTCAATGTGTATGAGCAGAGAATCTCGCATGGTGGCAACAGACTCATGTCCATACCATCGTAACAGGTCAGCAGTTCTTCACTGGTGTTGAATCGCTCTAGAAAAATCTTAAATAAATGTTAGCGAACCGCCCAGAGAACGTGGACAAACGAGTCACAAGACAAAACACAACGCGTTTCGACCTCTTAAGTCTTCCTCGGGTGATACATAAACGAATAAAACAACGAAAATTCACTTAGCTTTGATCGCTTCAGATCGCTTAGGGTTCAGCGCTGAACCCTAAGCGATCTGAAGCGATCAAAGCGAAGTGAATTTTCGTTGTTTTATTCGTTTATGTATCACCCGAGGAAGACCTAAGAGGTCGAAACGCGTTGTGTTTTGTCTTGTGACTCGTTTGTCCACGTTCTCTGGGCGGTTTGCTAACATTTATTTAAGATTTGTTTAGATTTCCGCCTGCAGTCGTCTCGCTTTGCAACTAGATCGCTCTAGAAATTTCTCATATCGAAGCTTGTTGATGTCCCCGACCTCTGTACAAGACACAGGTGAACTCTTCAAGTTCTTTCATGACGGTTGGTGAATTTGGGCCATGACACCAAGCTGAGCAAATGTTCTGATATACTCAGGATGCTTTTGAGGGTCTTGATTGGGGCAATTTTCCCTTTCCTGACAAACGCACTCGTCGTGTCGCATCCGCTGAATGCATGGACAGCAGGTAACACGGAACAGATCTCTTTGCCCACAGTCAGCGCAACGTTCTTGATGTCAATGAGTCTCCGCTTATTTGAGACTCCTGTATCAAAGAGAATCTTCTGGGGATGCTTTCAGCGTACTTGAGAAGAAGGATGAAGACATCTGTGTCTGGAGATCTCACAGTGATCGTTGAATCTTCAGAAGAGTTGTCGGCAATATGGAGACAGTGCAGCATCGTCATCCTTTCAACATTACCCCTCTCAATAATGCTGTCTTGAACATAGCACACTAAGCTTGCGAATGCATCAGCATGAGCAGCCCGTTCTTCTGTCACATTTGTGTCTCCACTTGAAGTCTGTTGCCTTCGATCCTCCTCGGAGCGTATGTATGTCCTACGACAGGAATTATGATAGTGGGCTTCCTTGGCCACCAGGTCTGCATCCTGCACCTTTGCCAGAATTCGTTCATCCTTCTTTTGTTTAACACACTCGTTTTGATTGATGCTTCTGCCGTCTTTGTCACACACTTCACAAGGTTTTCTTCTTTTCTTTTCCGTATTAGTCGCATCTTGCCACAAAACAAACACTCATCTGCTGGGAAAAGGACCCTACTTGATGACGGTGCAGCTGTACGAGTCCTTTTAGAAGTAGATGTCGAGTCTTCATCAGATGTGCGCTTTCGTTTCAGTAGTTTGGTCGTATTTGTTGAATTCTGGTAACACCATCTGTGATAGCCATGAATGTGAGGGAGGTACTGTTCTGGCACCTGACAACAAATGCTTGGGATAGCTTCAAGTTCACCTCCTCTTGCAACTGTCGAAGTGCAACTGAATCTTTCATCTTTTGAAAACTTGTTTCAGATAAGGGTCTTACTCTAGTGTCCGATTTGTTCTGGGAGTAATGAACAATGCATGTAGGACCACTAAATGTCTTTTTTGTGCCCCTTGACGTGCCTGATGTTAGCTGAACAGGCTTCTCGACTGTTTTCTTTTTCTCCATTGCTTGCTTTATTCAGGGAACCTACACAGACTCAGCCAAAAAACAAATTAGAAAAATGGAAACATCACTGAAAATCAAAAAAGTACTTCGATATAGAGAAACAAAAATCAAGACAGCTGTTGTAGGGAGAGTAACTAATTTGTTATCTAGGCAGTGATTACCCAACCTGATATTTGTTGATCAATTCTGGGCGCAAAATTCTCGCTGGTAACTTACTTTGACCATTCACCAAAAGCGGCACCCAATTCAACAATTATTTTCACCTTCTGACTGTAGGGTGGTAGTGGGGTGTCCAATAAACTCTACAATGAATTCCTTGTGGTCAAAATAATTGGTCTAACGTACTCTATTATCTGTCCAGATGGCTTAGGTTAAGCGTTGTAACAGTTTTGCCACAAATGACCTTGAAAATGACCTTTGACCTTTAAAATTACCTTCAAACAGAAAATAAGCACCAGCAATAGATTTCTCACACCCAATAACATGAGATGCGAGGTAATGGTCACATGTCTAGAGCTAATAGAAACTGAGACAAGACGTTCTCTATATCTCGTGGCGGCCATTTAAAAAGCGGGGGGTACCTAACTTTGAAAATTCACCACACCTACACCCAGCAACGGATCGCTGGCAAACAACCTGATTTCAGTAGCTTAGATGTTAAGCTTTCCAATGGTACCTGTCTGGAAAATTCCCCACTTGGGGGAGGGGGTGTATAGGACGGCCCATGGACTATGTGGTGGTAGTGGAAGTAAATGGCATACGCAGTTGCGCTGTCATGTATTCCACGAGCTGTGGTGGAGGAAGGGTGAGGGGTGGGTTGGGGGTGTAAAGAATGGCAGTATGTGTGTTTGTCCATTGGACGATTTTAAAAAAAGCTTATTGTAAGCTTACTACTATTTTTTTCATTTATGTAATACAGTTTCTGTAATTAATCATTCACTTCTATTCATTCTTGTTAGTGTTGTTGTTGCTATAGCATCATCATCATCATCATCATCATCGTCGTCACCATTATTATTATCGTCATCATCATCATTATCGTCGTCGTCGTTGTCATTACTGTTAGCATTTTCAACCCACTTAGTGTTATATTCATTACTATTAGTTTTATTTTCACCACAGTTACCTGTAGCAGCATTATGACTTTTGTTACTGTTATTTTGTTGTTCTCTTGATAATGATGATGATGATGATGAATTGTTGTTGTTATCATCATTATTAACATTATTGTTGTTGTTGATCAATGATAACAGTGCAATGTTCTTAGCAGCCATTTCACATAAATAATCACACACACACACACGCACGCACACACTTACAAACACACGTGCGTGTGCGCACGCACCAGCAACAACAAAACAGAAAAGAAGGGGAAGGGTGTAGTGGGTGAAGAGGCAAAAGACCTGTGTGTGTGTGTGTGTGTGTGTGTGTGTGTGTGAGAGAGAGAGAGAGCGTGCGCGCGTGCGAGCGTGCGTACATGTGTGTGTGTGTGTGTGCGCGCGTGTGTGTGCGTGAGAGAGAGAGAGAGAGAGAGAGAGAGAGAGAGAGAGAGAGAGAGAGATTTATAATCTCTCTGTCGTCATAACAATGACTTGGCAAAGACTGGGGGGAGGGAAGGGAAGGAAGGCAGTAAGGAGGGAAGCGGCTGGGGGGTGTATGGGGGGGGGGGGGGGGGGGAGGTCATTCATAATACAGATCCCAAACTGAAACCGCCTACCACACCCAATCAAGCACAATCTTCAACATTTCAACCAGACATTAGAGTCACGTAAATAGTTGCACAGAAGGACGGCCAGCAAGGTGACAGTGTGAGCGGTCAGCGAGGGGCTGGGCGAGGGGTGGGGAGGGGGGGGGGGAGCGGCAGACACCTTGCAGTGGAGGGAGGGAGGGAGCACGAGCGGTCAAGTGGGTCACCCCGTCCGTCAGCTTGCCTCACTGATTTCAGCACGGCTGATCGGCCCGCTGGTCTGACCCAAATCGCTGTGAATAATCACAGCCGGCATTAGCATAGCCAAGCAAGCCAACGGGGCGGGGACGGCAGTGAAGTGAGGGTGGGCTCGCTAGGCCTGTCGAAATCATGTTGACACGGAACACACACAGACACACGATATCGCGCCAGTTCATGTACACACACACACGCACGCACGCACACACGCACGCACGCACGCACACACACACACGATTACACAACACTGAATGGCGTTTCTGTGAACTGACGTCATCAACATAGCACCCACAAATCAAGAGAGAGAGAGAGAGAGAGAGAGAGAGAGAGAGAGAGAGAGAGGAAAAATGAAAAAAAAAGGAGAAAAAAATGAAGCGCAGAGGAGACGGGACAGAATGGATTGTGATGAGAAGTGGGGAAAGAACCATCTGCTAGGGTGGAGGTGGAGGTAGTAAAAGGAAGGGGTAAGGGAGAGATGGGAAGCATTCATCCATATCACGCCTACACGTATCACAAGTGTATATATTTCGCCTAGAACTGGTCTATTCCACCGTGACAACAAACAGCAATTTTTATTTGGATCAAGACTTTGTCAACATCATCATCGTGTGTGTGTGTGTGTGTGTGTGTGTGTGTGTGTGTGTGTGTGTGAGAGAGAGAGAGAGAGAGAGAGAGAGAGAGAGAGAGAGAGAGAGAGAGACAGACAGACAGACAGACAGGCAGACAGAGAGACAGAGAGAGGGAGAGAGAACACTGACAAGGAGAGAGAGAGAGAGAGAGAGAGAGAGAGAGGAGAGAGAGAATGTTTTAAGAAGGGTGAAAAACGTTTGTCAGTGTTATGAAAATTCGTAGTGGAAACATGAATTCATGCACAACAATTTACATCTTAAGAAAAGAGCGGTTTTGGACCTGGGAGTATACATGAATTCGCAAAACAAAATAATTTCAGCTCTATGGAAGAGAGAAAGGGACAGAACAAGAGTCAGCTGAAAGGGAAAATCCGGAATGAATCCAGAAAACAACGGACACAGCTACGCTATATAAAAAAAAAAATTTAAATTGTGGAAAGAACATCATGTTTCTGTAAGTAATAATAAGCTCATTTTACTGTATTAATTAGATAAGCTTTCAATGACTTACTGAATGTGGTATGGCTATCATGAGTTTTGAATACCGTGGCAGACCATTCCGCTATGATTCACCACGACACATCAGATTAGACTTGAGAAAGTCGAATAGAGAGACAGAAAAGACGGTGTGTGTGTGTGTGTGTGTGTGTGTGTGTGTGTGTGTGCGTGCGTGTAAGAGAGAGAGAAAGAGAGAGAGAGAGAGAGACAGACAGACAGCAGATAGTCTCTCTCTCTCTTTCCAACTACCAGTGCGGGCACGCGTGTGTACACATGTGTGTGCGTGCGTGCGTGTGTTCGTTCGTTCTTCATTTTAACATCTGTTTACTGCATATGTCTGGCTAGAAAAGTGTGTGTGAGTTGGGAGGAGGGAGTTAAGGTGGGAGATCGGGTGGGCGTATGTATTTATGTGTAATTGATATAATCATTTATCTTGGAAAGCACGGGAGAGATGTGAACTATTCATTCACATCACACCTACGCGTATCACAAGTGTACGTATTTCGCCTTGAAAAAATCTATTCCACCGAGACAACAAATCCCGATTTTTGCTTGGATAGAGACTTTATCATCATCATCATCATTGTGGGTGTTTAAGTGTGTGTGTGTGTTGTGTGTGTGTGTGTGTGTGTGTGTGTGTGTGTGTGTATGTGTGTGTGTGTGAAGATTTCATCATCATCATCGTGTGTGTATATGTGTGGGTGTAGTAGTACTTCAGTTTTACGTCTGTACACATATAATGTGATATTAGACGGAGAGAGAGAGAGAGAGAGAGAGAGAGAGAGAGAGAGAGAGAGAGAGAGAGAGAGATGCATAAAATGTCTGTGACTATGTAAGTGTATATGCATAACGTGGTTATCTAAGTGCATATAAATGTCCCTCTAAACATCCCTACAACATACCTGCAAATAATCTTAAAAGTAAATGCTTAACTGGACTACAAATTAAAGAAAAAACAACACTGAAGGCAAACTTTAAATCTGAAAAGACATCAGACAAAGACATGAGGTTGAAGAGGTAAACAGTCAAACAACAGATGCTTGCTTGTTATTCTTCGTTCTCCACAAATACATTTTGCTTCGTTTGTATTTTAGTTTTTAAGGCATCAAGTTTTAATTTATAAAATATTGAAATGCAATTTCTGTATTGGTACATATTTTTCAATTGCAAGAGAGGAATGCTGTTTACATGTTAATAAATGAGTATTTTTATCAGCCACACCAAACAACATATTTTGGTAGTGTTTTCTGAATCGGCACCGGACAATTTGCTTTAATAATTGATCGACTTCAGGTAAAGAAAAAGATATATTCAACACTGTGGCGCACTTTTCATTTCTGGCTCCTGTCTTTGCGCATCTGTTAGCGAGCTCATTACCCCAATTACCACAATGCGATGGTATCCAACAGAAGGTGACATCAGTTCCTTTACATATCAAAACAGGAATAAGATGGCATATTCCATTTACAAGAAAGTTGTTCGAAACGGTATTTGGAAATTTTATGGTTTGCAGAACAGACATTGAATCCACAAAAAATAACTACTTTAAATAGTGTGTGTGTGTTGTGTGTGTGTGTGTGTGCGTGCGTGTGCGTGCGTGTGTGTGTATGCGTGTGTGTGTGTGCGCGCGTTTTGTGCATGCGTGAGTGCAAGTGTGCGTGTGTGTGTATGTGTGTTGTGGTGTGTTGTGTAAGAGAGAGAGAGAGAGAGAGAGAGAGAGAGAGAGAGAGATAGAGGACAGAATTTTTTGTACACTTTCAAGGAAAATAGATAAGCATACACAACTAAAATGAATGAAAAAATCATCAAAATATGTTGAAACAACAAAAGCAACAACAACAACAACAACTACTACCACCATGCAATATATTAAATGAAGCGTAATATTTCAATGTACAGGGGAAGGGGGGGATGGCTACACTGAATGGATAGGAACGAGAGAGAGAGAGAGAGAGAGAGAGAGAGAGAGAGAGAGAGAGAGAGAGACAGAGGAGAGAAAGGCTGACAAAGTGAGGCAAGAATCCAACAAACTAACAGACACAGGTATGCTGTATATAAACCATATGAAAAGAACTTCGTGTTTCTGTCAGTGGTAATTAGTTCATTTTAATGTATTCACCAGATAGGCTTTCACTGACTTACTGGATGTGGTATGGCTATTTATGTGTTCTAAATACTGTGGTAGACTATACCACTACGATCCACCACTTACACATCAGACTACACTTAGTAAGTCTAATAGACAGACAGAGCAAGAAAGAGTGTGTGTGCGAGTGTGTGTGTGTGTGTGTGTGTGTGTGTGTGTGCATGTTCGATCGTTCTCACTTTACACCTGTTCACTACAATGATGTCCGACAAAAAGTGTGTGTGTGTGTGTGTGTGGGGTGTGCATGTTCGATCGTTCTCCACTTTAACACCTGTTCACTACAAATGATGTCTGACAAAAAAAAGTGTGTGTGTTGGTGTCGAGACTGACCGAAGGGTGGGGGTGAGGAGGGAGTTAAGGTGGAGGGGGTGGGGGTATGTATTTGTGTGTAATTGATGTAACTATTCGTCTTGGAAACCTTTTCCATATGTCGATTTGTGAAAACTAAAGCATGGGCAATCAAGCGAATATAAAGGAAAGGGTGAGATGGGATGTAAATGCAGATGAAATACTAACTAGGTATACATCAAGATGACTTGAATATTTTACATCAATATAATGATGAATTGGGGGGGGGGGGGGGGGGAACAACTTTTAAGTAAATAAATCAGAGAGAGATAGAATAAAAGAATTGATCAAACACTTTTGCATGATAAACTTGTCACATTCACAAACTCTGAAATTCACATTCCCCAGACTTGCCTCTGAATAGAATCTTATTAGTGTCACTCCAACAGTCAATTTCATATTGGCATAAATCTGGAAATGGATATGTTTACTCTTGCCACTGATTTCAGTCAACACACACCGATATTCATTTTTCTTTTTGGTTTTGTTCTTTTCCTTCCCTAATGCCTATCATTGTACTTCTCGCCTTTTCTTCGTTTGCAGCTAATTGATCGGAAGGCAAAATGTTTGCCAAGCACTTCAGTGATCCGAGTTGATTCCACCGTTCTTAGCTAATCAGAGGTCAGCAACGACAAACGTCCTACAGGTCATTGTTATCTCTACTGTTTGTGAACCCCCCCCCCCTTTTCCTCCCTCTCTCCTCCCCTCACTCCTCTTATCACCCACACCCCCATTTCACCCCATCCTCACCGCTCCTACCCTTCACTACTTCTTTGTTTCAAACAGGCACATACAAACACCGGAATAAAATGGATAGACTATTTGATCGTTTTGCAATATTTCACATGTTTGAATTTGCAGTCTACAAAAGTGGTATGCCGCTATGTTTTACATAATCAGAAGTAGGCAGATTTTCGGGACAGGGCAGTGTATGTGGCTGTGTAAGCATGTGGTTCTGAAGACCAGCTTCCTGCTCTTCTTGACAACTGGTAAATAAGCTGAACACACAACTGGGGAAGCAATGTTGTTTCACTATTGCACAATAACAAAGCATGTTTTATGTCTATATATGCTAACTGTATGATAAGCTTTTGTGAAATAGCAAGTCCTTCAGAGCGATCAATACTTTCACAGACAGCATGGACTGATTGGAGCATAAAGAGCAGAGACTGGGGCGAGTTCTGAAGAAATATTAGGTTCATTACTACCCGTCTGCACCCTTTTTGTCAATGCTTCCACAAACCATGGATTGTTTAAGACGCGCTTTGAAAAAAAAAATTGGTTTGAATTACGAGTACTTTCATCAGCTTGAATTATTAACCCTTTTACTTCCAGAGAGCATTGACTAATTGGGACCTGGTGTGAAGAAATAGTTGGTTTAAATAACTCTCTTTCACAGAGAGCATCAACTGTTTGAGGCATGTTCTAAAGAGATGTATACTTCACAGAGACCAAGGACTGACTGGCATTCTCTGGAGAAATTTTAAGTTTGAATAGTCAGTATCCTCATGGATATATGAACAAAAATTGAATTACCAGCCAGAGACCTTCACATCCTTGTGATGTGACCTGCGTCATGTCAATGGGTTCAGTAACTGAACAGTGTGGGCTTGTGAGGTGGATTCTATGCTCCGCTGTCACCATGTCAAAGAGATAAGGGACTGTCTGTTCATCCTTCCTTCAAGGGTGACACTTTGAAAATCTGAAAAAACTGAAAATGAGGCAGGGGTCCAGGGGCTGCCCAGGCCCTGGTGGGGAAAACCTTTTCTACCAGCACAATGGCGCGACGTAGGCTAACAAAGATCGCTGGACCTGTGTTGTCTTCAACGATAGAGAGCGCTTCCTCATTTCCGGTTGTCTGCTACAGTGCTATTCGGTCATAATACCGCCGATTCAACTGTTCTTAAAAAAAAACTTTTTTTAGAATAAGGAACCTTGAACGGAATTTCCGTCTGGGGCCTTGCCGAGAAAACGGATTTCAGTCACCCAGACGGAGGAGTGGCACCCATGTTCCTTTTCATGTCTTGAATATAGTCCGCTGTTCATCCTTCATTTTCATGTCTTGATTATTGTTTTGCCTGAGGAAGACCAAATAGGCTGAAACGCATTGTATTGTTTTGTCATTTGTTTGCTCACTCATTTGGTGATGCAGTAATCGTGTTTTTGTTCTTACTGTACAAATCTCGTTGCTGTCCATGGTGAGGACACGAAGGATACAGACAAAGAAGTGCATTGTCACCGCCTTCATTCTATTCTACTACATTTCAGACTCAGAATTGTCTAAAGATTTTGTATGTACTGTCATCTTGTTATTCTGGCTTCATCTCATGGTAAAGCATGTACATATGAAACACTTTTTTTCAAAGCCAGGTTTCATTAAAAATTCAGTTTTGAATTTGAATATGCAAGAAAAGACAGCCAGCCATCCCTTGGAATCTTCTAGGAAAGAATGACAGCTCTTGCTCATGGTGACACAATTACATGCCGAAAACTCCGAGCAACTGCTGATTACAGTACCAATTCGCCCAGCACAACTGCAGACACAAAGAACACAGAGCAAACCAGGAAGAAACATTCTGCTGTTAACAGTGTTCATGTGGAGTTAACCATGCGTCACTGCCTGACCATGGGCACAAGAGTTATCTTCCCTGTTACTGTTAGCTGCTCCCTCCTGGATTCAAGATTTCCTTCTGGGAAAGCAGATATTTTCATTAAAGGAAAGATGCTAAAATTAACATTAATTGCATAATTCATAGGTTCTCTGTTTGTGGGTGATCTCTACTAAGTACTGCATTCACAACCCCTGTCTGTAGTTCAAATGTCTAAAAACATTCTGATCAATCATTTTCAGTAAAGAAGGCATTCCACATGCATTCAGCTTATCCAACATACAAATAAAAATCACCAGTCACTTACAGAAATCAATATCAAAATTCATTAGTCACCTTTTATTTCACACATCTCATTAAAGCACACTCAGGGCAGAGAAACTTGCACTGATGAATCTTCATACATAAACAATCCTAATAAGAGAGAGGTCCTTCATCCGTACGCACATTACATATCAAAATCGGAAAAGAAATGAGGCAGGGAACAGTAATGATAAACAGTAAACAAGCCGGTATGTTTTGCTCCCATAAGAAAACCTAATACAGAGTAACTTTTATTCAAGACTGGCACAGCCTTTTAAACTTGAATAAAGTCAAATACATAGACGAATACATAGACATTACATATCAAATAAATCCACTTACACTCACATTCAGCCAGTCAACATGTATTCATTAATCTCATCCACACCAGATCCATCCACATCATGGTAAAGACATTTCCTATTGATGGACATACAATACTTCTGTCTTTCACATAATCTTATCTTAAAAACACATCTCTTCCATTCCTAAAACTTTCAAAGTGTATAACATCTGCCAAATGTGTGCGACTATATATATATTATGTTGTGTGTGTGTGTGTGTGGGGTGTGTGTGTGTGCATTGGAACCCTCATATGTAAGTAAGGAGAAAGAATATGCATGAAGCACTTCACCTCAACACGTATGTTAACAATGGTCACATTCTCACCATACGCAAGCACAGACAATAGAACACAGCAGAAAGTCACGAAAAGATGGTACACTCACAGAGACAATGAATGAAATACCAGGGCAATGGGCTGGGCTGTCAGTACATTTCTTGAAGGACGCTAATTCTGGTGAGATTTCACAGCACATGGCGGTGGAGTTCTCATGAAGAACAGTCAGGAGCTGATTCTTGAGGGGTGGGAGGGGGTGGGTATGGGAGAGTCAGATACGAGAAGAGGGCATTGGTGCCTTTTGGCCACAATGACAGAGCGGAACTAGAGGAGCTTAACCCCAATTTGGGAATGTCCACTGATTGGTCAATAGGCTCAAATGTTACTACATGATCAAGCAGATGTACATCAACTGGAATCTCTTATGTCTTTTTGATTATTTGTTTGGACAGAAATACAAGAGTGCGAATATCACTTTTGTTGAAAACAAGCACTTACAGCTTACATGTCCTACACAATAATCACGCTTATTCATTTATGTCACTCATATCAAATCCATCTTCACCTCAACAAAAAACTGCCGGTCAGCTTCAACACATCTTCCGCACATTGTACCCATCACAGGAGACAATCGCAGTTGTCACGGATTCAACACATCTCAGGTATTGCACGTGCCACACACAACCACAAATCCAGACCACGTTAAAACCAGTCACATGTATACTGTCACTGTGTCACTGCAGTACAGTGTTGAGATCATCAGGGGCACCTTGTCCATCCACTCCTTCATGTGATCACAGGTCACCAGTCACTCCAATGCAGGACAGTGTTGAGGTCAGAAATCCAGCTTCTCCATCATTCCTTCATGTAGACACAGGTCTTGGGAGAGATGGGTCCGTCGTCACAGCACTCACGACTTAACTGAAACCACACCAGTTTTAAAAACATAAAGATGACGACATAATTCACTTTTACATATTCGTTTGAGCTTTATTACTCTGAATTTCAAGCAACGCTAAATACTATAAAGCCACCTTCATTAGTAACTTGAAGGTGAATCAATTCCCTCTGAAGAACAGAGTAGAACGAGATGGTACAGCACAACAATTTTTTTTTCATTTAAAAAGTGTTTTTTCCACTTTGAGTCTCATAAGCAATGTAGGTTTGTTTTTTTTAAAATGCCCAGCCAAGATATCTATTTCGATGACATTTACAAGGGCAATGAAAGCCAGACTGCTAAAGCCAGGACTTGTTTCAGCCAATGTCTCTGTTCACAGATGCTAAAGACAGGACTTGTTTCAACCAATGTCTCTGTTCAGACTGCTAAAGACAGGACTTGTTTCAACCAATGTCTCTGTTCACAGACTGCTAAAGCCAGGACTTGTTTCAACCAATGTCTCTGTTCACAGACTGCTAAAGACAGGACTGGTTTCAAACCAATGTCTGTTCACAGATGCTAAGCCAGGACTTGTTTCACCAATGTCTCTGTTCACAGACTGCTAAAGCCAGGACTGGTTTCAACCAATGTCTCTGTTCACAGACTGCTAAAGCCAGGACTTGTTTCAACCAATGTCTCTGTTCACAGACTGCATAAGCCAGGACTTGTTTCAACCAATGTCTCTGTTCACAGACTGCTAAAGCCAGGACTTGTTTCAAACCAATGTCTCTGTTCACAGACTGCTAAAGCCAGGACTGGTTTCAACCAATGTCTCTGTTCACAGACTGCTAAAGCCAGGACTTGTTTCAACCAATGTCTCTGTTCACAGACTGCTAAAGCCAGGACTGGTTTCAACCAATGTCTCTGTTCACAGACTGCTAAAGCCAGGACTTGTTTCAACCAATGTCTCTGTTCACAGACTGCTAAAGACAGGACTTGTTTCAACCAATGTCTCTGTTCACAGACTGCTAAAGCCAGGACTTGTTTCAACCAATGTCTCTGTTCACACCTGCAGCCCTGACAGGAACCGGAATCCAGTGCACACACTCTGCACAACATGACAAGGACCAGACTCTGTGGTCCCACACTGTCAGCAGGCACAGGCCAACACCATGGCCATCACCTCAACCTAAGATACCTTCCTGTCCTCACAGGGAAGATCTTACCTCATGGCCAACGAGATCATTGGGGTGGGACTGAGCCTGCTGAAAACAAAAACAAAAACAACAACAACAACAAAAAGGCAAATCAGGGAGGCTTGGGGTATTCTAATTTAGAAATCTTAAACTTGAACTGAAAATTGTGAAATCTGGTGCATTTTGAGGCATACAAATGTGAATGATCTTGTTACTGCATAACTACAGTTCATTTACTTTCAGTCCTTTCTTGCTCTGCTCCATGATGTCATCATACCTTTATACTCATGCAACATAGAGAAGAATATGTAAAAAAAAATTCCTAACCCCAACAATCGTTTACATAGTTTCCTCTGAAGTTTCCTCACACTTAACAATGTCTGACCTCACCACCTTCATTCTGTTCTTCAAACGCACAGTTCCCAAAACGCTGACATACAGTCGTATGAAGCACACCATTTGCAGATGGAATGACTCATGGATAACATCCTTTGGAAAGCGTATGCTGTTGTTTCTCTGATTATTTTTTTCTCTCATGGCAGCAAATGAAGGAAGCAACAAAATCAGATTTGGCCTCTGCTGAAATCTGTGAATTAAAAAAAAGAGTCCCATCCCTATGTACTTTTCCAATCCATCTAGAATTTGAAAAAAGTCACTGGGAGAGGTGGAAGCTGTCACCTGCCTTGGCAGTATCATCATGAAGCAGGGCACAATTGATGCAGACATAAAGGTGAGAACTGGCAAAACAATAACAGCACTCCTCAAACTGAGAAAACATCTGGAACTCTTTAGAACCGTAACTACAGCACCAAGCAAACACCGTTGACTGTTCCACATGCAACATCAAGCCAGTTCTCTTGCATGGAACGAAAGCACAAGGGACAACAATGAAGGAAGTGTAGACCTTCATCAACAATTGCCACAACAACAACAACAAAAAATCCTCCAGATCCCCTGGCCCAAACACCAACACCAATCCAGACCTGGGGCAGAAAATCAACCAGTAACCATGGAAGACAAAATCGTCAGATGTTGTGCAGGGATCAGACGCACAATGCACAAGCCTGAGATAGACATCATCAGAAAGGTCCCGACCTTGACCTTCCAATGAGAAAGAAACTGAAGGCAGCCCAAAACCACCTGGCAGCAGGACACATCAAGATTGAAGAAGATGGGCTGGTCTTTGAGTGAGCTAGAATTTTCCAGACACAGGTATTTTGTTCTCTCTTGTCAGTACCCCATCTTTTAAATGGGGTGGTAGGCCTCAGTAATTCATCTGTGCTGACAGCACAGCACATTGCTTAGCATCAGCAACAGTAGTCACATGTATTTCAGCAACCCCAGACTTCAAACAAAAATGTGACCTACGATGTAGTCTCCAATAAAACCTCACTGCAGCAACGAATCAGGGATCATGATGGCTGATGTGTGTAGAAAGACTGCAGGGGAGATTAACCTTTCAGCTGTGGTTTAGAGGGTCATCATGTTCATGTGTGTAGAAAGACTGCAGGGGAGACTAACCTTTTAGCCTGTGGTTTAGAGGGTCATCATGTTGATGTCTATAGAAAGACTGCAGGGTAAGATAAGATAATGTTGCTTATAGCCCAGCCGACCGCAAAGGGCCATATCAGGGCTGTCACCACGTTAAAATCAACTCACCAGTCTTTAAAAAAAAAAAAAAAAAAAAAAAAAAAAAACCAACTTTCACACATCTTGTTAAATGACATCGTCTACAAACGCACCAGAAACTTTGTTAAAAATCTTTCAGCCGTAAAATCTTAAATCAGATAAAAAATGTTAATCTCTCTCAAAAACTCAAGGATCACGTCAGGCGGGACATCCTGAACAGGATCTTCATGGACTCCGCTGTAAAATGTTTGTGTCTCACATCGTGCAAGTCCCAACACTCTAAAAGTACATGTTTCATTGTGAGTGGCGCATGACATGGAATGCACCACGGAGCTTCTTCACTCCTTAAAAGGTAAGCATGGGTAAAATACGAATGGCCGGTGTGCAGCCGGCACAGAACCGTTTCCTCTTTACGACCTCCCGATGTGGATGGGAGGAAGTCCTTAAGGTTTGGACGGATCTGAAAGAGTTTGTTACTCGTCTGTGTGTTCCAATCCTCCTGCCAGAGGTCTCTCACATAATCGTTAATTTTGGGTTTCACATCTGAGCAGGGGATATAAGTGTTGGACAGTTTCTCTCTTGTGGCGTTCTTGGCTAAACGATCAACCATTTCGTTCCCGCCGATGCCAACATGACCAGGAACCCAAGCAAGAGTAATGTTGTAACCGTCCGCCTTCAACTTGCTAAAAAGTTAAAAAAAAAGTAAAAGTTCTGGATGCTGAAGGTTGCGGCCAGCTATGGCCTCCAAAGCTGACAGTGAATCCGACAGAACCAGAAAGTCCCTCCTCGAAGAATGGGAGATTATCTTCAAAGCCAGTACTAGAGCAGTAAGTTCAGCAGAATAGACAGAAGCATCTGAATGTATATGTTCCAACAATATCTGAGAAGGAGCCCAGGGCAGTGGGCTGCACAGGCCACTCCATCCTCAGACTTGGAACCGTCAGTGAAAACTTTTTGATAGGATGGGAATTTGGAACAGAGCTCGGCATACAAAGCCTTGTACGCCAGAGAGCTGGTAGACTCCTTACGGAAAGCTGCGAGATCGAAACGAATCTCTGGTGTGAAAAGGTCCATGGAGGTTGATCCGGAAACTTGGAAAAATCGGAAACTACTCCCAGGTCTATACCTGCATTCCGCACGTGAGGCTGCATACGAAGCCCAAACGGCGGAATACATTTCGGGTTATTTTCAAACTTACTTTGGAACGGAGGGTCAAAAAACACGTCATAGGCAGGATTCTGTGGTTCTGAGAACAGTCGGATGTAATAATTCAAAGACAGTTTCAGCCTGCGATTGGACAGTGAAGGTTCACCTGCCTCTGCGTACAGACTGTACACGGGGGTGGTGCGGAACGCTCCAAGACAGAGACGAAGCCCTTGATGGTGGATAGGGTCCAAGAGTTTGAGGTAAGATGATCGTGCGGAGCCGTACACAGCACAACCGTAGTCCAGTTTAGAACGGACCAGGGCTCTGTAGAGGTGCAACAAAGTTTTCTTATCAGCGCCCCAGTCGGTGTGTGCTACGACCCGCAGAATATTCAGTGCCTTTTGGCAAGCAGTTTTGAGGTTTTTAATATGGCTGAGAAAGTTAAGTTTTTGGTCAAATATGACTCCTAGAAATTTGGCCTCTTTAACAGCTGGAATGGGAGATTTCCCTACTTGAAGTTCCGGATCTGGAAAAAACTGACGGAAATTATGGAAGTGAATACACTGGGTTTTTGTAGCAGAAAAGGTGAAACCGTTTTCATCCGCCCACCGATGGATTTTATCTACGCAAAGCTGGAGCCTGCGCTGGACACTCGGGTACAGGCTTCCAGTTGCGCAGACAGCAAAATCATCCACAAACAATGAGCAGTCTGAACCCTGCTGAACTGATTTCACAATGTTGTTGATCTTAATACTAAAGAGGGCAGGAGATAGTATGCTCCCCTGTGGAACACCCAACTCCTGCTCGTGGACATCAGAGAGAGTGGTGCCAACCCGGACCTGAAACTGTCGTTCTGCCAAAAATTTTGAATAAAAAGGGGAAGATGACCTCGAAAACCCAGATCGTGGAGATCATGAAGTATCCCCGACTTCCAGGTGGTATCGTAGGCCTTCTCCAAGTCAAAGAAAATTGCCACTGCATGCTGTCTGTTTAAAAAAGCGTTCCTAAGTGTAGATTCCAGACGAATCAAATGGTCAACTGTACTACGATGTTTGCGGAAACCACACTGTTCTTTCGCCAAAAGGCCATCGGTTTCGAGTTTCCACATGAGCCTAGCATTGACCATTTTCTCCATCAGTTTACAGACACAGCTGGTCAAAGCTATTGGACGGTAGTTAGATGGATTAGAAAGATCTTTTCCAGGTTTGGGGATGGGAATAATGAGGGCTGTCCGCCAAGAGGGTGGAAAGCAACCTGTAGTCCACACGTGGTTGTATACCTGTAACAGGATGTTCAGACCTTCTTGCGGAAGATGTTTCAATAGTTGATAATGTATGTCATCTATACCTGGAGAGGAATCGCTGCAAGAGAGTAAGGCAGATTTCAGCTCGTTTAATGTAAAAGGAAGATTGTAGTCTTCCATGTTGTCGGATGAAAAGTTGCAGGGAGATTTTTCTTTTAGGGCTTTGTGTTTGACAAAAGTGACTGATTTATTAGAAGAGGAGGAATTCTTTTCAATGGTTGAAGCAAGCAGATTAGCAACTGCTTTCTTTTCTGTTATTAAAGAATCCGAAAACTTGAGATGGTTCACAGTGGGAAAGGTGTTCTTCCCTTTGATTTTCTTAATGATGTTCCACACTTTTTTCTTAGAAGTTTTTGATGTCAGCCTGGAGCAGAAGCTTCTCCAGGACCGACGTTTACTGATTTTAAAAGTGTGTCTTGATTTAGCACGGAGTTTCTGATGGGCTCGAGCGTTGGGACCCGAAGGTCGTTGGTATACCTGACGCTGAGCCCGTTTTCTAACTTTGGAAATTTGTTGGCATTCTGAATCGAACCAGGGTGTTTTTGGCATTTGAAGTTTATCGGAAGAACACTGGAATACAGGCCTTAGCACATTTAATCATAGTGTTAGTCAGTGATTCAGCTGGGTCAGGACTCTGAAAAAAATCAGTGTCCTGGAACTCCTTAGAAACAGTGGCTGCAATAGATCCAGTTTGCTTTTTTATAATTGAGATGTTGAGAGACAGAGACGTGTTCAGTTAATACAGGTTGTAGAAGGACAGGGAAATGGTCACTTCCGTGCAGATCGTCATGGACAGACCACTCATAGTCCAGGACCAGCGAGGGGTCACAAACCGACAAATCTAAACACGAAAGTGAACCTGTGGAAGAGTGGAGGTAAGTTGCAGATCCGTCGTTCAGACAACACAAATCCAAATCCCAAAGGACATCCTCAATCAGCAGACCTCTGGATGACGAACCGGTACTACCCCAAAGAGGGTTGTGACCGTTAAAGTCACCCAACAGCAAAAAAGGTCGAGGAAGTTCCCCTAACAGACTGACAAGGTCCTGACGACAAAACCGGGACAGATGGAGGTAGATACAGAGAACAGATTGTCACAGTCTTGTGGAGAGTGACTCTCGCAGCGACAGCCTGAAGGGAGGTAGACAGAGTTACAGGACTATACAACAAAGTTTTGTGTAGGAGAAGGGCAACACCGCCCGACAGTCCAACGTGGACGGTTGTGCAGGTTTCGAAAGAATATTAAAGCCAGAAAGAGTAAAGGTCTTCTGGCTTTGAATTTGAGTTTCTTGAAGAGCCACGACAGAAGGTTTTAGAGACTGACACAGAAGCTGCAGCTCCTCAAAGTTGGAATTTAATCCACGGATTATTCCAATGTAATATTGTACTATCCATGTGCAGAGGGCGAAAAGGAGAGAGATCAGGTCATCTCCTCATCGACATCTGCCGCCAATGGAGTGAATTTATTTTGTAGTTTCACTGGACTGTGTTGGTCTTTGGACCTGCTGGCAGACTTGCCCGCAGGTGACAAAGGCCTGGAGTTTGGAGAAGGTGGAGGTCTGGATCTGGGAGATGGTGGAGGGTTTTTCCTTATCTCCACCATCTCCACACTGGGTGGAACTCCCTTGCCCGCACGGGCACTGGACAGAGGAGTTCGAGGGGAACTGCTGGTTTTTTAATCTGCCCAGCAGCAGATGTTGTAGACTGCTGGGCAGTCTGAGGGGTGGCGGATTTTTTGCCTCCACCAGGGGCAATCATTTTGGGTTGAGAGGTGGGGGACCTGCTTCCACCAGAGTTGACAGTTCGGACTTGCAGTGTCTTCGAGAACGTAAAGTCATCAGTCTGACAGCAGACTGATCGAGTGGAAACTGTGGGAACTTTCCGTACAGCCGAGCATAGGAAGAGGCTGTCGGCGTCTGACTGCCCACAACCTGCTTGCGGGCTTCAAAAAAGGAAATTTTCTTTTCAGTCTTTAGTCTTTGAATTGCGGATTCCTGAATCCAAAGAGGACAGTTTCTCGAAGAGGAGGGATGGTCGCCACCGCAGTTAGCACAATGTGCCGGATCTTGACACGGCCCATCATGGGTTGCCTTGCAGCAAACACCGCATACCTCTTGCCCTGAACAGCGGTCCCTGACATGGCCAAACTTCTGGCACCTGAAGCACCTCAATGGGGACGGCACATATAGCTGAACATGAACATTTAGGTAACCAACCTTGATGACCGGAGGCAGCACAGGGTTGCAGAAGGTCAGAAAGAGGGTGTTGGTGGCCACTCTCTCTGAACCCTTCTTTATCGTCACCCTGCGCACCTCCGTCACACCCTGGGACGCCAGCTCCGTTTTTATTTCCGCCTCTGAAACACCCGCCAGATCTCTGCATCTAATCACACCTTTGGATGAATTTAATTGCTTATGGGGAGTCACCCTGATCTCCCTATCCACAAGCTTTTTTGCCTTCTGCAGCTGTTCGGATTGCTTCTGTGATCGACATTGAAGAAGAAACGAACCATTCCTCAACCGTTTTATGGACCTTGGTTCACCTGCTATACCATGAAAGCCCTTTTGGACAGCAAAAGGGCTCAGAGCTGAAAGGGGTCTTTCCTGCTCTGTCCCTTCCACCACGAGCCAGGAAGCCCAGAAACCTGTCCTCTGTCTTACCTCACTGTCAGAATCACTGTCCGTTTCTAATTCCCCTGAAATAGGGGAGACTGCCTTCCTCTTCCTTTTGGGGGGGGTAGTTTTTTAATGAAGTCATATTTAGTTTATTGTGATTCATCTCTCCTTACCCACCCACCTTGGAGTCCAACTAAGGGGCCAGGGCCAAGAAACCAATGTCTTGACCCCTTCCAGGCTTCGGGAGAGACATACGACAAGCAGAGGCAACCAACCCTATCCCCCCCGATCATGCTCAACTCCCGGGAACAGAGAGCTGAGCACTGCAGGGGTTTACTTGGCCAGCTGGGGAACTGCCCCGTCTTGACCCAACCCCAATAAGGGGAGCCGATTAGTACACCGGGCCAAAGTGTACTCCCTGTCTAGGAGAGGTCCGAGCCAAAGTGATGTGTTGAGAGCGCTGGCCCTCTCAATCACCAGGATCTCATTCCCCTCCGACACAGGTCGCACCGCACGGCAAACGCGGCGGATCTTAAGGAGACCACAGAGAGAAAAGGAGTGTGGAAAAGAAGACTTGAAGGGGAGACGAAGATAGAAAAGGGCCAAATAAGGGAGGCAGAAAACAAGAAAAGGAGAAAGGCGGGTTACTGTTAGTCAGGATCCTCACCCTTAGCCTATCTGACATGGGAAGCCCTACCAGGGGCATCAACTCCTTACCACGTTACGCTTAGGCCAAACAGCATCTGCACCTCTCAGGCCTAGAAGCAGTGTGAAAAAAAAGCCTATCTCCAAGTATTGATGCCCCCGCCAGCAAAGCCTAAGGGATCACTGGACCACGCAAACCCTCCGACCACGACAAGGTCGCAACCCCCGGAGGGAAGACTGCAGGGGAGAATAACCTTTTAGCCAGTGGTTTAGAGGGTCGTCATGTGTTCATGTGTGTAGAAAGACTGCAGGGGAGAATAACCTTTTAGCCAGTGGTTTAGAGGGTCGTCATGTTCATGTGTGTAGAAAGACTGCAGGGGAGACTAATCTCTGTTAGCCGGAGGGTCTGAAAGATGGGTTATTCTAAGACCAGAGGCTAAAGGGACTCTGGGTTCACCTTCCTCGCACACAACAAAACACAGCACCACCTGACTGGTCAAAGCCGATCAACCATAACCAGGTGTACTAAAAGCAGCCATGGGAATGCACTGCATGTAAACCACCATCCCTTCATACTGACCTGGTCACTGTTAATATCAATGCAGAGTGGAAGTTTATCATTTTCTTTATGTTACAGTGCATTTATGTGCTTATGTGCAAAAATGACTCAGAAAGGCAAATGCAGCAACAGACAGACAGATAAAAGGACTATGCACATGAGAACTGACAGGACAATATGCACTGGGCATTTGCATGAGGCCTGTAGATCATAGAGACGAAAGAACAGTCAATGTGAGAACTGATAGGACAATGTCCACAGGATGCTTACAAGTGGCCAGTAGATAGAAACACAGACACAAGGGCAGCTGGCCTGTAGATACAAACACAGAGACAGGACAGGTGGCCTGTAGATACAAACACAGAGACTCAAGGGCAGGTGGCCTGTAGATACAAATACAGACTCAAGGACAGGTAGACAGTTGATACAAACACACAGACACAAGGGCAGGTGGTCAGTAGATACAAACACACAGACACAAGGGCAGGTGGCCTGTAGATACAAACACAGAGACACAAGGACAGGTGACCTGTAGATACAAACACAGAGACTCAAGGACAGGTGGCCAGTGCATACAAACACACAGACACAAGGACAGGTGGCCTGTAGATACAAACACAGAGACACAAGGGCAGGTGGCCTGTAGATACAAACACAGGACAAGGTGGCCTGTAGATACAAACACAGAGACACAAGGACAGGTGGCCTGTAGATACAAACACAGAGACACAAGGACAGGTGGCCAGTAGATACAAACACAGAGACTCAAGGACAGGTGGCCTGTAGATACAAACACAGAGACACAAGGACAGGTGGCCTGTAGATACAAACACAGACACAAGGGCAGGTGGCCAGTAGATACAAACACAGAGACACAAGGACAGGTGGCCAGTAGATACAAACACAGAGACACAAGGACAGGTGGACAGTAGATACAAACACAGAGACACAAGGACAGGTGGCCTGTAGATACAAACATCGAAACACAGGACAGGTGGCCAGTAGATACTAACACCAGGACACAAGGACAGGTGGCCAGTAGATACAAACACACAGACACAAGGACAGGTGGCCTGTAGATACAAACACAGAGACACAAGGACAGGTGACCTGTAGATACAAACACTGACACAAGGACAGGTGGCCTGTAGATACAAACACAGAGACACAAGGACAGGTGGACAGTGGATACAAACACCGAGACACAAGGACAGGTGGACAGTAGATACAAACACAGAGACACAAGGACAGCAGATACAAACACTGAGACACAAGGACAGTGGATACAAACACAGAGACTCAAGGACAGGTGGCCAGTGCATACAAACACACAGACAAAGGACAGGTGGCCTGTAGATACAAACACAGAGACACAAGGCAGGTGGCCTGTAGATACAAACACAGAGACAGGTGGCCTGTAGATACAAACACAGAGACACAAGGACAGGTGGCCTGTAGATACAAACACAGAGACACAAGGACAGGTGGCCAGTAGATACAAACACTGACACAAGGACAGGTGGCCTGTAGAATCAAACACAGAGACACAAGGACAGGTGGCCAGTAGATACAAACACTGACACAAGGGCAGGTGGCCAGTAGATACAAACACAGAGACACAAGGACAGGTGGCAGTAGATACAAACACAGAGACACAAGGACAGGTGGACAGTTGATACAAACACCGAGACACATACACAGGTGGCCTGTAGATACAAACACAGAGACACAAGGACAGGTGGACAGTGGATACAAACACCGAGACACAAGGACAGGTGGACAGTAGATACAAACACAGAGACACAAGGACAGCAGATACAAACACTGAGACACAGGACAGTGGATACAAACACGGAGACGCAAGGACAGTAGATACAAACACTGAGACACAGAGACAGTAGATACAAACACTGAGACACAAAGACAGTAGATACAAACACCGAGACACAAAGACAGTGGATACAAACACTGAGACACAAGGACAGTGGATACAAACACTGAGACACAAGGACAGTAGATACAAACACTGAGACACAAAGACAGTGGATACAAACACCGAGACACAAAGACAGTAGATACAAACACCGAGACACAAGAACAGTGGATACAAACACGAGACACAAGGACAGTAGATACAAACACTGAGACACAAGGACAGTAGATACAAACACTGAGACACAAAGACAGTGGATACAAACACCGAGACACAAGGACAGTAGATACAAACACCGAGACACAAGAACAGTGGATACAAACACTTAGACACAAGGACAGTGGATACAAACACTGAGACACAAGGACAGTAGATACAAACACCAAGACACAAGGACAGTAGATACAAACACTGAGACACAAGGACAGTGGATACAAACACCGAGACACAAGGACAGTAGATACAAACACTGAGACACAAGGACAGTGGATACAAACACCGAGACACAAGGACAGTAGATACAAACAACCGAGACACAAGAACAGTGGATACAAACACTTAGACACAAGGACAGTGGATACAAACACTGAGACACAAGGACAGTAGATACAAACACTGAGACACAAGGACAGTAGATACAAACACCGAGACACAAGGACAGTGGATACAAACACTTAGACACAAGGACAGTGGATACAAACACTGAGACACAAGGACAGTAGATACAAACACTGAGACACAAGGACAGTAGATACAAACACTGAGACACAAGGACAGTACATACAAACACAGAGACAGACAAAGTGAGAACAGATGGGCACTATTTGCAGCGCACTCTCAAGGGGCCTGCAGACACAAAGAGACAACAAAAGGACAGACAAAGAAAGTGAGAAACTGATGGAGCAATATCCACAGAGCGTTTTCATTAGGCTTGCAGATAGACAGACAAACACAAAGGACAGACCAGGTGAGAACTGACAGGACAATATCTGCAGGGCACGTTCGTGAGGCCTCTACATACAGACAGACAAACACAGAGACAAGGTGAGACTGACGGGACAATATCCGCAGGGCAATGTCATGAGGCCTGTGGTGGAGATCAAAGGTCGGGCGTAGCGATACATCCTGCCACTCCCATATCGGAGGGTCCCTGCCGACACGGTGGTCACCTCTGGGCCTTGCCGTCGTACACCAGCGTGTTCAGCACATCCGCGATGTCCTTGGACCGACAGCTTGATCTGCATATCACACAGACATCAGCCAGCCCCATTATACACACCATCTATAATGAGGTCTGCAGAACACACATCATTCCACCATTGGATCATGCACTACAGAATCAATCTGAAGCCATGCATAGGCACTTTGTACAGTCTAATTACACAAATGATCCCATCAACCAGCTGGTGTGAGGAAGACATCAGCATCTCAGACTCCTGGCTGAGAGGTCGTGGATTCGATTCCCATCAGAGCCATTTATCGGTGGGAGACTAAGCGATTTTTTGTCGTCAGCAGGGGGCTTAATAAGTGGTGTCCTGCATACGTTAGATCAGATAAGGCACTGCTGAACACCACCAAAGTGACTTGGCAGCAGCGCAGTGTCTCCTCTGGTGGGTTACGTCATGACAACTTGACGCAGATTGCTCCATGTGGCTTGCTGGTGCCGTGACTGTGGTGGATAGGCCGGGCTGTGACTATGGACAAGCAGTTAGATTGAGCTGCTTGGGCACAACACCACTGAGGTGCACAGAAGATGGAATAGTGAAGAGAAAAAAGAAAAAAAAGAAAAAAAGAAGAAAAAAAACAAGAAGAAAAAAAATCCCATCTGAGATTTAGATCTTGCTGTCACTCTTCTTTGTGACACTCAACGTAAAGAAACCACTCTCCTCTGACTGTATTAACATTTTTCTTTTCAATGGAAATTCTCTTTTGAAATAAAAAACTTTTCTGACTGTATCAACATTTTTTTTTCTTTTCAATGGAAATTCTCTTTTGAAATAAAAAAACTTTTCTGACTGTATTCACATTTTTTTTTCTTTTCAATGGAAATTCTCTTTCGAAAAATTGAAATAAAAACAAACGCTGTTTTCTCAACATTGCTAGTGAAGAGTCTACTGTACCAGACTGCAGTCTTCAGACCTGAGGCACCAGTTCTTGGTTTAAGAGTAGCATTTCGATTATCTGAAGTAAATCTTAAATAAATGTTAGTGAACCGCCCAGAGAACGTGGACAAACGAGTCACAAGACAAAACACAACGCGTTTCGACCTCTTAGGTCTTTGTCAGGTGATGTATAAACGAATAAAACAACGAGAATTCACTTAGCTTTGATCGCATCAGATCGCTCAGGGTTCAGCGCAAGGAAGGCCTTCTTCCTTGCGCTGAACCCTGAGCGATCTGATGCGATCAAAGCTAAGTGAATTTCTCGTTGTTTTATTCGTTATACATCACCTGACAAAGACCTAAGAGGTCGAAACGCGTTGTGTTTTGTCTTGTGACTCGTTTGTCCACGTTCTCTGGGGGGTTCGCTAACATTTATTTAAGATTTGTTTAGATTTCCGCCTGCAGTCGTCTCGCTTTGCAACTAGATCTATCTGAAGTAGTAAAGTTACATCTATTATCTAAAGTAGTAAAGTTACATCTATTATCTGAAGTAGTAAAGTTACATCTATTATCTAAAGTAGTAAAGTTACATCCAAGTCTAAGTCTGGCAAGGGTGAGAAAGACTGGGGTGAACTAGAGATTGTGTGCAGGCACACATGTGTTTGCGTGAGAGCGTATGCAATAGTGTCTGTGTGAGCATGTGTTTGTGTGCACAGGTGCATGTTAACCGAAAATGACGTACACAAAATCATTTTCAGTCAGACAGAGTCAGAGAGATAACTATTAACTGATCAGAAAGGATTGAGGGAGGCCAGGTGGGGAGAAAGGATTGAGGGAGGCCAGGTGGGGAGAAAGGATTGTGGGAGGCCAGGTGGGGAGAAAGCATTGAGGGAGGCCAGGGTGGGGGGGGGGGGGGGGGGGGGGATGGTGGTGAAGGGCACTGGCAGTTTTCTTTCTTTCTTTCTGTGTACGCAGGCTGATACTCCTGCGGACACTGCCTGTATAGCCAGGCAGTGGAGTTTTGTGTGTATGACCCTTTTTATCCCGCCATTAAGGCAGCCATACTCCATCTTCGGGGAAGGTGCATGCTATGTGTCACGTGTCATCCATACCAACGGCCAAACTGGCCTTCTCTTCCGAAAGTTGGTGATGGGATTTGACGTGTGTGCAAGATGTTATGCGTGCGTTCACACACGGAACCTCGGTTTTTAGTCTCATTCGAAGGACTATATGGGAATGGAGTCAGAACCAATGTTAACTCCGAGGGAAAAGGGCACTGGCAGTGAAATCAGAGCTACACAAAGGCAACAGAGTAAACTGTTGCCATTGAGTCATGCTTGTTAAAATGAAAGGGCGACGAGAGGAAACAGGTGACGGAGCAAACAGGAGATGGAAGCCAGGGGGGAGGGGAGAACTGAAGTCTGGGTAGAGTTAAGCAATCAGTCTGCCCCAACAACTGCAGGTGTCTGCGGACGTAGCTTCTCAAACACTTGAAGTATGACACAACTGCGTTCAATAACGAACTGAATCTCTCCAGTATTCCAGTTCTCTCCCCTTCCACTATCTCCTTCTATCCTTTGTTTTAGTGCTCTGCTGTTCTCCCATCCCCTAACCACTACCATACTCTTCACTGACTAGACAATAAAGAAGTCACAAATAGTATTTTCTACCCTGTAATCGTTGTGTGTGTGTGTGTGTGTGTGTGTGTGTGTGTCTGTGTGTGTGTGTGTGTGTGTGTGTGTACG
The DNA here is from genome assembly GCA_018398815.1 of Conus ventricosus. Lineage (NCBI taxonomy): Eukaryota > Metazoa > Mollusca > Gastropoda > Neogastropoda > Conidae > Conus > Conus ventricosus. The sequence goes on from CM031605.1 coordinate 21,877,644, forward strand.
TGCGTGCTTGCGTGTGTGCATGCCTGCACGCGCGCATGCCTGCTCTGTATGTTCACAAATGGAGACATGATACACACTAGGCATTGTTTAACAAGCTACCAGAATGAAGTGGTTAACATCATGGGCCCTGTCTAGTCATGGATTCAATTCCCATCAGAACCATTCATTTGTGGGATTTTACTGAAATCAGCATATTCATGATGACCATTGTCGGACAAATGTGGCGGCGCCCTCTGGAGCAAGAGCTGGATGGATCAGAACAGGCACTACTGAACACCATGGAGGGACTCGGCAGCAGTGCAGTGTTTCCTCTGGCGAGTTGCCAAAGGACAACTCAACACTGACTGCTCCTTGTGGACTGCCAGCCCCGGGGCTGTGGCAGTGGACAGCGAGCTGTAATGGCAACACGAGTCAAGTGCCACAGCAGCAGCATGGAATATGAAACAGCAAAAAAAAAAAAAAAAAAGTACTGTTAAACAATGAAATCATGAACTTACAGTACTGATGCGCTAGCTTGGTGATGTGATTAAGGACCTCTTCAGCAGTTGTTAGGCCTGCATTGTATTGGGCCAGTGGGTCTTCATCACTGAACGTCTCTTGGCTGATGTAGCCTGCACATCATCCATCGTTACACATGAACCTTTCAGCTGCTATAGCCTGCACACAATCCATCATGAGCATCTGTAATGAATCTATTTAGCTAGTACTGCCTGCACACAACCCATCATTGCACATCTGCAATGAATTTGTCTGGCTGCTATAGCCTGCACACAACCCATCCCTGCACATCTGTAATGAATCTGGCTGCTATAGCCTGCATACAACCCATCCCTGTATAGTCCGGTCACGGAACGAGTAAAATTAACGAAGTTAGGAACTAATTGCAACAGTTTGAAAAACAACTGCGTTCGATTCTAAAAATGTTTAGTAACAACATATCCAAAATCGAGAAAAAAAGAGTTGCGGGAAAGTGCATTAAAAATAATGAAAAGATATATAATTTTGTTAAGATCAGCATTTCAGCGACGCCTGTTAGCCATACTAGGCACACAATCGAAACGAGCTACGAGGCGAAAAGCAAAGGAAGCGCGTTGTCTGTGGTCTGCGCGGGCGGATATTTCTGTCATCAGCTGCGTGTCGGCGGTTCGCTTGTGTATGGTTCCCACTTTTGGTCAGAAAACTGATTTTTTTCCCGTGTTGATGATGGTATTTCGCTCGCAGTCATCACTTTCTCTTCTCTTCTCTCTCTCTCACTCTGTGTGTGTGTGTGTGTGTGTGTGTGTGTGTGTGTGTGTGTGTGTGTGTGTGTGGAGAGAGGGGACAGGGTTATTCGTACGCAAAGGATTACCTCCCTTCCCCCCCCCCCCCCCCCCCCCAATCCCCCCCCCGAATAAATCATAAAAAAAAAAAACAAGAAAACCAAAATAAAACAAAAAGAGGAAAACAAAAACCCGGAACACATCTAGCCAAATCTTTCTCATTTTGCTTTAGAATATGTGAGTATAAACACAGTCAATATTTCATTTACACTTCATGCACAGTCAACATTTAACAGTTACATGTTAGGTTTTGTCATGCACATGCACGACTCACCTATCAGAATTGTCCATCCCCCGAACCACATCTGTAGAAAGACAGGCAGAAGGATCTAGTTGCTTCAGGAAAGCAAAGACACGGCTACCATTTCTAGGTCCGTTTATTGGAATGCATTCTGGGAGTCAGGTCGTCATGGATACAAAGATGCATAGGCACATGCATCATAATCACATGCATCATAATCCTATATCTCCCCCCAAGATGGTTTTTTAGTCAACAACAACAAAAATCAATAAATGAATAAATTAAAATAAAATGTAACTGATTGATTTACAATTATGTCCATATCTTCAGGGCCAGAGGTCTAGTGGGCCCGGTTTGTTCAACGTATATTTATGGAACAGAGGGAGAACAGATAATGTCAGATTGGGGCAGAAGCACGAGGGAACTTCGATTGCGTCGGACAGTGCCTGATCGAGTGTTGACGAGTAGGAGCGCGAGTGGAATTGTTTTTCAACAGTTCCAGGTCTATCCATGTCGCGCACCCACACTCTGTCGCCGTCCTTGAGCACAGGCAACTCCCGAGCCTTATGGAGGCGATCAAGTTCTTCTTCTGGGTCTGCCTGTTCTGGTTTTCTTTCTCCCGCACTGTCTTGAGGTCAGGTGTCTCTGGCAGAAGCAGCTTATCGACGACGGGAAGAGTTGTCCGCAGCTGCCTTCCCATGAGAAGCTGACAAGGGGACAGCCCGTTTTGCAGTGGAGCAGTGCGGTAAGCCAGAAGTCCCAAGTAGGGGTCGTCGTTCTTCTTCAAGAGCTGTTTCAAAGTCTGGATGGCCCTTTCTACTTCGCCATTTCCTTGAGGGTGCCTTGGCGAGCTGGTGATGTGGTTGAAACCATATTTTGACGAAGAACTCCTTGAACTGACGACTGCTGAATTGCGGCCCATTGTCTGATATGACAATGTCCGGAATTCCGTGGCAGGCGAAGATGCTTTTGATCTTTATGATGACGTCATTGCTTGACTGGCTGTCGAGTACCCTGAGGTCAGCCCACCTGGAGAAGTAGTCCACAGCTACAACGTATGTCTTGCCTGAGTATTCCATGAGGTCGACTCCAACTCGTGACCATGGGCGCTCAGGGAAAGGAGTAGCGAGGAGGGGCTCTTGCTGAAGATGCCCGTTTCTGGCACAAACTTCGCAGTTTGACACTTTGGAGGATATGCAGGCAGTGATGTTTGGCCACCACACTGACCTCTGTGAACTGGCAACACACTTGGTGACTCCGAGATGGCCGTGTGTAGGCAGTTGAGAATGTCTTCACGCATGGACTCGGGAAAACGAGGCGATCGTCATACAGCAAGAGGTCGTCCACAATGGTGAAGTGTTGACGATTTGTCAGTACTGTCTCAGAGAAGGGGAATCGGGTTTGTCACTCGGCCAGCCCTGAGTGCAGTAGTTCCTGATCTGCATGATTTCAGCATCTTCTTTCTGCTTCCGTCTGATCTCGTCGAGGCGTTGTGTTGTTGCAGGAAGAGTAGTGATCGCAGCGCTGACAGAAGATTCTACTTCTTGGACTAAGTCCTCGTTGCTTGATTCATTGAGCGCTGGCGCACGTGAGAAAGCATCAGCACTGATCTGGTCCTTTCCTGGAACATGAACGATAGTTGGGGAGAAACGTGTCATCCGAAGTCGAAATCTAAGTATTCTTGGGGGCAACTTTGAGAGATCTGTTGAACCAAGAAGCGGTACAAGAGGCTTATGGTCAGTCTCTAGTTGGAAGTCAAGTCCAAGAATGTATTCAGACAGTCTTTCACAGCCCCAAACAGCTGCTAAGGCCTCTTTTTTCGATGACGCATAGTTTTTCTCAGTCTCTGTGAGGCAACGAGAGATGTAGAAAACGGGACGACGGCTGCCATCATCCTGAATCTGAAAAAGAACTCCCCCAAGTCCAGAGGAAGATGCGTCAACAGAGAGAATGGTGCGACGCATGGGTCGTAGTGTGCAAGGACGGGAGTCGAGGTGGGAGAATCTTGATCTTGGTGAATGCACTGGCTTGGGGCTGGTCCCACAGCCAGGTGCTGTCCTTCTTCAGTAACTGCCGTAGTGGGGCAGTGATGTCAGCTAGACGGGGCAGAAACTTGGCCAGCTGGTTGACCATCCCCAGGAAACGCTGCAGCTCAATGATATTTTGTGGGCTCTGGGAAATGGGTTATGGCGGACACTTTGCGTTGCATGCATGGATGCCTGTGGCGTCGATGATGTGTCCAAGAAACTTGACGGACCGTTTGAGAACTCACACTTTTCGTTTGAGAGGGTCAGTCCAGCTTCTTGGAGACGAGCCAACACAGCACGTAAGCGGCGGTCATGTTCCTGTTGATCACGTCCATGGACCAGAACATCGTCCATGTGGCAGATGACACCGTCCAGACCTTCCAGGATGGTAGACATGGTGCGTTGGAACACCTCCGGGGCGCTGGAGATTCCCATTACGAGGCGGTTGTAACAAAACCTGCCGAAAGGTGTGACAAAGGTTGTCAGCAGTTTGGACCGTTCATCAAGGGGAATTTGATGAAAGCCGCTATTGGCATCTAGTTTGGTGAAAGTCCGGCTCCACTGAGCTTTGCTAAACTTTCGTCGACTGATGCCATGGGGTGAACCTCCCTTCTAACAGCTTTATTGAGACGGGTGAGGTCGACGGTGATTCTGACATTGCCGTTGGGTTTCTGGATGACCACGATACCCGAGCACCACTCTGTAGGTCCGGTGACAGGAGAGATTACACCCTGCTCCAATAGTTTGTCAATCTCCTCCTTCACTTTAGGTAGCAGTGGGTGAGGGACCTTTCTTGCCGTGTACTCACACACAGGCTCAGCATCGGGCGAGAGCATAATATGGTAAGGATGCTGAAGCTGTCCAAGACCCGTGAAGAGGCGAGGAAACTCGGTTTTGAAGGTGGAATCAGTTTGGTCGATGCCGTCGATTCTTACCACTATTCCAAGGTTTTCCGATGCCTTTTTGCTGAGCAGAGAGCATGATTGGTTTTTCAGAACGTACACAGTTTCTCTGAAGGTTCGGCCTTTGTACCGTAGGGTGGCCTCAAACCATCCCTTATGCTGTAGCTTGATGCCACCAGCTCCACGAAGTCGCCGCCCTTTGGGATTGAGGGTGACAGAACTGAGCCACGTTTCTTTGTCGCCGAGTATAGATACTGAAGCGCCGGTATCGATCTTGAAGTCAACGCAGTGACCATTGACGTCGATCTTTGCGTTCCAGCTTTCATTGTCGCCGCCAACTTGACCAATGAGGCCTAGGTCCACTTCTTCGTCTTCTTCTTGGAGTTTGCTGCACGCGATTTTTTTGTCGGCGAAGGAATGTCGGGGACTGGCTTTTCCTGCAGACTGATTGCCAGTGTCCTATGATACCACAAGCATGACAGGTTGCTTGTTTTGCTGGACACAGGCGTCTGGGATGACCAGGAGATTGGCCACAGTAATAACACTTGCGATCATTGTTCGTGGAATTTGATGACGTTCTGTTCTGTGATGTTTTCTTCTGCGACTTGACGTCATAGACCGGAACAGCGTCATTTTCTTTTTCTTCCTTGATGACGTCTTTCGACTGCTGACGTGATTCTGTTTGTCTGGAGAATCTTATCGCTTCGGCCAGGGAAAGATTGTCTTTACTCTGAAGTCGATCACTTAGAGCTTCATTGCGCACACCGACAACAATTCGATCTCGAATCAGTTCATCGCGAAGTGCGCCGTAAGAACACTTACCGGCCAGTCTGTGCAGATCATGAATAAATTCTTCCACAGATTCGTTCGCTTTCTGAGTCCGTCGATTGAATCTCGCTCGTTCCAAGATGAGGTTGGTTTTCTGTGCGAAGTAGTCGTTCAGCTTTTTAGTCACATTATTGTATCTGTCTTTTTGTTCGTCGATTCAAGAACAGCAATCAAATCATCTGCAGAGTGTCCGATGGAGAACAAGAGCGTAGCGACCTGCTCCTTGTCAGGCTTCTGATTGAGCCCAGTCACAGTCCTGAATCGCTCGAAACGATGGAACCACGGTTCCCACTGATCCGTCAGTGGGTTGAAGAAGAAGGCAGGTGATTTAGAGGTGCGCTGTCCATCCCACCGCTGCCACCACGTAGAAAGACAGGCAGAAGGATCTAGTTGCTTCAGGAAAGCAAAGACACGGCTACCATTTCTAGGTCCGTTTATTGGAATGCATTCTGGGAGTCAGGTCGTCATGGATACAAAGATGCATAGGCACATGCATCATAATCACATGCATCATAATCCTATAACATCCATGAACCGGTTTACTTCAGGAAGTTTGAAAGGTCACCAAGATCAGCAAATTAGCACCAGTATCATCCAATGACTCTCCTGCGTCTTCAAAGTTCGACGAGTTATAACAACTCAAGCCTTTGCATTCACCGCATGCCAGAGAGCACTCCAGGCCATGCTTTCTGCATGTACACAACTTTGACCTGCAGTCTGTTTTGCAGTTACATCGCACAAATCGAAGGAGGAAATCTGGTGCTGGTGGAAGGTCTGTTGTCCTTGCTTCGAATCGTCCAGAGCTGATCTGCCATCCCCAAAGCTGAGGATCAAGGTCTTGGTGTAGCTGGATCCATTCCTGGAAGTAGATTTTACATAGCATCATGACTTGCGTTTCAAAATGATGCAAGTTGTATATTAACTCTGAGAGTTGTTCCATTTAGTAAATTCGAAAATAAAGCATTATTCTTTTGAGTATTGCATACAATCAAGGTTGAAAACTGTGCCTCATGAGCTGTACAAATATAGAAACGCATGTTAACTACAAATGCTCTGTTTAACTGCTGACAAAGAGCTTTGAAAAATCAACACACATGATATTGGATGATTTATAATAACATTTATATGTTGTTTTTTTCTTTTGAAGAATGATGACGTGTAAATATTCTTGCAGACAGAAAAGCAGGCTGTCTTCGTTGTCATTTGATGTTGTCAGTTAATCAACAAACACTAATAATACACTGGTTGTTGTATAAAGTCACAGTTTAACATTCAAAGCCTGGGCTTTGACCTGGGCTGTAATATGAAATTCATAGTAATCATAAACACTCTGTAAAACTCGGCTGGAATAATGCACTGACAAATTATTTAAAAGGGGCATAATGTAACAACATCAGTAATAAATGAATATGTTTTAACTTAAAAATGTCTAACTTTACCTGTACTTGCAGATAGACACGTAGGCTGTGGTATTTTGCAGCAGCTGAGGTGGGCGGAAGGCTTTGGACCTGGATTGCTGTGACACAGGTTGCTGCCTTCTCACAGAAGCGATGGTAGCGAAGGGTGTCTAGAGTGACACCAGGCTGGCCATTGTACAAAGAGACCAGTGCTTTCTCACCTTCAGAAATGACTGTGTCAGGATTTTGATCCTTAGTACAGAAGATACTGCTTGCAGCCATAAAGATGGGGTCATCCATTTTCTTGACAGGAATTGTCTTACCAATTCCATACAGACGGGATGTTGTATCACAGCCGTTGATAGCATGCAGGAATGGTAAGGCTTTCACTATCTGTGGCTTCAAGCACTGTTGCACTTGTTGGATATGCCACATTCGCTGCTTGGTTCCACTTCGCTTGTCAGACCTGAAGAACACAGCCTTATCTGAAGGTTTGACATGAAAACACAGAAGTACAAGAAGGTCTGTGTCCTCTCCAATAACACATGTGTTTTTGATGGCTGAACACTTCAGTGCTGTCTTCACTATCAAAGTGTCTGCATCTCCTTGGGCATGTACGATGCGACATCCATAGCTTTCCAGTATCTCACCTAGCATGGATACAAAAGCCTGTTTGTTATTCTGGTTTGAGAGAAAAATGTGTTTCTTCGTACATAACTGCGTGGATTGTGTAAGTCCACGCACTTCTTGGCCTGTACCTCCAGATCGCCGAAGGTGAGCAGTGTCTTTTGTAGATGGCTCACAACTGTAGCTGTCAAATACTACGATGGGCCTTCTGTACTGCCTGACGACGTACTCTGCATAGACTTGACAAATGCGGCCGAACGTGTCACCCTTCTTCCAGGACAGTCTATGCAGCAGTGAACCACCATCTAGCACATATTCCGTGCCGTCTTTCTCGTGTTGTTTTGAACTGTCTTCTTCCAGTGATGGGAAACAGTCCAAAAGTTTGGATTTGGTGGCTTCTCGCATAAGTCCTGTTGAATCAAACAGAGAGGCAGGTGGTGTGTTTAGTTCAAATTCAAAGATAGAACTGATCTCGAAGTCCTCAGTCTGACTGTTCATTGCTGCTGTTACTAATCGCTGGAACAGCAGCTGAGGATCTACCTGGATGGAGTCATCGTCAATTCTGACACAACGTTTGAGATCCATCGAAATCACTTGTTCTTTCTTCTTGAATTTGAAATCAGTCACCTTTTTTCCTTGCATGTCTTGGATGATGGCCTCTCCTGTTTCTTTGCAGAATCAGCATTCACTGAAGGATCAGCTACCACGCCTGTGCAGATATTCCGCAACGATGGATCAGAGCTAGAAAACGGATTGTGTAGAAGAAGGAAACCAAGAACAGCCCTCATGTCTTTGTCGTCTTTCTTCTTCCGTGACTCAGTTGAGTCTGTATGCTGATCACTGGTGAAGAACTCCATCCCTGTGACTTCCTGCATGGCACTGTTCATATCTGCACATGCTGGCATGGACAAAAGCCACTGTGCACGCTGCGACTCATCCATGCCTCTCCCTCGAGTCAGCCCACCAACAGACTTGACACTCCTCATGAGGAGCTGTTCAATCGCCAGGTCAGTAGATAAACCAGCCAATAACGGTCACTTCTTCTGATGACATGATGTCCTTTCAAGAGTCCTGTAAAACGTCAGGGTGTTGTTGCTGGAGCTGTTGCATGTCTTGTAAGTAGATGTACACTGACTTGGTGTACAGGTTATGGCCAGTAGCTGCAAGGTAAGGTAGCATTTCCTGCAGTGCTTGAAGATGATGCAGCCAGTTACCTGTTCTTTCAGCTCTCAAAAAACGCCGAAGGACGTCAACCATGTCCATGTATTGTAGCCAAAGGCCAGAAGTGCGACTCTTTTTCAGTTCATTTTTTGTCTGAACCATTTCTTCTTGTAGTCTCTGTAGTTCAGAGTAGGTTTCTAAGTTTTCAGCTTCAATGGTTTTGTCCATGACCTGATCATACAATAGGAGAGCTAACTTCAGATCTTCATTGTCTCCAATATCAACTTCTGCTTCCTCATTGTACAGTTCTACGATGTTCTCCAGGGAATAGTTGAAAGTCATGGACGCAATAATGGCATTCAAAACAGCATCCACGATGAAATGCCCTCGAACAGCTCTGGCCACTGACTTTCCTGTCAGCATATGAATGATGGCATTTGGTGCAAATGCCACTTCCAGTAGTTGCTGAAGGCCAGATCCTGCCATCAGACGTCCTATGGAACCCAGGAAGCTCATCTCTGTGTGAAAGCCGCCCAGTCGAAGGACAATGGAGCGAAGTGGGCTGTCATCTGTTTCATTGGAAACAATGATCCTGGCCTTCCACCAGAGTGGCTGATCAAATGTGACCACAGGAGTTACATGGTATTCCTTTGCCAATGCTGACAAGAAGTGCAGAGTTGTAAACACGCAGCTCATGTCGGTGGGGTCCATGTCAATCATGGGCAGGAATGTGAAGCAGCTTTGCCCTGGATAGTGGCCATCACAGACAGCTTGCATGGTTCCTGACCAGCCTGGTCGTGGAGAGCGAAGAGGCCACGAAATTTTCCACAGAAGATCAATAAAGGCATTGGCAGAGTTGTGGTTGCTTTGAAGAATACCATAATCCAATTTCAACAAAGAGTTTGATGAACTTAATAGTTTGACTGGAATTCTTCCGATGTTTTTCACCAGCTCAGCTGTTGCAGTTACATCTCGTTTGATGGACCTGCCACTTCTAAGGGCAGGGGTGACAGCAGCAATCATTCCCATGCCATGGAATGTTCCAGTTCCATCTAGAGTTTGGATGTTGTGATCTACATTATCAGCTACAAATTGCACACAGCTTGCTGGAGTCACACCTTGTATGCCAATACCTTGGGTCAGTGCAGCAGACTGTTCATATTTCTTGACCTCAGAATAAGATGAAGAAAATCCCATTTTGCTTAAATGGTCAACTAGATACTTTGAGCCAGAGAGGTGATGAATCTCAACTCCAAGACCCAACTGCAGTGGTGCCATCAAGACTTTTGGTCTTAACGTACTGCTTGGACCAGAGCCTGACCAATTGAAGCAATCTTGAGTTTGTGACCTTTTTTGTCATGAAACAAAGTACTTAGGAGCAATCATGCCAATGTGACGGACGAGGGAAGGAATTCTAAATTTTTGTCCAGGTTAGCGACATCAGAATTTGCTGGATAGTCCTCTTTTGATGTATCTATAGCCTTGATGTCCGAGAGAAGGAGTAGTGCAGCTGTTTTGATTATACGAAGTTTTTCTCTTTCACTATCTTTCTCTATTTCTTTGGAAAAGTCCTTGAGAATTTTCTCAGCAGTTGATCTGAAAGTTACAACGTTTGCTTTCCCTCTAATGCTAGTGAAAATAATGGTTTCTCCAAAATGATTATCTAGCTTTTGCCGCATATGTTTTTCTGTGTAAGGCACTTTTTTGCTTCCTGCTTCTTGAAGAAATTGTAACATTTTGTGTCGGAGATCTGTGAGTGTGAGTTGTTCATCATCGTTTTCCTCAAAAAACGTCACTTTCAAGAAGGCTGCTGTTTGTTCTTCATCAACTGGTCTCCCCTTCTTTGTTGGTTCGTTGGGTTTGTCACTAACGAATGTGCTGGGGATGTTTTTGTTTGTTCTAAAATTAACACTGCATTGCTGATGATATACTGCATCTGCTGCATGTAAATCATGAACAGATTCTATTCGACTTCTTACAGTCTGTGCCCATTTGTCACCCCTTTCAAGACATTTATCAAGGAAGCTTTTTTCACAGCCAAAAGAACGAATTGCAAAAACTTCTGGATTGCTGTTCCTATGTTTGTCATATTTTGCTGGTTGCCCACAAAGAAAGCAATCTGTCTGATAGTCAAATGGCTTGTCAAAAGTGCTGCGCAATTTGGTGGGCGAACACATGGCTGATTGTTCTGCAGAACATCCTTTTCGCTTTAGGTCACGTTTGATTGCATTTTCGTTTGTATAGTCACGTCGACATTTCTGGTGAAGTTTTTGTCCGACATAAAATGTGTAGGGATCTTGTCTCTTGGCACATGCCTTCCGAAGCCCCTGTAGCCCCTTTTCTGATTGGATACATTGTACTGTGTTATAACCATCATGCAGAAGTTTTCCACATAAAGTGCAGGATTCATCCTCGTCTACAAATGAAAAAGAGACAGACGGAATAAAAATTAGAGGACAATATTTGTGTGGACTACTCTGTCATTACATGAAAAAAACACCTTATTAATACCCTTAATACTGGAATATCAGAATTTTTCCCTCTAACAGCTGTCAGTTTTAGCAAGTAGACTACATCTATAAAACGTACTTCATCAATTTAGATGTATGAGAAATAACTGTTCACACACACACACACACACACACATACACACACACACACACACACACATACACACACACACACATACAATCAAATCCCGATTATTTATGATAACAAAGATTAAAAAAAAAAAGAACCAGTTACAGTTGGATCATCTTTTGCACGAAGGCCACATTCATCTCTCTCTCTCTCTGTCCCAGACAAATGCGCGCGCACGTAAGCATGCACGGACGCACGCACACGCGCGCACACACACACACACACACACACATACACACACTGCCAAATAAAAGTCGCTCATAACACATTATCAATTATTGACTAGAAGAGTTCACCATACAAAATTATTGCCTCAGCACAAAAAATACCCAGTACTAATGCTTCCTCTTTTTCGTTCATGTTACTTTTTGTCACTGCTTAACTTTGCATCAAATTCAATCACATGCACTTGTTTTTTGGGGGTATATTCACCAAAGTACCACTTTTACATACCTAAAGCGTGGGTAGCAGACGACTCTTCCTCCATTGTACGTGCCAAAGCAAGTGCAGTTGTTGCGTAGCCGGCACTCGAGAATGTGTACCACGGCGGGAGATCAGCGCGCTGAAATTGTACGGCTTACTACTGGCGCTAAAACTCTCGTCTTTTTCAAAAGAATAAATGTTTGTTTAATTTTTACAAATTTTCCCGGGGCTCGATTTTTCTCGATTTTGGATATGATGTTACTGATGATTTATAGAACCGAATGCAAGAGGTTTCAAAACTGTTGCAATTTTTTCCTTATGAAAACCGTTCCTTGACTGGACTAGTATATCTGTAATGAATTTGTCTGGCTGCTATAGCCTGCACACAACCCATCCCTGCACATCTGTAATGAATTTGTCTGGCTGCTATAGCCTGCACACAACCCATCCCTGCACATCTGTAATGAATCTGGCTGCTACAGCCTGCACACAACCCATCATTGCACATCTGTAATGAATCTGGCTGCTATAGCCTGCACACAACCCATCATTGCACATCTGTAATGAATCTGGCTGCTATAGCCTGCACACAACCATCACTGCACATCTGTAATGAATCTGGCTGCTATAGCCTGCACACAACCCATCATTGCACATCTGTAATGAATCTGTCTGGCTGCTATAGCCTGCACACAACCCATCACTGCACATCTGTAATGAATCTGTCTGGCTGCTATAGCCTGCTGTACACAACCCATCCCTGCACATCTGTAATGAATCTGGCTGCTATAGCCTGTACAGAACCCATCCCTGCACATCTGTAATGAATCTGGCTGCTATGGCCTACACACCATACATCTCCACTCATTTATAGCCAACCTCTTTCTCTTTGTCTGCTATAGCCTGCACACTGCTAATCCTCTGTAATGAATCTTTTTGGTTGCTACAGACTGTACACCATCCATCACCACACATCTGTCATGAACCTCTCTTTGACTGCTATACCCTGTACACCATAAGTCACCACATGTCATCATTACACATCTGTCATCACCATACACCTTTAATGAATCTCTCTCGGGCTGCTATAGTCTGCCTACCATCCATTACCACACTCTGTCATCACCACACATCTGTAATGAATCTTTCTCGGGCTGCTATAGCCTGCCTATCATCCATTACCACACATCTGTCATCACCACACATCTGTAATGAATCTCTCTCAGGCTGCTATACCCTGCCGACATCTATTACCACACATCTGTCATCACCACACATCTGTATATGAATCTTTCTCGGGCTGCTATAGCCTGCCTATCATCCATTACCACACATCTGTCATCACCACACATCTGTAATGAATCTCTCTCAGGCTGCTATACCGTGCCGACCATCTATTACCACACATCTGTCATCACCACACATCTGTAATGAATCTCTCTTGGGCTGCTATACCCTGCCTACCATCCAGCACCATGCATCTGCCATCATCACCATCTGTCAACACTACATATCCATCATTATCACATCTGTAATGAATCTCTCTTGGGCTGCTATAGCCTGCACACCATCCTGCATCACACATCTGTCATCACCATGCATTTGCCATTTCCTCATATATGTAATGTAGTAGTAGTAATAGGGACCGGTAATGAATCTCTGGCTGCTGCAGCCTGCATACCATTCATCAACACGCACCTGTTCATCAGCCGCACATCTTTCAACATCAGATGCCTGTAATGAATCTCTCTTTGGCTGCTATTGCCTGCACAATACCCGTCACTGCAGACATGTTGTCAGTGTAAAAGACAGACCTGTTCATCCCCCCAATTTCTTCTGCAGAAGATTTGGTAGCAAAAACCAGTAGATTAGTGTCCAAAATCAGTAGAATTACTGGAAATGTAAAATCGGCAAAATTGCATGACCGACATTATCTGCTCAAAGCACAACGACATGCATAACTAAACTATATCAGAACACAAAATCGCACCTCGACTGGACGAAGTTACGCACGGAAAGTCCTTATTGTATTCTTTTTTGAATTTCTGCACTTTTTTTTTTCTTCTTGATGGGGGCTGTCAGAATGACCTCCGAGTCCTCGTCATCCGTCTCGTGTTGACGACTCAAGGAGCTTGCTCGCGCTCTACCTGAAGCCATTTTTTTCTCTCGGCAGTGCCCGGATAACAATCGCGTTCAGTGTGCACACTTCTGGCCAGTTCAAGGTTGAATCACTGTGTGCGACACAGAGGTAACCTACTCTGCCATGTGCGGCAGAATGGGAAAAGCGTGACAACTGAATGCAGCCACCTCCTCTCCAAAACAAGCCAGTTGTGACAAAATGTGTGCATCAGAAATCACCGAAACGGCACTGGCAAAAATCCGGGAGATCGCAGAAATGAACATTGGGAGATTCAAGCCCGTCGCGGGAGATCGTAAAATGACCTTTAAAATCGGGAGAATCTTCCGCAAAAATCGGGAGGTGAACAGGTCTGAAAAGAGAGCCCACAGCTTACTGACTCTAAGCAATTCCCAACCACAGCACAAAATGCTGCTAGCAGAGTATCCGATGCAGCGTTTGGAAACAAGTTTAGAACCATCTAGTTCAGGACAGGAATGTTCACTTGGTCTAAACCCACTTTCATTCCAGCTCTAAGACTACTAAACAATGGTTGCATGAAGGTTGGAAACAGCATACACACTGTTCAGGACTTTTGTAGACAAACAAATGGCCAACACGCAGTGAGTCAATACACAGGAGACTTAACCTCTTGACAGGCGAGAACCCGCTAGCGCCCAACCGGAAATCACACGGCCAAAACGCTGAGCAACTGCCAGCGCCCGGTAAAACAAGTGGCAACAATGGGCGCCGCCATATTTCTCGTAGGAAAGGAAGTCTCGCGTGAGAACGTGACTTCCTTCTTCCTGTGGCCATTTACTTCCGTTTGCAAAAAACCGCGAGTCGATATGTGCCGTAGTTCTCGAGTTACGAATTTTTTAAGTTTTGTGGTCGAATGCTGTTTTTTGCCATCGCTAACCTTGATTTCTGCCGTTCTATAACGAGATTTAGTGATGAAGATACTGTGATTTGTAGGATTTACGGCATAAGACTTAGTGAAAGTGCTGGGTAATGAAGCTTAGAGTGACCTAGATTTCGACTGGGATGATGTTCTTCAGGAAGAACGTTCTGAAGATTTTTTTTTTTTCCAGAGTAAATGGCTCATATGATATTTTTCAAACTTATGATATAGCAACATATATATTCGTAGGAATTTTTAAAATGATTTTCATTTCACTATTTTCCTTTCCTCTCTTTTAAATTAATTTTTAAATTGGGTAACCATGTTCAAATTACGGAGTTACTTACCTTGCCGATGGGTTTTCGGCGTAACTAAGCTCAGGTAAGTGCATACTAAAGACGGTTAAGATGGGTACACGCACAGAGTTAACTCACAGTGTGTGTATGTATACCCACCTATGAACAACTCTCTTTGTGTATGTATCTGCAGTTTCTACATATACCAACGTTTAGCCCACTGTCTGTGTATGTACCCACCTTTAGTACACAGTCTCTATGTGTACCCACCTTTTGCTCACAGCATGTACCCAAATTTAACCCACATGTGTACCCATCTTTTAATTTTTACTTTACTGTCTCTGTGTACACACCTTCAGCCCACTGTCTATGAGTACCCTCCTTTAGCTCACAGTATCTATTTTTTTTCAAATGTCTTGTGTGTACTGACCTTAAGTCCAGAAACCATCAACAGACTGACCTTTTCCTCCAGGAATCTGCAGCACTGGTGGTTGAGGACATCAGCGAACTCGTGGTCGAAGGTGTCACCGCTGTACCACGAACCCCTGTCACGGAGCTGTCTGGCTCCAGCTCGTACAGCATGTACACTTTTTTCTTGGCTGCCTGCAAAGTGGCAGCAGGGAAAATCAAGCCTGGGAACAACCTGTGCCCCGTGATAGAACAGCACACTGCCTGTGCTCAGTGTTCCAACAACCTGTGCCCTATGATAGAACAGCACACTGCCTGTGCTCAGTGTTCCAACAACCTGTGCCTATGATAGAACAGCACACTGCCTGTGCTCAGTGTTCCCTTCAGAGGCTTTGGTCACTACTGGTTGGGTCTATTACTGTTACTGCCCACATACACAATTGAACCTCTCAACCTTCTCAACAAAGACTCCATGCATCCTTGTTGTTTGGTTAGACTTGTTCAGTTTCCCCAATCACTTTTGGGTCTGTGTGTTTTCCTCAAAATTAATGGTCTCAAGTTAAAAAAACAACTCAATCCAGTTTTCACAAATGTCATCATGACAGGCATTTTGATAGTCCATAGACTCTAGCCATGAAGATATTACTGCATCTCATTTTTCCAAGTTGTTTTAGTTTTATCTTCAGCCGCGCCACTCTTCCACCATTCTTTCTTTCCCTGACCTGTGATCAAGACTTGTCCGGTAAGCCACCCCTCATAAGTCTGGCTGTGTATGGTGTTGGAAAACTGCTTCCATCAGTTGAGTGCTGTTCTCACAGGTTGGTGAGTGATGTTCTCACCAGTCGTGTATGGCCCCACTCCTCTCTTGTGTTGAGTCTCACACACACACACAGCCAGACTTCCGAGGTGGCTTACCCGACAAGTCTTGATCACAGGTCAGGGAAAGAAACTACAACAACTTGGAAAAATGAGCATCATGACAGGATTTTCCTCCAAATCAACACTCTCTCTCATGTAAGAATTTAATCCAGTCTTTACAGAGATCGTTATGACAGGATTTTCCTCCCAATGAACACTCTCTCATGTAAGAATTTTATCCAGTTTTCACTGAGGTCATTATGACAGGCTCTCTGTAAACAGACCTTGTTTGTCTCCTTTACGAGCATTATGCTAACACACATATGAGTAGTTCTTCAGTACTGTTGACAATTTTGGGTGTCGGTCATAAAAGTGCCAAACTTAGCGTTATGTGTGACACGCGTGATGTCCCAAGTCCACAAAAAAAAAAAAAAAAAAAAAAAAAAAAAAAAAAAAAAAAAAAAAAAAAATCGCTCAACAAAAGTTCGTCACTCGCGATTGCCACAATGTTTTTCCAGCACTATTTGCAACTAACAGTTTACAAAGGCACATACATAAGAAATTACATCAAAATACTTATTTCATTTGAAAGGAAAAGAAAAATCTTTTCACGCTGTCCTAAATGGATCACACATAACACCGAAACTTCGTATTTGAATTTTGAACGAACGAAAGCGCTTCGAGTTTCCGTGGCCGGTGGGGGAGTAAAGTGTGTAAACATAAACCAATATCAGTGACGTAGTACGCAGAGAACTGTACAGGAAGTGAGAAATTGCACCTTAAAGGCGTGATGTCCCTTTCCGATGTCCGTGTATCACACGAGATACATGCGAGGCGCAAGTCAACTCGGCAAAGAAATCTTCAAAGTACTTCTTTCTGAATGGTCATCTGTGCCTGAGGTAAGTTCTTTTATATTCTTCACTGTTTAGTATATCATTTTGTTACAGTATAAAGTAGTAATACTCATCATTCATGCTGGCAAACCATTCTGAATGTTTGAAGCGTGGTTTCGGGCCGATGTCCCGTGGCGCAAACGAAACACAAATCTTGCAATTTTTAATGATTACTCGTGATCGTTAGCAATATTTCAACAGTGAATGTGTACTTCAGATACCTGATTGTATTTGAATTATTCTAGTAATATAATCTAATGTTTGAAACACAGTCTGGATTTTTAATAAAAGACAATTGATTTTATAGCTGCGTGTGATTCATGGGACAGTAAGTCCTACGAATCACATGTCCTGTATTTGCAATTGATAGCATTATTCATCAGACAGAAGCAATACTAATGTGTGGTACTAGTTTTAAATGCACTTCTCATAATCCTGATATAATTTGATATGTCTGTCTTTCTTTGAGTTGGTAATGTGTAAGTTTCAGGCCAAAGCATCAGGTGTGAAACATGGGACGACTTGATCAGTTAATACTGTTTACCCATTTTGGTAAGAGGTGTTTCTAGAGAAGCTTTGTGTCCTTTCTATTAAAACTCAATAAGATCTACATAGTAATAACTGTTTAAATCACTATTATTAGAGTTTTAACTTTTTATTTTCTATTTGTTGACATTTGTTCATTTGTAATGGTTGCAGGTCTTGGAATCAGATGAACTTGAAATCCAAGTCAAGCTCCTCAAAGCCGCGAACACCATAATGTGTTCCCTGCAAACGTGGAATATACTGGGTGCCTCGTGAGGACGTCACATTTGTGGAGGCGCCAACAGTGACACATGCAACCTTTTTTTTTTTTTAAAGACACTTCAAACAAGACTGACAATCCTCATTCATTTTTTTTGTGCATGTTTTTTTCATATTGTGTCCTTTGTTTTCTTTCTTTTTATATCAGTTTCTCTGTCATGTGTGTGTGTGTGTGTGTGTGTGTGTGGTGTGTGTGATACACAGTTTTCATTTTATTCTTTGATGAAAACATTTGTCTTATCACATGCTCATCTGTGCCTCATCTCTAAAGCCATCAGAATTGTTAAAAAATTTTAAAACATATCATTGTTTCTTTTATCTTGCTTTATTAAATAGCCAACACAAACAGTTTTTGTGTTATGAGTGTTCTGTTTCTGTTTTTGTTGAGTCTTTTCGCCTGTCTTCTGCCAATGCTGTCCCACAAAACACTGTAACACTTTTTTTAAAAAAATAATGGTATTTCACTAAAAAGAGTGATCCGTCAGGATTTCAACTACTGGCATCTTATAAATATTATTACAGCATATATTTGTAATTTAATTAAGTTAATGGTTGGTTGTGGGCTAGTGATATAAAAAAAAATTCTCTGAGGACTGTTACGTATGCTGTGGTGTCCCAGGTTTTATGTTCCTAAAAATAGTTTGTCTTTATTCCAAATTATCATTTTTTAGATGTGCATGTTTTCTTTCAACATGTTAAGATGTAACAAAAACTGATTTGAATTAAACTACAATATTTATTATATAGTTATATAGTGATGTCCCAGCGATGCACACATCACACAGCTGACAGCACCCCCCATTCAAATCTTTTTTTTCAGAAACACCATTGTTGATACTGATATTTTCCTTTCAAAACGTGAAAATACATGTATCAAGCTACCAAACACAGGTATCAGAATACTCCAAGCCTGATGTATAATTTTTTTGTCATTTCCCACATTTGGTCACGAGTACTGGAGAACCACTCATATACAAATCTGGCATGCATACTCCAGTGAAATATGTATATGTACATAATACACCTTTTTTCTTGATTTTTCCATTGGAGCATGCACGCTTAATAAATATCTCTCTATATATATACACAACTCTCATCATCATAAAAAACAATGAACACCACCACCAAAAGCGTAAATTAAACAAACTGTGAAAATATTGTCATAGAAATAATAATGCTAACAATACCCTCTGTCCTGCAAGAACAACACACACACACATACACACACACATATGCGCGCACACACACACACCACACACACTTCGCGCACACAGACACATCCACGCACACACACCACAGAGAAAAGGACTTACGCTGACACACTGGCAGCTTTGATGAGCTTCTTGCTGACCATGTCTTGAAGAGTTTGTTGAGCTGGGGGTTGGCCAGTTGGTCTTTAGACGGTGTCCCTTACAGATCCCGACATCATGCATCACCATCTGTCATTACCATGCATTTGCACATTTCCTAATGTAATCTCTGGCTGCTGCAGCCTGCATACATTCATCAACACGCACCTGTTCATCAGCCGCACATCTTTCAACATCAGATGCCTGTAATGAATCTCTCTTGGCTGCTATTGCCTGCACAATACCGTCACTGCAGACATGTTGTCAGTGTAAAAGACAGACCTGTTCATCCCCCCAATTTCTTCTGCAGAAGATTTGTAGCAAAAACCAGTAGATTAGTGTCCAAAATCAGTAGAATTACTGGAAATGTAAAATCGGCAAAATTGCATGACCGACATTATCTGCTCAAAGCACAACGACATGCATAACTAAACTATATCAGAACACAAAATCAGCACCTCGACTGGACGAAGTACGCACGGAAAGTCCTTATTGTATTCTTTTTGAATTTCTGCACTTTTTTTTTTCTTCTTGATGGGGGCTGTCAGAATGACCTCCGAGTCCTCGTCATCCGTCTCGTGTTGACGACTCAAGGAGCTTGCTCGCGCTCTACCTGAAGCCATTTTTTTCTCTCGGCAGTGCCCGGATAACAATCGCGTTCAGTGTGCACACTTCTGGCCAGTTCAAGGTTGAATCACTGTGTGCGACACAGAGGTAACCTACTCTGCCCATGTGCGGCAGAATGGGAAAAGCGTGACAACTGAATGCAGCCACCTCCTCTCCAAAACAAGCCAGTTGTGACAAAATGTGTGCATCAGAAATCACCGAAACGGCACTGGCAAAAATCCGGGAGATCGCAGAAATGAACATTGGGAGATTCAAGCCCGTCGCGGGAGATCGTAAAATGACCTTTAAAATCGGGAGAATCTTCCGCAAAAATCGGGAGGTGAACAGGTCTGAAAAGAGACCCCACAGCTTACTGACTCTAAGCAATTCCCAACCACAGCACAAAATGCTGCTAGCAGAGTATCCGATGCAGCGTTTGGAAACAAGTTTAGAACCATCTAGTTCAGGACAGGAATGTTCACTTGGTCTAAACCCACTTTCATTCCAGCTCTAAGACTACTAAACAATGGTTGCATGAAGGTTGGAAACAGCATACACACTGTTCAGGACTTTTGTAGACAACAAATGGCCAACACGCAGTGAGTCAATACACAGGAGACTTAACCCTCTTGACAGGCGAGAACCCGCTAGCGCCCAACCGGAAATCACACGGCCAAAACGCTGAGCAACTGCCAGCGCCCGGTAAAACAAGTGGCAACAATGGGCGCCGCCATATTTCTCGTAGGAAAGGAAGTCTCGCTGAGAACGTGACTTCCTTCTTCCTGTGGCCATTTACTTCCGTTTGCAAAAAACCGCGAGTCGATATGTGCCGTAGTTCTCGAGTTACGAATTTTTTAAGTTTTGTGGTCGAAATGCTGTTTTTTGCCATCGCTAACCTTGATTTCTGCCGTTCTATAACGAGATTTAGTGATGAAGATACTGTGATTTGTAGGATTTACGGCATAAGACTTAGTGAAAGTGCTGGGTAATGAAGCTTAGAGTGACCTAGATTTCGACTGGGATGATGTTCTTCAGGAAGAACGTTCTGAAGATTTTTTTTTTTTCCAGAGTAAATGGCTCATATGATATTTTTCAAACTTATGATATAGCAACATATATATTCGTAGGAATTTTTAAATGATTTTCATTTCACTATTTCCTTTCCTCTCTTTTAAATTAATTTTTAAATTGGGTAACCATGTTCAAATTACGGAGTTACTTACCTTGCCGATGGGTTTTCGGCGTAACTAAGCTCAGGTAAGTGCATACTAAAGACGGTTAAGATGGGTACACGCACAGAGTTAACTCACAGTGTGTGTATGTATACCCACCTATGAACAACTCTCTTTGTGTATGTATCTGCAGTTTCTACATATACCACGTTTAGCCCACTGTCTGTGTATGTACCCACCTTTAGTACACAGTCTCTATGTGTACCCACCTTTTGCTCACAGCATGTACCCAAATTTAACCCACATGTGTACCCATCTTTTAATTTTTACTTTACTGTCTCTGTGTACACACCTTCAGCCCACTGTCTATGAGTACCCTCCTTTAGCTCACAGTATCTATTTTTTTTCAAATGTCTTGTGTGTACTGACCTTAAGTCCAGAAACCATCAACAGACTGACCTTTTCCTCCAGGAATCTGCAGCACTGGTGGTTGAGGACATCAGCGAACTCGTGGTCGAAGGTGTCACCGCTGTACCACGAACCCCCTGTCACGGAGCTGTCTGGCTCCAGCTCGTACAGCATGTACACTTTTTTCTTGGCTGCCTGCAAAGTGGCAGCAGGGAAAATCAAGCCTGGGAACAACCTGTGCCCCGTGATAGACAGCACACTGCCTGTGCTCAGTGTTCCAACAACCTGTGCCCTATGATAGAACAGCACACTGCCTGTGCTCAGTGTTCCAACAACCTGTGCCCTATGATAGAACAGCACACTGCCTGTGCTCAGTGTTCCCTTCAGAGGCTTTGGTCACTACTGGTTGGGTCTATTACTGTTACTGCCCACATACACAATTGAACCTCTCAACCTTCTCAACAAAGACTCCATGCATCCTTGTTGTTTGGTTAGACTTGTTCAGTTTCCCAATCACTTTTGGGTCTGTGTGTTTTCCTCAAAATTAATGGTCTCAAGTTAAAAAAAACAACTCAATCCAGTTTTCACAAATGTCATCATGACAGGCATTTTGATAGTCCATAGACTCTAGCCATGAAGATATTACTGCATCTCATTTTTCCAAGTTGTTTTGTTTTATCTTCAGCCCCCGCCACTCTTCCACCATTCTTTCTTTCCCTGACCTGTGATCAAGACTTGTCCGGTAAGCCACCCTCATAAGTCTGGCTGTGTATGGTGTTGGAAAACTGCTTCCATCAGTTGAGTGCTGTTCTCACAGGTTGGTGAGTGATGTTCTCACCAGTCGGGTATGGCCCACTCCTCTCTTGTGTTGAGTCTCACACACACACACAGCCAGACTTCCGAGGTGGCTTACCCGACAAGTCTTGATCACAGGTCAGGGAAAGAAACTACAACAACTTGGAAAAATGAGCATCATGACAGGATTTTCCTCCAAATCAACACTCTCTCTCATGTAAGAATTTAATCCAGTCTTTACAGAGATCGTTATGACAGGATTTTCCTCCCAATGAACACTCTCTCATGTAAGAATTTTATCCAGTTTTCACTGAGGTCATTATGACAGGCTCTCTGTAAACAGACCTTGTTTGTCTCCTTTACGAGCATTATGCTAACACACATATGAGTAGTTCTTCAGTACTGTTGACAATTTTGGGGTCGGTCATAAAAGTGCCAAACTTAGCGTTATGTGTGACACGCGTGATGTCCCAAGTCCACAAAAAAAAAAAAAAAAAAAAAAAAAAAAAAAAAAAAAAAAAAAAAAATCGCTCAACAAAAGTTCGTCACTCGCGATTGCCACAATGTTTTTTCCAGCACTATTTGCAACTAACAGTTTACAAAGGCACATACATAAGAAATTACATCAAAATACTTATTTCATTTGAAAGGAAAAGAAAAATCTTTTCACGCTGTCCTAAATGGATCACACATAACACCGAAACTTCGTATTTGAATTTTGAACGAACGAAAGCGCTTCGAGTTTCCGTGGCCGGTGGGGGAGTAAAGTGTGTAAACATAAACCAATATCAGTGACGTTGTACGCAGAGAACTGTACAGGAAGTGAGAAATTGCACCTTAAAGGGCGTGATGTCCCTTTCCGATGTCCGTGTATCACACGAGATACATGCGAGGCGCAAGTCAACTCGGCAAAGAAATCTTCAAAGTACTTCTTTCTGAATGGTCATCTGTGCCTGAGGTAAGTTCTTTTATATTCTTCACTGTTTAGTATATCATTTTGTTACAGTATAAAGTAGTAATACTCATCATTCATGCTGGCAAACCATTCTGAATGTTTGAAGCGTGGTTTCGGGCCGATGTCCCCGTGGCGCAAACGAAACACAAATCTTGCAATTTTTAATGATTACTCGTGATCGTTAGCAATATTTCAACAGTGAATGTGTACTTCAGATACCTGATTGTATTTGAATTATTCTAGTATATAATCTAATGTTTGAAACACAGTCTGGATTTTTAATAAAAGACAATTGATTTTATAGCTGCGTGTGATTCATGGGACGTAAGTCCTACGAATCACATGTCCTGTATTTGCAATTGATAGCATTATTCATCAGACAGAAGCAATACTAATGTGTGGTACTAGTTTTAAATGCACTTCTCATAATCCTGATATAATTTGATATGTCTGTCTTTCTTTGAGTTGGTAATGTGTAAGTTTCAGGCCAAAGCATCAGGTGTGAAACATGGGACGACTTGATCAGTTAATACTGTTTACCCATTTTGGTAAGAGGTGTTTCTAGAGAAGCTTTGTGTCCTTTCTATTAAAACTCAATAAGATCTACATAGTAATAACTGTTTAAATCACTATTATTAGAGTTTTAACTTTTTATTTTCTATTTGTTGACATTTGTTCATTTGTAATGGTTGCAGGTCTTGGAATCAGATGAACTTGAAATCCAAGTCAAGCTCCTCAAAGCCGCGAACACCATAATGTGTTCCCTGCAAACGTGGAATATACTGGGTGCCTCGTGAGGACGTCACATTTGTGGAGGCGCCAACAGTGACACATGCAACCTTTTTTTTTTTTTTAAAGACACTTCAAACAAGACTGACAATCCTCATTCATTTTTTTGTGCATGTTTTTTCATATTGTGTCCTTTGTTTTCTTTCTTTTTATATCAGTTTCTCTGTCATGTGTGTGTGTGTGTGTGGTGTTGTGTGTGTGTGTGTGATACACAGTTTTCATTTTATTCTTTGATGAAAACATTTGTCTTATCACATGCTCATCTGTGCCTCATCTCTAAAGCCATCAGAATTGTTAAAAAATTTTAAAACATATCATTGTTTCTTTTATCTTGCTTTATTAAATAGCCAACACCAAACAGTTTTTGTGTTTATGAGTGTTCTGTTCTGTTTTGTTGAGTCTTTTCGCCTGTCTTCTGCCAATGCTGTCCCACAAAACACTGTAACACTTTTTTTAAAAAAATAATGGATTTTCACTAAAAGAGTGATCCGTCAGGATTTCAACTACTGGCATCTTATAATATTTATTACAGCATATATTTGTAATTTAATTAAGTTAATGGTTGGTTTGTGGGCTAGTGATATAAAAAAAAATTCTCTGAGGACTGTTACGTATGCTGTGGTGTCCAGGTTTTATGTTCCTAAAAAAAGTTTGTCTTTATCTCCAAATTATCATTTTTTAGATGTGCATGTTTTCTTCAACATGTTAAGATGTAACAAAAACTGATTTGAATTAAACTACAATATTTATTATATAGTTTATATGTGATGTCCCAGCGATGCACACATCACACAGCTGCAGCACCCCCCATTCAAATCTTTTTTTTCAGAACACCATTGTTGATACTGATTTTTCCTTTCAAACGTGAAAATACATGTATCAAGCTACCAAACACAGGTATCAGGATACTCCAAGCCTGATGTATAAATTTTTTTGTCATTTCCCACATTTGGTCACGGAGTACTGGAGAACCACTCATATACAAATCTGGCATGCATACTCCAGGTGAAATATGTATATGTACAATAATACACCTTTTTTCTTGATTTTTCCATTGGAGCATGCACGCTTAATAAATATCTCTCTATATATATACACAACTCTCATCATCATAAAAAACAATGAAACACCACCACCAAAGCGTAAATTAAACAAACTGTGAAAATATTGTCATAGAAATAATAATGCTACAATACCCTCTGTCCTGCAAGAACAACACACACACACATACACACACACATATGCGCGCACACACACACACACACACACATTCGCGCACACAGACACATCCACGCACACACACCACAGAGAAAAGGACTTACGCTGACACACTGGACAGCTTTGATGAGCTTCTTGCTGACCATGGTCTTGAAGAGTTTGTTGAGCTGGGGGTTGGCCAGGTTGGTCTTTAGACGGATGTCCCTTAACCAGATCCCTGACAACATGCACCTAACCCTGACCTTACACTGACAACCTTTTATGTCCATAGCCACTTTCGTGTGTGTGTGTGTGTGTGTGTGTGTGTGTGTGTGTGTGTGTGTGTGTGTGTGTGTGTGTGTGCATGCGTGCGTTGTGTATGTGCAAGTGTGTGTGTGACAACAGGTCTATATGATAATTATGAAAGTCACTGGCGGACAAGTTGTCCTCAATTTTTCAACCTGTATTACTTTTTTTATTTTTCAATTGCAGATAAAAGTCACTTTTCCGCACAGATCTAAAACAATCACTATTTGACCAATTTGAGGTCACGCATATATATAAGCATGAAATCCATGCAGCTCACAGATTTCAGCTTGTCCATCCACGAGAATAACAGCCAGCCCCACATGCCTCTCTAGATACTCCCAGTCCCTTTGAAAAGCCCTTCCTTGTCCCTTCTTACCACTCAGCTTACTGCAGACAGGGGCAACTTTCGTGCTACACCACTGACAGTGACAATGGATCTCCCACACTGGTTTGTTTGGAAGACACTGCTTTCTATACTGCTGCTCCAATTGTAAGTTCTTTCCACAGAAAGAGAACACTTGTGTAGGGACAACGTGCATACATGTATATAATATATACTATATAGGTGTTCCGTTTCATATTTTCTTACATCTATGGTTTGGGGACATATTTTCTTAATCATGTGAGTGTGCTTGGGGCTAATTATACATACATCTGTGTGCTTGGGGCTATATTATACATACATCTGTGTGTTTGGGGCTATATTATACATACATCTGTGTGTTTGGGGCTATATTATACATACATCTGTGTGTTTGGGGCTATATTATACATACATCTGTGTGTTTGGGGCTATATGATACATACATCTGTGTGCTTGGGGCTATATGATACATACATCTGTGTGTTTGGGGCTATATGATACATACATCTGTGTGTTTGGGGCTATTATGATACATACATCTGTGTGTTTGGGGCATATGATACATACATCTGTGTGTTTGGGGCTATATTATACATACATCTGTGTGCTTGGGGCTATATTATACATACATCTGTGTGTTTGGGGGTATATTATACATACATCTGTGTGTTTGGGGCTATTATTATACATACATCTGTGTGCTTGGGGCTATATTATACATACATCTGTGTGCTTGGGGCTATTGATACATACATCTGTGTGTTTGGGGCTATATGATACATACATCTGTGTGTTTGGGGCTATATGATACATACATCTGTGTGTTTGGGGCTATATGATACATACATCTGTGTGTTTGGGGCTATTATGATACATACATCTGTGTGTTTGGGGCTATATGATACATACATCTGTGTGTTTGGGGCTATATGATACATACATCTGTGTGTTTGGGGCTATATGATACATACATCTGTGTGTTTGGGGCTATATTATACATACATCTGTGTGTTTGGGGCTATATTATACATACATCTGTGTGTTTGGGGCTATATGATACATACATCTGTGTGTTTGGGGCTATATGATACATACATCTGTGTGTTTGGGGCTATATGATACATACATCTGTGTGTTTGGGGCTATATGAAACATACATCTGTGTGTTTGGGGCTATATATGATACATACATCTGTGTGTTTGGGGCTATATGATACATACATCTTGTGTGTTTGGGCTATATTATACATACATCTGTGTGTTTGGGGCTATATGATACATACATCTGTGTGTTTGGGGCTATATGATACATACATCTGTGTGTTTGGGCTATATGATACATACATCTGTGTGTTTGGGGCTATATGATACATACATCTGTGTGTTGGGGCTATATTATACATACATCTGTGTGTTTGGGGCTATATGATACATACATCTGTGTGTTTGGGCTATAGATACATACATCTGTGTGTTTGGGGCTATATGATACATACATCTGTGTGTTTGGGGCTATATGATACATACATCTGTGTGTTTGGGGCTATATGACACATACATCTGTGTGTTTGGGGCTATATGACACATACATCTGTGTGTTTGGGGCTATATGATACATACATCTGTGTGTTTGGGGCTATATGATACATACATCTGTGTGTTTGGGGCTATATGATACATACATCTTGTGGTTTGGGGCTATATGATACATAATCTGTGTGTTTGGGGCTTATGATACATACATCTGTGTGGTTGGGGCTATATGATACATACATCTGTGTGTTTGGGGCTATTATGATACATACATCTGTGTGCTTGGGGCTATATTATACATACATCTGTGTGTTTGGGGCTATATTATACATACATCTGTGTGTTTGGGGCTATATTATACATACATCTGTGTGTTTGGGGCTATATTATACATACATCTGTGTGTTTGGGGCTATATGATACATACATCTGTGTGCTTGGGGCTATATGATACATACATCTGTGTGCTTGGGGCTATATGATACATACATCTGTGTGTTTGGGGCTATATGATACATACATCTGTGTGTTTGGGGCTATATGATACATACATCTGTGTGTTTGGGGCTATATGATACATACATCTGTGTGTTTGGGGCTATATGATACATACATCTGTGTGTTTGGGGCTATATGATACATACATCTGTGTGTTTGGGGCTATATGATACATACATCTGTGTGTTTGGGGCTATATGATACATACATCTGTGTGTTTGGGGCTATATGATACATACATCTGTGTGTTTGGGGCTATATGATACATACATCTGTGTGTTTGGGGCTATATGATACATACATCTGTGTGTTTGGGGCTATATGATACATACATCTGTGTGTTTGGGGCTATATGATACATACATCTGTGTGTTTGGGGCTATATGATACATACATCTGTGTGTTTGGGGCTATATGATACATACATCTGTGTGTTTGGGGCTATATGGTACATACATCTGTGTGTTTGGGGCTATATGATACATACATCTGTGTGTTTGGGGCTATATGATACATACATCTGTGTGTTTGGGGCTATATGATACATACATCTGTGTGTTTGGGGCTATATGATACATACATCTGTGTGTTTGGGGCTATATGATACATACATCTGTGTGTTTGGGGCTATATGATACATACATCTGTGTGTTTGGGGCTATATGATACATACATCTGTGTGTTTGGGGCTATATGATACATACATCTGTGTGTTTGGGGCTATATGATACATACATCTGTGTGTTTGGGGCTATATGATACATACATCTGTGTGTTTGGGGCTATATGATACATACATCTGTGTGTTTGGGGCTATATGATACATACATCTGTGTGTTTGGGGCTATATGATACATACATCTGTGTGTTTGGGGCTATATGATACATACATCTGTGTGTTTGGGGCTTTATATGATACATACATCTGTGTGTTTGGGGCTATATGATACATACATCTGTGTGTTTGGGGCTATATGATACATTACATCTGTGTGTTTGGGGCTATATGATACATACATCTGTGTGTTTGGGGCTATATGATACATACATCTGTGTGTTTGGGCTATATGATACATACATCTGTGTGTTTGGGGCTATATGACACATACATCTGTGTGTTTGGGGCTATATGACACATACATCTGTGTGTTTGGGGCTATATGATACATACATCTGTGTGTTTGGGGCTATATGATACATACATCTGTGTGTTTGGGGCTATATGATACATACATCTGTGTGTTTGGGGCTATATGATACATACATCTGTGTGTTGGGGCTAATATGATACATACATCTGTGTGTTTGGGGCTATATGATACATACATCTGTGTGTTTGGGGCTATATGATACATACATCTGTGTGTTTGGGGGCTATATGATACATACATCTGTGTGTTTGGGGCTATATGACACATACATCTGTGTGTTTGGGGCTATATGATACATACATCTGTGTGTTTGGGGCTATATGACACATACATCTGTGTGTTTGGGGCTATATGACACATACATCTGTGTGTTTGGGGCTATATGATACATACATCTGTGTGTTTGGGGCTATATTATACATACATCTGTGTGTTTGGGGCTATATGATACATACATCTGTGTGTTTGGGGCTATATGATACATACATCTGTGTGTTTTGGGGCTATATATACATACATCTGTGTGTTTGGGGCTATATTATACATACATCTGTGTGTTTGGGGCTATATTCCCTGTGTGTATACATGTGTTTAGGATCATATTTTCCGACATGTGTACCAGTGTTTGGGGTAAAGTTTTCTGACATATCTTTGTGTTTAGGGTATAGCAAGCATGTGTGTGAGTTGGGGGCCAAGTCCAATGACATGTATGCGAGGAGTGTCTAATTGTATGTATGTATGTATGTATGTATGTATATATATATATATATTATAATATATATATATATATATATATATATATATATATATATATATATATATAATTAATCTGTATATCTCTATATATATATATATATGAGAGTGTGAACAGAAATGGTTAACAATTGCAGACACAGATGGAAGTTTTTATCAGTGAACAAAATCAAAAACACCTGAGAAGCACATGCAGCACGGGGAGGGAAAAAAAAAACCCAAAACAACAACAACAACAGCAAGCTATATATATATATATAACACTGGCAGCACAAGCCCACTACACCCTGATGACCGCACCACACGTGAAACAGATCTGTAGGTGTTTTAAGCTTGGTTTTAACTTTGTTTTTAATGTAACACTGTGGTTGAGCACTCTTTTTAAAATAACGCTGATCCTTATCACTATTCTCTCTCTCTCTCTATAGTTTTTGATTGATTCAGATTTCCATAATCAGGCACCACTCCACCAAGGAATCCGTTCAAGCAGACAATGCTCAGAATAGTCAGCATACACTTAAAAGAAATATAATACTTGAACTGGGCTGCTTTCTAACATTTCATTTTTCATGAATTTTCGCCCTGTTTTAGGGCTTCCTCAGACAACTGCAATCACAAACTAAAAAGGTATAAACAATATCCAGGCCTTGTCCATTGAAAACAATTCACTAAAGTAAAACAATTCACCAAGGAATTCACTATATATATAAAGACACTAGCAATATGGCCCTTGTGTAGGCACTCCTCATAATGTGTGTGTATTTGCAACCGTATTTCTGACTTACCTGTGTGTGTTTGGGGACAGTTTTCTTATATCTATTTGTGTGTGATAGGGGTTCTATTTACTGACATTGGGGTAATATTTTCTACATTTCTTGATGCAACCACTCCAAACTTTGTTTTCCTCAATGCAGTCATTTCAACTGCTCCTTAACATACATATACAGAGAGAGACAGTTACTTACACATCTATGGTTGATAAACAAACATATGTAGAGACTGATATCTGCTTACACTTCTGTGTCAGTGAGTTTCCTTTTTTTTTCTATTCCAGCCAATTTTCAACTGAGAGTCAAATGGTTTTCTCTAATAGTGAAAGTGGTAATGTGTAGGTCTGTGTGAGAGAGTGCAGGCGAGACAGGCAGAGAAAAAGAAAATGAGATGCACAGACAACTGTTCAGTAAAGGCAGATCTGGAGACGAGTCGGTGAAAAAGAGTTCAGTATGACTTAATCAGCATATCAGTGTGAATGTGTCCTAAACAGTTCCTTTCCTACACTAGAACTTGGAAAGACTACTGACAAAGTCCATGGACTGTGTTACCTTTGTTGCCAGCGTTGGCGATAACCTGGTACACCAGTTTCTCCTGCACATCCCCTCCTTTGACAGCACTGCTCCCCAGTCAAAGAACACACACAGAAACACATACACACCCACACACACACATGCATGTGCAGAGAACGGACGCGCTTTCACTCACACACACACACATATACAATCATTCTAAATTTAGCCAAATTTGATCTACTTAACAAGATCATGTGCTGTAAGCAGCAAATGACTGGACATAGCTTTTGTTGTAAATGCAGCAACAGATGAGATGCAGTAACATGAACAGAAACAGCACAAATAGTTGCAGTAATATCATTAGCTGTGCTTTACATCCATTCTGAGGCCTGTCTCATGGAGAAAAATGAACAGACAAAATTCTTTGAGTGCAGGAAAAGAATAAATGCACCCACCAGGGTGGGTTTAAAAAAAAAAAAAAAAAGATGATGAGAGCTTAGGCAAATAAACAAATTGAAGCTAGCACAACAGCAAACAACAAACTCACAAACAAACAAAAAACCAAGAATGTTAAAAAAATGAAACTCCAAAATAATATTCAGCATATGGTAAACCATTGGCTGGGAGGCAGCAGCTTTTCACCTCCACTGAGGCCACTTGATTTTAGATGAGGGGCAACAGATTGTCTTTTCCAGAGGTAGTGCTTCCTTGCAGTATTGTTCAAGAATTGAAGGTGTTTGTCTGACATGACAGTGACACTGAACTTTCTTGACAGCTGCTGAGTAAGATATTCCAGGCAAGAGTTGACTACCAAGAATGATTTTTTTTCATCTCATATTGAGGAATCTTACTTTTTCGTCCAATACAAATCATCATAGCCTTTCTGCATTGCAAAGGGGCTGGGTGCTTACAAAAGCTGGTCTTTATCAGCACCCTCCACTACCAGTCACAGATTCTGAAACACAGTGTCTGTTCTGACCGAAAAATCTGAATCAGAGTCCTCCTCATGATGATCATGATCTATTCTCTGCTTACTTCTTCCCAGCCTTTGGCATTTAGTGGGAAAATGTGGTGAAGAAACCATACTGTTTAACTGCGATTTCATCCTTCCGTAATGCACCCACCATGTAGTCCAATGAAGGGGCCAGAGCCAGGAGACTTTTGAGCTGACGCCTTCCCAGCTTTGGGAAAGATATATGATAATCAGCAACCAACTAACCCAATCTCCCCTGATCATGCCCATTCCCCAGGGACAGAAAGCAATGTTCTACAAGGATTAACTTGGCCAGTCAAGGAACTGCCCGTCTTAACCCAGCCCCATGCAGGGGCCAGCGTGTTCTTCCTATCTAGGAAAAGTCTGAGCCAAAGAGACGTGTTGATAGCACCTGCCCTCTCAATCACCTTGATCTTATTCCTATCCATGACAGGCCACACACACGGCAAATGTGGCAGGTCTGAAGAAGACCATAGAGAAATGAAGAATACAGAAAAGAAGACTTGAAGGGAGTAGAAGATAGAAAATGATTTATTAAGAAAGGCAAAAGTTTGAACAGAAAAAACAGTTTATACTTTGTCAGGTCCCTCACAGGCACCCCTAACCTGTCTGACATGGGAGACCCAAATCCTACCTCATTGTGCTTAGGCCAATAAACAACTTGGCTATAGATGCAAGCCTGGAAACATTTTGGAAAACTAGGCTTCCATCCAACTACTGACGTGCCCCTGTCAGCAGAGCCTACGGGATCACTGCACCACACATGCACTCTGACCATGACAAAGTCGCAGCCGCTGGAGGGAATTACACCAGGTATGCACACAAAATATAAGGCTGAAAATAAGAACTCCACACAAATGCAGCCACAATGAAACAATGTAGGTGGGAGGTAAGAGGAGAGAAGAAAGAGAAGGGGGAAGGGGGAAGAGGGAGAGAGAGAAGGAAAGAGAGAGAGAGACAGAGAGAGAGAGAGAGAGAGAGAGAGAGAGAGGAGAGAGAGAGAGAGAGAGAAAGAGAACATGAATACCAATGTTCAATTAAGGGTAAAACGGATATATACGCATACAGCTTCTTCATGCCCTCGAAAAGAAAGACTGCCCATAGGAGAGAGACTGACAGACAGAGAGAGAGAGAGAGGGAGAGAGAAAGGGGAATGGACTGAGAGAGGGATACAATGTTCTCCCCCTCTCTGTCTGTGTGTCTAACACACGCGCATACACAGACACACACAGACATACAAACTGAATAGTAAAAAGTCAAGAGAGTTTGGACAGAGGGAAACCTCCACACCCTCTTGCATAAGCTATTTCCTCCACAAGTGTGATAAAAACCGTGTTCCTTCCTGGACACTTGTTTTGTCTGGTTTGCCAACAGGTTTTCTTCATCACTTCATCAGGTGTGCAAAGACTAGTCACTAAAGACCTCACAATTCCAATCCTTACATACTGCATCTGACAAACACTCCAGCCAGAACTTTAGATCCCAGTCCATCAGAGGGTTTTCCAGTTAACCGACTCTCAGTCTAAACCACAACAGACAACATGCTGAAAACAGTGACCATCTCCGTTACATCTGCAAAGGAGGCTATCATCAGTGACACACTGTTTTCACACACTAGTAAACAAAACAGACCACAGAACCACTCAACCAGTCACCTGCTGGCAGCTGAAGTATCCTGGAGACGATACAGTAGCTCGTCTTTCCCTGAATCTTCTTCTTGAACACTTTGATGCGCCCCTGCCATTTATACAGAAAGCTATTTTAGGCACATGTCAAACTTTTTTCCAGGGGAATTTGGTGGGAGGTTGGGGGATGTGGGGTTGGGTGGTGAGGGACTAGGAAGTGGAAGAAGACTTAAACAATCACAGAATAACAAGAGGGACAGAACGCATCATACAGAGACCAGGGCAGAGCTTACAGCGAAGAAATGGAGAAGTTGGGCTTTCATAATCAAAACAAAGGAACCGAAGTGACTGGTTTAAATATATATATACAACAAACAAACAAAACAAAACAAAACCAACAGAAGTTAAAAAATAATTCATTTTGCCACGCCACGTCAGCTGTCAGAAAGCCCACCATATTATGATACCTACATAACACTAGTTCACACAACAGTGAAGCAACCATCAAAATCACTTCAAAGTGTCTAGATCCAGTCCAGATTAAATTTTAGAAGTAAAAACACTGTTTCATTAACCATCTGCGAATCATCAATAAAATATATTTCATTAATTCTTCTTTATGCATATAGTCTGACCAGCTATCAGTTTGTCCACAAACCAAAAAATAAACATTAAAACAGAAATAAACTTCATCAATATTTCTGACCAGCAATTCAATGTTTACAAACCAAAATGTGAACATTCATATTTAAACAAAAGCATTAAATTTGTTAAACAGTATACTGTATGCATATACAGATCTGTGTACACACTCTGGCAGGTAAAAATGTCTTCATTCAGGTGGCATGGGTGTGTATAGATTGTATGCAAGCGCACATGTGAGTATGTGTGTGTATGTGTGCGCGTGCATGCCTGCTTCAGTGCTTGCATGCGTGCGTGTGTGTGTGTGTGTGTGTGTGTGTGTGTGTGTGTGTGTGTGTGTGTGTGTGTGTGTGTGTGTGTGTGTGCATGTGTGTAATCAACATAGACATTCTGCAATAGCATACACGTATGCATGCAGCTACAGTATCAAGTGTCTTGTTTTAGTTTAAGTAACTGGTGACCTACACACAAACAGACACTCCTAAGCATTGATTTAATCAATATCATTAAACAAGACATGCCATTACGTAAGGTGTATGAATGGAACATTTACCAAGGTTTATAACTTTGAGTCAGGAAAGTAACAGAAAGTAATGATAAAATTTAGCAAAACAAGAATACAGATAACTATACAGATAAAGTTACTACAAATGTGCATTCAAATGGCAGGAGTTACCTAAGTCAGAATGTCTGTGCAGAAAATTCATGCATGCACATTGTTGTATGTGTCTTTATTACATGCATGTTCACAGGTAAAGCATGGAACGCTAGATTACAATTAAATTCCATTTAAAAACAAAAAAAAGTATTTGTAAAATGTCCTTGTATGTTCTTGTTTTGCACACGCATAAAGCATTACATTAAGTCAACCACCCCCCCCCCCTCCCCGCAATGTCCTACGAACTTGAAAGCACTATGCAGGCTATTTGAATTTCAGAAAGTTCAGTATACAACAGTCAGAATTACGGTTGCTAACTGTGTGTCTTCCCATCATAACAATTTCAAAATATAAGACAAACACTTACAGCCTTCAGCAACGTATTCAGAGCAGCGACACACTGAGCTGAGGACGCCTGGGGTATCGCTGTCCTCATCATTTCTCCATTGATGCCTCTTGGATTCTCCTCACACAGAGCCACAATCCTGCAGACAGTATTAAGCATGCATGACGGACAGTCCACGAAGCAGGGTCTGGGAGGGAGTAAACAGAGCTGATCCGTTGTTAATGTTTGATCAACTGATGTAAAGTAGTGAAAAATTTAGCAGTACCATCTCTTCTACCAGATATGTCAAAGATGGATTTTAATCAATGGCCAATTCCATATATATGAAACAGGATAAAAATGAAGGGAGGATGGGAAGGGAGAGAGAAAGAGAGAGAGGGGGGGGACAAAGGGAGAGAGAGAAATGTGTGTATGCCTGTGTGCCTCTGAGTATGTGTGTGTTTGCGGGGGACAGAGGGGGGGGGGGGAGAGAGAGAGAGAGAGAGAGAGGGAGAGAGATAGAGAGATAGAAAGAGACACACCATGACAGATGTAATTCGTTTGCCACTAAGGAGAGAAATATGGATGATCTTTTTTCATAAAATCAGTCATTTTCTTACCAATCCTCTCACTGTGCCTTTTTCAATGTCTTGTAACTAGCACATGGGCACACTGTTTCTTCTTACTGTAACCTACAAAACCAAGTTCTTCCTTTTTCTTGATAACAGATTGAAAGTTTACGACTATGCATTTAAGTTTATCTTTTTATCTTAATGATTTGGAGTTCAGTTGCACTTTATGATTTGGGATTTTATCAGTTTTAGAATCAGGGGTGGATGCAAACTTAGGACAAAATTTCAAGTTTTCTTTTGGGGATCGGTCTGGCGAGATAGGGTCAAAACGGTTGCTTTCTGAGCTGCAGTCTTCAATAGAATCTTCAAAAAGTCTCGAACTAAAGTTTGGAAGCCCGCAGGTAAAACAAGTCCAGGATATATCACTATTGCATAATGCTTCATAAACTGCTGAGTTTAATAACATACATTTAGTGTGATACCATGTATTGCAGACGTCACAGGCAACTGCTTTATGTTTCCATGTGACTCTCAGGATATTTTACTTTGGTGGACGGACCAGGATTGAGTTCAATGTCTCCCGATAGCAGGATAAGGCTTAAAAGCCATGATTTAACTCCTCTATGTCTAACTCTTTTATTCAAACAATTCCTTATCACTGTACTATTTCTGACGTTAATTGAAATCAGGGGTTCAAATCTGGGCCTAGTAATAGATGTGAGAACAGTACTCGGCACAGGTCTACACAGGAGGCTAACATGGTTCAGTTCAGTTCACTTGGGACTTTGATAGCCTCACAGCTTTTTGTGTCCCAATCATCTTATTTCGTAAAACATTGGTTGCTTAATGCATGCATATGCTCAGGATATATTTTAATCTAGATTCAATCAATCAAATCGAAATTTTAACATGTTTAACTCAGCGTTAGTATCCAGAAGGTTTTTAAAAGTATTCAAATCTTTTGCTTTTTTAATATGTGCAGGTAGTTTGTTCCAATACGGTGCCACTCTGTTACTAAATGAAAATTTTCTAATATTAGTGCGACAATATTTAATTTGGATTTTGTTATCAGAATTTCTTGTAATTTGATTAGTGGTTAGTTGAAAAAATGTGTTAAAATTTGTACTGTTAAGTCCCTTAAATAGCTTGTAACAGTCAAGTCTCAATCAAGTCTCCCCTTATTCGTCGGAACTTTAACGATGGTAAATTTAACCTTCGCAATCTATCTGCATAGCTAACATATTTGAATTCCTTAATTAACAAGGTGGCTCTTTTTGTACTTTCTCAATAGTTGCTGATTGCCTTTTAAAATAAGGGCTCCTCCATATCACATTTCCATAGCCTACTCCAGGTGGGGTCTTACTAATGCCTTCAGGTTGCACAAAGTTTTATAACCTGCAAAAATGGAACTAAAGGCGTCTACATCTACATCTAAAATTTCAAAATGAGTGCTAAGGATATTGTTGTTCCTGTCACATGTGGAAACAGCAAGGAGAAGTAGAAAACTTTTAACGAAGCCGAGGAACAACACGCCGGTAGCCATCTTGAAAGCCAAGTAAGAAAGACTCGCCTTAGGCCAACCTGAAAGGGTTTAAATCACAATTGCGTTAAAAAAAATAATAAAAAATAAGCGTTATTTAATGTTTAGTTGTCTACATCCTGGCCCTTGTTACCTTGCCTCCATGTCCTCATCCAACCCAGGCTCTTTCTTAACATTCACTTGTGAAGCAGATGCCATGCTGTTCTGTCGAGTTTGTTATGCTAAAGGCACACACAAAGTGACAGATTCGCAACACATTTATTGCATGAGGCAGCACAAACCGGAAGGAAACAAATTCAGCCCACTAAATACACGAAACTACCGGAAAAGCAAAACAAAAAACACAAAAAAAGCTGCTGAGCAGGCTCCACACGCAAACACGTGGCCAGCACTGCTCATCCATAGCAAGAAGAGTCGTCCATTCATGTAGTATTAGAAACAATCATAAAGTCCTGCTTCAGACACCCCAGCTGACATCTTCATTTCGAAGTGTTGGTTTAGAATAAAATTAAACGTTGTATCTGCAGAGCCCGGCAGCTCTAGACGATAGCAGCGCCAAGCTTCCATAAACTGAAGCTGAATACACTGTAGGCTGAACAAGAAAAGCACAATCGGCTATACTGTTTATTATTAAGATCATCAATAACCCAGTCGACATCCAGCCTGAGCATTACGTTCCTCTCAATCCCAGTCACGGTCAAACTCGCTTCGTCAAATCATATGCTAAACTAATTGATATTCCAATGGAACAACTGGTATTGAATAAAAGTAGCACCAAGAGTGGCGGTCAATGTTATACCATACCAGCATCAAATATTGACAGCCACTTACATTGATTTTATCCAAATTCTGTACGGCTGTGGAACTCACTGCCGGGTGCCATCAAGATTGCCACAAATGCAGTCTCATTTTAAAAAACAAAACAAATTGATATGACAGTTTTGAGATCTGCATATTGACGATTTTCTATTTTAACTTCCCAGATATTTTACTGTTACCTGGGCCTGAATTTGGCCATTGCTTTAACTTCTTGAATATTGAGTGCGACCCCTCGTGCCAAATTTGCTCCAGGGGCCAACAGTCTGAGTCACACTATTTTATGTTATTTTATTTTACTTTTTAACATGCGCGCCGGTGACCTACTCGTTTTTGAGTGAACCAGTATTTTAGGAAGAAGAAGTAGAAGAAGAAGATATGTGCAAACTCTTCCCAACCTCAGCGAGAACAAACGTTATGCGTCCGTAGCTGCCAATGACTGACGTGTGGAACCACTGGGCAACTTGATGAGGGAGTAAGGCCACTAAAAAAAAAAAAAAAAAAAAAGACAACGGATGGTGAGTGCCTAGTTTTTAAAGTAGTAATGTCCTGAAACTGCTGACAGACTCAGAATGCACTGTGTGTCACTCAGAGGGTTCCACTCTGCGATTGAAGAACAAATATTTCAGCTGTTCCGTTTTGCAGGCTTGGATGGTGAAGTACCCGTCTTCTTCTTCTTTCGTTGAGTGTCCACCTTCATCAAGCTGAAGATTCTGACACTACAAACCCGTTGTTATGTCCTCTCTCTCTCTCTCTCTCTGTCTCTCTGATGTCGGCAATACAACACGGCGCCTGTCGTCCAACAGATTTTTTGTATTGTGGGTTATTTTCTGGTTAAAAGACATGTTGGAACTCGAGAACTCGCATCTTACTTTCTGTTCGCATGTTGTTCAGCTACCGAGTTGACTGCACAGAAATGAAAGCGCTTGTTCAAAGAGTGATGAAAGCAAGTGTATTGGTGAGGTGTACACTTACATTGGACTAGAAATACTCCTCTACCCCACAGCCTGTTTCATGATCTGTTCAGTTTTGGTTACATAAACTGGAGTGGGGAAAAAAAGAAAAGAACATCCCAACTCTTCTTCTTCCTAAAATACTGGTTCACTCAAAAACGAGTAGGTCACCAGCGCGCATGTTAAAAGTAGAATAAAATAACATAAAACAGTGCGACTCAGACTGTTGGCCCTGGAGCAAACATGGCAACAAGGGGTTAATAACTTCAGAAAGCAGCCTTTTAAATCGTAGATTCCCACACGAAAGAAGCGCTTCTCTCGGCCAGCTGATCATTTGCGCTTGAGTTTTTATGCCAGCCCCATCCTCCACACCCACCCTAACAATGTGTGAGTGAGTGTGTATGTGTGTGTGTGATATTGACTGCTGTTATTTTTCTGAAAGACCATGATACCTCATAGTGGCCACTTCTTTCATTGTCTGTTCATGGTGATAATGACTGTTGTTCATCAGTTCATCACGTTCAGTCACACACTCACACATGCACACACATGAAGTGGTCCACTTCTTCCAGTGTCTTTTCAGAGTGATGTTGACTGCTGAATTTAAAATAAAAAAAAAAATTCTGTGTACATGTATAGGCTGATAATCCTGCCGACACTCCCTGTATAGACAGGCAAGGATTAATCCTACCTACAAAGGGAGTGGAGTTTTGTGTGTATGACCGTTTTTTATACCGCCATTAAGGCAGCCATACTCCAACTTTGGGGAAGGTGCATGCTATATGTGTAACATACCATCCATACTAACGGCAAAACTGGCCTTCTCTTCCGAAAGTTGGTGATGTTATGTGTGCATTCACACACAAAACCTCGGTTTATAGTCTCATTTGAAGGACTATCAGTGTATGGAAAATGGAGTCGGAACCAATGTTAACTCCGAGGGAAAAATCCCGCTGTACCGAAATGGCCGGCAGAGATTCAAACCCACAACCCCAGGATCACCAAGATTACGGGTCCGGTGCTCTACCACTGAGCTGTTCTGGCCCCCGACTGCTGAATGATCTCTGCTACTGGGGATTTAATTTTGCTGGTTTCTGATTTCATTTGTCTATGTACTTTATGCTTTCTCCTGTCTGGCAGCAAATACTTGGTCTGCTGCTTCTTAATAGGTTAGAAGTGTGTATGCACACACATGCATAGCCACATACGCTCACACATGCACTGACACATGCATATATGAGCGCACACATACACACACACATGCACACACACACACATCAGCCCTGATGTGGCCCTTTGCGGTCGGCTGGGCTATAAGCAACATTATCTTACACACACACATACACACACACACACATGCACACACACACACACACACACACACACACGCACACACACGCACTGCCAGTCGTCCTTAGTGACAAATTTACCATTTAGTCAGATTAAAAGATGCCACAAGTGGCAAATGGGTGAACTTTTACTGTAGTATCTCATTTTCAGTGGATGATGAGGTGGTCAGCAGTGTGGGACGTGGGTTGTGCGTCTTGATTGGCATCTCCAGATATGACACTCCCAAAGAAGTGGAGTATATGTGAGAACCTCTGTCTGTCTCTCTTACGTGTGCGTACATACATACACATGCACGCACGCACGCACACACGCGCACACACACA
Source organism: Conus ventricosus (assembly GCA_018398815.1). Classification (NCBI taxonomy): domain Eukaryota; kingdom Metazoa; phylum Mollusca; class Gastropoda; order Neogastropoda; family Conidae; genus Conus; species Conus ventricosus. The sequence goes on from CM031605.1 coordinate 21,918,448, forward strand.
CACACACACATACAGACACTCACACACACACACACACACACAGACACACACACACACACACACACACTCGCACACACACAGACACAGAGTGTCTGATTCAAGAATGTTTTACAAGAAAATGGAAGTTCCAAAATCCTTGTGAATACAAATGTATTGACTGTCCTGCAGCCTCTTTAGGCCTCCTGAAATATATCAGTCCTCGATACAAGATATCAGCCCTTTCATTTTCCAGTTAAACATCCTTTGCCGTTCCTTGAAAGAGTATTAACTGTTTGCCTGGATTCAAGACTTTCTTTGGTCCTGTTTTCGGAAGCTGGAAGTCTTGGATGTGTCACACAGTTCAAATTTTTGGAGTGTGGTGCATGCAGAGATACATATCTGCAGACGACATCAAACTTTTATGAATCTGTCTATCTTCATGTGGACTTTTGTTTATTTGTTAGGTTTTTTTCATGTTTTGTTTGTCTGTGAAGTGTGCTTCATTTTAACTGTCATGTTTTTGCTTGTCGAACATGAACTTTTTTGCCCTCATGTTTTGATTAATTTTTTCCAGTCTTCAGATCATACATTATGACATCAGGTTACATGGGCGCCAGAAGTGAATCAAACTAAACTCTGCAGCTTTTTTTGGATGTGGTTGTCATTTTTTATGGGTTAAACAGCAGTAGAAACTGTAGTTAAAGCTTGCCCAAATTAGTGATTTCATTTTTCCATGAATAATTTTTGTTTGTGTGAATTTTGAGAGACTGTCAAGTTTTATTGCTTTTGTGTTTGTTATGTGTGTGTGTGTGTGTGTGTGCGTGTGTGTGTGCGTTGTGTGTGTGTGTGTGTGTGTGTGTGTGTGTGTGTGTGTGTGTGGTGTGTGTTTTATTCTTGGATTCTTCAGTCAAAATTTATTTTAGGATAATGGGCTTTAGGTTTCTGATGAGTTTATGGACTTACGGATTGTTCAGGATGTATGCATAGTGTCAGACTTAGAATTGTAATGATGCCATGGCATCAGTGTTGGATTGTGATGTAAGTTATGGTGCAAGACTGTTGAATGATGTGTGCCCAACAGAGTGCGGAAAATCCTCAACTTGAGGCTGTTTGATGATGACAATGGTAAAAGATGGAGCAAGAGTGTGATGGACAAAGACTATGATGTTCTTTGTGTAAGTCAGGTGAGTGATGCGGGAACCGCTGTCAGCCTTTTTCATTCTACTGCTCTCACCTTCCCTTGCTCTTGCTCTCTCAGTCCCTCTCTCTCTCTTTCTCTCTCTCTCTCCTCTCTCTCTCCTCTCTCTCTCTCTTCTCTCTCTCTCTCTCTCTCTCGTGAACCCGTGGTTAACTCCAGAATTGCTGCAGAAATGGTACTACGTGACCAACTCAAGGCAGCAAATTTGTTTTGACGAATACAAAGAGCAGAGAAACTTTGTTTCAAACGAAGTTGAAAAAGCCAAACGAGACTACTTCAGTCAATGATAACGGATGCAAAATCCACAGCCCCAATGTGGAGGGCAATAAACACTTTGTACGCAACAAGCGTACAAATTCACAAACTTCAAGCACCAACATCACCCCGGACAAATTTAATACCCACTTTCTGTCATTATCAGATACCCTTACTCAAGCTTCACAGACGTTAAGAGCACCAAATGAATATACATGCCCGACTTCCCTAATATCATTTTGCAAACAAAAACTTGGATCCAGTAACTCAATTTAAATTCCCCTTCTTGCTGTACATGAAGTAGGTATGCACATAGCGCAATTAAAGAATAAAAATCCATGGGTCCTGATAACATACCCGCATTTCTTCTCAAACTCGCTCTACCTTACATGTTGAGTCTCTTACATACTATATAATCTATCCATTGAAACTAATGTTTTCCCGCAGGCGTTCAAAAACGCCAAAGTAATCCCCCTTCCAAAATCAAATGATTTGTCGGATCCAAATAATTTCAGACCTATATCCTTACTATCGATTCTATCCAAACCCTTGAAAGACACATACACACACACGTATCTCAGTTCATGGAGAAAAACAAACTATTTCACCCACTCCAATCTGGATTCCGATCTAATCATTCCTGCCACACAGCATTATCACGAATGTGTGACTCATGGCTTTCAAATATGAACCAATCACAAATGACAGGGGTTGTCTTTCTTGACTTCAAAAGGCGTTTGATCTTGTTGATCATTCCATTCTTCTAAAGAAACTATCTCTCTACTTGAACCATACCCCGACAATCTCATTATTCCAGTCATACTTGAACGATAGGACTCAGTATGTGGCGCTTAATGGCAAAACCTCCACTTCAGACTTTGTCAGACATGGAGTCCCACAGGGCTCTGTACTAGGCCCCACTACTATTCTGCATCTTCATCAATGATTTACCATTGTCCGATCAGATGAAAAGGTCACAACAGATTTGTTTGCTGATGACTCGTCGCTCCAAACGAATGGTAGTGATCTACAGACAATAGAAACTTCTCTCCAGGAAAGTCTAAACGACGTGTCAGACTGGTGTCATTCAAACTCAATGGTCATACACCCAGCCAAAACCAAATCTATGATTATAGCTACCCGCCAAAAACACCAGTTGACTCCTCTTTCCCTAAAACTTCAGTTGAATGGCACTTCTATCGAGCAGGTAGACGAGCATCGTATTTTTGGGTTAACAATAGATAAAGAATTGAAATGGCAATCTCATCTAAATAACGTATGCAAAGTAGTCTCAAAACACCTTTTCCTGTTATCTCAATTTAAAGCGCTACGTCAACATTAATGTGCTTAAACTTTTCTTCAATGCACACATAATGTCACGTATCAATTACGCCTCAACAGTGTGGGACGGCAGCAGTGACGTCCACAAAAAAAGGCTGAATTCTCTCCATAGACGTGCAGCAAAGCTACTCCATCCAGCTGTATCTCTAACAACAGACGAAAAACTAAAAGCGCTGAACATACTTCCTCTGAATAGGCAATTGGAATTCAACAAGGCATCATTTATGTTTACAATCTTGACAGATACTATGCCATGTTATATCAATGCCCTTTTTACAAGATCGAACAGCTTTTCTGGCTCGACGAAATTCCTTCTTCCCTACCCACGCATTGATCTATACAAAACAAGCCTAGCATACTCTGGACCATATGTCTGGAACTCACTTCCACCGAATCTACAAAACATGAATACTTTAAAACTTTTCAAGGAACATTTGCATAAACATTTTATGTCTCAGTAGTTAAATTACTCGATTACAATGATTAGCGTCCACTCGATAAGTCTTCTGTGAACCATGCTTTGAATAAATCGTCTAAACATAAAACCTACTCCGTTAAAATCGCTCATCCCCACTCCCACTCTGTCTACCCTCCCTTTTCTCCTCCCCCTACCTACCATTCTCTCTTCCCCACCCTCCTCTGACCTCTCTCTCTCTGTAGTTTTTGGTTTGTTTGTTTGCTTGTAGTTTCCTTTTGTTTTACCATCCCCCATCTCATTAGTGCTTTTATGAGTAGTTTGCTTATCATTGTAGAATTAGATTATCATGTTGCTATGTTGAATTGTCTGTATGAATGATATGTGCTGAAATAATGTATGCATGACAAGACAGATTGTAAGACTAGGCTTTTTGGCCTAAAATCTTTCATCCTTGGGTATTAAAGATCAATCAATCAATCAATCAATCAATCTCTCTCTCTCTCTCTTTCTCTCTCTCTCTCTTTCTCTCTGTCTCTTTCTCTCTCTCTCTCTCTCTCTCTCTCTCTCTCTCTCTCTCTCTCTCTCTCTCTCTCTCTCTCTCTCTCTCTTGCTCTTCCTCTGTCTCTCTCTTTTTTTCTGTCTGTCTGTTTGTCTGTCTGATGTCTTATTAAGACCTTTTTTTTCCTCATTTCATAGCACCATTGCCTCCCCCCCCCCCCCCACCCCCTCCTTTTCATGAAAATAAATGTCAAAACTGTTTATTTCATGCTGAACTGGAATTCATGTACAACGCATGCATAATGTTTAATCAGTTCTTAACATGAAAATATGTTGAGAAAAGATGAAAGATGTGTACCCAGTTAAGTTGTGTGTTGAGAATTATCTTGTTTTTCAGTCTTGCCCTGTTAATGAGTGAATGCTTGGGCTGGATAAATTTAGTTGCCCGGTCACCTGAGGAGCATGCAATACACATGGGCAAGTGTTATTTCAAAACAGAATAGCCTGTCAGGTGACCTGACAAAATGCTGCCTACACTGATCATTTCTCTGAGAATGTTTGAAAACTGTTAGAGGTATTTTCATTGTGAACATGCTGGAGTGAAGACTTGAGAGGCAGTGTGACAAGTTGGCAAAGACATTGGAAAATGATTTATATTAAAAAATGTTCATTAAAAAAAAGAAGTAATAATCATAATGATATAGTAATAATCCAGAGAATTGCTCATAATAATATTCATGTGTGCAAGAGGCATAAAATTCTGTATAACACATTACATCAGTGTTACACATATGCTCACCATAGTGCACCAACACACTACACATTTATAGATACACACATGCACAATGCAGCTGTCTATGTTCCAAAAGCAACACCACCACACCCCAAACCCCACATACTTCCTTCATTATTCGCGTGTGCCAGGAATGTGAGTGTAGTGGGGGTCATGTTGCGCAGTGTGTGTGTGTGTGTGTGTGTGTGTGTGTGTGTGGTGTGTGTGTGTATTGAACAATTCTGTCACCACCTGTGTGCCAAGAATGTGAGTAGGGTATGGTCATGTTGTGCAGTATGTGTTAAATGGTTCTGTCATCACCTGTGTGCAGTGGAGTGTGGTCATGTCAAGCAGTGTATGTGTGTTGAATGATTCTGTCACCGCCTGTGTGCAATGGAGTGTGGTCATGTCATGCAGTGTGTGTGTGTGTGTGTGTGTGTGTGTGTGTGTGTGTGTGTGTGTTCAGTGATTCTGTGACCACCCGTGTGCCAGCCCTGATATGGCCCTTTGCGGTCGGCTGGGCTATAAGCAACATTATCTTATCTACCCACCCGTGTGCAGTGAATTGTGGTTGTGTCATGCAGTATGTGTTAAATGGTTCGGTCAACACATGCTTGCAATGGATTGTAGTCATGTTGTGCAGTGTGTCTTCAATGATTCTGTCACCACCTGTGTGCAGTGGATTGTCATCGTGTTGCACAGTGTGTGTGTGTGTATCTTCAATGATTCTGTCACCACCTGTGTGCAGTGGATTGTCATCGTATTGCACAGTGTGTGTGTATGTGTCTTCAATGTTTCTGTCCCCACCTGTGTGCAGTGGATTGTCATCGTGTTGCACAATGTGTGTGTATGTGTCTTCAATGATTCTGTCACCACCAGTGTGCAGTGGATTGTCATCGTGTTGCACAGTGTGTGTGTATGTGTCTTCAATGATTCTGTCACCACCTGTGTGCAGTGGATTGTCATCGTGTTGCACAGTGTGTGTGTATGTGTCTTCAATGATTCTGTCACCACCTGTGTGCAGTGGATTGTCATCGTGTTGCACAGTGTGTGTGTATGTGTCTTCAATGATTCTGTCACCACCTGTGTGCAGTGGATTGTCATCGTGTTGCACAGTGTGTGTGTATGTGTCTTCAATGTTCTGTCACCACCTGTGTGCAGGGGATTGTCATTGTGTTGCACAATGTGTGTGTATGTGTCTTCAATGATTCTGTCACCACCTGTGTGCAGTGGATTGTGGTCATGTCATGCAGCATGTGTGTGTGTGTGTTAAATGGCTCTGTCACCATCTGAGTTCAGTGGATTGTGTTCACGTTGTACAATGTGTGTGTTGAATGGTTCTGTCATCGCATGTTAGCTATGGAGTGTGGACATGTCATGCGGTGTGTATTTTGAATGGTTCTGTCGGCACCTGTGTGCCAGGATTGTTAGGGGGGTGTGATCATGTTGTGCAGTTCACGCTGAATGTGACCCTGAAAGGTAACAAGCCAGACTTTCACGAGGCCATGAAGCCCGACCTGTCAGAGCAGTTCTACAACACCTTCCTTGACCATCTCAGAGATGCTTACAAGCCAGAGAAAATCAAAGGTAGGACTGCAGTCAATTCACCACTGAGAATTTTAAATAAACTGCACTTTTTTTTTCATCAACATTATCTGTGGTTAAAACATGTGCATGTATAATAAAATACATTCTAATGTGTGCATTTGTACAAGGTAATCATGTGCATGCATGCTCACTCATGCAAGACACATCAAAGAAAAACTGTAGATGCCTTAATTCTGTGTGTATGTAGACTTATGGTCCAAGTACATTAACACTAAGATCATACAAATCCAGCATGTATTGCCCACCTCCTCAGAGCCTCCATTTGCCAGCACCCCCGGCTTGCCCTTCCCATTCCCCTCATCCCCCAAGCACTCTTCTCCATTACCAAGGAGTCATGTTGTTTTATAGCTGCTGATCCTCCAGAATTTTTCAAGAACTTCCATATTGAATCTGAAATTTTGTAGGGAAAAAAACAAACAAAAACATTAATACTGAACTTCACAATTATCCAGCTGTGTGGTTTTGAAGTCCTTTTTGAGGTAGACTGAGGTAAAATGTTGTGGAAATGGGCCGAAATTATATCCTAAAGATTTGTTGGCATTAAAAAGAGTTTTCTCTGAAAACATCAAAAAGTTTTCAGTAACAGATCAGATACTCCTGTGTGTCCTCCGACTCCTGATTAGTTTTAGCTCTTGACTTGATGATAAATAAAGACATAAGAAAGGTAACTATTTGAAAGGCAACATGTTTGCATTCATGGAAAGAGAAAAAAGGCTTAATTAACGTAGGTGTGTGTGTTCTGTCTGTCTCCTGTCTACACATTACAAGTTATAATCTACACACACACATGGACATCTCTAGGCACAGAGTTCTATGTGCATATGTGTGTGAGACCATGGTTTGTGTATCAAGTATATGATATTTGAAAAAAAAAAATCATCTTCAAAACGAAACTTAACAAAAGTCAACAAAATCTGCTTCCATTTTTTGTGTGTGGAGACTTCTTTTTTGTTTCTCAAAATCATAGCAAGTATTGTGAGTTTATCATATTTATTTATGTTTTTAAACTTGACTTCATTATTAAGATGAGTACAGAGTACTGTATGTTTTTTTCTTTTTTTCTTGCAGTTACTGCCTACTTTTCTCCCTTTCCTCCACACATGCCCAATCAAAAATCTGTTTTCTTTAGATGGTCGGTTTGGAGCCTACATGCAGGTGAACATTCAGAATGATGGACCAGTCACAGTCCCACTTGAAGCAGTGCCCTCTGGGGTAGGTTGACCATTCCATTTTTTTTCTTTTTATGTATAGAAAAAAAAAGAAGCACAACTTTTTTTCATTGGTAGCAGAACATTAGAATACAACTCAAACACACATAAGAATCTTTTATCAGTATTATCTTAACTTGATGGTTTGTTGATAAAACAATAAAGAAATTCTATTTTGAAGAGATTTTACACCAGTTTTGTCTGCACCAGACGGACAGAGATTGAGGAACCTGACGAACACTTCAGTTTGATGCCCCAATGACTTTCCATGGAGTCAGGGGAAAAGGAAAAGGAAAAGCCCTTTTTCTAGCCGTTTTGGACATTCCTTCCATGTAACTGAGAAGGGCAGTTGAAACAGTCACTAGATGAAGCTGAGAGCTGGTTTATAGTTTCCGTTGATGCAATTGTTGAAGAGAGAAATGTGGCATGGAGAAGATGATGCCAAAAGTTGTGTGACTGTAAACCGGTGAACTGACTGCTGTTCCAGTCCTCCTGCAGCGGTGCAAAAGGCAAGAAGGGCGGTGGAGACCAGGGACCCCTGCTGAGGAACAAGACAGGAGGCCCTCTGTATGATGGAGAGGTCATTCTTGCTAGGTTTCCCATCATGCTGTGTGTATGGAGTGCTGTGAACGCTGTGCTTTGGCTGGACTCTGTGATATCTAGTTTACACCCGTCAATCCACTCTGTGTCTCTGGATGTTGGTGTTGTGTGTGTGTGTGTGGTGTGTGTGTGTGTGTGTGTGTGTGAGTGTGTGTGGTGTGTGTGTGTGTGGTGTGTATATGACTCTTAAATCGGACTCAGAATTTGTCACAAGAACTCTTATGGGTCTGTAGACACAACATGGTAACATAACATGAAGACACCTGTGTGTGTGTGTGTGTGTGGTGTGAGTGTGTGTGTGTGGTGTGTGCTTTCTGTCTGCTTGCTGTCCACACATGTACCAGTGATAATCCACATACACACATGGATATCTCTTCACTCAGAGCTCTATTGTCACAAGCAAGGCACTATTACATTTACAGACCGAACGTACATAGTTTATTAAAAAAAGAAAGAGCAATAATGTGGTTGTATCAAAATTAACAGTAATGGGCATGTGGTTGTATGGAAATTAACAGCAATGGGCATGTAAGAATCTTCATAGTCAAACACACTGAGAATGAAATACAAATGCATATGATATTCAAGGCCGCAACTGAATGATAAGGCAACAGAAAAGATGTAAATAAAAAAAGTTTATATGCATAAATAAGAGAAATGCATAGCCATGCTTGGAGGTGCTAACCCTCCCACTGACTGTGAAATAAAAGATGAAATAAATGAATTGGAAAATAATACAAGATTTACAAACAAACAAAAAGATGGGTGGAGGGGGATAATTGTTCATTGTTTAGTTATTGGTCAAATATCCCAGTAGGTGTAGAATTCTATTGTTGCAGACCAACCATTCACTGTTTGATTAAATAAAGATGAAAATAAAATAAAGAAATGAAAGGCAAACATTGTGGTAGCATTGAATAACATTGGCATGTAACAGTTTTAACAGGCAGGTGCAGAGAGCAATGTTGGCCTTGCAGTGACTGAAAGGCATGGGTCGTGACTGGATTGATTTGGCTTATGAGATTACAGGGAAGGAGGTCCTGTAGGCTCGCTCATGCATTCCAGCTAGGTTTCTACTGCCCAGTTGCCCAATGAGGTGGGACTCATGTCCTTCCTGTCTCAGGGAATCAGAAAAGCACTGATGCCAAAAACCCTTCACCCTTACGTTATTCAAGAAGAGCTAAGCTCAACATGGTCATGATACCAGACTCTTTCCAGGATCCGAACACTCATCTTTGTGCATTTCATCCTATGGATCCACACAGTTTTTTTGTTGTTTTTTTCCCATCTGTCTGGTAATCTAGTTGTCATGCTGGGTGTTGACATAGGCAGATGTCAACTAGGCATTTTGTTGGAATGTTGCGGTTTGCTTTTGTGATATCAACACTTAAACATATCAATTTAACTTGAAGCAAGAGCAGTGTGACTACTGTAGACCAAATTCTACATTATCGAGGTGGTGGTGTGCGCACTCTGTGTGTGTGTGTGTGTGTGTGTGTAAGTGTGTGTGTGTGTGTTTCTTCAATTGTTGACATGATCTTGAGTGTACTTCTCGTGTCATGATCAGAAAGCGCTGATTTGCAATGAAACAATGTTCAGTTGATGTCTGGTCTTTGAACTGCCTGAAGTGAAACTTGAGTTGTGTTACCTTTCTTCATTCTGCCACAGATCTGTGTGTGTGTGTTGTGTTTGTGTGTGTGTGTGTGTGTGTGTGGTGTGATCTTTCTCTCTCTTTGCTTTCTGAGACAGAGAAAACCGAGGCTGAGAGTGAGAGAAATCCGAACATTTCATGAATATTGACTAATACAGAGAGATAGAGAGATTCAACTTAAACCTTTGAATTCCCTGAGGAACAGAGGGCATCGGCAAGTCCTTCAATGAACTTGGTTCAGGGCTGCCCTTTTTCAGCTGAACCCATGTCATTTCAGCTGTCTATGGAATCCATTGGCGGGTGCCAGATCCATAAAGGTTGTCCCCCCTTCCTTTGTCCCTGTGGGTTCCATTCAACTGCCTGTCTTGTAATGTTGAAAGTGTGTGACCAGTCCAACCTATTTCCTTTTTCTTAAATCTTTGGTGTCTACAGAAGTTCGTTTTTGTTTTGTTGAAATGAATTCTGGCCCTCTGATGTTGAGGATGCACTTTAGGAAACTTGTTGATGAATACCTAAAGTTTAAAGCGAATTGGAATTAGTTTTCACCAAGTTTTTGAGTCATATAACAGAAGAGGACTTGTGTTGAGAGTCTGCCCCTTGATCTGGAGTGAAAGGGCTGTGGAAGCCCATATGTGTAGCAGGTTGTTAAAATCGTACCATGCCTTGTTGATGTGGTGTTGATGTCTTAGTTCTGCTCCACCATCTTTACTGATGAAGCCCAGGTACACAAAATTTCTAAACTTCTTTGATTTTTCTCTTCTTCTTGTTTTATTCATCCAAACATTACTTCAGTTTTCCTTGATGTTAATTTTAGACTTTTTTTGTGATTGTTTTTGTTTTTCTTTTTGCTTCACCAGCCAGGCAGGGCAATTTTCGTTTGAGCATCCTGGGTTCGCAAGTGAGGAGACCGACATAAATTGTTAAGTCCAAGTCTCTCTCTCTCTAGAATTTTGAAAATGTTATGAGTTAACAGTGATTGGGAGAACGTCTTAAGCGATATCACAAATACATTCAATGGAAATGATAAAAACACAAGGACATATAGATGCATGAGATTTTGGATTTTTCTTTCTTTCTTTCTGCATACGCAGGCTGATACTCCTGCGGACACTCCCTGTGTAGACAGGCAAGTATTAATCCCATCTACCCCCAACAAAGGAGTGGAGTTTTGTGCGCAATGACCGTTTTATCCTGCCATTAAGGCATCCATATTTTGGGGACAAGAACATTGATGGGATGTACGACCCATCCAATATACATCACAGCAGTTACAGACATGTTGTTTGTAACAGTTTTTGTTTTTCTTTGGGGACATTGAGTTTTAACTGCATGTTCTTGGGTGGAAAGAATGTCCAGCTTTCCTTCATTCCTCAAAGGGTTTAAGATCTTGTTGGAACTGAAGTTGTCGTGGAGAGGCAGTAATGGAAGTGTCATCAGCAGCAGAGGTGATCGCGAGGTGACATTTTCTGGGAGGTTGTCGAGTTAAAGAGCACGGGGTCCAACAACTGATCCTTGTTGGATCCCGAGTATATCCTGTAGCCAATTAGCTCTCTTAATAGTGTGAACTGATTGCTAGTTGAAATATGAGCATCCTTAATGTTGTGAAAGCTATTTGTTAATTTAAGTTAAGAAAGTCTTTTAATTATTTGCTTTCCATTTTTTTTCTTCTTTGTTTTGAAAGTGATTACACATAAAATTTATCAGTTTTGTTTTAAATCCACAAGATAATTTTTTCTTGCTCTCCAGGGGTACTTATAAAAAATGCCCTTTTTTTTACCATGTCATAAACATTATTTTGCACATTTCATGAGATTAATTAACTCTTCAGCAATTGCTTTGTCAAGTGGAAAAATGTGATCAATCATTCAACAAAAATGAAAGTTTTTTGGGGCAGCAATGTTCATGTTACCAAGCATCTTGTAGGCATGTATCATGACTTTTTTCCTTTCTTTCTCCATTCTGAAAAAAAATGTTTTGATTACTTTATGACATAATGATTTGCAGCATTAATTTAAAAATGAAAAAAAAAATGGTGATGGAAGAGAGAGAAACGGACACAAGACAGAGAAAGAGAACATTTTTTCACAAGAGTTAAGATCAACATCGCACATACAAACCCAGGTTGTTTTCATATTTATTAATATATAATTATATTGTCAGCAGCTCTGAAAAACATGAACCCCAGCAGGAAAAGATGATCCCATTTCCACATCAGTAACCAGTGAACTTTAAGAATGAAACAACAGGCAATCCACTAACGACCAGCTCAAGTAAGTACCCAGCCATAATGAGATAAAGAAACACAGTAAATGATAAAGGCATAAATACTACACCTATTCTCATAGCAACCTATGGTCATCTGGGTTTTTGATGTCTACATTGGGCTAGGAATTCCTATGCAACAAAATGTTAAGCATTGACAAAAATCATCTGGTAAAATTGTTCTCATCTTCAAACTCATTCCTCTCAGCACTTACAAATCAGCAGATTTTTAATATATCATTTCTAGTGGACACAAGTTTGGGGTTTTTGGGTTTATCTTTTACCTCCAGAAATCAGCAGCTTTAAGTTCATATTTTCAACAACATATAAATTTTTCTTAAAAGCGTCCAGTCGATCTTTGACCTTCATGTAACCTTGCGTTCCAGAATTTACGATTCAATTTTTTTTCTTTTAGAAATCACAAGCCCAAAACATGGCAAAAGTGTGCGTATTGTATTTCATTTTTTGGCCGTCTGACTTATCATGAAATTTGCTGCCCAGAAAATACCCCCCTTGGATAGAGATCCAATATCATAAATGCCAACTTTGCCATGGCAAAGATTTTCTTTGGCATTCAATACTAACCAATAATTGGAATTTTTTCAAATGCAAATTTTAACAGTCAGGATGTAGAAACTCAAATAAATAAATATACAAAACAATGCAACAAAAATAATAAATCAGTGATTCTAACAAATGGAAAAAAATGACCATTTCACAAAGAAGCAGAAAAGGTGTACTGTATTTACAGTGCACAGATAACTTTGTCCACACTGAATACAGCCCCCTCTCACAATGGAATGACACAACAAAAATATTATACACCACACAAGACACCAGCGTGAGAACGTCAACCAAATGAGCAAGAAAGAATGGAACCATGCAGCCATACTCGTTTGAATAATGTGTTTTGTGGCTTGAAAAGATTGGACGAAGGATGTGAGCATGTTCACACCCACCCCCTTTGGCAACCTAACAATTTCCTGATCCCTGTTCCCCACCCTTATATTTTTCCAAAGCAAAGTTTGATCCAGAAAAAGCTTAATGAGAGGAAAGGATCAGGACTGGAGGGGAGGAAAGCTAATGAAAGTGCAGTTTAGACTTCCCTGCACAGCTGAGCTATTTAAACAAAATTTGAATGATCACAATCCACTGGCATTATTGTTTCAGATAAGATTTGACAGATGCCTTCTGTGATCTATTTGGACAGGTATTAGCTCTTTTTTTTCCTTTCAACATTACCAGTACCACCCATTTTCCTCCACCACCTGTATTTTGTACATAAATTTTGCAACTGACGAACTTGGTCGATTGTCCAAGACATATTTCCAATTCTGTTTATGTCATCAAATCCACCTTAAAAACTAAGATCTGCAAAGTGGCTGATCTTTGTTGCAGAACATACTGGTAATGTGAATAAATGAAAATCCACAAGTAGGAAAAAAGCGAACATATGCTGAAAAGCAGTCCACTGGCAGTAGTAGAAGGTTCTAAGGACATCGCCATCACAGTAAACCATTTCAGTCATTTGATGAAATTCAGTAGTACCTGTGCCCACTTAAAACTTGACAAGGCGCTTATGGATATGAACAGTTCATTATGATAAAGGATAGTCACCCCAGGGTATGAGGAGGGTAGAACTTGGTGACAGTCTACCTGTTGAACAATGGTGGGGGAGGATGGAACATGGTGACAGTCTACCTGTTGAACAATGGTGGGGGAGGATGGAACTTGGTGACAGTCTACCTGTTGAAGGATGGTGGGGGAGGATGGAACTTGGTGACAGGGTGGGGGAGGATGGAACTTGGTGACAGTCTACCTGTTGAAGGATGGTGGGGGAGGATGGAACTTGGTGACAGGGTGGGGGAGGATGGAACTTTGTGACAGTCTACCTGTTGAATGATGGTGGGGGAGGATGGAACTTGGTGACAGTCTACCTGTTGAATGATGGTGGGGGAGGATGGAACTTGGTGACAGTCTACCTGTTGAATGATGGTGGGGGAGGATGAAACTTGGTGACAGGGTGGGGGAGGATGGAACTTGGTGACAGTCTACCTGTTGAATGATGGTGGGGGAGGATGGAACTTGGTGACAGTCTACCTGTTGAATGATGGTGGGGAGGATGGAACCTTGGTGACAGTCTACTGTTGAATGATGGTGGGGGAGGATGGAACTTGGTGACAGTCTACCTGTTGAATGTGGTGGGGGAGGATGGAACTTGTGACAGTCTACCTGTTGAATTTCTTTCTTTTTCTTTCTGCGTACGCAGGCTGATACTCTGCGGACACTCCCTGTATAGCCAGGCAGTGGAGTTTTGGTGTGTATGACCCATTTTCTATCCCGCCATTAAGGCAGCCATACTCCATCTTCGGGGAAGACCTGTTGAATGATGGTGGGGGAGGATGGAACTTGTGACAGTCTACCTGTTGAACAATGGTGGGGGGATGGAACTTGGTGACAGTCTACCTGTTGAAGGATGGTGGGGGAGGATGAAAACTTGGTGACGGGTGGGGGAGGATGGAACTTGGTGACAGTCAACCTGTTGAAGGATGGTGGGGAGGATGGAACTTGGTGACAGGGTGGGGGAGGATGGAACTTGGTGACAGTCTATTTATGAAACAAATGGGGAAGGGGATCCTCCCGGGGGGTGGGGGAGGACAGAACTAGTTGACAATCAGCGGAACAAAGAGGTCCCTTTTGGAGGGAGGAAGGGAGGATGCCAGTCTATCCGTTAAACACACGGGGTCACCTCAGTTGGGGTGGGGGGAGAACAGAACTTGGTACAAGTCTATCTGTGGCAGCCTGTCTGGTGTAGTGGACGCAGCGTTGTTTTCTTGGTGCAACAGTTCTGGATTCCTTTCCTCTTCACACATCGGCTTAGAGGATCGCTTTCCTCTCAGAATCAACATTGCTTAGACTCTAGACCCTGTAAGTACTAAAGGTAAAACTTGAAACCAAATCTGGCAGTGAATGCAGCATGTAAAACACAAACAGATCTGGCAGCACGTTAGATCCACTAAGTGCTGGTGGGTATGGTATGGAATCGGGAACAACAAAAAGACAACACACCAACATGCACACTGATGCTGCGAAGATGAATGTGGCTACTGTTTGATGGGATTAAAATGGTCACATATGCAAAACGCTCGCCAACAGTCAACTTTGAAGAGCTAACCAAGTGACAAAGCAATGAAAATAGATCTGTCTACAGTCCAAACAAACCCATTGGTGACCCAAAAAAATGGCAGGAAGTGCATGAGAAATAACAGATGTTGCTTGGTAACAACACATCTATCTGTATCCATGATCAATGCTATGGTTGACGTGACAACTCCATGGAACAATGGCCGAATCGCCCTTCTCTGTGAAACATGCCATGCACTGACGGTGAATTGGATCAGTCACAGTGGTGGTCGGTGCTGGATTTTTAGTCATCCAAAATGATACTGAAAACGTCCTCATGTTCATCAAGGCTGACAATCTGTACACTGTTGTGAAGCTGCATGTCCTGACTAGCATCTGGAAAAGCTCATCTTCAAATGCTAACAATTCTTGGCACACCCGTGTCAGTGTCACACACACTTTTCGTCTAATATCACATAATTTTTGTGAAAAGACGTACAATGAAAGTACTACTACTATTACTATTTTACTATTTACTAAGCTGAAAAAAATGTTATATAAGTAAATGTACATAGTCCAAATAAATGGTTCACTCTTAAAGAAGGGAACAAAAGATATTTGTTTCATTTCAGAATACAAGGATGAAAGAAGCTTCACAATTTACCTAACCACCTATGTCCGTCCATCAATGACTGAACTGGAAGTCAGCTCTGTTTCGCAATGTTGGCCAAAATACAGAAAATGCTGCAAATGATCCAGTTTGAAACCGAGTCCATTCTGATCACCTCCTTTTCCTTGGTAAATCGAAAGACCCACAGTCTAAACACTGTATAGGAACATGGTGTTGAAACAGTTGCCATGGATACACTCTTTGAGACAATGTCTGTAAACATCACAAATATGCAGTTGAAACAACTTGCAGACTAGGTATCTTCTTCTTCAAGAGACTGTGTATCTCTGGCACTATTTATTTGACTTGAAAATGAGTTTCTGTTGTAACAAAAGGCTTTCAACATCTCCAGGACATGGGTATAAAACAAAAAAACAGGACATGGGTATAAACAAAAAAACAGGGAGTCAAAATCACGACATCCATTTATTTGATGGTAAATGTCTCCCAGTCTTGATCATCACAAATGTGAACAATTGTTCCTTCACAACTGATAAAAAAGCAGACGAGCCACATGAACCATTTTCACCTAAAGAAAAAGCAACTACCAGCATCAACAAATTAAAAAAGAAAAAAAAAGGCTGACCTCCTTTCTCTCTCAGAAAGAAGGCAAGAGAGAGAAAGAAAGAGACAGCAACAGACACAGAGGATCATATATTAGAACATATCTAACAAAACTGACATTAAAATTCAAGATATTGAAACAGATTTTAAATCAAAAGATTCAACAGCAAATCACTGAATGTGGTAAAATACAGGTGACATCAATAAATAATGTCATAAATATTCTTCACTTCAAAGGACATTTACTAACTATAAAACTGGACCCAAGTTGATGCACTCACACAACAGATAAACACAAATGAGACAGATGCATCCATTATGGCTGAACACTTCATTCTCCATTTTACTATTCTGATGGAAATCGCCTCTCCCCTCCCCTACCAAAAGACATAGACGGACATCAGACAGAGAGAGAAATGAACTGTTCTTCAATGACTTGGTTTACAGAATCATGTTTAATTCAGAAGCAAAGCAACTCCGTGTAAAAAAAAAAAAAGATCACAGCATGCAAGTCCTTTTGCCACCGGGACATTTGTTATCATTAGTGACATCTTCAGATCCACAGAACCAGCTCTTGCTGAATCTGTCACACATTCTAAACCAGTTTTCACATTTACTTTTAAAAAAAATAATCATGAAATGAAATAATAAGAATAGATAAAAAGTAAAAATAATCCAAACAAAAAAGTTCACAGAACACACACAAATAACGTACAAAATATCCTATAGACAAAGAAAATGACAGAGAGATTGCTACACCCCATGCCCATGCTATGTGCCCTCATCACAAGATGACCATGATACGGTGAGAATGTTGCACATAGTACAAAGGAAAAGGTAAAAGACTTGGCAGAACAAAGGTGGATGGACCATGAAGAAAGACACTAGCCTGATGATGGAAGAGAAAAGAAAAAGCCAGGTTCCAAGTGTACAGCTAACTCTGCTTCTTGTTCCGAGACTACAAATGTCGAAGATCTATCTCTAAGGGCAACGCATTATGAAGGAAGATCCAAACAAATTTTTTAATTCATTTGCTACAGAGTAACCCAATCAACCACACGACTCATCTCATGACTAGTCCCTTGACACTAGACTACTAGTGTATATATTTAAGATCACAATTCCTTGTTAAGGCAGATTGCAGAATGGCACTTGCCCTAATACACTGTATTGCAGACTCTGAAATGCTTCATTTGCTAGTGCTAAAAGCCAATCACAGAGCAAACATAAAACATGGAAATATTTTGTATCAAAATCCAGTCCTGTGGAACAAAAATACAAGCAGTCCCAAATCAACTCGACCATAGAAATGCTGTGACTTCATATTCAATCTTTACAGGATCCTGTCAAGTTTTGTTAATGAAGACGGCACAGCAGGATCAACCAGACACACAAAAAAGAGAAACATCTTTCAGCTGCCAACCCTCCACCACACTCCACTGTTGTCAACAAAGTTTAACAGGAAAAGAAGCCAATAACAAGCAAAAACACAAAACTAGCTGCAAAATAATGCTTATTTAACAAATAACACAAAAGAGCAAACACGTCTTCCTCTGTTGTTATAAATAACAGACATAAAAATGCACTGAACACCACTCCCAGATGGCCATCAGCATGGGAAGGACAAGGCTAAACTTGCAGAAATCCCCGTGCCGAGTTGTTCAGGAGTTTTTCAGCCCTACCAAAGCATCATCCCAGGTGATTATGGCTCGCACCCACCAAGTCGGGCTGCGGTCTAGGCTACAGGGTTGCTTGTATAGACTGGGCAGTGGAGAGATGCTGCCTGACTTATTGGATTGAAATTTTTTTGCTCTTATCATGTCAGGCAAAGGTTTGAATTTAGGAGACAACATATGTCCCCATTGAGAGTTATCCTCCACATTTCGGGAAGAGCAAGCTCATATAGTAGGCATGACGCTAAACATGTGGCAAGTACACTTCAGTTTTTCAAGCTTCTGGGTAGTTCATGGCCGACGGGAGAGATAGGTGCTATACAACTTTCCTCTCTGGTATCTGGGTTCCTGAGGCCAGAATGCTGACATCCCCCAAGAGGTCTGCAAGCCCAAGTCCTAATGTTTCCACCATCCAGGGAGACCAATGACAAAATAGGAAAGTCGACCACAATAAGTCATTAATTTAATGTTAGCTTATAATGCACATGTCCGAAATTAAACCAAAACTCAAATGGTCGCTAAAAAAAACCCCACTGAACAAAACATGGCCACACAAATTACAGGAGATATGAACATACATGCATTCAGTGACAACAAATCACACACATAATACATTCACTGAAGTACATAAAGACAACATGCATGCCACACACACACACACACACACACACATAATACACAACACAACAAATATTCATGTCTATGTGTGCAAACATAAAAGATGCATAGCAGCAATATCCAATGGTGGAAAATGTCAAGGAATTAATAATCACTGTAAAAGTTTTAATGCTATGAACAGCAAAGCTTTTTTTTTAGGCTAGAAATGATAAAGGTGATAAAACTCAAGCAGCCAGAGGACTGACTTCTCCTAGCTATTTGTTAATGGAAGAGTCAGAAAAAAAATCTTTGTGTTTTCTGTGTATCTGACAACCCCCACCCAGCTTGTTTCTGGTGATCAGCCATCACTAAAGGGCGATGTTGAAGACACATGTCCCCACTTGAGAACTGATGAACAGGCATCACTGAATGGCAATGTTGAAGACAAACACAAGTCTTGTATGGTCCAACACAATCATATGCAACTGAAATATCACTTCAACGACAATGTACTCTGTAGAATGCCAGTGTGATTATCAGAGACATTATGCATTATGTATACATATGTACACAATGTTACTTGCTAAAAAAGGAAGCTTCCACAGAAATCAACCTTTGGCATCTTATTATAAGTGATAGAATTCCTCACTGGGCAGATGAACACACTCCTGCTAACAACCATAGCAGCCTCAATACACAAAGTCAAACTACTGTTAAAGTAACAAAAGACAGCTTCCATATGTTGTAACATTAAAATGCATTTGCTTAAAATCACAAAACAATCAAATAAACCAAATCTGAAGGTCCAAACAAACTTGGTCAACATTTTCAAATACACTGGTTACACTTGTACAAGCAAATTACCCTGGAGAACTAGAAAAGATGTGGCATACTTTTGCCCAAATACAACTTGAAAAAGATCAAATGACAAAACCTTATATGTTCCCAACAAGATTCACCCACAGCAGTTTTGAACAAATTATTTGAAAAAAAAATTCAAAAGCAAAACCTTTTAACCAAATTCACCATTTTGTTGGTGGTGGTGGTTTCATTCTTTTTTTTTCCTTTTTTTAAAAAAAAATCAGCAAGCCTTGACTTATGGATTACTTGGGCAACTATCATTTTGGCGTCATATACTGTACCATGTCAGACCATAACATCCACGGCAGTTAGTCAGCTCTGCCAGGCCGAGATTTTTTGTGGCTAATGCAGTAACAAGACCATCACGTGACGCCCACACTACTTCCGCCAGGGAAGAAGCCGGTGTAAACTTCCTGTGCCTCATTTTCAACCTCGCCTCCTGCCTAACAAGGACAGGTTTTTTGCTCTGTCTCGCTTATACATTCTGTCTTTGTAGAGATTGCTTGTGTGCTTGCCTTCGTTTGCTTGTCTATTGGGCTTACGTTAGACCATGGGTACCATTGCCGCGTGAGGCTTATGGATGGCGTTTTATTTCATTTTTTTCACGCTCTACGGCGTGACTGCTCACGATTTCTCTTCACTCCATTGTTCTCCATTCGGCCCTTACTCACCGGTTCTCTAACGCGTCCTCCCTGATAGTAACGGTTCCCCCTCTCTCTTTATTCTCTTCCCATTTCAATTGTTCTACTACTCCTGATCGTCTTTCTTACGATCGCTCGTCTAGTTCGGTCGATCGAACAGTGTTCAGGCCCAGGGTCGCTCAACACACACACCACCCCCCCTGGTCTGGCCTCATGAACATACGCCTTCCCTCCATTTCCAATCCCCCACAGGGTGAGCCCTTTTCCAAGGGGAGAGATGGCCTCCTGGGCTCAACTCTCTTCTCCATCTGGCCTTCCAATTTTCAGATAGGTAGTTCCTATCTCTCCTATCTTCTTGGTTAGGCTCTCCGCTGGGCAGATCAGCCTACGCCCAGGCGTGCAAGGATCTCCCCGTCTTATCTCCCAGGTCCATGAGGGCAGGGCGCTGGCCACTTCCACAGCGATCCAGCGCTGTCCTCTTGCACCACGTCCTGGAGGCAGCCTACTGGCATCCGGAAAAATCCCTTCATAAGCCTTTACTTTAGGGATGTCCGCATGACCAGGGCTGATGGTTCTAGGGACTTCTTTTGCGGCTAACGCAGCCAATATCTATTCCTCTGCTAACCCCAAGAACCAATAGGGCACTAAGCCCTCCTCCGATTCCTTTGAATTCTGCTATGGTCTGACGTGGTACAGTATATGACGCCAAAATGGGGAATTTAGTAATTTATACTCCCTGTTTGGCTAGTATACTTACCATGTCAGACTCTAATGCCCACCCTACCTTCCCCGCTAGCGCTATGGTTCTCGGGGTTACCTTGCGCATAGGCCTCGTTGAATAATATAATAATAATAATGAATATTTATATAGCGCCTATTCTCGGCTAGAGCCAAACTCTAAGCGCTTTACAATCAACACTCGTTTACACAACGGCTGCCTACCTGGGTAGTGCCGACTGAAGACCTGCCAGCTGGGCTTCATTCAGTCGTTTCACGTGTCATCCAGTCAGTATCGTTCAATATCGATCACTCATTTTCCTTGCTTCCTTATTCTTTCCATTTCTCAGCAGGGTGCATGCTATATAACGTGTCATCCATACCAACGGCCAAAACTGGCCCTCTCTTCCGAAAGTTGTGGGATTTTACGTGTGTGCAAGATGTTATGCGTGCGTTCACACACGGAACCTCGGTTTATAGTCTCATTCGAAGGACTGTATGGGAAATGAAGTCAAACCAATGTTAACTCCGAGGGAAAAATCCCCCTGTACCGAAAGCCCCGGCGAGGTTCCCCCCGAAACGCCCGCCCCAACCCCAGGATAACCCCGAAGTTAAGGGGTCACTTGGGCATTGTGCCCCCTCTACAACTTAGGTCAATAACTCCGGGGAAACAGAGAATTTCAAAACCGGCTTTCATCCCCTGCGAAAAAAAGTTTTTTTG
>CM031605.1:21940804-22164713 GCA_018398815.1 Conus ventricosus
GTGTGTACGTGCGTGCATGCGTTGTGTGCATGCCTGCACGCGCGCATGCCTGCTCTGTATGTTCACAATGGAGACATGATACACACTAGGCATTGTTTAACAAGCCACCAGAATGAAGTGGTTAACATCATGGGCCCCTGTCTAGTCATGGATTCAATTCCCATCAGAACCATTCATTTGTGGGATTTTACTGAAATCAGCATATTCATGATGACCATTGTCGGACAAATGTGGCGGCGCCCTCTGGAGCAAGAGCTGGATGGATCAGAACAGGCACTACTGAACACCACTGGAGGGACTCGGCAGCAGTGCAGTGTTTCCTCTGGCGAGTTGTCAAAGGACAACTCAACACTGACTGCTCCTTGTGGACTGCCAGCCCGGGGCTGTGGCAGTGGACAGCGAGCTGTAATGAGCAACACGAGTCAAGTGCCACAGCAGCAGCATGGAATATGAAACAGCAAAAAAAAAAAAAAAAAAGTACTGTTAAACAATGAAATCATGAACTTACAGTACTGATGCGCAGCTTGGTGATGTGATTAAGTACCTCTTCAGCAGTTGTTAGGCCTGCATTGTATTGGGCCAGTGGGTCTTCATCACTGAACGTCTCTTTGGCTGATGTAGCCTGCACATCATCCATCGTTACACATGAACCTTTTCAGCTGCTATAGCCTGCACACAATCCATCACTGAGCATCTGTAATGAATCTATTTAGCTAGTACTGCCTGCACACAACCATCATTGCACATCTGCAATGAATTTGTCTGGCTGCTATAGCCTGCACACAACCCATCCTGCACATCTGTAATGAATCTGGCTGCTATAGCCTGCATACAACCCATCCCTGTATATCTGTAATGAATTTGTCTGGCTGCTATAGCCTGCACACAACCCATCCCTGCACATCTGTAATGAATTTGTCTGGCTGCTATAGCCTGCACACAACCCATCACTGCACATCTGTAATGAATCTGGCTGCTATAGCCTGCACACAACCCATCATTGCACATCTGTAATGAATCTGGCTGCTATAGCCTGCACACAACCCATCATTGCACATCTGTAATGAATCTGGCTGCTATAGCCTGCACACAACCCATCACTGCACATCTGTAATGAATCTGGCTGCTATAGCCTGCACACAACCCATCATTGCACATCTGTAATGAATCTGTCTGGCTGCTATAGCCTGCACACAACCCATCACTGCACATCTGTAATGAATCTGTCTGGCTGCTATAGCCTGTACACAACCCATCCTGCACATCTGTAATGAATCTGGCTGCTATAGCCTGTACACAACCCATCCCTGCACATCTGTAATGAATCTGGCTGCTATGGCCTACACACCATACATCTCCACTCATTTATAGCCAACCTCTTTCTCTTTGTCTGCTATAGCCTGCACACTGCTAATCCTCTGTAATGAATCTTTTTGGTTGCTACAGACTGTACACCATCCATCACCACACATCTGTCATGAACCTCTCTTTGACTGCTATACCCTGTACACCATAAGTCACCACATGTCATCATTACACATCTGTCATCACCATACACCTTTAATGAATCTCTCTCGGGCTGCTATAGTCTGCCTACCATCCATTACCACACATCTGTCATCACCACACATCTGTAATGAATCTTTCTCGGGCTGCTATAGCCTGCCTATCATCCATTCCACACATCTGTCATCACCAACACATCTGTAATGAATCTCT
Source organism: Conus ventricosus (assembly GCA_018398815.1). Taxonomy (NCBI): domain Eukaryota; kingdom Metazoa; phylum Mollusca; class Gastropoda; order Neogastropoda; family Conidae; genus Conus; species Conus ventricosus. Next base: position 21,942,524 of record CM031605.1, read on the forward strand.
CTCAGGCTGCTTTACCTGCGACCATCTATTACCACACATCTGTCATCACCACACATCTGTTAATGAATCTCTCTTGGGCTGCTATACCCTGCCTACCATCCAGCACCATGCATCTGCCATCATCACCATCTGTCAACACTTCATATCCATCATTATCACATCTGTAATGAATCTCTCTTGGGCTGCTATAGCCTGCACACCATCCTGCATCACACATCTGTCATCCCATGCATTTGCCATTTCCTCATATATGTAATGTAGTAGTAGTAATAGGGACCGGTAATGAATCTCTGGCTGCTGCAGCCTGCATACCATTCATCAACACGCACCTGTTCATCAGCCCCACATCTTTCAACATCAGATGCCTGTAATGAATCTCTCTTTGGCTGCTATTGCCTGCACAATCCCCGTCACTGCAGATATGTTGTCAGTGTAAAAGACAGCCCTGTTCATCCCCCCAATTTCTTCTGCAGAAGATTTGGTAGCAAAAACCAGTAGATTAGTGTCCAAAATCAGTAGAATTACTGGAAATGTAAAATCGGCAAAATTGCATGACCGACATTATCTGCTCAAAGCACAACGACATGCATAACTAAACTATATCAGAACGCAAAATCAGCACCTCGACTGGACGAAGTTACGCACGGAAAGTCTTATTGTATTCTTTTTTGAATTTCTGCACTTTTTTTTTTTCTTCTTGATGGGGGCTGTCAGAATGACCTCCGAGTCCTCGTCATCCGTCTCGTGTTGACGACTCAAGGAGCTTGCTCGCGCTCTACCTGAAGCCTTTTTTTTTCTCTCGGCAGTGCCCGGATAACAATCGCGTTCAGTGTGCACACTTTGGCCAGTTCAAGGTTGAATCACTGTGTGCGACACAGAGGTAACCTACTTGCCATGTGCGGCAGAATGGGAAAGCGTGACAACTGAATGCAGCCACCTCCTCTCCAAAACAAGCCAGTTGTGACAAAATGTGTGCATCAGAAATCACCGAAACGGCACTGGCAAAAATCCGGGAGATCGCAGAAATGAACATTGGGAGATTCAAGCCCGTCGCGGGAGATCGTAAAATGACCTTTAAAATCGGGAGAATCTTCCGCAAAATCGGGAGGTGAACAGGTCTGAAAAGAGAGCCCACAGCTTACTGACTCTAAGCAATTCCAACCACAGCACAAAATGCTGCTAGCAGAGTATCCGATGCAGCGTTTGGAAAAAGTTTAGAACCATCTAGTTCAGGACAGGAATGTTCACTTGGTCTAAACCCACTTTCATTCCAGCTCTAAGACTACTAAACAATGGTTGCATGAAGGTTGGAAACAGCATACACACTGTTCAGGACTTTTGTAGAAAAACAAATGGCCAACACGCAGTGATGTCAATACACAGGAGACTTAACCCTCTTGACAGGCGAGAACCCGCTAGCGCCCAACCGGAAATCACACGGCCAAAACGCTGAGCAACTGCCAGCGCCCGGTAAAACACGTGGCAACAATGGGCGCCGCCATATTTCTCGTGGGAAAAGGAAGTCTCGCGGAACGTGACTTCCTTCTTCCTGTGGCCATTTACTTCCGTTTGCAAAAAACCGCGAGTCGATATGTGCCGTAGTTCTCGAGTTACGAATTTTTTAAGTTTTGTGGTCGAAATGCTGTTTTTTGCCATCGCTAACCTTGATTTCTGCCGTTCTATAACGAGATTTAGTGATGAAGATACTGTGATTTGTAGGATTTACGGCATAAGACTTAGTGAAAGTGCTGGGTAATGAAGCTTAGAGTGACTAGATTTCGACTGGGATGATGTTCCAGGTATGATTCGGAGAAAACGTTCTGAAGATTTTTTTTTTTTCCAGAGTAAATGGCTCATATGATATTTTTCAAACTTATGATATAGCAAAATATATATTCGTAGGAATTTTTAAAATGATTTTCATTTCACTTTTTCCCTTTTCCCTCTCTTTTAAATTAATTTTTAAATTGAGTAACCATGTTCAAATTACGGAGTTACTTACCTTGCCGATGGGTTTTCGGCGTAAACTAAGCTCAGGTAAGTGCATACTAAAGACGGTTAAGATGGGTACACGCACAGAGTTAACTCACAGTGTGTGTATGTATACCCACCTATGAACAACTCTCTCTGTGTATGTATCTGCAGTTTCTACATATACCAACGTTTAGCCCACTGTCTGTGTATGTACCCACCTTTAGTACACAGTCTCTATGTGTACCCACCTTTTGCTCACAGCATGTACCAAATTTAACCCACATGTGTACCCATCTTTTAATTTTTACTTTACTGTCTCTGTGTACACACCTTCAGCCCACTGTCTATGAGTACCCTCCTTTAGCTCACAGTATCTATTTTTTTTCAAATGTCTTGTTGTACTGACCTTAAGTCCAGAAACCATCAACAGACTGACCTTTTCCTCCAGGAATCTGCAGCACTGGTGGTTGAGGACATCAGCGAACTCGTGGTCGAAGGTGTCACCGCTGTACCACGAACCCCCTGTCACGGAGCTGTCTGGCTCCAGCTCGTACAGCATGTACACTTTTTTCTTGGCTGCCTGCAAAGTGGCAGCAGGGAAAATCAAGCCTGGGAACAACCTGTGCCCCGTGATAGAACAGCACACTGCCTGTGCTCAGTGTTCCAACAACCTGTGCCCTATGATAGAACAGCACACTGCCTGTCTCAGTTTTCCCAACAACCTGTGCCCTATGATAGAACAGCACACTGCCTGTGCTCAGTGTTCCCTTCAGCGGCTTTGGTCACTACTGGTTGGGTCTATTAAACTGTTACTGCCCCACATACACAATTGAACCTCTCAGTAAAGACCTTCTCAACAAAGACTCCATGCATCCTTGTTGTTTTGGTTAGACTTGTTCAGTTTCCCCAATCACTTTTGGGTCTATGTGTTTTCCTCAAAATTAATGGTCTCAAGTAAAAAAAAAAAACTCAATCCAGTTTTCACAAATGTCATCATGACAGGCATTTTGATAGTCCATAGACTCTAGCCATGAAGATATTACTGCATCTCATTTTTCCAAGTTGTTTTAGTTTTATCTTCAGCCCGCCACTCTTCCACCATTCTTTCTTTCCTGACCTGTGATCAAGACTTGTCCGGTAAGCCACCCCTCATAAGTCTGGCTGTGTATGGTGTTGGAAAACTGCTTCCATCAGTTGAGTGATTTTTCTCAAGGTTGGTGAGTGATGTTCTCACCAGTCGTGTATGGCCCACTCTCTCCCTTTTGTTGAGTCTCACACACACACACCCGCCAGACTTATGAGGTGGCTTACCCGACAAGTCTTGATCCCGGTCAGGGAAAGAAACTACAACAACTTGGAAAAAAAAAGCATCATGACAGGATTTTCCTCCAAATCAACACTCTCTCTCATGTAAGAATTTAATCCAGTCTTTACAGAGATCGTTATGACAGGATTTTCCTCCCAATGAACACTCTCTCATGTAAAAATTTTATCCAGTTTTCACTGAGGTCATTATGACAGGCTCTCTGTAAACGGACCTTGTTTGCCTCCTTTACGAGCATTATGCTAACACAATATGAGTAGTTCTTCAGTACTGTTGACAATTTTGGGGTCGGTCATAAAAGTGCCAAACTTAGCGTTATGTGTGACACGCGTGATGTCCCAAGTCCCAAAAAAAAAAATCGCTCGACAAAAGTTCGTCACTCGCGATTGCCACATGTTTTTTCCAGCACTATTTGCAACTAACAGTTTACAAAGGCACATACATAAGAAATTACATCAAAATACTTATTTCATTTGAAAGGAAAAGAAAAATCTTTTCACGCTGTCCTAAATGGATCACACATAACACCGAAACTTCGTATTTGAATTTTGAACGAACGAAAGCGCTTCGAGTTTCCGTGGCCGGTGGGGAGTAAAGTGTGTAAACATAAACCAATATCAGTGACGTAGTACGCAGAGAACTGTACAGGAAGTGAGAAATTGCACCTTAAAGGCGTGATGTCCCTTTCCCATGTCCGTGTATCACACGAGATACATGCGAGGCGCAAGTCAACTCGGCAAAGAAATCTTCAAAGTACTTCTTTCTGAATGGTCATCTGTGCCTGAGGTAAGTTCTTTTATATTCTTCACTGTTTAGTATATCATTTTGTTACAGTATAAAGTAGTAATACTCATCATTCATGCTGGCAACCATTCTGAATGTTTGAAGCGTGGTTTCGGGCCGATGTCCCCGTGGCGCAAACAAAACACAAATCTTGCAATTTTTAATGATTACTCGTGATCGTTAGCAATATTTCAACAGTGAATGTGTACTTCAGATACCTGATTGTATTTGAATTATTCTAGTAATTAATCTAATGTTTGAAACACAGTCTGGATTTTTAAAAAAAGACAATTGATTTTTATAGCTGCGTGTGATTCATGGGACAGTAAGTCCTACGAATCACATGTCCTGTATTTGCAATTGATAGCATTATTCATCAGACAGAAGCAATACTAATGTGTGGTACTAGTTTTAAATGCACTTCTCATAAATAATCCTGATATAATTTGATATGTCTGTCTTTCTTTGAGTTGGTAATGTGTAAGTTTCAGGCCAAAGCATCAGGTGTGAAACATGGGACGACTTGATCAGTTAATATGTTTTACCCATTTTGGTAAGAGGTGTTTCTAGAGAAGCTTTGTGTCCTTTCTTTAAAACTCAATAAGATCTACATAGTAATAACTGTTTAAATCACTATTATTAGAGTTTTAACTTTTTATTTTCTATTTGTTGACATTTGTTCATTTGTAATGGTTGCAGTCTTGGAATCAGATGAACTTGAAATCCAAGTCAAGTTCCTCAAAGCCGCGAACCACCATAATGTGTTCCCTGCAAACGTGGAATATACTGGGTGCCTCGTGAGGACGTCACATTTGTGGAGGTGCCAACAGTGACACATGCAACCTTTTTTTTTTTTTAAAGACACTTCAAACAAGACTGACAATCCTCATTCATTTTTTTGTGCATGTTTTTTCATATTGTGTCCTTTGTTTTCTTTCTTTTTATATCAGTTTTTCTGTCGTGTGTGTGTGTGTGTGTGTGTGTGTTTTGTGTGTGTGTGATACACAGTTTCTCATTTTATTCTTTGATGAAAACATTTGTCTTATCACATGCTCATCTGTGCCTCATCTCTAAAGCCATCAGAATTGTTAAAATTTTTAAAAAAATATCATTGTTTCTTTTATCTTGCTTTATTAAATAGCCAACACAAACAGTTTTGTGTTATGAGTGTTCTGTTTCTGTTTTTGTTGAGTCTTTTCGCCTGTCTTCTGCCAATGCTGTCCCACAAAACACTGTAACACTTTTTAAAAAAATAATGGTATTTCACTAAAAAGAGTGATCCGTCAGGATTTCAACTACTGGCATCTTATAATATTATTACAGCATATATTTGTAATTTAATTAAGTTAATGGTTGGTTGTGGGCTAGTGATATAAAAAAAAATTCTCTGAGGACTGTTACGTATGCTGTGATGTCCCAGGTTTTATGTTCCTAAAAATAGTTTGTCTTTATTCCAAATTATCATTTTTTAGATGTGCATGTTTTCTTTCAACATGTTAAGATGTAACAAAAACTGATTTGAATTAAACTATAATATTTATATATAGTTATATAGTGATTGTCCCAGCGATGCACACATCCACAGCTGACAGCACCCCCCATTCAATCTTTTTTTTCAGAAACACATTGTTGATACTGATATTTTCCTTTCAAAATGTGAAAATACATGTATCAAGCTACCAAAACACAGGTATCAGAATACTCCAAGCTGATGTATAATTTTTTGTCATTTTCCCACATTTGGTCACGAGTACTGGAGAACCACTCATATACAAATCTGGCATGCATACTCCAGTGAATATGTATATGTACATGACTTACTTGACTTATTCCCGTTGGCTCCTAGTGGAGCATAGGTCATCCACGAGCCTTTTCCATCTCTGCCTGTCCCGGGCGGCGACTTCCAGCTGGCCCCAGGAATAGCCCAGTCGAGTTGTCTCCACCTCCGTTGATCTTCTCCAGGTGGTGCGTGGTCGGCCTCTCTTGCGTCTTCCCTGTGGGTTCCATCGCAAGGCATGGCGGACAACGCTGGGTGCTGGTTTTCTGAGGGTATGGCCAAGCCAGCCCCACTTCCTGCGCTTAATTTGATCTTCAATGGGCTCTTGTCCGGCTCTTCTCCACAAGTCTTCATTTGTGACCATGTCCTGCCACCTGATGCGATAGATGTACTTCAAGCATCTGTTCACAAAGGTCTGCAGGCGGTGTGTCGATGGCTTGGTGGTGCGCCACGTTTCACAGGCATAGAGAAGCACAGACTTCACATTTGTGTTGAAGATGCGGATCTTGGTTTTTGCAGAGATGGTGTGTGAGGTCCAGACAGGTCGGAGCATCTTGAAAGCTGCGGATGCCTTGCCTATTCTTGTTTGGATGTCTTTGTCTGTGCCCCGTCCTTGCTGACAATGCTGCCGAGGTATGTGAAGCTGTCGACGTTCTCTAGGTCTTCTCTGTTGAGTACAATATTGTTGTCGTTGGCCTCATTGATCCTCATCACCCTGGTTTTTGCCTTACTGATCTTCAGTCCTGTTCGTGCGGCAGTACTGTCCAGGGCAGCGGTTTTCTCCTGCATGTGGCTGTGACGGTGGGACAGGAGGGCAACATCATCGGCAAAGTCAATGTCTTCCAGCTGGGAGGTCAGGGTCCACTGGATGCCTCGTTGATGGTCTTGTATCGTTCTTTCCATGATCCAGTCAATGGCAATCAGGAACAGGAACGGTGAGAGCAGGCAGCCCTGGCGAACGCCGCTCAAGATGTCAAATGGTTCCGTCAGGGATCCACCGTGTACTACTTGGCATGTTGATGGTTCATATGCTGCTCGGATGAGGTTGATGAACTTCTCTGGTACGCCATGGTGGGAAAGAAGCTTCCAGAGGGTTGGTCTGTCGATGCTATCAAAGGCCTTCTCGAAGTCGACGAAGGTGACATACAGGGGCGAGTTCCATTCCAGTGACTGCTCGATGATGATACGGAGAGCAGCTATCTGGTCTGTGCATGATCTTTCACTGCGGAATCCAGCCTGTTCTTTTCTCAGCCTCTTGTCGATGTTGTCTTTCAGCCGCTCGAGGATGATTCTGTTGAAGACCTTCCCGGGGATGCTGAGCAGTGTAATGCCTCTCCAGTTCTTGCACTCCTTTAGGTATATGTACATAATACACCTTTTTTCTTGATTTTTCCATTGGAGCATGCACGCTTAATAAATATCTCTCTATATATATACACAACTCTCATCATCATAAAAAACAATGAACACCACCACCAAAAGCGTAAATTAAACAAACTGTGAAAATATTGTCATAGAAATAATAATGCTAACAATACCCTCTGTCCTGCAAGAACAACACACACACACATACACACACACATATGCGCGCCACACACACACACACACACACACACACACGCACACACACACATTCGCGCACACAGACACATCCACGCACACACACCACAGAGAAAAGGACTTACGCTGACACACTGGACAGCTTTGATGAGCTTCTTGCTGACCATGGTCTTGAAGAGTTTGTTGAGCTGGGGGTTGGCCAGGTTGGTCTTTAGACGGATGTCCCTTAACCAGATCCCTGACAACATGCACCTAACCCTGACCTTACACTGACAACCTTTTATGTCCATAGCCACTTTCGTGTGTGTGTGTGTGTGTGTGTGTGTGTGTGTGTGTGTGTGTGTGTGTGTGTGCATGCGTGCGTTGTGTGTGTGCAAGTGTGTGTGTGACAACAGGTCTATATGATAATTATGAAAGTCACTGGCGGACAAGTTGTCCTCAATTTTTCAACCTGTATTACTTTTTTTATTTTTCAATTGCAGATAAAAGTCACTTTTCCGCACAGATCTAAAACAATCACTTTTTGACCAATTTGGGGTCACGCTTAAATTTAAGCATAAAAACCATGCAGCTCACAGTTTTTCGCTTTCCATCCACGGGGAATAACAGCCAGCCCCCTTGCCTCCTAAAACCCCCCAATTTCCCTTTGAAAACCCCTTCCTTGCCCCTTCTTCCCACTCATTTAAACTGCAAAACGGGGGGCAACTTTCGTGCAAACCCCACTGACAGTGACAAGGGATCTCCCACACTGGTTTTTTTGGGAAGACACTGCTTTCTATACGCTGCTCCAATTGTAAGTTCTTTCCCAGAAAGAGAAAAAACTTGTGTGGGGAACAACGTGCAAAATTTTTTAAAAAGGGCCCTTTCCCTCTCAAAACCTAAAACCTTTTTCTGTAAATTTACCCAATTCAAAAATGAAAATGATTTTTCTGATAAAAAAAGCATTCTGCAAAAGGCAAAATTTTCCCTGTATACATTATCATAAAAAAAAAAAAGTAAAAACCCCTCTTTTGGTGAAATTGTTGAAAAAAGGGTTAAAGGTCAGCACCGCCCCCCGGTGTATCAAGGACCCCATATGGTAATTTATTAAGTCTTTTTTAAAGTTTTTTGCTTTTTTTTTATATTTTTGAGCTAAAAAATGTATGATACAACCAATATAAAGGAAAACCCATGTTATTTTTTTCTTTTTTATGCATTTTTAAACTGTATTTTTTCATTTTGGAGTTTGGAGATGAGGAATCTTTCTTAATTTTTTTTGTTTTAAACCCCGGGGGAAAGACTTGTAAATACGGGTTGTATGTAAATCAGTTGTTTTTATTGCAAGGTTTGAAATAAAGGGGATATTTATTCATTCCAACTGATATTGTGTTTAATATTACAGTTACAAATCTTTGGTCTCGCGTTTAACCAGGGCCCACCACCCCGCATGTAACAAGGACACCCCCATTTCTTCAAGCAATTCTTAAAAGGAAAAAAGCACCACAGCAATACAGTTCCAACAATGTTTTATTTCCTCCATTTTTCACCCAGTTTTCAAAAATTCCCGGGAAAACCCCTTTTCACTTTCCAGTCTCGAAAGAATTGGGAAACATGGAAAACAATTTTAAATTTCCCCCTGTCTTGAGGATCTTTTTTTGTAGCCCCACGGGGTTTTTGGAACATCAGCGGGATGGGTTGGGAAAAATTTTGGGGGCCCTTCCAGGCGGGCCACAAGAAATTGACAGTCAGTGGTCTGTGCTTGGGCCACACCTGGGGAAAGGGGAAAAAAACTTGGGGGCTTGCTGAGAAATTTGGGAGTTCTTTTCTTCTTTTTTGTGTGTGTTAAAGTCATAAATTTCCGGGCATTTTATTATCTAAAAAGCATTATTTCATTTTTATATGCTAACCAAAACTGGATAGAACTTTTTTCTTTGAAAATTGGTTTATTTTAGCAAATACGGGCCCAAACAATGATTCCCCTGCACTAAAAAAATTTCCCTAAATAGAACTTTTCATGGTTACATCTTTTAAACAATAACTGCAATGTAAAAAGGGAAAGCGCAAAATTTAAAAGCCAAAATTCCACGGGAAACTCACTTTTATTTTTTTTAAGCACTAACAAAAATTTAACATTATTAGGTACCGCACAATAAAAATTTTCCTTTTCATCCAGTCTTTAAAACTATGTAGCCAATCTCATGTGTAAGGGAGACGCCATCTCACATGGTGTCCCCGGTTTCGTTTGGGGATGTAGAAAAACTTTCACTTTAATTTCGAACATACACAAAAATTAAAAATAACTTTTTTAACGTCATTTTTTTACGTAAACCCCCGCTAAAAACGTTTATAAAAAAGTTATTTATTTTTTTTTTGTTTTCAAAGTAAGACATTTGATACCCAACTTTTCACAACGTATCGATGACGTCGCCCAAAAGGGGTTTTTCAATACCGCAGGGCCTTTCACGGTTTTCTTCAAACTACCCTAATAAAAACAACTTTTGGGGCAAACATTAAATTTGACTTTATAAAAAGACTTTACAATATTAGTGCAAACAAACAGTTATTGTATGGTAAACACCCAATTTAAATCGAACTTAATATGGTAAAATCCCGAAAAAAAAGGGAAATGCCTTTGGTGAAAGCGTTCCATTTTCCCGCATGGGGTTCAGGCACATTTAGGGGACAAAGCAGAAAAATTTTTCCCGAAAAACCCACAAAATTTTCGATCTATTAAAAATATGAAAAAACAATCCCCCCGGATTAAAACTATGGAAATTGGGATTTGCAAATAAATAAAACTTACCCCCAGTTTTTTGGGGAAGGGCACTGTCGATCCAAAACTTTAAAAATGACGACTCGTGGGGGGGACACCACACACATTTTTTGGGATTTCGCCCCGGCTCGTCCAAAAAGGGGTCAACGGTGGGAACACAGAAAGCATTTAACCCCCCCCCCATCATAGTTACTCCCAAAAAAAGGGTTTTTTTCCGTGAAAGTAGCCCCCCATACAAGTATTTGGGGGATCTCTTTAGTATGGGGCGAAAGGGGGCCCAGGGGCACCGATCGGAAATAATACGTTTTTGTGTAATTATCAGATTTTTGGCGTACACAAACAAAGAATTTTGGGCTGCAAAAAAATTTAAAACTCTCTAAAAAATTTTGGGTTTTGGGTAGCTAAAGAAAATTTGCAAAATTTTATCGCTCCGCCATTTGTTTTGCCTGAAGGGAAATCGGAACCTGCATACGCTCGAGCCCGGGTTTTTCCACTTTTTTGTCGTTTTCTCCAAAAGTAAAAAGGGTTTAAAACGGGGCCCCCGTTTCTTTTCAAATGAAAAATATACAAAAGCTTTTATCCTTTAACCCTTTTTTTTTAAAACCGTCAAAACTTTGGGCGGGCCAGATTGATATTATTTTTTTTGTAATGGGGTTTTTTCGATTTTCACAAAATGGCTGCTTTAACAAACCCCCAAAAATTTTGGGCCCCCAAAAAATTGGGGAAAAAATTTAAACGGGGACGAAAAGAAGCCAACACTGCTCATGCGGGTTTTATACAGGCATTTTGTAATTGGAATGCATTAGGGGCAATTTAAACATTTTTTAAATTTAAAATTTGTCGGGCTTTGACATGGGCCACCCCCGCGTGGTAAAACGTTTCGGAGAAGGGAACCCAAAATTAAAATATGGGTTTTCCCCGTTTCATTTTTTCTTACATCTGGGGGTTTTGGGGGCTTTTTTCCTAAATCATGTTGTCCCTTGGGGCTAAAATTATACTTTCTTCTGGTTTTTTGGGGCTATATTATCCCATACACTGTGTTTTGGGGGTTTTATTATACTTACATCTGTGTGCTTGGGAATTTATAAAATAAATCTGGGTGCTTGGGGCTATAATACTTTAAATCTGTGTTTTTGGGGGCTTTATGATACTTTACCCCTGGGGTGTTTGGGGTATATGATACATACTCTGTTTTTTGGGGGGCCATATGATACATACATCGGTGGCTTGGGGTATTTTTAAACATACCCTGTGTGTTGGGGGCTATATGATACATACACCCTTGTGTTTGGGCTATATGATCCCTACATCGGTGGTTTGGGGCTATAGGGATACAACATCTGTGTTTTTGGGGGCTTTATTTAATACATCTGTGTTTTTGGGGCTATATTATCCCTACACTGTGTTTTGGGGCAATATTATACATACATCTGTGGTTTTTGGGGCATATTATAAATCATCTGGGGTGTTTTGGGGCCATATGATACATAACTGTGTTTTTGGGGGCTTTTTTTCCCTGTGTGTTTTACATGTTTTGGGACTTTTTTCCCGAATGTGTCCCAGTTTTTGGGGGTTTAAATTTTTTGACTTTTTTGGTTTTTTTTAGGGAAAGCAAGCATGTGTGGGAGGGGGGGCCCCAAACCCAATGACATGTAGGCGGGGATGTCAAAATTTTTTATGTATGTATGTTTAGTTTGTATTTTATGTAGTATGAAAGTAAAAATATTTTTTAAAATAATATATATATTTTATATTTTAATCTGTATATCTCTATTTTATATATTATATAAATAGAGTGGGGAAACAGAAAGGGTTTAAAAATTTGCAGACACAGAGGGAAGTTTTTATCGTGAACAAATCAAAAACCCTTTAGAAACACCCTGCAGCACGGGAGGGAAAAAAAAAAAACCCAAAAAAAAAAACAAAAACAACAACAACAACACAAGCCATAAAATTTTATATTTATATAAAACTGGCACACAACCCCCTACACCCCATGACCGCACCCCCACGGGGAAAAGTTTTGTAGGGGTTTTAACTTTGGGGTTTTTTTTTGTTTTTTAAAGAACACTGTGGGTTTAAACACTTTTTTTTAAAAAAAAACCCCTGATCCTTATCACATTCCTCTCCCCTTTTTATAAATTTTTTAAGCAATTTTTTAATTTAGGGCCCCCTCACCAAGGGTTTCCCTTTTAAAACAGAAATGCTCAATAGTCAGCAACAAATTAAAAGAAATATAAACTTGAAAATGGGCTGGTTTCTAAAAATTTCATTTTTCATGTTTTTTGCCCCGTTTTAGGGTTCCCCCAGACAACTGCAAACACAAACTAAAAAGGGAAAAAACCCAAAATTCCCGGGCCCTTTTCCCCTTTAAAAAAAAAATTTACTAAAGTAAAAAAAATTTTACCAAGGAATTCCCCTAATATATTAAAAACAAAATAAACAATAAGGGAAAAGGGGCCCCTTTTGTAGGCCCCTCCCCATTAAAATTTTGTTTATTTTTCAACCCAATTTTCTGACTTACCTGGTGTGTTTGGGGGGCATTTTCTTTTATCAAATTTTTGTTTGATAGGGTTTTATTTACGGGCATTTGGGGGTTTTATTTTTCTACACTTCTTGAGCAACCACTCCCCAAAATTTTTTTTCCTCAATGCAGTCATTTCAAAGGGTCCTTTAAAATACATATACAAGAAGACATTAATTACACATCTATGGTTTATAAAAAAACTTTTGTAGAGAAGTTATCTGCTTACACTTTGTTCAGTGGTTTTTCCCTTTTTTTTTTTATTCCCGCCCAATTTTTTAACTGAAACCAAATGGTTTTTTCTAAAATTAAAAAGGAAAATTTTAGGGCCCGTTGAAGGTGCAGGCAGGAAAAGGCAGAGGGAAAAAAAAAATGAATGCACAGACAAGGCTAAAGGCAAATTTGGGGACGAGTCGGTGAAAAAGAGTTCAATTGAAGGTAGCCTTTTCAGTGTGAAAGGGTCCAAACAGTTCCTTTCCTACCTAGAACTTTAAAAGAATACTGACCAAAGTCAAAGGGCTGTTTACCCTTTTTTGCCAGCGTTGGCGAAACCTGGTAACTATTTCTCCGCACTCCCCTCCTTTGGGCACCTCTCCCCCCTCTTTAAAAAAAAAACACAAAACACATACAAAACCCCAACACCAAGGGAGGGGCACAAAAAGGACCGCTTTCACTCACACACACAACAACACAATTTATCTAAAATTTTGCCAAATTTTTATCTTTCTTAACAAATCATGTGCTTTTAAACAGCAAAACGGCATAGCTTTTGTTGTAAAAGCCCGCAACCCGTAAATGCAGTAAATGAAAAAAAACAGCACAAATATTTTCAGTAAACATTAGCTGTGCTTTAATCCATTCTGAGGCCTGTTCCCCATGGGGAAAAATGAAAAAACAAAATTCTTTTGGGGCAGGAAAAAGAATTTTAAAACACCCCCCAAGGGGGGGGTTTAAAAAAAAAAAAAAGATTTTATGAGGGCTTAGGGGAAATAAACAAATTTAAGTAGCACAACAGCAAACAAACAAAAATCAAAACAAAAAAAAAAACCCCAAATTTAAAAAATGAAACTCCAAAATATAAATAATTTTGGGAAAACCCTTGGGTGGGAGGCAGCAGCTTTTTCACCTCCACTGAGGCCCTTGATTTTAGATGAGGGGCCCAAAAGATTGTCTTTTTCCCGTGGGAGGGTTCCCCTTCAGTTTTTGGGTTTAAAATTGAAAGGGGGTTTTTGAATTGGGCAGTGGGCACTGACTTTTTTTAAAAGCCCCCCTAGGTAAGATATTCCAGGGAAAGGGTTTAACCAAGAATGAATTTTTTTTTTTCCCCATATTGGGAAACTTTTTTTTCGTCCAATACAAAAACACATAGCCTTTTTGCATTTTCAAAAGGGGTTGGGGGTTAAAAAAAGCTGGGCCCTTTTTCCCGCCCCCTCCCTACCAGTCACAATTTTTTGAAACACAGTGTTGTTCTACCGAAAAAACTGAATCAGAGGCCTCCTCCCTATGATCTTTAAACTATTTTTTCTCGTTCCCTTTTTCCCAAACCCTTTGGCATTTATGGGAAAAAAGTGGTAAGAAAACCCTACTGTTTAACTTTCGATTTTTATCCCTTTTGTAAAGCCCCCCCCTGTTGTCCAAAGAAGGGGCCAGAGCCAGGGGACTTTTGAGCTGAAAGCCCCTTTCCCCGCTTTGGGAAAATTTTAAATTTAAACAGCAACCAAAATAACCCAAAAAACCCTGATTTATGCCCCTTTCCCCCGGGGCAGAAAGCAATGTTCTACAAGGATTAAAATTGGGCCCGTTTAAGGGAAATGCCTTTTAAAACCCCCCCCAAGCAAGGGGGCCCGTTTCTCCCATTAGGGAAAAACTGAGCCCAAAAAACTTTTTTGATAGACCTTCCCTCTCAATCCCCCTTATTTCATTCCTATCCATGACAGGGCCCACCACACCAAATGGGCAGGTCTGAAGAAGACCATAAGAAAAGAAGAAAACAGAAAAGAAGATGAAGGAAATAAAAAAATAGAAAAAGATTTAAAAAAGGCAAAAGTTTTTAAAAAGAAAAAAAAGTTTTTCTTTTTTCAGGGCCCTCAACCGGGACCCCCAACCTGTCCCGACATGGGAAACCCCCCTCCCACCCCATTGTGCTTAGGGCCCAAAAAACAAAAAGGGTTTTTGGATCAAGCCTGGAAACATTTTGGAAAACTAGGCTTCCATCCCAAATATGACGTGCCCCCGTCACAGAGCCTACGGGATCACTGCACCAGACATGCCCCCCTTTTACCATGACAAAGTCGCAGCCCCTGGAGGGGAATTTTCAAACCCGGGTTTCACACAAAATATAAGGCTGAAAAAAAGAACTCCACCCCAAATCAGCCACAAAGAAACAAAATAGGTGGGAGGAAAGAAGAAAAAGAAGAAGGGGGGGGAAAGGGGGGAAAAGGGGGGAGAGAAGGGAAAAAAAAAGAGAGAGAGAGAAGAGAGAGAGAGAGAGAAGAGAGAGGAAAAAAAACTTTAAAACCAAAGTTTTAATTCCCGGGTAAAAAAGGATATATACGCAAACAGCTTCTTCAAGCCCTCGAAAAAAAAAAACTCCCTTTGGAGAGAGACTGACAAAACAGAGAGAGAGAGAGAGGGGGAGAGAAAGGGGGAATTTGGGTGAGAGAGGGAACAATGTTCTCCCACCTCTGTCGTGTGTCTAACACACCGCATACACAACACACACAGACATACAAACCGAAAAGTAAAAAGTCAAAAGAGTTTGGGCAGGGGGGAAACCCCCACCCCCCTCTTGCATAAGCATTTCCCCCCACAAGTTGATAAAAAAACCCTGGTTTCCCCCTGGACACTTGTTTTGTCTGGTTTGCCAAAAGGGTTTTTTTCTCACTTTTATCAGGGGGCAAAAACTAAAACCTCACAAAATTCCAAACCTTTTCATACGGGATCTGACAAACACTCCGCCAAAAATTTTGTCCCAGTCCCCTTTAAAGGGTTTTCCAGTTAACTGACCCCAGTTCCCCAAACCCCAAAAAGCCAACATGCTGAAAACAGTGACCATCTCCCTTGCAATCTGCACAGGGGGCTATCATCAGTGCCCACTGTTTTCAAAACCTACAAACAAAAAAAGATCACAGAAAAACCCTCACCTGCTGGGAGTTTAAGTATCCTGGAGACGATACCGTTAAACCCCCTCTTTTTCCCCGAATCTTCTTTTTTGAACACTTTGATGCGCCCCTGCCATTTATACAGAAAGCTATTTTTGGCACATGTCAAACTCTTTTTTCCGGGGGAAAATTTGGGGGAGGGTTTGGGGGAAAGTGGGGTTGGGGGGGGAGGGACTAGGAAGTGGAAAAGACTTTAAAAAACACAGAAAAACAAACGGGACAGAAAAAATCATACAGAGCCCCGGAAAAGAGCTTTCACGAAAATGGGAAGCTGGGCTTTTAATCAAAAAAAAGGAACCGAAGTGACTGTTTTTTAAATTTTTTATAAACAAACAACAAAACAAAACAAAACCAACAGAAGGGTTTAAAAAAAAATTAATTTTTCCACGCCACGTCAGCTTCAGAAAGCCCACCAATTTTATACCTACATAACATTAGTTCACACAACTTTAAGAACCTCAAAAAACACTTCAAGTTTTTCTAATCCAGTCCCGCAAAAAATTTTTTGAAGTAAAAAAAAATTGTTCTTGTTCTCAGAAAAATACCACAAAACTTCAAGGTTAAAACTATGATAGACAAAAATGGCTGTGTGGGTGCTGCCCCCCAAAAGAAACCCCCACCACCAAACCCAAAAAAGAGGGGCACTCACAGCAAAATGACCCAGTTTTAAATTTCCGCAAACCCCAAAACCCACAACCAAATTTTTTCCCATTTCCCTCAGGGGCTGGGGGGAAAACCTAAGGGGGCATTTGATCAGCCCCAAAAAACCCCGACCATTCGTGTCAAAGGGCCGATCCCAAAATTTGAGTAGGAACCAAGGGGTTTTAAGGGGTAGGGGGGGTTTTTTTAAAAAATTTTTTAAGTGGGCTTGGCTGCACCTTATGTGTAGCCAGGGCTGGCTTACGCCGGGGGGGGACAGGGTTGCCCGTGGTAGCCTCCCAGCAGATCCACGCATAGCTATTTAGCTTTATTCAAATTACTGTTGTTGTGTAGTGAGAGTGTGAATGGTTGGGTTTTTTTTTGCTTTCAACCCAAACCCGGCAGAGTAATCAACCTGATGATTGTGGCCGCTCAACGGAGATTGATGATGATGATGTTTTTCATCAACCATCTGCGAATCATCAATAAAATATATTTCATTAATTCTTCTTTATGCTTTATAGTTGCCCAGCTATCAGTTTGTCCACAAACCAAAAAAAAACATTAAAACAGAAATAAACTTCATCAATATTTCTGACCAGCAATTCAATGTTTACAACCAAAATGTGAACATTCATATTTAAACAAAGCATTAAATTTGTTAAACAGTATCTGTATGCATATACAGTCTGTGTACACACTCTGGCGGTAAAAATGTCTTCATTAGGTGTGCATGGGTGTGTATCGGGGTGGAACCCCTCCATAAGGAAAAAAGAGGAAACAGTCTAAGGGGGTTGGGGGCATCCCCACCCCCGGAAATTTTGGGTTGTACATTCAATTCTACGCAACTGGTGCTTCTGAGACTGAAATTAACAATTTTAAAGGAAAAAAACCCAACCTTTTTTTTTTTTTTTTTTTACAAAAAAAAGCTATACTTACTGTCTTTCACAACTTGGACCAATGTAGATGAGAGTTCCTTTCAACCTAATAGCACACAAAATTAATGCATGATGTCCAGCTGCACATTGGAAGCTGGACTCTTGCATTAATTATATGTGCCATTAGGTTAAAAAGGAATTTACTCATCTACACTTGGTCCAATTTGGGAAAAAGGGACAGTATTTTATAGTTGAAAAATTTTCTCCGCATAAAAACAACGTCTTTCGACGTGTCGCCATTTTGAAGATCGCAAAACCGGCAGGAGAAAGTTACCAAGTTAACTGCGAATTCAAGTGTTTAAGATTTCGTATAGTTTGTAGATAATGACACCAATTTTTTTTGAAGTCATAAATCATAGATCGCTCCCGCGGAACTGACACGCTGTTACGCGGAATGAAAAAGGATCTACTGTGGAAATCCGTGATCCGAGGAAAAATCCCACCCCTGGGTGTATAGATTGTATGCAAACGCACATGTGATATGTGTGTGTATGTGTGGAGTGTGCGCGTGCATGCCTGCTTCAGTGCTTGCATGCTGCGTGTGTGTGTGTGTGTGTGTTGTGTGGTGTGTGTGTGTGTGTGTGGTGTGTGTGTGTTGTGTGTGTGCAGTGTGTAATCACATAGACATTCGCAATTTGCATACACGTATGATGCAGTACAGTATCAATGTCTTGTTTTAGTTTAAGTAAACTGGTGACCTACACACAGACAGACACTCCTAAGCCTTGATTTAATCAATATCATTAAACAAGACATGCCTTTCGCAAGGTTTTATGATGGAACTTTACCAAGGTTTATAACTTTGAGTCAGGAAAGTAACAGAAAGTAATGACAAAATTTAGCAAAACAAGATACAGATAACTATACAGATAACTACAAATGTACATTCAAATGGCAGGAGTTACCTAATCAAAAGTCTGTGGCAGAAATTCATGCATGCCATGTTGTATGTGTCTTTATTACATGCATGTTCACAGGTAAAGCATTTGGAACGCTAGATTTACAATTTAAATTCCATTTAAAACAAAAAAAGTATTTTGTAAAATGTCCTTGTATGTTCTTGTTTTGCACACGCATAAGCATTACATTAGTCAACCTCCCCCCCCCCCCCCCCCCCCCCCCCCCCCCCCCCCCCCCCCCCCCCCCCCCCCCCCCCCCCCCCCCCCCCCCACTGTCCTATGAACTTGAAAGCACTATGCAGGCTATTTGAATTTCAGAAAGTTCAGTATACGACAGTCAGAATTATGGTTGCTAAATGTGTGTCCTCCCATCATAACAATTTCAAATATAAGACAAACACTTACAGCCTTCAGCAACATATTCAGAGCAGTGACACACTGAGCTGAGGACGCCTGGGGTATCGCTGTCCTCATCATTTCTCCATTGATGCCTCTTGGATTCTCCTCACACAGAGCCACAATCCTGCAGACAGTAAGCATGCATGACGGACAGTCCATGAAGCTGATCCGTTGTTAATGTTTGATCAACTGATGTAAAGTAGTGAAAAATTTAGCAGTACCATCTCTTCTACCAGATCTGTCAAAGATGGATTTTAATCAATGGCCAATTCCATATTATATATGAAATAGGATAAAAATGAAAGGAGGATGAGGAAGGGAGAGAGAAAGAGAGAGAGAGAGAGGGGGGGGGGGGGGACAAAGGGAGAGAGAGAAATGTGTGTATGCCTGTGTGCCTCTGAGTATGTGTGTGTTTGTGGGGGACAGAGGGGGGGGGGGGGGGGGAGAGAGGGGGAGAGAGAGAGAGAGAGAGAGAGAGAGAGGGAGAGAGGGAGAGGAGAGATAGAAAGAGACAGACCATGACAGATGTAATTCGTTTGCCACTAAGGAGAGAAATATGGATGATTTTTTTCATAAAATCAGTCATTTTCTTACCAATCCTCTCACTGTGCCTTTTTCAATGTCTTGTAACTAGCACATGGGCACACTGTTTCTTCTTACTGTAACCTACAAAACCAAGGTAATCTTTGATATTTGTTTTACATACCATTGTCTGTTTTACTCAGATAAAGATGTGCCCAGGTCAACATGGTGCATTCTAGAAAGATGAGCATGGGGGAAGAAAAAGGGGGATGAACAGAAAGAGATCACTGGCTCAGTTTCAACAGTGTCTGAGTCTTCGCTATCACAGTAACAATGTGTCAAATATGACCAGCCTTGTGACAAAGATGAGGACTGAATTCAGTGTTTTTGTTGTAAAAATTGGTTCCATAATTCTTGTGCTGGTCTCTCTGAAGAGGTCTTTATAATCCTGAGTCTACCCAGTCTACAATGGGTTTGTGATCAATGTATCAAAGGGGAGAAAGACCTTTGTCCAATGTGCAGTAGAAGTTAGATATGATGATGTCCATGCTCACGCAGCTAACCCCTAGACTAGAAAGTCTAGACTCCAAGTTGAACATGAATACACAAGCAAAATAGAAGACATGTTTGATAAGAAGTTGGCAATGGATGATGAGAGAGAGAGAGGGAGAAAAACAAGATGCGAAGCATATAAACGTACTCCAGTTTTCCAAACCGCTGATAAATCGGCCAAGTGCTTTGTGAGATAAGAAATAAAGGCAAAATAATGGTTTTAACGGTTATTTAACCGATGTACACTTTTGAAACTGGTATTTTAGTCCTCACTGGGCTAAAGCCTGTGTACATACCAAATTTCATCCAAATCGGACAATATGTCAAGAATAATGGTTTTTAACGGTCAGATTTTGAAACACTACATGGAAGTGCCATTTGTGTGTGATAACCTTTCTATATATACAAAATTTCATTAAAACCCACCAATATATACAAAATAACGGCCAAAATAACGGTTTTAACGGTTATATAACCTATATACACTTTTGAAACCAGTATTTTAGTCCTCACTGGGCTAAAGCCTGTGTACATACCAAATTTCATCCAAATCGGACAATATGTCAAGAATAATGGTTTTTAACGGTCAGATTTTGAAACACTATATAGAAGTGCCATTTGTGTGTGATAACCTTTCTATATACCAAATTTCATTAAAATCCACCTATATATAAGAAATAACGGCAGAATAACGGTTTTTTAACGGATGTTTAATCCATTTTCAGCATTACATCACTTACATATGGACAGAGGCTCCAATTTGTCACAAGATCATCCAAACCGCTTATAAACTGGCCCCAAGTACTTTCTGAGATATTCCATAAAGAAGAAAAACCGTTACAGGCCGTTATAACCATTAGTAACGGCTATAACGGGGCAAACTAAAACATCAGGCATCATCTGTGACCCAAAATGAACATATCTGCTAATTTTCACATCAGGCATCATCTGTGACCCAAAATGAACATATCTGCTAATTTTCATAAAAGTCGGCCAAGTACTTTCTGAGATATTCCTTAAAGAAGAAAAACCGTTACAGGCCGTTACAGCCGTTAGTAACGGTTAAAACGGTAAAGTGAAACATCGGGCATTATTCGTGACCCACAATGAACATACCTACAAATTTTCAGAAAGATCGGCCAAGTACTTTCTGAGATATTCCATAAAGAAGAAAAACCGTTACAGGCCGTTAGTAACGGCTATAACGAGGTAAACTAAAACTCGGGCATCATCCGTGACCCATAATGAACGTAACTGCTCATTTTTACAAAGATCGGCCAAGTACTTTGAGATATTCGTGAAGACGAAAAACCGTTGCAGGCCGTTACAGCCGTTAGTAACGGCTATAGCGGTAAACTAAAACATCGGGCATCATCCGTGGCCCATAATGAACATACCTACAAATTTTCAGAAAGATCGGCCAGTAGTTTTGTCTGGAGCGAGTGGAACACATTTTGACCACGGACACACAGACACACACACACACACACACAGCATTTCTTCGTTCCCATTCTAAAGTACTCCCTGTTCTACAAGAACTGGGAGTACAAAAAAATGGGGGAAAAGCATACTGATAAGTGATACTGAGCTTAACAGAGTGCTCCAAATCTTCAGTGGATGAAAAAAAAGTGTGATGATTTGGAGCTGGCAAAAAAACTTATGTGTAAAATTGTGGAACTGTCAGAAGGGGAACTGAAGAGCCTGTCCATCTTGGGAGAGGAGGAGGAAACAGGCCACGGAGGATGCTGAAGCTGACTATCAGCAATGAAACAAAAGAGGGAGGGAGGGAGAGGGAGGGGAGGAGAGAGAGAGAGAGAGAGAGAGGAGAGAGAGAGAGAGAGAGAGAGAGAGAGAGAGAGAGAGTTTAGAAAAGGCCTCAAAACTGAATGGAAGTCAGAGCGAACGATGGAGAAAAAAAAATCTATATAACTGCTCACAACTCAAAAGGAAAGAGAACATTTGAAATCGTTATGGACGGAGAAAAAGATAAGAACAAAAATGTAATTTTTTTAGAAACAAAAAAAACAAAAAAAAAACCTCTTCATAACATACTTACTGATTACTTCCATTGGTATTGTTCATACTCATAGCAGCCTAGAGAGTTTCTTTAATCAGAGATGTTAGGTCCTGGGTCATATTGATTGTGTAAACCTGGTATGATTGGTAAAACCAAAACGATGTCCAAATGGAAAGGGCAAACTAATGTACACAATTGAACAGTCAATTAAAGGATACAAAATTTCAAAAGAGGTGTGATAATGCTCACTGGAACTCACTAAATGCAATTCATCAATGTAAAGACTTTGATATTTTTAATATGAATTTTGAAGAGTGTTTAGTTCAACTTTAAAGCAATGAAAGCGTCAATCATGAAAATGTTTTAATTGGTTGTGTGTACAAGAGCATCAGTTCCAGCAATGAAATACAGATAAACTGTACCATGTCTTAAAAATCAAACTGAAATATCAAAATATGACAAAGTGAGATTTTACATTTCGTACATTAAATTCTATTTCCCAATCATTTGTCCACTTAACCAAATTGTCGTTACAGGTGTATAACTTACAATTTGCCTTCATCTTTGAGAATGCTGCAAAATGATTTTAGTATCATCAGCAAAACTTTCATAAAGCAGTTTACAGCATCAGACATATCGTTTATAAGTTTTATATAAAAAGAGTAGGTCCCAAAATACTCGCATGAGGAACACCACTGGTAACATAGACTCTCACATTTCTTCAGCAGTTCTAACAAAACAAAACAACTTTCAATCCAGGCAAAAAATTTATTTTAACGCTCTTTCATTACATACTAATGTGGAACCTTGCCAAATGCATTTTGGAGATCCAAGTATACAACATCAAATAGGGTTTAATCATCCAGCATAATCATCCATTTATTTACTGTACTCAGTATTTTTATGTTGTACCTGGATTTGCAAGATGTAAGTCCAAACTTGGAGTTAGACAGTCAGTTATTTGAATCAAATGTTTATTTGGTTCATCCCTGATTAAGCTTTCACAAACTTTGCAAACAACTGATGTGAGGTTTACTGGGTCTATAACTGCCAGGTTCATTTTCATTTCCTTTTAAAAAAAAGTTTGGCTTGAGTTTAGCTAACTTCCAGCTGTCAGATAACACATCATCTCTCGTCAAACAAAACACTTAAACCAATAAAACAAAATGTCAAACTTCCCTCAATACTCATGGATCTCCACATGGAAGTATTCCATCAGGACCAGATGATTGTATTCACTAATTCAGAATAGCTAACTTACTCTTTCATTCTTTTTTCCATTAAAATCTTATCCATACGTTTTATAAGATGTGGCCCTTCATTACAATTTTCAGCTGTGAAATAATTAATAATTACTGATAATTACTGATTATGTCGGCTTTTTCCTTAATACTATCAGTCTGCCTGAGAAAGTGTTCAATCATGCATTTATACGAGGTTGCCAACTAAATTCCCTCAATGGGTTTAATCCTGGAAGAGACATATGTACAGCAACTTTTTCTATCAGTTTTAAAATTTCTCATTAATTTTCTTTCTATTTCTTTGTTGCTTTCCACGTTGCTCATTTGACTGATTTCTTGCATGAGCATAAGTGATTTAGGTTTCTTTACTTCAAATTGTTTGTACATCTTAAAGCATGATCCTTAGCTCTCATCTCATGAAATATTGTGTACGAAACACTCTTTTCTGGAAAGAATTTCTTAGCAACAAAAAGCAAAACAAAAACAAACTGAAAAGTGTTTATTTAAATTCTCCTCCATCAAACTTTTTATTTTTCTCATTGTTTCTAAGCATTCGGTTACCACCAAGTTGCCTTTAAGTATTTCACTGCAGTCAACATTAATCTAAAAACTAGAGCCAACGATCATCAAAGACTATCTCAAAACATCAAAGTCTCCTTGATCATAATTTTTTTTTTCTTTTTTCTTTTCATGATTCACATGACAACCCGTTGGTTCTCTGGAAAGCACTTAATCAGCTTCTGACATCTGGGTTATGGTAGCTTTTACCTACTGGGTATGGGAGGAGAGGGATAAGAGAGACTGAGAGCATCCTGGCTATCTTCGCACAATACTAGACCAAAAATACCAACTTGCTGTAAACCTCTGTAATGAGTCTGCTCCGTTACCTTTGGAGGAGAAATATTTCAGTCTTGAAAAAAAAAATTGCACATGAATGATGATCCCATTGCTTGGTGCACACATCTACCAAATCTATTTCTTGGTAATTTAAGTCTCTGACGATGTTTAAACGATTTCAACGCCCAACGTGAATTAAACATGAATTAATAACAATAATAAAATATATGAATTTGGTGGATAAAGAAGACTGAGCTAGTCTACAACTGGACCAACATACACACACACACACAAAAAAGAAAATAATAGATGGGGCGTAAAAAGCCTAAATAGGCTAAGTTGGTTTAATACAAGAGGACCTCAAGTCACTGGAGTCATGGGCAGACAAATGGGGCATGCGGTTCAATGCCTCAAAATGTTACGCCATGAGCATTGCACAATCCTCTACCTCCTTCTACTTCTACTCCCTAAATAATACCATCCTGCAGCAAGTCCCTCATAACCCACACCTCGGCACCCAATTCCCTGCCGACCTCAAATGGTCTTAACACATCACCTCCATCACAAAGAAGGCCAATAGCACGTTAGGATTTCTCCGGCGGAATCTCAGGCACAGCCCTACCTCCTGCTGAACAAATGCCTACCTCGCACTCGTACACCCTGTCCTGGAGTATGCAGCAATCATTTGGGATCCGCACATGCAGCAAGAACATGCTGGAGCACGTACAAAGAAATGCAGTGCGCTTCATAGCAAAGGACTACCACTCCACCACGCCAGGCTTCATAACGGGTCTGCTGTGAAAAACATGCGCTCACTACACTCCAGGAACGGCAGCTTCAACTACGTCTAGGATTCTTTTACAAGGTGGTTGTGGGTCTGGTGCCAGCGATCACCCCTAGTGACTTCATCACACCTCAGAAACCAGGACGACGCATCGCTCCACCAGAGACAACAGTACCTATCTGACACAAAACCCTGTGGAGAACTACATACGAAACAATGATAGGTGCTACTGCGTTCCTGAATCACACACCGATCAGTACCGCAACTCATACTTCCCAAAGACAATAACTGAGTGGAACCACCTCGACAATAACATCGTCCACCAAAAGTCAGTCGACAGCTTCAAGTCGGCTCTGGCAAAAGCCAGAAGCTGATAATATCATCACGCTGCGCACCCCCCACCAGTAAATGGATGTTTTAGCGATGTACCAATCCAGATCCAGATCGCCCCAAATCCTGATCCTGATCGTGTTTGAAAGTGATCTGATCATCTTCCTTCTTCTTCCTAAAATACTGATTCACTCAAAAATGAGTAGGTCACCGGCGCGCATGTTAAAAAGTAAAAATAAAATAACATAAAATAGTGCGACTCAGACTGTTGGTCCCTGGAGCAAATTTGGCAACAAGGGGTCGCACTCGATATTCAAGAAGTTAAAAGCAATGGCCAAATTCAGGCCAAGATAACAGTAAAATATCTGGGGAAGTTAAAATAGAAAATCGTCAATATGCAGATCTCAAAACTGTCGATCGTATCAATTTGTTTTTTAAATGAGACTGCATTTGTGGCAATCTTGATGGCACCCGGCAGTGAGTTCCACAGCCGTACAGAACTAGGATAAAATGAATGTAAGTGGCTGTCAATATTTGATGCAGGTATGGTATAACATTGACGCCACCTTTGTGCTACTTTTATTCAATACTAGTTGTTCCATTGGAATATCAATTAGTTTAGCTCTGCCTTTGAAGAAGATGTTAAGTTTGATAAAAGCTCTTCTCTCTTCTAAGGGTTTCCATTCTAATTTTCTCATGTTCTTCCTAGTATTCCCCTTTTCTCTGATGTGGTTCCCTGTTACGAACAGTGCTGCTCTCTTCTGAATCTTTTCGATGTTATCAATGTCCTTTAGATGGTATGGATCCCAAACTGAGCAACCATATTCCAGTACTGGTCTAACCAGTGTTTTTGTAGCAGTCGTCTTTAACCTTTTGGGGGCAGTCATTGATATTCCTGTATAAGAAAGCTAAGATGTTATTTGCTTTCTTACATACTAAATTGTAATGTTCTTTCCATTTGAGACGACTGTCTATAATCACGCCTAAATATTTTGCAGCATTGATTTCTTTAAGAATAGTATTATGAATAGAATATTCTGATCTAGTTGGTGAGCGTTTGTTACATATACGCAACACTTGGCACTTTTGGGGATGAAATTCCATTTTCCAGGTTCTTTCCCACTCTTGTAAAGCGTTTAGATCTTCTTGTAGAATGCGTGTATCATTCTTGCTTCTGATTGTTCTATATACTAAGCTGTCATCTGCAAAAAGCCTTATAGTAGTTCCAGGAGAGAGATTTCTACTTATGTCATTTATATAAATTAAGAAAAACAAGGGCCCCAGAACAGTTCCCTGTGGTACACTCACAAGATGGTTTACAATGGGATGACGACCCTTCCACAATAACTTTCTGCGTTCTCCAACGAGGAATGATCTAGCCCATTTTAGCAAAGAACCACCAATGCCGATGTGTTCTAATTTAAGCAGCAGGCCCTCATGGTCAACCTTATCAAAGGCTTTAGAAAAGTCTTAATAAAACTGCATCTATTTGCTGTCTGTTGTTAAGACAGTTATTAAAATCATTGAGAGTTGTTATAAGTTGAGTCTCACAACTCCTTCGCTGTCTAAAACCATGCTGGGCGTTATCTAAAAAGTCATATTTGTCAAGATGGTCCATTATGCTACTATATATTATGTGTTCAAGTAGTTTTTGCTGATATGGATGTAAGAGATACAGGTCTATAGTTCTCTGCTTTTGTTTTGTCACCCTTTTTGAATAAGGGAACATGCTCGCATCTCGCCACTCATCAGGTATTACTCCCTGGTCCAGTGAAGCTTGGTAAAGTAGTTGGTATACCTCACTCAATTCATTGGCACATAATTTTAAGAGCTCGCCAGGAACGCCATCAGGACCAGTAGCTTTGTTTTCATTGATGTTGGTCAGTAACTTAAATACCCTGCTTTGTTTACTTTGATGTTTGCATTTCAGGGAGTTTATCATCATCCTTTAGTCTAACGTTAATTAAAGGCTTGGGATTTGAGAAAACTGAACAAAACTGCTTGTTTAGTAAATTTGCTTTCCCTTCAGGGTCCTGTATTAGGTTATTCTGGTTGTTTCTCAGGTCTGGAATCCCAATGTTGTCCTGTCTCTTACTCCTTATGTAAGACCATAATTCTTGTTTTGATGATCACCTTCTGAAATCACTGAATTAACATAATTGGAGTGAGCAAGCCTACATTCTCTTGACACCTTCTCTTAATATGTTTTATACCTAACCAGTAATCTTTCTGAATTAGGGTGAAGTTTCATCTTCTTAAAGAAACGATGTTTCCTTCTCAACAAACATTTAGTTTTTGTAGTAATCCATGGCTGGTGGTTCTTGCTTGAAGTTATTTTAGTAGGTATGTTGTCATCCATAATAAATTCCAAGTTAGTTTTATACACTTCCAAAGGTCACTGACATTATCTTTAACACTATGGGACCTCAGAAAAAGACGACTGAAATCATGAGTATCCTGCGCAATTTTGGTAAGTCTGCTTGGTTCCAGAGTCTGATGGTACGTTTAGGGGGTTTTCTTCGAAAAGGTTGAAAGTTGCTCTCTAAGAGAATTATGTCATGATCACCCAGGCCTGCAATTAATTCCTGATTGCCTAAAGCGCCTGGACAATTGGTTAAAAATAAATCCAGGAATGCCTTACCACGATGTTGGTGTTTCAACTGACTGCACTAATCCAAGGTCTTTGGTGGTATCAAAAAACTGAGTATTAATATTTTTACTGTATTGATTACTAAGTATGGCATCTTCGCGCCAATCAATATCTGGTAAATTAAAGTCTCCACCAATCCATAATATTGCCTTCCTATTGGCCAAAACAATGTCAGAAATGTCTCTGTAAATAGACGAACATACATTTTCATCTGAGTCTGGAGGTCTGTAAACTGATCCAACAATGACAGGTCTCTTATTCTTAAAATTAATCAAGCTTTCACTGTTTTTGCTTGACATAAAAACTCACTGGCCAAGTTCTTCCTAATGGCAATCGAGACTCCCCCACCTCTTTTTCCAAGTCTGCCCAAGTCTGTCCTTTCTATAAATATCAAAATCCTCCATTAGAAGTTCACTGCTGGATGTTCCAGTTTCTAGCCAAGTTTCTGTTCCAATGTTATCAATGTTTTTTTCGGTGACTAAATTACTGAGTTCTTCCTTTTTCTTGATAAGAGATTGAAAGTTTACGACTATGCATTTAAGTTTATCTTTTTCTCTTAATTATTTGGAGTTCAGTTGCACTTTATGATTTGGGATTTTATCAGTTTTAGAATCAGGGTGGGATGCAAACTTAGGACAAAATCTCAAGTTTTCTTTTGGGGATCGGTCTGGCGAGATAGGGTCAAAACGGTTTGCTTTCTGAGCTGCAGTCTTCAATAGAATCTTAAAAAGTCTCGAACTAAAGTTTGGAAGCCCGCAGGTAAAACAAGTCCAGGATATCACTATTGCATAATGCTTCATAAACTGCTGAGTTTAATAACATACATTTAGTGTGATACCATGTATTGCAGACGTCACAGGCAACTGCTTTATGTTTCCATGTGACTCTCAAATTGCAAACTCCGCATGGATATTTTACTTTGGTGGACGGACCAGGATTGAGTTCAATGTCTCCCGATAGCAGGATAAGGCTTAAAAGCATGATTTAACTCCTCTATGTCTAACTCTTTTATTCAAACAATTCCTTATCACTGTACTATTTCTGATGTTAATTGAAATCAGGGGTTCAAATCTGGGCCTAGTAATAGACGTGAGAACAGTACTCGGCACAGTGTACACAGGAGGCTAACATGGTTCAGGTTGCACAAAGTTTTATAACCTGCAAAAATGGAACTAAAGGCGTCTACATCTACATCTAAAATTTCAAAATTAAACTGAGTGCTAGGGATATTGTTGTTCCTGTCACATGTGGAAACAGCAAGGAGAAGTAGAAAACTTTTAACGAAGCCGAGGACCTACTAGATAGCAACCTAATCAGTAGACGGCAACACGGTTTCATCAAAGGACGCTCATGCATAACCCAGCTTCTGGAAACCCTGGATATCTGGACAGAGACTTTGGATGCTGGAGGTGGCATAGATACCATATACATGGATTTCATGAAGGCTTTTGACAGCGTACCGCATCGCCGATTGATAGCTAAAGTTGAAGCCCATGGAATTAAGGGTAAAGTCCTTCAGTGGATCCAAGATTTCCTGACCAACAGAGTGCAGTGCGTCAATATTAACGAACAAGGTCAGGCCAAGCAGATGTGACCAGCGGCATCCCACAGGGCAGTGTGTTAGGACCTGTTCTTTTTCTATTGTACATCAACGATTTGCCACGACACGTCCAGAGTCATTTGAGCTTTTTGCTGATGATACAAAAATCTTTGCCCGAAATGACAATAATGACGCACAGCAAACTCTCCAAGAAGATCTTAACTGACTCCAGAGGTGGTCAACTGATTGGCAACTAAAGTTCCACCCTCAAAAATGCAGTGTGATTAGGCTTGGTAACCCCAGAATAGAGGCAACATACTGTATGAACAGCAAAAACTCTGAGGGTGAGGACTGTACTATTAGACTGGAAGAGAATGAAGTAGAGCGGGACTTGGGAGTGTTGGTAGACAGGGACCTTAGTTTCAAGAACCAGGTGGCACAAGCAGTTAGCAAAGGCCAATAGAATCCTTGGGGTCATCAGAAGGTCCTTTGGTCACCTTACACCAGAAACCTTTGTCCAACTCTACAAGTCCCTTGTGAGGCCAATTCTGGAGTACGGTCACGCAGTATGGCAGCCAAGATTCAAAACCCTGTGTGCGGATCTGGAGGATGTCCAAAGGCGATAAGATAAGATAAGATAATGTTGCTTATAGCCCAGCCGACCGCAGAGGGCCACATCAGGGCTGTCAACCACGTTAAAATCAACTCACCAGTCATTAAAAAAAAAAAAAAAAAAAAAAAAACCCCACACTTTCACACATCTCGTTAAATGACATCGTCTACAAACGCACCAGAAACTTTGTTAAAAATCTTTCTTCCGTAAAATCTTAAATCAGATGAAAAATGTTAATTTCTCTCAAAAACTTAAGGATCACGTCAGGCGGGACATCCCTGAACAGGATCTTCATGGACTCCGCTGTAAAATGTTTGTGTCTCACATCGTGCAAGTCCCAACACTCTAAAAGAACATGTTTCATTGTGAGTGGCGCATGACATGGAATGCACCACGGAGCTTCTTCACTCTTTAAAAGGTAAGAATGGGTAAAATACGAATGGCCGGTGTGCAGCCGGCACAGAACCGTTTCCTCTTTACGACCACCCGACGTAGATGGGAGGAAGTCATTAAGGTTTGGACGGATCTGAAAGAGTTTGTTATTCGTCTGTGTGTTCCAATCCTCCTGCCAGAGGTCTCTCACATAATCGTTAATTTTGGGTTTCACATCTGAGCAGGGGATATTAAGTGTTGGACAGTTTCTCTCTTGTGGCGTTCTTGGCTAAACGATCAACCATTTCGTTCCCGCCGATGCCAAAACATGGCCAGGAACCCAAGCAAGAGTAATGTTGTAACCGTCCGCCTTCAACTTGCTAAAAGTTCAAAAAAAAGTAAAAGTTCTGGATGCTGAAGGTTGCGGCCAGCTATGGCTCCAAAGCTGACAGCGAATCCGACAGAAACCAGAAAGTCCCTCCTCGAAGAATGGGAGATTATCTTCAAAGCCAGTACTAGAGCAGTAAGTTCAGCAGAATAGACAGAAGCATCTGAATGTATATGTTCCAACAATATCTGAGAAGGACCCCCAGGGCAGTAGGCTGCACAGGCCACTCCATCCTCAGACTTGGAACCGTCAGTGAAAACTTTTTGATAGGATGGGAATTTGGAACAGAGCTCGGCATACAAAGCCTTGTACGCCAGAGAGCTGGTAGAACTCCTTACGGAAAGCTGCGAGATCGAAACGAATCTCTGGTGTGAAAAAGGTCCATGGAGGTTGATCCGGAAACTTGGAAAAATCGGAAACTACTCCCAGTTCTATACCTGCATTCCGCACGTGAGGCTGCATACGAAGCCCAAACGGCGGAATACATTTCGGGTTATTTTCAAACTTACTTTGGAACGGAGGGTCAAAAACACAGTCATAGGCAGGATTCTGCGGTTCTGAGAACAGTCGGATGTAATAATTCAAAGACAGTTTCAGCCTGCGGTTGGACAACGAAGGTTCGCCCGCCTCTGCGTACAGGCTGTACACAGGGGTGGTGCGGAACGCTCCAAGACAGAGACGAAGCCCTTGATGGTGGATAGGTCCAAAAGTTTGAGGTAAGGGGGTCTTGCGGAGCCATAGACAGCACAACCATAGTCCATTTTTAGAACGGACCAGGGCTCTGTAGGGGTTTGCAGCAAAGTTTTCTTATCAGCGCCCCAGTCTGTGTGCGCTACGACCCGCAGAATATTCAGAGCTTTCTGGCAAGAAGTTTTGAGGTTTTTGATGTGGCTGAGAAAGTTAAGTTTCTGGTCAAAAATGATCCCAGAATTTTGGCCTCTTTAACAGCTGGAATGGGAGATTTCCCGACGTGAAGTTCAGGATCTGGAAAAAATGACGGAAATTATGGAAGTGAATACACTGGTTTTTGTAGCAGAAAAGGTGAACCGTTTTCATCCGCCCACTGATGGATTTTATCTACGCAAAGCTGGAGCCTGCGCTGGACACTCGGGTACAGGCTTCCAGTTGCGTAGACAGCAAAATCATCCACAAACAATGAGCAGTCTGAACCCTGCTGAACTGATTTCACAATGTTGTTGATTTTAATACTAAAGAGGGCAGGAGACAGTATGCTCCCCTGGGGAACACCCAACTCCTGCTCGTGACATCAGAGAGAGTGGTGCCAAACCCGGACCTGAAACTGTCGGTCTGCCAAAAAATTTTGAATAAAAAGCGGAAGATGACCTCGAAAACCCAGATCGTGGAGATCATGAAGTATCCCCGACTTCCAGGTGGTATCGTAGGCCTTCTCCAAGTCGAAGAAAATTGCCACTGCATGCTGTCTGTTTAAAAAAGCGTTCCTAAGTGTAGATTCCAGACGAATCAAATGGTCAACTGTACTACGATGTTTGCGGAAACCACACTGTTCTTTCGCCAAAAAGGCCATCGGTTTCGAGTTTCCACATGAGCCTAGCATTGACCATTTTTTCCATCAATTTACAGACAAGCTGGTCAAAGCTATGGGACGGTAGTTAGATGGATTAGAAAGATCTTTTCCAGGTTGGGGATGGGAATAATGAGGGCTTTCCGCCAAGATGGTGGAAAGCAACCTGTAGTCCACACGTGGTTGTATACCTGTAACAGGATGTTCAGACCTTCTTGCGGAAGAGTTTCAATAGTTGATAATGAATGTCATCTATACCTGGAGAGGAATCGCTGCAAGAGAGTAAGGCAGATTTCAGCTCGTTTAATGTGAAAGGAAGATTGTAGTCTTCCATGTTGTCGGATGAAAAGTTGCAGGATGATTTTTCTTTTAGGGCTTTGTTTTTGACAAAAGTGACTGTTTTATTAGAAGAGGAGGAATTCTTTCAATGGTTGAAGCAAGCAGATTAGCAACTGCTTTCTTCTCTGTTATTAAAGAATCCGAAAACTTGAGATGGTTCACAGTGGGACAGGTGTTCTTCCCTTTGATTTTCTTAATGATGTTCCACACTTTTTTCTTAGAAGTTTTGGATGTCAGCCTGGAGCAGAAGCTTCTCCAGGCCCGACGTTTATGATTTTAAAAGTGTGTCTTGATTTAGCACGGAGTTTTTGATGGGCTCGAGCGTTGGGACCCGAAGGTCGATGGTATACCTGACGCTGAGCCCGTTTTCGGACTTTGGAAATTTGTTGGCAATCTGAATCAAACCAGGGTGTTTTTGGCATTTGAAGTTTGTCGGAAGACACTGGAATACAGGCTTTAGCACATTTAATCATAGTATTAGTCAGAGATTCTGCTGGGTCCGGACTCTGAAGAAAATCAGTGTCCTGGAACTCCTTAGAAACAGTGGCTGCAAATAGATCCCAGTTTGCTTTCTTATAATTTAGATGCTGAGAGACAGAGATGTGTTCATTTAAATTTACAGGTTGTAGGAGGACAGGGAAATGGTCACTTCCGTGCAGATCGTCATGGACAGACCACTCATAGTCCAGGACCAGCGAGGGGTCACAAACCGACAAATCTAAACACGAAAGTGAACCTGAGGAAGAGTGGAGATAAGTTGCAGATCCCTCATTCAGACAACACAAATCCAAGTCTGAAAGGACATCTTCAATCAGCAGACCTCTGGGTGACGTACCGGCACTACCCCAAAGAGGATTGTGACCGTTAAAAGTCACCCAACAGCAAAAAAGGTCGAGGAAGTTCTTCTATCAGACTGACAAGGTCCTGACGACAAACCGGGACAGAAGGTGAGAGATAAAGGGAACAGATTGTCACAGTCTTGTGGAGAGTGACTCTCGCAGCTACAGCCTGAAGGGAGGTAGACAGAGTGACAGGATATACAACAAAGTTTTGTGTAGGAGAAGGGCAACACCGCCCGACAGTCCCAACGTGGATGGTTGTGGCAGGTTTCGAAAGAATATTAAAGCCAGAAAGAGTAAAGGTCTTCTGGCTTTGAATTTGGGTTTCCTGAAGAGCCACGACGGAAGGTTTTAGAGATTGACACAGAAGCTGCAGCTCCTCAAAGTTGGAATTTAGTCCAGGATATTCCAATGGAATATTGTACTATCCATGGTGCAGAGGCGAAAAGCAGAGAAATCAGGTCATCTCCTCTTCAACGTCCGCTTCTAATGGAGCGAATTTATTTTGTAGTTTTCACTGGACTGTCGTGGTCTTTGGACCTGCTGGCAGACTTGCCCGCAGGTGACAAAGGCCTGGAGTTTGGAGATGGTGGAGGTCTGGATTTGGGAGATGGTGGAGGTTTCTTCTCATCTCCACCATCTCCACACTGGGTTGAACTCCCCTTTCCCGCATGGGCACTGGACAGAGGAATTCGAGTTGCGGGTGCTGGTTTTTTAATCTGCCCCGCAGCAGATGTTGTAGACTGCTGGGCAGTCTGAGGGGTGGCGGATTTTTTGCCTCCACCAGGGGCATTCACTGTGGGTTGGGAGGTGGTGGACCCGCTTCCACCAAAGCTTATCTGTCTTCCTGCAAAGTTTTAGAGAAAGTAAAATCGTCAGTCTGGCAGCAGACTGAACGTGTCGATACTTTTTTTACCGCCGAAGCGTATGAAGATGCTGTTGGCGTCCTGACTGCCAACAACTTGCCTGCGGGCTTCAAAAAACGAGATCTTCTTTTCTGTTTTTACCTTTTGGATGGTTGACTCTTGTTTCCAGACAGGGCCAGTTGCGTGAAGAGGAGGGTGGTCGCCACCGCAGTTTGCACAATGCGCCGGGTCTTTACACGGCCCATCATGGGTTGCCTTGCAACAAACCCACACACCTCCTTTCCCAGAACAGCGGTCTCTGACATGACCAAACTTCTGGCATTTGAAGCAACGCATTGGAGACGGAACATACATTTGTATACGGACATTCAGATATCCCACCCTTGATGACAGGAGGCAGCACAGGATTGCAGAATGTCAGAAAGAGGGTGTTGGTGTCCCCTCTTTCTGCACCTTTTTCACTGTCACCCTATGCACCTCTGTCACACCCTGGGATGCCAGTTCCGCTTTGATCTCTGCCTCTGAGACTCCTCTAAGATCTGGGGATCGAATGACTCCCTTAGAGGAATTCAGCTGTTTATGGGGTCACCCGGATCTCTCGGTCTACAAGCTTTGTAGCTTTCAGCAGCTGCACTGATTGTTTTTTACTTTTAACACTGGATGAGAAAGGTGCCGTTTCTGAGTCGCTTTATGGATGTGGGTCTCCTGCAATACCTTGGAAGCCCTTCTGTATTGCAAACGGGCTTAGTGCAGAAAGAGGTTTGTCCTGCTCCTTACTTTCCATGATCAACCAAGAAGACCAAAATCCTGACAACTGCCTTGTTTCATTTTCAGAATCAGAGTCTCCATCGGACTCCTGTGACGACCTTTGCGAAAATGACGGAACTTTTCTTTTTTGGGGGGATGATGTTTAATGGAAGTCATATTTATAGGCAAAAATTTCATCTCTCCCCTTACCCACCCACCTTGGAGTCAACTAAGGGGCCAGGGGCCAAGAATCACTATCTTGACCCCTTCCAGGCTTCGGAGAGACATACAACAGACAAAAACCTACCAACCCTATCCCCCTGATCATGCTCAACCCCCCGGAACAGAGAGCTGAGCACTGCAGGGGTTACCTTGGCCAGCCGGAGAAATGCCCGTTTTGACCCAGCCCCAAGAAGGGGAGCCGATTATTTCAAACCCGGGCCAAAGTGTACTCCCTGTCTAGGAGAGGTCCGAGCCAAAGTGATGTGTTGAGAGCGCTGGCCCTCTCAATCACCAGGATCTCATTCCCCTCCGCACGGTCGCACCGCACGGCAAACGCGCGGATCTAAGGAGACACAGAGAGAAAAGGAGTGTGGAAAAGAAGACTTGAAGGGAGACGAAGATAGAAAAGGGCCAAATAAGGGAGGCAGAAAACAAGAAAAGGAGAAAGGCGGGTTACTCTTAGTCAGGATCCTCACCCTTAGCCTATCTGACATGGGAAGCCCACAGGGGCATCAACTCCTTACCACGTTACGCTTAGGCAAACAGCATCTGCCCTCTCAGGCCTAGAAGCAGTATGAAAAAAAAAGCCTATCCCAGTATTGATGCCCCCGCCAGCAGAGCCTAAGGGATCACTGGACCACGCAAACCCTCCGACCACGACAAGGTCGCAACCCCCGGAAGGGGTCCAAAGGCGAGCAACAAAACTCATTGGCCCCCTGAAAGAAAAAGCATATCCAGAGCGCCTGGCAGTACTTAAGCTGCCAAGCCTGGAACACCGCAGAAATAGAGGCGACATGAATTGACACTTTCAAGTTCGTGCATGGTTTATATGAATACAGACAGACCTCAGTTCCAGCTCCACCTAGGTAAGACACAAGAGGGAACTCTCTAAAACTTGAGAAAGGACATTGCAGATAATGTGCGTTCCAACTTCTTTGGCAGCGAGTGGTGTCCACATGGAACAGTCTTCCAGATAGTGTTGTGACGGCCCCGAGCATTAGTGCTTTTAAAAGAAGACTGGATGCCCACTGGAAAGTTTGCCGAACAAATTACCCCAGCTGTTACAACTAGACTGCTTTTGCCATGCCACGCACGCAAGTCTAGTTTGAACAGGAGTGGTGAACAGGCTTAAAAAGGCCTCAAACACCCAATACATCAAGTATCAAGTAAGTATCAAGGAACAACACGCCGGTAGCCATCTTGAAAAGCCAAGTCAGAAAGACTCACCTTTCCTGAAAGGGTTTAAAACACAATTTCGTTAAAAAAAAAAATAAAAAAAAGCGTTATTTAATGTTTAGTTGTCTACATCCTGGCCATTGTTACCTTGCCTCCATGTCCTCATCCAACCCAGGCTCTCTCTTAACATTCACTTGTGAAGCAGATGCCATGCTGTTCTGTCAAGTTTGTTTAACAGATTAGCAACACATTTATTGCATGAGGCAGCACAAACCGGAAGGAAACAAATTCAGCCCACCAAATACACGAAACTACCGGAAAAGCAAAAACAACAAACAAACAAAAAAACTGCTGAGCAGGCTCCACACGCAAACACGTGGCCAGCACTGCTCATCCATAGCAAGAAGAGTCGTCCATTCAGCAACTGACCCAGATCTATTGCCGCACCCAATAC
Source organism: Conus ventricosus (assembly GCA_018398815.1). Taxonomy (NCBI): domain Eukaryota; kingdom Metazoa; phylum Mollusca; class Gastropoda; order Neogastropoda; family Conidae; genus Conus; species Conus ventricosus. Next base: position 21,979,286 of record CM031605.1, read on the forward strand.
CGACAACAGGCATTCTTTCCCAATACCATCAGGGACTGGAATGACCTGACTGAGGCAGTAGTATCAGCCAAAACCCTCGACACATTCGTGTCAAGGGTCCGATCAAATTGGAGTAGGAACCAGAGTAGGGATATAGGGATAGGTGGGGGGTTTTTTGGTTTTTTTTTTATAGGCCTAGTGGGCTTGGCTGCACCTTATGTGTAGCCAGGGCTGGCTTACCCCCGAGGGGGGACAGGGTGACCGTGGTAGCTGCCAGCAGATCCACGCATAGCTATTTTAGCTTTATTCAAATTACTGTCTGTTGTATAGTGAGAGTGTGAACGCGGTGTTTTTTTGTTGTTGTTTTTTTTTTTTTTGCGTCAACCCCAAAGCGGCAGAGTAATCAACCTGATGATTGTGGCCGCTCAACGGATGATGATGATGTAGTATTGGAAACAATCATAAAGTCCTGCTTCAGACACCCAGCTGACATCTTCATTTAGAAGTTGTTGGTTTAGAATAAATTAAACGTTGTATCTGCAGAGCCCGGCAGCTCTAGACGAAGCAGCGCCAAGCTTCCATAAACTGAAGCTGAATACACTGTAGAGCAGAACAAGAAAAGCACAATCGGCTATACTGTTTATTATTAAGATCATCAATAACCAGTCGACATCCAGCCTGAGCATTACGTTCCTCTCAATCCCAGTCACGGTCAAACTCGCTTCGTCAAATCATATGCTAAACTAATTGATATTCCAATGGAACAACTAGTATTGAATAAAAGTAGCACCAGGAGTGGCGGTCAATGCTATACCATACCAGCATCAAATGTTGACAGCCACTTACATTCATTTTATCCAAGTTCTGTACGGCTGTGGAACTCACTGCCGGGTGACATCAAGATTGCCACAAATGCAGTCTCATTATAAATTTAAAAAATTGATACGACAGTTTTGAGAGCTGCATATTGACGATTTTCTATTTTAACTTCCCCAGATATTTTACTGTTACCTGGGCCTGAATTTGGCCATTGCTTTTAACTTCTTGAATATCGAGTGCGACCCTTGTTGCCAAATTTGCTCCAGGGGCCAACAGTCTGAGTCACACTATTTTATGTTATTTTATTTTACGTTTCAACATGCGCGCCGGTGACCTACTCGTTTTTGAGTAAACCAGTATTTTAGGAAGAAGAAGAAGAAGAAGATATGTGCAAACTCTTCCCAACCTCAGCGAGAACAAACGTTATGCGTCCCAAGCTGCCAATGACTGACGTGGTGGAACTCACTGGGCAACTTGATGAGGGAGTAAGGCCACTAAAAAAAAAAAAAAAGACAACTGATGGTGAGTGCCTAGTTTTTAAAGTAGTAATGTCCTGAAACTGCTGACAGACTCAGAATGCACTGTGTTGTCACTCAGAGGGTTCCACTCTGCGATTGAAGAACAAATATTTCAGCTGATCCGTTTTGCAGACTTGGATGGTGAAGTACCCGTCTTCTTCTCTTCTTTCGTGAGTGTCCACCTTCATCAAGCTGAAGATTCTGACACTACAAACCCGTTGTTATGTCCTCTCTCTCTCTCTCTCTCTCTCTCTGATGTCGGCAAAACAACACGGCGCTGTCGTCCAACAGATTTTTTTTATTGTGGGTTATTTTCTGGTTAAAAGACATGTTGGAACTCGAGAACTCGCATCCTACTTTCTGTTCGCATGTTGTTCAGCTACCGAGTTGACTGCACAGAAATGAAAGCGCTTGTTCAAAGAGTGATGAAAGCAAGTGTATTGGGTGAGGTGTACACTTACATTGGACTAGAAATACTCCTCTACCCCACACCTGTTTCATGATCTGTTCAGTTATGGCTACATAAACTGGAGTGTGAAAAAAAAGAAAAGAACATCCCAACTGATAACAGTTAATAACTTCAGAAAGCAGCCTTTTAAATCGTAGATTCCCACACGAAAGAAGCGCTTCTCTCGGCCAGCTGATCATTTGCGCTTGAGTTTTATGCCAGCCCCATCCTCCACACCCACCATCGTTCGGGTGGGACCCTTCCCCTCTTTCTGTCGAAAGCAGATGTACCTACACCTGGCGTATGTTTGTGTGTGTGATTGTGTACAGTGTGTGTGGTGTGTGTGTGTTTTTGTTGTGCTCAGCTTAAGCATGTAGAAATATTGTGTGTGTGTGTTTGGAAGATTGCCTTTTGTTGTTTATCATATTGGTTGCTTCTCTTGATTTATTTACTCTTTATTGTAAGCGCTTAGGCTTTTAAAGATTAGGCGCAAGAAATGCACATTATATTATTATTATAAACCGAGGTCTAGTCTGTGTCACATGCACTAAGATCATACACGGACTCTAAGATCCCGATGCTCATGTCCTAAGACGGGTGAGTACCGGCTAACACGAAAATACACAATGCATGCAACCTGTGTGCCAGAATAGTCTACGTGAAGACTGTGGGCACGGGGCAGATTAAACATCCCCATCTGGAAGATGTGTGAGTGAGTGTGTATGTGTGTGTGTGATATTGACTGCTGTTAATTTTCTGAAAAGACCCATGATACCTCAAGTGGCCACTTCTTTCATTGTCTGTTCATGGTGATAATGACTGTTGTTCATCAGTTCATCACGTTCAGTCACACACTCACACATGCACACACATGAAGTGGTCCACTTCTTCCAGTGTCTTTTTAGAGTGATGTTGACTGCTGAATTAAAAAAAAAAAAAATTCTGTGTACATAGGCTGATACTCCTGCCGACACTCCCTGTATAGACAGGCAAGGATTAATCCTACCTACAAAGGGGTGGAGTTTTGTGTGTATGACCGTTTTTTATACCGCCATTAAGGCAGCCATACTCCAACTTTGGGGAAGGTGCATGCTATATGTGTAACAACCATCCATACTAACGGCAAAACTGGCCTTCTCTTCCGAAAGTTGGTGATGTTATGCGTGCATTCACACACAAAACCTCGGTTTATAGTCTCATTTGAAGGACTGTATCAGTGTATGGAAAATGGAGTCAGAACCAATGTTAACTCCGAGGGAAAAATCCCACAACCCCAGGATCACCAAGATTACGGGTCCGGTGCTCTACCACTGAGCTATTCTGGCCCCCGACTGCTGAATGATCTCTGCTACTGGGGATTTAATTTTGCTGGTTTCTGATTTCATTTGTCTATGTACTTTATGCTTTCTCCTGTCTGGCAGCAAATACTTGGTCTGCTGCTTCTTAATAGGTTGGAAGTGTGTATGCACACACATGCATAGCCACATACGCTCACACATGCACTGACACATGCATATATGAGCGCACACATACACACACACATGCATGCACACACACATCAGCCCTGATGTGGCCCTTTGCGGTCGGCTGGGCTATAAGCAACATTATCTTACACACATACACACACACACACATACATACACACACACGCACACACATGCACTGCCAGTCGTCCTTAGTGACAAATTTACCATTTAGTCAGATTAAAAGATGCCACAAGTTGCAAATGGGTGAACTTTTACTGTAGTATCTCATTTTCAGTGGATGATGAGGTGGTCAGCAGTGTGGGACGTGGGTTGTACGTCTTGATTGGAATCTCCAGATATGACACTCCCAAAGAAGTGGAGTATATGTGAGAACCTCTGTCTGTCTCTCTTACGTGTGCGTACATACATACACACGCACGCACGCACGTACACACGCACCACACACACACACACACACACACACACACACACACAACACACACACACACACACACACACACACACAGAGTGTCTGATTCAAGAATGTTTTACAAGAAAATGGAAGTTCCAAAATCCTTGTGAATACAAATGTATTGACTGTCCCTACAGCCTCTTTAGGCCTCCTGAAATATATCAGTCCTCGATACAAGATATCAGTCCTTTCATTTTCCAGTTAAACATCCTTTGCCGTTCCTTGAAAGAGTATTAACTGTTTGCCTGGATTCAAGACTTTCTTTGGTCCTGTTTTCGGAAGCTGGAAGTCTTGGATGTGTCACACAGTTCAAATTTTGGAGTGTGTGTGCATGCAGAGATACATATCTACAGACGACATCAAACTTTTATGAATCTGTCTATCTTCATGTGGACTTTTGTTTATTTGTTAGTTTTTTTTCATGGTTTTGTTTGTCTGTGAAGTGTGCTTCATTTCTGTCATGTTTTTGCTTGTCGAACATGAACTTGTTGCCCTCATGTTTTGATTAATTTTCCAGTCTTCAGATCATACATTATGACATCAGGTTACATGGGCGCCAGAAGTGAATCAAACTAAACTCTGCAGCTTTTTTTGGATGTGGTTGTCATTTTTTATGGGTTAAACAGCAGTAGAAACTGTAGTTAAAGCTTGCCCAAATTAGTGATTTCATTTTTCCATGAATAATTTTTGTTTGTGTGAATTTTGAGAGACTGTCAAGTTTTATTGCTTTTGTGTGTGTTATGTGTGTGTGTGTGTGTGTGTGTGTGCGTGTGTGTGTGCGTGTGTGTGTGTGTGTGTGTGTGTGTGTGTGTGTGTGTGTGTGTGTGTGTGTGTGTGTGTGTTATTCTTGGATTCTTCAGTCAAAATTTATTTTAGGATAATGGGCTTTAGGTTTCTGATGAGTTTATGGACTTACGGATTGTTCAGGATGTATGCATAGTGTCAGACTTAGAATTGTAATGATGCCATGGCATCAGAGTGTTGGATTGTGATGTAAGTTATGGTGCAAGACTGTTGAATGATGTGTGCCCAACAGAGTGCGGAAATCCTCAACTTGAGGCTGTTTGATGATGACAATGGTAAAAGATGGAGCAAGAGTGTGATGGACAAAGACTATGATGTTCTTTGTGTAAGTCAGGTGAGTGATGCGGGAACCGCTGTCAGCCTTTTTCATTCTACTGCCTCTCACCTTCCCTTGCTCTTGCTCTCTCAGTCCCTCTCTCTCTCTTTCTCTCTCTCTCCCTCTCTCTCTCTCTTTTTTCTCTCTCTCTCTCTCTTGCTCTTCCTCTGTCTCTCTCTTTTTTTTCTGTCTGTCTGTTTGTCTGTCTGATGTCTTATTAAGACCTTTTTTTCCTCATTTCATAGCACCATTGCCTCCCCCCCCCCCCCTCCTTTTCATGAAAATAAATGTCAAAACTGTTTATTTCATGCTGAACTGGAATTCATGTACAACGCATGCATAATGTTAATCAGTTCTTAACATGAAAATATGTTGAGAAAAGATGAAAGATGTGTACCCAGTTGTGTGTTGAGAATTATCTGTGTTTTTCAGTCTTGCCCTGTTAATGGGTGAATGCTTGGGCTGGATAAATTTAGTTGCCCGGTCACCTGAGGAGCATGCAAAATACACATCTATAGGCAAGTGTTATTTCAAAACAGAATAGCCTGTCAGGTGACCTGACAAAATGCTGCCTACACTGATCATTTCTCTGAGAATGTTTGAAAACTGTTTGAGGTATTTTCATTGTGAACGTGCTGGAGTGAAGACTTGAGAGGCAGTGTGACAAAGTTGGCAAAGACATTGGAAAATGATTTGATATTAAAAAATGTTCATTAAAAAAAAAAGAAGTAATAATCATAATGAATGCTATTGTCCAGAGAATTGCTCAATAAATAATTCATGTGTGCAAGAGGCATAAAATTCTGTATAACACATTACATCAGTGTTACACATATGCTCACCATAGTGCACCAAACACACTACACATTTATAGATACACACATGTATACTACAATGCAGCTGTCTATGTTCCAAAAGCAACACCACCACACCCCAAACCCCACATACTTCCTTCATTATTCGCGTGTGCCAGGAATGTGAGTGTAGTGGGGTCATGTTGCGCAGTGTGTGTGTGTGTGTGTGTGTGTGTGTGTGTGTGTGTGTGTGTGTGTGTGTGTGTGTTTGTGTGTATTGAACAATTCTGTCACCACCTGTGTGCCAAGAATGTGAGTAGGGTATGGTCATGTTGTGCAGTATGTGTTAAATGGTTCTGTCATCACCTGTGTGCAGTGGAGTGTGGTCATGTCAAGCAGTGTATGTGTGTTGAATGATTCTGTCACCGCCTGTGTGCAATGGAGTGTGGTCATGTCATGCAGTGTGTGTGTGTGTGTGTGTGTGTGTGTGTGTGTGTGTGTGTGTGTGTGTGTGTGTGTGTGTGTGTTCAGTGATTCTGTGACCACCCGTGTGCAGTGAATTGTGGTTGTGTCATGCAGTATGTGTTAAATGGTTCGGTCAACACATGCTTGCAATGGATTGTAGTCATGTTGTGCAGTGTGTCTTCAATGATTCTGTCACCACCTGTGTGCAGTGGATTGTCATCGTGTTGCACAATGTGTGTGTGTGTGTCTTCAATGATTCTGTCACCACCTGTGTGCAGTGGATTGTCATCGTGTTGCACAGTGTGTGTGTATGTGTCTTCAATGATTCTGTCACCACCTGTGTGCAGTGGATTGTCATCGTGTTGCACAGTGTGTGTGTATGTGTCTTCAATGATTCTGTCACCACCTGTGTGCAGTGGATTGTCATCGTGTTGCACAGTGTGTGTGTATGTGTCTTCAATGATTCTGTCACCACCTGTGTGCAGTGGATTGTCATCGTGTTGCACAGTATGTGTGTATGTGTCTTCAATGATTCTGTCACCACCTGTGTGCAGTGGATTGTCATCGTGTTGCACAGGTGTGTGTATGTGTCTTCAATGATTCTGTCACCACCTGTGTGCAGTGGATTGTCATTGTTAGTTCTTTAGTTTAACGTCTATTCACTATAAGTGTTATTAGATGGGGAAAAAAAACAACAAAAAACAACAACAACAACAAAAACAAACATATGATTATGTGTGTGCGTGTACGTGTACGTGTGTGTGTGTGTGTGTGTGTGTGTGTGTGTGTGTGTGTGGTGCCTGTGTGTGTAAGGGGGGGAGGGTGCGAGAGAGAGAGGACTGTGTTAGGGACAAGAGGGGAAGGTTGGGATGGGTGGTAAGATAGGTAGATATTTTACTTATCTAGCCTTTAGTGTATGTTGATCGGGGGAATTAAAGTATATCAAATGAAACAAGTTTAGTAGAATTGGAGCATAATGCAGGGGATGGGTGGGGGAGGAGAAAATTTGCTGGTGGGGATGGGGGTCATCAGGGTGGAAAGGAAGACGGAATAGAGGGAGTGGGAGGGTGGGGGTGGGCGGATGACCATATATATCATATAATCGTAACTCTTTTATATCAATGTCGTACAACACAACAGTTTTAGTTTAAAGTACATCAGAGATAGATACCAAGTGGACCGGACTGATTTTCCATCGGTGTCTATCTTCTGATGTATAGGGGAAAATAGTAGTTTTTAATTTAGGTAACTTGTCTCTTTTAACGTTTAGAGACTGAAGAGCTAAAAGTTGGTATTCATGGTGCGACAGGTGTTGCACGAGGTGATCCAAGTTCGTACTGATGGAGCGACAGTTCCATTGGAATACGCTGAAGTTACTTTCCGCAGACATCAACTAAATCTTTCACAATCTGATAAGTTAACAGGAAATAAAATAATAATTATGATAATGATAACGTCACTATTATCTAAGGGGGAACAATTGCACGTGCAGTCAAAAATTAGCCGACAAAAATCACAGCAGTTATTTGCGCGCAACGCAGTCTAAGTCACAGAGGTAAGTGAATTTGCAAGTGTGCAGACGCATGTGACAATTCTTGTGACAATTCCTAGGACGTCAAATGGGTTGAACCAGCTGCGGTCGAGGTAGGGTGGACGCAGAAAGGGTCGGGCATAGCGGGCTGGCTTCCTGGGCGTTTCCACAGAAGATCCCTGACGTGTCGCCCCATGTTCCCTGCCAGCAGACTGGTCCCCCTCTGTGACAGGTGGCAGTTGTCCTTGAGATGGTAAGGCCTTATGTTATGATGATCGACGAGCGTGATGTTGTTCACGTCGAGCAGCTCGGAGGTAAGGATGGCATTAAATAACTGCCGATTTACCTCCATCTTCAGGTCTTTCACAGTGGAAACTTTGCTGACGACGAATCTGGTGTTAGGATTCTTTCTTGATGCGTCTTTAAGTGATTTAACGAAGTTGTTGCACAGCTTATTTGGCTCTGTTGTCTTCAGGTCGTTAATCCCACAGTGGATAACCACAGCATCAAGTTGAGGTTCTTTGAAGCTATCTCCTGCAAGTGATCTTGCGTTATTTTCAAAGTGTTGCTTCGTTGTTTTGAAGGTTTGAAGTGGTAAGACGCGACCAAGGCGTGTTTCTTGTACTCCGTTCATAACAGAGCCGTGAAGAATAAGTACATTCGGTAGATTGGAACTAGTATTCGATTTCTTTTTGGAATCTACAAGATGACGAGATTTGTACTGACGTCATCTCTTGACGTGTCAGCCTTGGAGGGTTTGGCGTCATTTGTCTTCGAAAGACTAGGGCAGGACACCTTTTTGTTAGTCCCCCCTTTCTTCGATTGTCATTGTGTTGCACAATGTGTGTGTATGTGTCTTCAATGATTCTGTCACCCCTGTGTGCAGTGGATTGTGGTCATGTCATGCAGCATGTGTGTGTGTGTTAAATGGCTCTGTCACCATCTGAGTTCAGTGGATTGTGTTCACGTTGTACAATGTGGGTGTTGAATGGTTCTGTCATCGCATGTTAGCTATGGAGTGTGGACATGTCATGCGGTGTGTATTTTGAATGGTTCTGTCGGCACCTGTGTGCCAGGATTGTTAGTGGGGTGTGATCATGTTGTGCAGTTCACGCTGAATGTGACCCTGAAAGGTAACAAGCCAGACTTTCACGAGGCCATGAAGCCTGACCTGTCAGAGCAGTTCTACAACACCTTCCTTGACCATCTCAGAGATGCTTACAAGCCAGAGAAAATCAAAGGTAGGACTGCAGTCAATTCACCACTGAGAATTTTAAATATACTGCACTTTTTATTTTTCATCAACATTATCTGTGGTTAAAACATGTGCATGTATAATAAATACATTGTACTGTGTGCATTTGTACAAGGTATCATGTGCATGCATGCTCACTCATGCAAGACACATCAAAGAAATCTGTAGATGCCTTAATTCTGTGTGTATGTAGACTTATGGTCCAAGTACATTAACACTAAGATCATACAAATCCAGCATGTATTGCCCACCTCCTCAAAGCCTCCATTTGCCAGCATTCCCGGCTTACCCTTCCCATTCCCCTCATCCCACAAGCACTCTCCTCCATTACCAAAGAGTCATGTTATTTTATAGCTGCTGATCCTTCAGAATTTTTCGAGAACTTCCATATTGAATCTGAAATTTTCTAGGGAAAAAAAACAACAAACAAAAACATTAATACTGAATTTCACAATTATCCAGCTGTGTGGTTTTGAAGTCCTTTTTGAGGTAGACTGAGGTAAAATGTTGTGGAAATGGGCCGAAATTATATCCTAAAAGATTTGTTGGCATTGAAAAGAGTTTTCTCTGAAAACATCAAAAAGTTTTCAGTAACAGATCATATACTCCTGTGTGTCCTCCGACTCCTGATTAGTTTTAGCTCGTTGACTTGATGATAAATAAAGACATTAGAAAGGTAACTATTTGAAAGGCAACATGTTTGCATTCATGGAAAGAGAAAAAAGGCTTAATTAACTTAGGTGTGTGTGGTTGTGTGTGTGTGTGCGTGTGTGTGTGTGTGTGTGTGTGTGTGGTGTGTTATTTCTGCCTGTCTGCTGTCTACACATTTACTAGTTATAATCTACACACACACACACATGGACATCTCTAGGCACACAGCTCTATGTGCATATGTGTATGAGACCATGGTTTGTGTATCAAGTATTTGACATTTGAAAAAAAAAAATCTTCAAAACAAAACAAAACTTAACAAAAGTCAACAAAATCTGCTTCCACTTTTTTGTGTGTGGAGACTTCTTTTTTGTTTCTCAAAATCATAGCAAGCTATTGTGAGTTTATCATTTTTTTTTTTTTTTTTTTGAGTTTATCAATTTATGTTTTTGAAACTTGACTTCATTATTAAGATGAGTACAGAGTACTGTATGTTTTTTTGTTTTTTTTTCTCTGCAGTTACTGCCTACTTTTCTCCCCTTCCTCTACACATGCCCAATAAAAAATCTGTTTTCTTTAGATGGTCGGTTTGGAGCCTACATGCAAGTGAACATTCAGAATGATGGACCAGTCACAGTCCCACTTGAAGCAGTGCCCTCTGGGGTAGGTTGACCATTTCATTTTTTTTCATTTTTATGTATAGAAAAAAAAAAAGAAAAAAAAGTTTTCATTGGTAGCAGAATGTTAGAATACAACTCAAACACACATAAGAATCCTTTATCAGTATTATCTTAACTTAATGGTTTGTTGATAAAACAATAAAGAAATTTCTATTTTGAAGAGATTTTACACCAGTTTTGTCTGCACCAGACGGACAGAGATTGAGGAACCTGATGAACACTTCAGTTTGATGCCCCAGTGACTTTCCATGGAGTCAGGGAAAAAAGGAAAAGGAAAAGCCCCCTTTTTCTAGCCATTTTTGGCATTTCCTTCCATGTAACTGAGAAGAGCAGTTGAAACAGTCTCTGTATGAAGCTGAGAGCTGGTTTATAGTTTTCGTTGATGCAATTGTGAAGAGAGAAATGTGCATGGAGAAGATGATGCCAAAAGTTGTGTGGACTGTAAACTCGGTGAACTGACTGCTGTTCCAGCCCTCCTGCAGCGGTGGAAAAGGCAAGAAGGGCAGTGGAGACCAGGGACCCCCTGCTGAGGAACAAGACCAGGAGCCCTCTGTATGATGGAGAGGTCGTTCTTGCTAGGTTTCCCATCATGCTGTGTGTATGGAGTGCTGTGAACTGCTGTGCTTTGGCTGGACTCTGTGTATCTGGTTTACACCCGTCAATCCACTCTGTGTCTCTGGATGTTGGTGTTGTGTGTGTGTGTGTGTGTGTGTGTGTGTGTGTATGACTCTTAAATCGGACTCAGAATTTGTCACAAGAACTCTTATGGGTCTGTAGACACAACATGGTAACATAACATGAAGACACCTGTGTGTGTGTGTGTGTGTGTGCGTGCATGCGTGCGTGCGTGCGTGCGTGCGTGCTGTGTGTGTGTAAATGTGTATGCTTTCTGTTAGCCTTGTTGTATATAACATGAAGACACCTCTGTGTGTGAGTGCTGTGTGTGGTGTGGCTTTCTGTCTGCTTGCTGTCCACACATGTACCAGTGATAATCCACATACACACATGGATATCTCTTCACTCAAGCTCTATGGTTACGAGCAAGGCACTATTACATTTACAGACCAACATACATAGTTTATTTAAAAAAAAGAAAGAGCAAATAATGTGGTTGTATCAAAATTAACAGCAATGGGCATGTGGTTGTATGGAAATTAACAGCAATGGGCATGTAAGAATCTTCATAGTCAAACACACTGAGAATGAAATACAAATGCATATGATTCAAGGCTGCAACTGGAATGATAAGGCAACAGAAAGATGTAAATAAAAAAAGTTTATATATGCATAAATAAGAGAATGCATAGCCATGCTTGAGGTGCTAACCCTCCCACTGACTGTGAAATAAAAGATGAAATAAATAAATTGGAAAATAATACCAATGATTTACAAACAAACAAAAGAGATGGGGGAGGGGATAATTGTTCATTGTTTAGTTATTGGTCAAATTGCCAGTAGTGGCAGAATTCTGTGGCCATAAGGCATTGTTGCAGACCGACCATTCACTGTTTGATTAAAATAAGATGAAATGAGATAAAGAAAAGAGAGGCAAACATTGTAGTAGCATTGAACAACATTGAGCATGTAACAGTTTTAATAGGCAGGTGCAGAGAGCAATGTTGGCCTTGCAGTGACTGAAAGGCATGGGGTCGTGACTGGATTGATTTGGCTTATGAGATTACAGGGAAGGAGGTCCTGTAGGCTCGCTCATGCATTCCAGCTAGGTTTCTACTGCCCAGCTGCCCAATGAGGTGGGACTCATGTCCTTCCTGTCTCAGGGAATCAGAAAAGCACTGATGCCGAAAACCCTTCACCCTTACGTTATTCAAGAAGAGCTAAGCTCAACATGGTCATGATACCAGACTCTTTCCAGGATCCGAACACTCACCTTTGTGCATTTCATCCTATGGATCCACACAGTTATTTTGTTGTTGTTTTCCCATCTGTCTGGTAATCTAGTTGTCATGCTGGGTGTTGACATAGGCAAGATGTCAACCTAGGCATTTTGTGGAATGTTGCGGTTTGCTTTTGTGATATCAACACTTAAACATATCAATTTAACTTGAAGCAAGAGCAGTGTGACTACTGTAGACCAAATTCTACATTATCGAGGTGGTGTGTGCGCACTCTGTGTGTGTGTGTGTTGTAAGTGTGTGTGTGTTTCTTCAATTGTTGACATGATCTTGAGTGACTTCTCGTGTCATGATCAGAAAGCGCTGATTTGCAAATGAACAATGTTCAGTTGATGTCTGGTCTTTGAACTGCCTGAAGTGAAACTTGAGTTGTGTTACCTTTCTTCATTCTGCCACAGATCTGTGTATGTGTGTGTGTGTGTGTGTGTGTGTGTGTGTGTGATCTTTCTCTCTCTTTGCTTTCTGAGACAGAGAAACCGAGGCGGAGAGTGAGAGAACTCTGAACATTTCATGAATATTGACTAATACAGAGAGATAGAGAGATTCAACTTAAACCTTTGAATTCCCTGGGGAACAGAGGGCATCGGCAAGTCCTTCAATGAACTTTTTTTTTTTTTTTTTTTTGGCTGTCCCAACCTCTGCGTCACCTCAGAGGCAGTGCACCCACGCGCTCATTCCAACACCCCGTCCACATCCACAGCCCGGCCGGCCCCGCCGCAGCCCCGGCACCGGCAATCCACAGGGAGCAGTCAATGTCAAGTCGTCAAGAGGCAACCCACCGGAGGAGACACTGCACTGCCGCCGAGTCACTTCGGTGGTGTTCAGTGGCGCCTGTTCTGATCTAACATACGCAGGACACCACCTACTAAGCCCCCTACTGACGACAATAATTGCTTAGTCGCGGAGCCGGCGTGAGTGAGCTCTCCCTCCGGAGGGCGCCACCACGTCCGTCCAACGACAGCCCCCATGGACTCGCCGATACCGGTGACCCCGACGGAAGCAAACCAAGGCCACAGACGTGGAGAGGACATCGAAATTGAGGTCACCATGAGAGCAGGGCATAAAGGCCACAGAATTTGAGACTTTTTTTTTTAGTGCTGATCAATGGGAATGAGGATGATTAAGATGATGCTACGGATTTCCATTTCGGTCTGAGACTACATGACAGGGCTGTTCTCTACGCTTCCTTTCATAATATATCCTGGCGTCAACCAGGCCCGAGAGATACAGGCACCTGCAGTGTTGGTCAGGAAATTTGAGCAACACTCTCAGAAACGCATCCATTAAGTGGATGAAACTCGACTGTGTGGTCCCAGTCTTCCCAACTGAGTCCGCAGCAAACTCAACTCTGGGTAGGAGCCGGTCGGGGCAGAAAAAACCCACATGCCTCTGATGGGATTCGAACCCACGACCTCCCAGCCGGGAGTCCGCGACGCTAACCACTTCGCCACGGCGGCTGGTGTCCTTCAATGAACTTGGTTCAGGGCTGACCTTTTCAGCTTTCTTTCTTTTTTTTCTTTCTGCGTACGCAGGCTGATACTCCTGCGGACACTGCCTGTATGGACAGGCAGTGCAGTTTTGTGTGTATGACCGTTTTTTATCCCGCCATGAAGGCAGCCATACTCCATCTTCGGGAGACCTTTTCAGCTGAACCCATGTCATTTCAGCTGTCTTGGAATCCATTGGCAGGTGCCAGATCCATCAAGGTTGTCCCCCCTTCCTTTGTCCCTGTGGGTTCCATTTAACTGCCAGTCTTGTAGTGTTGAAAGTGTGGACCAGTCCAACCCTATTTCCTTTTCTTCATCTTTGTGTCTACAGAAGTTCGTTTTTGTTTTGTTGGAAATGGAATTCTGGCCCTCTGATGTTGAGGATGCACTTTAGGCACTTGTTGACAAATACCTAAAGATTATGCGAATTGGAATTAGTTTTCACCAAGTTTTTGAGTCATATAACAGAAGAGACTTGTGTTGAAAGTCTGACCTTGATCTGGAGCGAAAGGGCTGTGGAAGCCCATATGTGTAGCAGGTTGTTAAAATCGTGCCATGCCTTGTTGATGTGACTGTTGATGTCTTAGTCTGCTCCACCATCTTTACTGATGACAGCCCAGGTACACAAAATTTCTACACTTCTTTGATATTCTCTTCTTCTTGTTTATTATTCATCCACATTACTTCAGTTTTCTTGATGTTAATTTTTAGACTTTTTTTGTGATTGTTTTTTGTTTTTCTTTTTTGCTTCACCAGCCAGGCAGGGCAATTTCGTTTGAGCATCCTGGCGTCTGCAAGTGAGGAGACCGACATAAATTGTTAAGTCCAAGTCTCTCTCTCTCTCTAGAATTTTGAAAATGTTATGAGTTAACAGTGATTGGGAGAACGTCTTAAGCGATATCACAAATACATTCAATGGAAATGATAAAAACACAAGGACATATAGATGCACGAGAACCTTGATTTTTCTTTCTTTCTTTCTGCATACGCAGGCTGATACTCCTGCGGACACTCCCTGTGTAGACAGGCAAGTATTAATCCCATCTACCCAACAAAGGGAGTGGAGTTTTGTGTGCATGACCGTTTTTTATCCTGCCATTAAGGCAGCCTTACTTCGGGGAACGAGAACATTGATGGATGGATGACATCCAATATACACCACAGCAGTTTACAGACATGTTGTTGTAACAGTTTTTGTTTTCTTTGTGACATTGAGTGTACTGCATGTTCTTGGGTGGAAAGAATGTCCCAGCTTTCCTTCTATTCCTCAAATGTTTAAGATCTTGTTGGAACTGAAGTTGTCGTGGAGAGGCAGTAGATGGAAGTGTCATCAGCAAGCAGAGGTGATCGCGAGGTGACATTTTCTGGGAGGTTGTCGAGTTAAAGAGCACTGGTCCTAACAACTGATCCTTGTTGGATCCCGAGTATATCCTGTAGCCAAATTATGAGCTCTCTTAATAGTGTGAACTGATTGCTAGTTGAAATATGAGCATCCTTAATGTTGTGAAAGCTATTTGTTAATTAAGTTAAGAAAGTCTTTTAATTATTTGCTTTCCATTTTTTTTCTTCTTTGTCTTGAAAGTGATTACACATAAAATTTATCAGTTTTGTTTTAAATCCACAAGATAATTTTTTCTTGCTCTCCAGGGGTACTTATAAAAAATGCCCTTTTTTTTACCATAGTCATGACATTATTTGCACATTTCATGAGATTAATTAACTTTCAGCAATTGCTTTGTCAAGTGAAAAAATGTGATCAATCATTAACAAAAATGAAAGTTTTTTGGACAGCAATGTTCATGTTACCAAGCATCTTGTAGGCATGTATCATGACTTTTTTCCTTTCTTTCTCCATTCTGAAAAACAATGCTTTGATTACTTCATGACATAATGATTTGCAGCATTAATTAAAACTGAAAAAAAAAATGGTGATGGAAGAGAGAGAAACGGACACAAGACAGAGAAAGAGAAAGTGAACATTTTTCACAAGAGTTAAGATCAACATCGCACATACAAACCCAGGTTGTTTTCATATTTATTAATATATAGTTATATTGTCAGCAGCTCTGAAAAAACATGAACCCCAGCAGGAAAATGATGATCCCATTTCCACATCAGTAACCAGTGAACATTGAAGAATGAAACAACAGGCAATCCACTAACTGACCAGCTCAAGTAAGTACCCAGCCATAATAGATATGAAACACAGTAAATGATAAAGGCATATATACTACAGCCTATTCTCATAGCAACTATGTTCATCTAGTATGCTAGGATATTCCTATGCAACAAAATGTTAAAGCATTGACAAAAATCATCTGGTAAAACTTTGTGTCTCAATCTTCAAACATCATTTCCTCTCAGCACTTACAAAATCAGCAGATTTTTAATCATATCATTTCTAGATGGAACACAAGTTTTGGGGGTTTTTTGGTTTATCTTTACCTCTCATGAAATCAGCAGCTTTTAAGATTCATATTTCTAAACAACATATAAATTTTCTATAAATGCGTCCAGTTCGATCTTTGACCTTCATTGTAACCTTGCGTTCCAGAATTTATTTGATTCAATTTTTTTTCTTCATTTTAGACTCGCAAGCAATACATGGCAAAAGTGTGCGTATTTGTATTTAAGTTTTTTGGCTGTTCTGACTTATCATGAAATTTGCTGCCACAGAAAATGACCCCTTGGACTAGACGATCCAATATCATAAATGCCAACTTTGCCACGGCACGATTTTCTTTAGCATTCAAATACTAACAATAATTGAAATTTTTTCAACATGCAAATTTTAACAGTCAGGATGTAGAAACTCAAATAAATAAATATACAAACAATGCAACAAAATATAATAAATCAGTGATTCTAACAAATGGAAAAAAATGACCATTTCACAAAGAAGCAGAAAAGTTGTACTGTATTCTACAGTGCACAGATAACGTTTGTCCACACTGAATACCACGACTCTCACAATGGAATGACACAACAGAATATGTATACACCACACAAGACACAGCGTGAACTGTCAACAACTGAGCAAGAAAGAATGGAACCATGCAGCCATACTCGTTTGAATAATGTGTTTGTGGCTTGAAAAGATTGGACGAAGTATGTGAGCTTGTTCACCCACCCCCTTTGGCAACCTAACAATTTCCTGATCCCTGTTCCCCACCCTTATATTTTTCCAAAGCAAAGTTTGATCCAGAAAAAGCTTAATGAGAGGAAAGGATCAGGACTGGAGGGGAGGAAAGCTAATGAAAGTGCAGTTTAGACTTCCCTGCACAGCTGAGCTATTTAAACAAAATTTGAATGATCACAATCCACTGGCATTATTGTTTCAGATAGATTTGACAGATGCCTTCTGTGATCTATATGGACAGGAATAGCCTCTTTTTTCCTTTCAACATTATCAGTACCACCCATTTTCCTCCACCACTGTATTTTGTACATAAATTTTGCAACTGACAAACTTGGTCTGATGTGTCCAAGACATATTTCCAATTCTGTTTATGTCATCAAATCCACCTTAAAAACTAAGATTTGCAAAGTGGCTGATCTTTGTTGCAGAACATACTGGTAATGTGAAATTAAATGAAAATCCACAAGTAGGAAAAACAGCGAACATATGTGAAAAGCAGTCCACTGGCAGTAGTAGAAGGTTCTAAGGACATCGTCCATCACAGTAAACCATTTCAGTCATTTGATGAAATTCATAGTACCTGTGCCCACTTAAACTTGACAAGGCGCTTGTGGATATGAACAGTTCATTATGATAAAGGATAGTCACCCCAGGGTATGAGGGAGGGTAGAACTTGGTGACAGTCTACCTGTTGAAAGATGGTGGGGGAGGATGGAACTTGGTGACAGTCTACCTGTTGAACAATGGTGGGGAGGATGGAACTTGGTGACAGTCTACCTGTTGAAGGATGGTGGGGGAGGATGGAACTTGGTGACAGGTGGGGAGGATGGAACTTGGTGACAGTCTACCTGTTGAAGGATGGTGGGGAGGATGGAACTTGGTGACAGGGTGGGGGAGGATGGAACTTTGTGACAGTCTACCTGTTGAATGATGGTGGGGGAGGATGGAACTTGGTGACAGTCTACCTGTTGAATGATGGTGGGGGAGGATGGAACTTGGTGACAGTCTACCTGTTGAATGATGGTGGGGGAGGATGAAACTTGGTGACAGGGTGGGGGAGGATGGAACTTGGTGACAGTCTACCTGTTGAATGATGGTGGGGGAGGGATGGAACTTGGTGACAGTCTACCTGTTGAATGATGGTGGGGGAGGATGGAACTTGGTGACAGTCTACCTGTTGAATGATGGTGGGGGAGGATGGAACTTGGTGACAGTCTACCTGTTGAATGATGGTGGGGGAGGATGGAACTTGGTGACAGTCTACCTGTTGAATTTCTTTCTTTCTTCTTTCTGCGTACGCAGGCTGATACTCCTGCGGACATCCCTGTATAGCCAGGCAGTGGAGTTTTGTGTGTATGACCCTTTTCTATCCCGCCATTAAGGCAGCCATACTCCATCTTCGGGGAAGACCTGTTGAATGATGGTGGGGGAGGATGGAACTTGGTGACAGTCTACCTGTTGAACAATGGTGGGGGAGGATGGAACTTGGTGACAGTCTACCTGTTGAAGGATGGTGGGGGAGGATGAAACTTGGTGACAGGGTGGGGGAGGATGGAACTTGGTGACAGTCTACCTGTTGAAGGATGGTGGGGGAGGATGGAAACTTGGTGACAGGGTGGGGGAGGATGGAACTTGGTGACAGTCTATTTATGAAACAAAGGGGGAAGGGGGATCCTCCCGGGGGGTGGGGGAGGACAGAACTAGTTGACAATCTGCGGAACAAAGAGGTCCCTTTTGGAGGGAGGAAGGGAGGATGCCAGTCTATCCGTTAAACACACGAGGGTCACCTCAGTGGGGTGGGGGAGAACAGAACTTGGTACAAGTCTATCTGTGGCAGCCTGTCTGGTGTAGTGGACGCAGCGTTGTTTTCTTGGTGCAACAGTTCTGGATTCCTTTCCCTCTTCACACATCCGGCTTAGAGGATCGCTTTCCTCTTCAGAATCAACATTTGCTTAGACTCTAGACCCTGTAAGTACTAAAGGTAAAACTTGAAACCAAATCTGGCAGTGAATGCAGGCATGTAAAACACAAACAGACTGGCAGGCACGTTAGATCCCACTATGTGCTGGTGGGATGGATGGAATCGGGAACAACAAAAAAGACAACACACCAACATGCACACTGATGCTGCGAAGATGGAATGTGGCTACTGTATTGATGGGATTAAAATGGTCACATATGCAAAACGCTCGCCAACAGTCAACTTTGAAGAGCTAACCAAGTGACAAAGCAATGAAAATAGATCTGTCTACAGTCCAAACAAACACCATTGGTGACCCAAAAAATGGCAGGAAGTGCATGAGAAATAACAGATGTTGCTTGGTAACAACACATCTATCTGTATCCATGATCAATGCTATGGTTGACGTGACAACTCCATGGAAACAATGGCCGAATCGCCCTTCTCTGTGAACATGCCATGCACTGACGGTGAATTGGATCAGTCACCAGTGGTGGTCGGTGCTGGATTTTTAGTCATCCAAAATGATACTGAAAACGTCCTCATGTTCATCAAGGCTGACAATCTGTACACTGTTGTGAAGCTGCATGTCCTGACTAGCATCTGGAAAAGCTCATCTTCAAATGCTAACAATTCTTGGCACACCCGTGTCCAGTGTCACACACACTTTTCGTCTAATATCACATAATTTTGTGAAAAGACGTACAATGAAAGTACTACTACTATTACTATTTTACTATTACTAAGCTGAAAAAAAATGTTATATAACGTAAATGTACATAGTCCAAATAAATGGTTCACTCTTAAAGAAGGGAACAAAAGATATTTGTTTCATTTCAGAATACAAGGATGAAAGAAGCTTCACAATTTACCTAACCACCTATGTCCGTCCATCAATGACTGAACTGGAAGTCAGCTCTGTTTCGCAATGTTGGCCAAAATACAGAAAATGCTGCAAATGATCCAGTTTGAAACCGAGGTCCATTCTGATCACCTCCTTTTCCTTGGTAGAATCGAAAGACCCACAGTCTAAACACTGTATAGGAACATGGTGTTGAAACAGTTCCCATGGATACACTCTTTGAGACAATGTCTGTAAACATCACAAATATGCAGTTGAAACAACTTGCAGACTAGGTATCTTCTTCTTCAAGAGACTGTGTATCTCTGGCACTATTTATTTGACTTGAAAATGAGTTTCTGTTGTTAACAAAAGGCTTTCAACATCTCCAGGACATGGGTATAAACAAAAAAACAGGACATGGGTATAAACAAAAAAACAGGGAGTCAAAATCACGACATCCATTTATTTGATGGTAAATGTCTCCCAGTCTTGATCATCACAAAAAGTGAACAATTGTTCCTTCAGCAACTGATAAAAAAGCAGACGAGCCACATGAACCATTTTCACCTAAAGAAAAAGCAACTACCAGCATCAACAAATTAAAAAAGTGAAAAAAAAAAGGCTGACCTCCTTTCTCTCTCAGAAAGAAGGCAAGAGAGAGAAAGAAAGAGACAGCAACAGACACAGAGGATCATATATTGGATATATCTAACAAAACTGACATTAAAATTCAAGATATTGAAACAGATTTTAAATCAAAAGATTCAACAGCAAATCACTGAATGTGGTAAAATACAGGTGACATCAATAAATAATGTCATAAAATTCTTCACTTCAAAGGACATTTACTAACTATAAACTGGACCCAAGTTGATGCACTCACACAACAGATAAACACAATGAGACAGATGCATCATTATGGCTGAACACTTCACCATTCTCCATTTTACTATTCTGATGGAAATCGCTCTCCCCTCCCCTACCAAAAGACATAGACGGACATCAGACAGAGAGAGAAATGAACTGTTCTTCAATGACTTAGTTTACAGAATCAGTGTTTAATTCAGAAGCAAAGCGACTCGTGTAAAAAAAAAAAAAAGATCACAGCATGCAAGTCCTTTTGCCACCTGACACTTTGTATCATTAGTGACATCTTCAGATCCACAGAACCAGCTCTTGCTGAATCTGTCACACATTCTAAACCAGTTTTCACATTTATTTTAAAAAAAATAATCATGAAATGAAATAATAAGAATAGATAAAAAGTAAAAATAATCCAAACAAAAAAGTTTACAGACACACACAAATAACGTACAAAATATCCTATAGACAAAGAAAATGACAGAAGAGATTGCTACAGCCCATGCCCATGCTTATGTGCCCTCATCACAAGATGACCATGATACGGTGAGAATGTTGCACATAGTAACAAAGGAAAAGGTAAAAGACTTGGCAGAACAAAGGTGGATGGACCATGAAGAAAGACACTAAGCTTGATGATGGAAAGAGAAAAGAAAAAGCCAGGTTCCAAGTGTACAGCTAACTCTGCTTCTTGTTCCGAGACTACAATGTCGAAGATCTATCTCTACGGGCCACGCATTATGAAGGAAGATCCAAACAAAGTTTTAATTCATTTGCTACAGAGTAACCCAATCAACCACACTGATCTCATGGTGAAACACACCAAGACTAGTCCCTTGACGCTAGACTACCTAGTATATATTTAAGATCACAATTCTTGTTAAGGCAGATTGCAGAATGGCACTTGACCTAATACACTGTATTGCAGACTCTGTATGCTTCATTTGCTAGTGCTAAAAGCCAATCACAGAGCAACATAAAACATGGAAATATTTTGTATCAAAATCCAGTCCTGTGGAACAAAAATACAAGCAGTCCCAAATCAACTCGACCATAGAAATGCTGTGACTTCTATTCAATCTTTACAGGATCCTGTCAAGTTTTGTTAATGAAGACGGCACAGCAGGATCAACCAGACACACACAAAAAAGAGAAGAATCTTTCAGCTGCCAACCCTCCACCACACTCCACTGTTGTCAAAAAGTGTAACAGGAAAAGAAAGCCAAATAACAAGCAAAAACACAAAACTAGCTGCAAAATAATGCTTATTTAACAAATAACACAAAAGAGCAAACACGTCTTCCTCTGTTGTTATAAATAACAGACATAAAAATGCACTGAACACCACTCCCCAGATGGCCATCAGCATGGGAAGGACAAGGCTAAACTTGCAGAAATCCCCGTGCCGAGTTGTTCAGGAGCTTTCAGCCCTACCAAAGCATCATCCCCAGGTGATTATGGCTCGCACCCACCAGTCTGGCTGCGGTCTAGGCTACATGTGCTTGGTATAGACTGGGCAGTGGAGAGATGCTGCCTGACTTATTGGATTGCATTTTATGCTCTTATCATGTCAGGCAAAGGTTGAATTTAGGAGACAACATATGTGCCATGAGAGTTATCCTCCACATTTCTGGAAGAGCAAGCTCATATAGTAGGCATGACGCTAAACATGTGGCAAGTACACTTCAGTTTTCAAGCTTCTGGGTAGTTCATGGCCGACGGGAGAGATAGGTGCTATACAACTTTCCTCTCTGGTATCTGGGTTCCTGAGGCCAGAATGCTGACATGCCCCAAGAGGTCTGCAAGCCCAAGTCCTAATGTTTCCACCATCCAGGGAGACCAATGACAAAATAGGTAGTCGACCACAATAAGTCATTAATTTAATGTTAGCTTATAATGCACATGTCCGAAATTAAACCAAAACTCAAATGGTCGCTAAAAAAAACCCACTGAACAAAACACTGGCACACAAATACAGGAGATATGAACATACATGCATTCAGTGACACACATATCACACACTAATACATTCACTGAAGTACATAAAGACAACATGCATGCACACACACACACACACACACACACATACAATACACACACACACACAATATTCATGTCTATGTGTGCAAACATAAAAGATGCATAGCAGCAATATCCAATGGTAGGAAAATGTCAAGGAATTAATAATCACTGTAAAAGTTTTTAATGCTATGAACAGCAAAGCTTTTTTTTTAGGCTAGAAATGATAAAGGTGATAAAACTCAAGCAGCCAGAGGACTGACTTCTCCTAGCTATTTGTTAATGGAAGAGTCAGAAAAAAATATCTTTGTGTTTTCCTGTCGTATCTGACAACCCCCACCCAGCTTGTTTCTGGTGATCAGCCATCACTAAAGGGCGATGTTGAAGACACATGTCCCCACTTGAGAACTGATGAACAGGCATCACTGAATGGCAATGTTGAAGACAAACACAAGTCTTGTATGGTCCAACACAATCATATGCAACTGAAATATCACTTCAACGACAATGTACTCTGTAGAATGCCAGTGTGATTATCAGAGACATTATGCATTATGTATACATATGTACACAATGTTACTTGCTAAAAAAGGAAGCTTCCACAGAAATCAACCTTTGGCATCTTATTATAAGTGATAGAATTCCCTCACTGGGCAGATGAACACACTCCTGCTAACACCATAGCAGCCTCAATACACAAAGTCAAACTACTGTTAAAGTAACAAAAGACAGCTTCCATATGTGTAACATTAAAATGCATTTGCTTAAAATCACAAAATCAATCAAATAAACCAAATCTGAAGGTCCAAACAAACTTGGTCAACATTTTCAAATACACTGGTTACACTTGTACAAGCAAATTACCCTGGAGAACTAGAAAAGATGTCGGCATACTTTTGCCCAAATACAACTTGAAAAGATCAAATGAACAAAACCTTATATGTTCCCAACAAGATTCACCCACAGCAGTTTTGAACAAATTATTTGAAAAAAAAATGTCAAAAGCAAAACCTTTTAACCAAATTCACCATTTTGTTGGTGGTGGTGGTTTCATTCTTTTTTTTTCCTTTTTTTAAAAAAAAATCAGCAAGCCTTGACTTATGGATTACTTGGGGCAACTATTCATTTTGGCGTCATATACTGTACCATGTCAGACCACAGCATTCCACGGCAGTTAGTCAGCTCTGCCAGGCCGAGATTTTTGTGGCTAATGCAGTAATAAGACCATCACGTGACGCCCACACTACTTCCGCCAGGGAAGAAGCCGGTGTAAACTTCCTGTTCCTCATTTTCAACCTCGGCCTCCTGCCTAACAAGGACAGGTTTTTTGCTCTGTCTCGCTATACTTCTGTCTTTGCAGAGATTGCTTGTGTGCTTGCCTTCGTTGCTTGTTCTATTGTGGCTTACGTTAGACCATGGGCACCATTGCCGCGTGAGGCTTATGGATGGCGTTTTATTTCATTTTTTCATGCTCTACGGCGTGACTGCTCACGATTTCTCTTCACTCCATTGTTCTCCATTCGGCCCTTACTCACCGGTTCTCTAACGCATCCTCCCTGATAGTAACGTCCCTCTCTCTTTATTCTCTTCCCATTTCAATTGTTCTACTACTCCTGATCGTCTTTCTTACGATCGCTCGTCTAGTTCGGTCGATCGAACATGTTCAGGCCCAGGGTCGCTCACACACACACACACACCCCCTGGTCTGGCCTCATACATACGCCTTCCCTCCATTTCCAATCCCCCACAGGGTGAGCCCTTTTCCAAGGGGAGAGATGGCCTCCTGGGCTCAACTCTCTTCTCCATCTGGCCTTCCAATTTTCAGATAGGTAGTTCCTATCTCTCCTATCTTCTTGGTTAGGCTCTCCGCTGGGCAGATCAGCCTACGCCCAGGCATGTAAGGATCTCCCCGTCTTATCTCCCCAGGTCCATGAGGGCAGGGCGCTGGCCACTTCCACAGCGATCCAGCGCTGTCCTCTTGCACCATGTCTGGAGGCAGCCTACTGGCATCCGGAAAATCCCTTCATAAGCCTTTACTTCAGGGATGTCCGCATGACCAGGGCTGATGGTTCTAGGGACTTCTTTTGCGGCTAACGCAGCCATATCTATTCCTCTGCTAACCCAAGAACCAATAGGGCACTAAGCCCTCCTCCGATTCCTTTGAATTCTGCTATGGTCTGACGTGGTACAGTATATGACGCCAAAATGGGGAGTTTGTATTATACTCCCTGTTTGGCTAGTATACTTACCATGTCAGTTTGTATTTACTCCCTGTTGGCTAGTATACTACCTGTCGACTCTAATGCCCACCCTACCTTCCCCGCTAGCGCTATGGTTCTCGGGGTTACCTTGCGCATAGGCCTCGTTGAATAATGATAATAATAATAATGAATATTTATATAGCGCCTATTCTCAGCTGAGGACCAAACTCTAAGCGCTTTACAATCAACACTCGTTTACACAACAGGCTGCCTACCTGGGTAGTGCCGACTGAAGAGCTGCCAGCTGGCGCTTCATTCAGTCGTTTCCGTGTCATCCAGTCAGTATCGTTCAATATCGATCACTCATTTTCCTTGCTTCCTTTATTCTTTCCATTTCTCATGCAGGGTGCATGCTATGTAACGTGTCATCCAACCAACGGCAAAACTGGCCTCTCTTCCGAAAGTTGATGGGTTTTACGTGTGTGCAAGATGTTATGCGTGCGTTCACACACGGAACCTCGGTTTATAGTCTCATTCGAAGGACTGTATGGGAAATGAAGTCAAAACCAATGTTAACTCCGAGGGAAAAATCCCCCTGTACCGAAATGCCCTGGCGGAGGTTCGAACCCGCAACCCCAGGATCACCAAGATTACGAGTCTGGCGCTCTACCAACTGAGCTATTCCGAGGAACAGGAAGTTTACACGGCTTCTTCCCTGGCGGAAGTAGTGTGGGCGTCACGTGATGGTCTTATTACTGCATTAGCCACAAAAAAATCTCGGCCTGGCAGAGCTGACTAACTGCCGTGGAATGCTATGGTCTGACATGGTAAGTATACTAGCCAAACAGGGAGTATAATACAAACTCCCCATATTGTCTCATTTGGTATATACAACACAATGAAAATAACTGGCAGTAGTTTGGAAAAATCATCTGTCCCTTCCTCCCCCTACCTACACACACCACACACACACCACACACACACACGCACACACACACTCTTTTTCCCGTTGTTTTGGTTGCTGCCCTATGGTCCACGCCCACTCAGCAGTGTCACCCTCAAGCTGCTCATTTCCATTCTCTCCATACACAGTCACACCAAGGCGAATCTGCCGCCGTCCCACACCCCCAGTCACACACATGTACACAGGTCCAACTTCAGCCACCACTCACACACACACACACGCATGCACGCACGCACGCACACAAACACATGCACACACACAGAGGACGGACAAGGCGGTGGTCATTTCTTCCAAGGATAGATCACCCAGATGGCCCGCAACTGACAGGGTGGAGAGAATCTGGCAGAGGAAATGAGGTGTTTGCAAGTGGGAGGGATAATGAGAAGATACTGGGATAGGCGAGTGTGTGCGTGCGTGCATGCGTGCGTGTGTGAGTGTGTTGGAAGGGGGTCGGGGGAGCGATCAATTCTTCCATGGATAAAACATCCACATGATCCACTGCTGTGAGGACAGGGAGAAGGAGAAGGTGTAGATGTGGGTGGAAAAGGGAAAAGGAGAAACAAGGGAAGGAAAGGGAGGGATCTGGTGGGGAAGTGATCAGTTCTTCCATGGACACATCATCCACGACTGTCCAAAGCTGTCAGGACTGGGACATGGAGTAGCAGGAATGGGCTGATGGATTTCATTCTCTACAAGCACTTCCCTGATGTCTTCAAGCTGAGAAAGGAGGGGGTGAGGATAGGACAGGTTAGGGGATGAAAAATCCCAGTATTCTCCAGGGCTTCACCCCCACCCCCAATGTCTCGAAGAGTTATGTGGGGATGGAGATGGGGGTAAGAAGGATCAGCTCTGTTGTGGATACACCTGGAGACCCCACAGCTGAGGCTGATGAAGGCAGTTGTAGGGCAGGGGAAAGGGGGGGGGGAAGGGGAGAGGGGGAAGCAATCAATTCTTTCTTTCTTTCTGCGTACGCAGGGAAGGGAGAAGATTAGTTCCTCCAGGGATACACCTCGCAAACATCCCACAACTGTCACGGGATGATGGGGGAACAAGGGTAGGTCTGTGGGGTTGGGTTGGTATGGGGTATCACTTCTTCCAAGGGTACACCTTGCAGACGTTCGACAACTATCATGGGGTAATGGGAGACAGGACAGGCCTGTGTGGGGTGTGATGGTACGGGGTATTAGTTCTTCCAGGGGTACACCTCCTGGATGTCCCACAGCTGGGTGGGAGAGGAGGGGTTGCAGGACTTGAGGTGCAGTCGGCTGTCCTCGCCGATGTCCACACACCTGTTCAGGTCTCTGTGCCGGATCAGCCCTGACCCCTGTTGGACACCAGGTATAGATTAACACAGGATGGAACAAACTGACAAAAAAATGACGAAAGGATAATTCAGTATCATCGTGATTATTATCATCATTGTCCCAAGACAGGTCTTGAGATGCCATGGAGGATGTCTGGTCGGTCAGGGATCTCTACAGCCCTCTGTCACACACAACAGAACAAAGGGAGATGTAACCACTCCAGTTCTTCACCTTGTCTGTCCAGGACTTGTGTGGTCTGCCTCTGGGATGTCTACTACCTTCCACTGTATCCTGTAAAATGGTTTTGGACAGGGAGTCATGATGAGGCACACGTCCATTTTCCACTGTATCCTGTAGAATGATCTTGGACAGGAAGTCATGGGTGATACACGTCCATCCTTCACTATACCCTGTAGGACGGTCCTGGACAGGGTGTCATGGGAAATCCATATCCACCCTTCACTGTACCCTGTAAAATAGCTTTGGATAGGGAGTTGTGGGAAGAAGAAAGAAAAAGACACACCTGAAGGTGTGAGGGAGGCCCAGAGAAGTACTGTCCTCAACTGCCGAACCAACCTGCTGGGAGAATCCTGCACCACCCTTGGTGCAGTGTTCACATACAGTGCAGGCAAGCAAAGGGCACGCCATTCAGACATCAAGGGACATAACTGCTCCCTGGCTGATGGCCTTGTGTAATGGCCATTGGATATGACATGACAGAACCTCCATCCACAGGAGTGTTCCTATAGATGTACCAGCCCATATTTCAAGACTGTAGTGCCCACCGGTGAAAAACACCCGCGTCAAGCAACTGCCATGTGCTTTCCACAGCCTCACTTGTTGACAATTAAGACCAAACGCCCAGCCTGACAGAGATCAAGGCTTTGAACTCCCCCCCCCCCCCCATCTACAATCAGATCCTGACAACCGTTCACCCCCCACAACAGTCGTCCCATCAAGCCTCGCTGCCACAACAGCAACAGTGAGCTGAAGAAGACAGGGCGACCCTGTCGAAATATTCTCCAAGTAAGTTTTTGATTCTGAGTTTGTAACTACTTTTCTAATCACTTGTTGCTGTTCTGCTGACAGATGAAGACAGTACACCTCCAGGCATGGCCTAGCTTTCCCCATTAGGTCTTACATGCCTCTGAAGAGGATCCCAAGTTACAGTCCTTCCTGCTGTCAACAGGACTTTTGCTGCGGCCAGTGGGTCTTTTCTCACCATCACAGGGCCTTTCCCTTGAGACAGCCAAATGGCAGACACTGTGCCCTGTGGAATGGTTTTGGACAGTAGCCATGGGATACATAAGTCTTACCACATTCAGGCCTGCAAGACAGGCTTGTTTGCAGCCTTTGCTTTTCTTGAAGTTTCTTGTAGACAGGTTCAGGTGGGCAGAAGGACAAGGCAGACGCAGGGCCAGTCACAATACAGTTCACATCTTTCTGTTTGGAAGCGGAATTCAACAAACTGTCCGGTTGTGCTGACAAAGATGTAGGATTTTCGTCTTGGATGAATGTAGTGTTATTTTTTTCGTTTTACCTCTGATATGAATTCCACTGTTTGTCGCACAGTTGTAGCTTTCTGATTACCTTTTTATGTGATTGCTTGGTGGCTCTGCAGAAGGAAATCAATCAGTGTTGTCACACAGCTGAAGCTTTATAATTATTTTATATGCACATATCAGGTGGCTCCACAGATTGTAATCTGTTGATGTGCTGATGTGTTCAAACATGTGCCAGTGCACTCCCATGATATTCTTGTGTTTGATTTCATGTCATGCTTCAAGCATTTGCTTTCTTTTCTGTTTTTTATAGTAGGATTGTAAAAGAGACAGACAGACAGACAGACTGAGAGACAAAAGAGACAGATAGATAAATGAAAATGTTCTTCAACAATGGTAATAATAACAATGATAATAATGATAAAAACAATAACAATAGCATATAATAATAATGATAATAACAACAACAATGATACTAACAAACTTATCAGCATTGTACATCCCTTTCAGACATGACCTATTCTGCGGCAGTCCTGTGTTAGCTGTCTAAACATGACAGAAAGCAGAGCATGCTACCTGGCCAAGCAAAGCCTCTACACAAACTGACCACCACTGACCTCCTCCCAGTCCCAGGGCCCTGAGGGCTCGACTTCGCAGCGGCGGATGTGGACAGTGTCTCCGTTCTCTGACTTGAGGCACCACTCTCCGGTGCCAATCTGCCCTTCTTCGTTCAGCCGGTAGTACTGAGCACCACAAGTCACCACAAGGTCAATAAGCACAACATACTGTCTGCATTCAGTCTGTCTATTGATCACCACAAGGTCAATAGCACAACATACTGTCTGCATTCAGTCTGTCTATTGATCACCACAAGGTCAATAAGCACAACATACTGTCTCCATTCAGTCTGTCTACTGATCACCACAAGGTCAATAAGCACAACATACTGTCTCCATTCAGTCTGTCTACTGATCACCACAAGGTCAATAAGCACACATATTGTCTGCATTCAGTCTGTCATTTGATCACCACAAGGTCAACAACCACAACATACTGTCTGCATTCAGTCTGTCTATTCACCACCACAAGATCAATAACCACAACATACTGTCTCCATTCAGTCTGTCATTTGATCACCACAAGGTCAATAAGCACAACATACTGTCTGCATTCAGTCTGTCATTTGATCACCACAAGGTCAATAAGCACAACATACTGTCTGCATTCACTCTGCCATTTGATCACCATAAGGTTGATAAATACAATGTATGGTCCGTTTTCTTGATCACCACTACAAGGTCAATACACCCTATCGTCTTTATTCAGTTTGTAATATGCTCACCATGATGCCCACAAATACACTATAACTGTTGTAGCTCACCATAATGCCCACAAATACACTATAACTATTGTAGCTCACCATGATGCCCACAATACACTATAAACTATTGTAGCTCACCATGATGCCCACAAATACACTATAACTATTATAGTCATTCACTCCATCATATCGATCACCACGAGGTCAACAATTAAACTGTAATATCTTTATTCAGTCTGTAATATCAATCCCATACACAGTATTGTCTTTATTCAATCTGTAACATTGATCACCACAATCAACACCAGGAGAGGTAAATACATCTTATGACAGAATGGGTTAGTTGAAAGCCTGTGATAAGTAATGCTAATACATGGGGATCTCTCTAAAACAGCCACCAGAAATCCATGAAAATTGGATTTTTTTAAGTCAGGGAGTATGGAGGAAGGAGGTAAATGAAGTCAAGACAAACAGAAGCATGTTCCTTACAAAAAAAAGTCATTAAATGAAGGAACTCTTTACTGGGAAGTCAACCTAGTAATTCAAAATAAACTTCAAAGTTCCACCACCTTGTCACAAAAGTGGCAGCTGCATTTATCTCATGTACTTCTAGTTCTAATAACAATTTGTGTAGCTGCATCACATGCTTCCATTTCTCACTGACATTAACTTGATTTGGGCCTGGCTGACCTCGTAACTAAAGCAGTGATCCTCGGTTCACTTCTCAGTGAATGCATGCATGCCAGAGCTGATTTTTCCCCTCAGAATCAATATCTGTGCTACCACTGTGAATAAAAATAAAGGCAGATCCCCACACAAAATATGCAGCAATCTTATGGTGGGATAAAAAGAAAAAAAAACAAACAACACAGTAACTACACAAAATTCTCATCAATGGTGAACTGCAGAAGAAGAAAGATGAGGGTGTCCATGCAGTTTTCTCTCTCAAGCTGCACATGGTATGCAATAAGATAAAATAAGATAATGTTGCTTATAGCCCAGCCGACCGCAAAGGGCCACATCAGGGCTGTCACCACGTTAAAATCAACTCACCAGTCATTTAAAAAAAAATAATAATAAAAAAAAATAAAAAAATAAAAAAAAAACCCACTTTCACACATCTCATTAAATGACATCGTCTAGAAACGCACCAGAAATTGCATTAAAAATCTTTCTTCCGTAAAATCTTAAATCAGATGAAAAATGTTAATCTCTCTCAAAAACTCAAGGATCACATCAGGCGGGACATCCCTGAACAGGATCTTCATGGACTCCGCTGTAAAATGTTTGTGTCTCACATCGTGCAAGTCCCAACACTCTAAAAGAACATGTTTCATTGTGAGTGGCGCATGACATGGAATACACCACGGAGCTTCTTCACTCTTTAAAAGGTAAGAATGGGTAAAATATGAATGGCCGGTGTGCAGCCGGCACAGAACCGTTTCCTCTTTACGACCTCCCGACGTAGATGGGAGGAAGTCCTTAAGGTTTGGACGGATCTGAAAGAGTTTGTTACTCGTCTGTGTGTTCCAATCCTCCTGCCAGAGGTCTCTCACATAATCGTTAATTTTGGGTTTCACATCTGAGCAGGGGATATAAATGTTGGACAGTTTCTCTCTTGTGGCGTTCTTGGCTAAACGATCAACCATTTCGTTCCCGCCGATGCCAACATGACCAGGAACCCAAGCAAGAGTAATGTTTGTAACCGTCCGCCTTCAACTTGCTAAAAAATTCAAAAAAAAGTAAAAGTTCTGGATGCTGAAGGTTGCGGCCAGCTATGGCCTCCAAAGCTGACAGCGAATCCGACAGAACCAGAAAGTCCCTCTTCGAAGAATGGGAGATTATCTTCAAAGCCAGTACCAGAGCAGTAAGTTCAGCAGAATAGACAAGCATCGGAATGTATATGTTCCAACAGTATCTGAGAGGAGCCCAGGGCAGTAGGCTGCACAGGCCACTCCATCTTCAGACTTGGAACCGTCAGTGAAATTTTTGACAGGATGGGAATTTGGAACAGAGCTCAGCATACAACGCTTGTATGCCAGAGAGCTGGTAGACTCTTTGCGCAAAGCTGCGAGGTCGAAACAAATCTCTGGTGTGAAAAAGGTCACGGAGGTTGATCCGGGAAACTTGGAAAAATCGGACACAACTCCTAGGTCTAGACCTGCATTCGCACGTGAGGGCCGCATTACGAAGACCATACGGCGGAATACATTTCGGGTTGTTTTCAAACTTACTTTGGAACGGAGGGTCAAAGACACAGTCATAGGCAGGATTCTGCGGTTCTGAGAACAGTCGGATATAATAATTCAAAGACGTTTCAGCCTGCGGTTGGACAGTGAAGGTTCACCCGCCTCTGCGTACAGGCTGTACACAGGGGTGGTGCGGAAACGCTCCAAGACAGAGACGAAGCCCTTGATGGTGGATAGGGTCCAAGAGTTTGAGGTAAGAAGATCGTGCGGAGCCGTACACGGCACAACCGTAGTCCAGTTTGGAACGGACCAAGGCTCTGTAGAGGTGCAGCAAAGTTTTCTTATCAGCGCCCCGTCGGTGTGCGCTATGACCCGCAGAATATTCAGTGCTTTCTGGCAAGCAGTTTTGAGGTTTTTGATGTGGCTGAGAAAGTTCAGTTTCTGGTCAAAAAATGATTCCCAGAAACTTGGCTCTTTAACAGCTGGAATGGGAGATTTCCTACTTGAAGTTCGGGATCTGGAAAAAACTGACGGAAATTATGGAAGTGAATACACTGCGTCTTTGTTGGAGAAAAGGTGAAACCGTTTTCATCTGCCATCGATGGATTTTATCCACGCAAAGCTGGAGCCTGCGCTGGACACTCGGGTACAGGCTTCCAGTTGCGTAGACAGCGAAATCATCCACAAACAATGAGCAGTCTGAACCCTGCTGAACTGATTGAACAATGTTATTAATCTTGATGCTAAAGAGGGCAGGAGACAGTATGCTCCCCTGTGGAACACCCAACTCCTGCTCTGGTGACATCAGAGAGGTGGTGCCAACCCGGACCTGAAACTGTCGTTCTGCCAAAAATTTTGAATAAAAGCGGAAGATGACCTCGAAAACCCAGATCGTGGAGATCATGAAGTATCCCCGACTTCCAGGTGGTATCGTAGGCCTTCTCCAAGTCAAAGAAAATTGCCACTGCATGCTGTTTGTTCAGAAGGCGGTCGAAGTGTAGATTCCAGACGAATCAAATGGTCAACAGTAGTCCGATGCTTGCGGAAACCACACTGTTCTTTCGCCAAAAGGCCATCGGTTTCGAGTTTCCACATGAGCCTAGCATTGACCATTTTCTCCATCAATTTACAGACACAGCTGGTCAAGCTATGGGACGGTAGTTTGATGGATTAGAAAGATCTTTTCCAGGTTTGGATTGGAATAATGAGGGCTTTCCGCAAGAAGGTGGAAAGAAACCAGTAGTCCACACATGGTTGTATATCTGTAGCAGTATGTTCAGACCTATTTGCGGAAGATGTTTCAACAGTTGATAATGGATTTCATCTATACCTGGAGAAGAATCGTTGCAGGACAGTAAGGCAGATTTCAGTTCATTTAAAGTGAAAGGAAGATTGTAGTCTTCCATGTTGTCTGACGAAAAGTTGCAGGGTGATTTTTCTTTAAGGGTTTTATTTTTGACAAAAGTGGCTGATTTGTTAGAAAGAGGAGGAATTCTTTTCTATGGTTGAAGCCAGCAGATTAGCAACTGCTTTTTTCTCTGTTATTAAAGAGTCAGCAAACTTGAGATGGTTCACAGTGGGACAGGTGTTCTTCCCTTTGATTTTTTTAATGATGTTCCACACTTTTTTCTTGGAAGTTTTCGACGTCAGCCTGGAGCAGAAACTTCTCCAGGACCGACGTTTACTGATTTTAAAAGTGTGTCTTGATTTAGCACGGAGTTTCTGATGGGCTCGAGCGTTGGGACCCGAAGGTCGATGGTTACACCTGACGCTGAGCCCGTTTCCGAACTTTGGAAATTTGCTGGCAGTCTGAATCAAAACCATGGTGTTTTGGGCATTTGAAGTTTATCGGAAGACACTGGAATACAAGCTTTAGCACACTTGATCACAGTGTTAGTCAGTGATTCCGCTGGGTCCGGACTCTGAAGAAAATCAGTGTCCAGGAATTCCTTAGAAAATAGTGGCTGCAAAATAGAACCCAGTTTGCTTTCTTATAGTTTAGATGTTGAGAGACAGAGACGTGTTCAGTTATTACGGGTTGTAGAAGGACAGGGAAATGGTCACTTCCGTGCAGATCGTCATGGACAGACCACTCATAGTCCAGGACAGCGAGGGGTCACAAACCGACAAATCTAAACACGAAAGTGAACCTGTGGAAGAGTGGAGGTAAGTTGCAGATCCGTCGTTCAGACAACACAAATCCAAATCCGAAAGGACATCCTCAATTAGCAGACCTCTGGATGACGTACTGGCACTACCCCAAAGAGGATTGTGACCGTTAAAGTCACCAACAGCAAAAAAGGTCGAGGAAGTTCTTCTATCAGACTGACAAGGTCCTGACGACAAACCGGGACAGAAGGTGGGAGATAAAGGGAACAGATTGTCACAGTCTTGTGGAGAGTGACTCTCGCAGCTACAGCCTGAAGGGAGGTAGACAGAGTGACAGGACTATACAACAAAGTTTTGTGTAGGAGAAGGGCAACACCGCCCGACAGTCCCACGTGGATGGGTTGTGCAGGTTTCGAAAGAATATTAAAGCCAGAAAGAGTAAGGTCTTCTGGCTTTGAATTTGAGTTTCCTGAAGAGCCACGACGAAGGTTTTATAGACTGACACAGAAGCTGCAGCTCCTCAAGTTGGAATTTAATCCACGGATATTCCAATGGAATATTGTACTATATCCATGGTGCAGAGGCGAAAGGAGAGAAATCAGGTCATCTCCTCTTCAACGTCCGCTTCTAATGGAGCGAATTTATTAGTAGTTTCACTGGACTGTGGTGATCTTTGGCACTGCTGGCAGACTTGCCCGCAGGTGACAAAGGCCTGGAGTTTGGAGATGGTGGAGGTCTGGATTTGGGAGATGGTGGAGGTTTCTTCTTCATCTCCACCATCTCCACACTGGGTTGAACTCCCTTGCCCGCACGGGCACTGGACAGAGGAGTTCGAGGTGCGGGTGCTGGTTTTTTTAATCTGCCCAGCAGCAGATGTTGTAGACTGCTGGGAGTCTGAGGGGTGGCGGATTTTTTGCCTCCACCAAGGGGCATTCATGTGGGTTGGGAGGTGGTGGACCTGCTTCCACCAGAGTTGACAGTTCTTCCTTGCAGTGTTTTGGAAAAATAAATTCATCAGTCTGACAGCAGACTGACCGAGTGGGAACCGTCTTTACGGCCGAAGCATATGAAGATGCTGTGGGCGTCTGACTGCCACAACCTGCTTGCGGGCTTCAAAAAAGGAGATCTTCTTTTCCGTTTTAATGCGCTGTATTGTGGATTTTGAATCCAAAAGAGGACAGTTTCTGGAAGAGGAGGGGTGATCGCCACCGCAGTTAGCACAATGTGCCGGATCTTTGCACGGCTCATCTGTGGGTCGCCTTGCAGACAACACCGCCAACCTCCTGCCAGAACAGCGGTCTCTGACATGGCCAAACCTCTGACATCGGAGCACCTCAATGGGGACGGAACATATAACTGAACCTGACGTTCAAGTAACCGACTTTGATGACCGGAGGTAGCACAGGGTGCAGAATGTCAGAAGAGGGTGTTAGTGCCACTCTCTCTGAACCTTTCTTTACCGACACCCTGCGCACCTCCGTGACACCCTGGGATGCCAGTTCTGTTTTGATCTCTGCTTCCGAGACACCTGCTAACTCTCGACAGCGAATGACTCCTTTCGATGAATTCAATTGTTTATGGGGAGTCACCTTGATCTCCCTGTCCACTAAGTTTGTCACCCTCAGCAGCTGTTCAGATTGTTTCTGTGATCGACATTGAACAAGAAACGAACCATTCCTCAACCTTTTTTATGGACCTAGGCTCACCTGCTATACCATGAAAGCCCTTTTGAATAGCAAAAGGGCTCAGAGCTGAAAGGGGTCTTTCCTGCTCTGTCCCTTCCACACGAGCCAGGAAGCCAGAAACCTGTCTCTGTCTCACCTCACTGTCAGAATCACTATCTGTTTGAGAAAGCCCTGAAATAGGGGATGCTGCTTCC
Organism: Conus ventricosus; assembly: GCA_018398815.1. Taxonomy (NCBI): domain Eukaryota; kingdom Metazoa; phylum Mollusca; class Gastropoda; order Neogastropoda; family Conidae; genus Conus; species Conus ventricosus. The sequence goes on from CM031605.1 coordinate 22,015,176, forward strand.
TCTTCCTTTTGGGGGGGATATTTTTTGAAAAAGCCATGTGTATTTTATTATATTTCATCCCTCCCTTACCCACCCACTTGGAGTCCAAACTAAGGGGCCAGGGCAAGAATCACTGTCTTGACCCCTTCCAGGCTTCAGGAGAGATATACAACAGACAAAAACCTACCAACCCTATCCCCCCTGATCATGCCCAACTCCCGGGAACAGAGAGCTGAGCACTACAGGGGTTACCTTGGCCAGCCGGAGAAATGCCTGTTTTGACCCAGCCCACAAGAAGGGGAGCGATTAGTACACCCGGGCCAAAGTGTACTCCCTGTCTAGGAGAGGTCCGAGCCAAAGTGATGTGTTGTAGAGCGCTGGCCTCCCAAAGCACTGGCCCTCTCAATCACCAGGATCTCATTCCCCTCCGACACAGGTCGCCGCACGGCAAACGCGGCGGATCTTAAGGAGACCACAGAGAGAAAAGGAGTGTGGAAAAAGAAGACTTGAAGGGGAGACGAAGATAGAAAAGGGCCAAATAAGAAGGCAGAAAACAAGAAAAGGAGAAAGGCGGGTTACTCTTAGTCAGGATCTCACCCTTAGCCTATCTGACATGGGAAGCCCTACCAGGGGCATCAACTCCTTACCCGTTACGCTTAGGCCATACAGCATCTTCACCTCTCAGGCCTACAAGCAGTGTGAAAAAAACCAGCCTATCTCCCAAGTATTGATGCCCCGCCAGCAAAGCCTAAGGGATCACTGGACCGCGCAAGCCCTCGACCACGACAAGGTCGCAACCCCCCGGAGGGATGGTATGCAATATGTGTCAGTGAGCTTGTAAGAGAAGCAGACATGATATATCAGGCATCAGCTGTCTACCCTTTTTGGCTTACTGCGTTTTTTCAAACAGATGTTTTTCTTTGTGTCTTACCCTCAGGATGTGACCCCTTTTGAGAAGGGTGCACTGGAACACAGACCCCAACTGGTGATTCTCAGCTCTGATATAGTTGTGTGGGAGCTGCTGGAGGGATCAGTACCTGTACTTCCCCCTGTCACCTTTGACCTGTCAGGTGGGTCAAGTTGAGTTTTTGATGCATGGGTTATGGTCTACAGAATTTTTCAAAATATTCAAAATTCCGTGTTATTTTGTATTCTTAATCCTTTCTTTTCCAAATTGTCATAATCATTAATCACAACAGAAATGACTCTTTTATGATGTATGTAATCAACCAATCCTGACCCCTTTTCCCTCCAATACTTCGAGAAAAGAAAGAGGGAAAAAAAAATCATGCTCTATAGCTATGAAAAGGGACTCAGATACTGGACAGCAATTTTTTTCAGCCCCACCTTCTTGTCCTGCCTTTGGCAGTGGGTGTCAAGCACCAGATGTGGGCACCTTGGTTCTTCTCTCCTCTATGGGAGGTGCACCATCTATCCTCCCCTCGCCTGTACAGCCAGCTGACCTGGAGTGGCTGCTGAAGTAGGTCTATGACCTACCTTCATGTTACAGTATTGGCAATCCATGGTGAATGGGAGCAGCAAGGTGTGTGGTGTGTGTGTGCCGAGTGGACTGGGGGTATACATCAGACTTTGACCCTCAACCTTATAAGGACCCGCGCATCCTCCTTGAGACTGTGTGTTGAAAAAACAGACTTCTTTTCTTTTGTCGACTGAAGGGGGGTAAATGTGTTTTGTTCTTAGACCAAGACTGTGGCTTCTCAAAGAGATTCAACTTTGAATGAGAGGCTCCCTATTTTTTCTACTGTGAAGTTCGTTTTGGCCTGTTGCAAGCCGGAAGTGTGCCCAAGAGGTTTACCTTTGACAGTGAAGGTTTCCTGCCATAGGATTTCCGAAGTCTGCCCCCTTGATCAGCTCAACCTTTGTGGCTCTCTTTGAGAGTAGGAGTTTCAAGAATACTTGAAAAGCTCGAGACATAAATGTTTTCTTTTCTTTGGGAGCCCTTCTTTTCTTGAAGTTGTGGTGTGTGTGTGTGTGTGTGTGTGTGTGTGAGTGTGTGTGTATGTGTGTGTGTATATATATATGTGTGTGGTGTGTGTGTGTGTGTGCGCGTGTGCGTGCACATGTTCTATGAATAAGTCTTAATTTGAGGAGTGCAACTGAGAGCTCCCCTACCTATTGGTCATGATCTTCCAATAGTGATGAAACTTTTGCCAAAACTGCTTTTGTTTTTGCCTCCCTTTGAATTTTAAGATACTGTAACACACTCCAGGGTATTTTGTCTCCAGAGTCCTCCAGGATGGTAACCCTCTTCAAACCATTCTCTTGCTTATATGAGAGTCAGAAGTTTTGATAGAAAAAGATTTATCAATTTACATTATATGTAGAATTGGTGCTGTCAGTTCATGTTGCGTTTGGCCGTCTGTTGTGTGGCCTGTGTACAGAGAGCTATCTGTTTACATTCTTTCCCTAAACTCTTCAGACTACCTTTTCCCTAATGCAGTCACCCAACCAGGCAGACAGTCCATGACACATGAGAACAGGTTTGGACAGTGCTGGCTGCCCTTTTCTGGCATCAGGGTCTTTTGGTCATGGTGGTGGTTCTTTTTCAGCCTCAATCTGTTTCACCTCACTCTGTCTATCCTTCATTTCAGTTTCTCTTTCTCTGTCCTTTCGCTTTCTCTTGCCAACTCTCTGGCCTTATGTTAGGGTTGATTTTAACATGGTGACAGCCCTGATGTGGCCCTTTGCGGTCGGCTGGGCTATAAGCAACATTATCTTATCTTATGTTAGGGTGTTTCTTTTCAGCTTTACACTAGCACTTGCAAAAATTGTAAGTTGACTACATTTCCATTTACTTTCTGCCTTTGTTTTTCTTCATGATGGTGGTATCTTTGGCAGTGTTTGGCATCTGCCCCTCCTTCTCCAACTCCTCTTGGCTTTAGGGAAAAAACAAACGATCACACACACACACACACACACCACACACACACACACACAAACACACACTCACACATACACACACACACACAAACACCCACACACCAACACCCACACACACACACACACACACACACACACACACACACACACACACTGTATGAATGCACTAAGTGTAACTATACCTGGTTGCTGCCTCCATGGTGACAGTAGTACACACCAATGGCGCCTCCGCCATTCCCTCCCCATCGTGTCCCAGCAACGATCTCCACGTCTCTCCTTGAACTGTTTAGAGCATACACAGGTGCATTAACCAAGGATAAGATAATGTTGCTTATAGCCCAGCCGACCGCAAAGGGCCACATCAGGGCTGCATTAACCAAGGGAGACACAATAGGGAAAACATATTAATAAATGATGACATAAACTAACTAGCCACTATGGAGCAGTGACAATGTCAAAGGCTACAACTGGGAGATCACACGTTCAAATTCCATCAAAGATGTACATTAGTCTTCCTGGGATTGTTCTAGTTCACGTCTAAGATAAAGATTAAAATTATAGTCCCGTCAACAGCAGAGGTTATCTCAGGACTGACACCACGTTTAGTTTCACGTCTACCCATACCTGAGCGTACTACAGGCTCAAAATGGAAAGACTACAAACACACAGTCCATCTACTTCATGGACGCCTCTTGTCTATAGTGAAGTCTTGACAACAGTCCTCCGAGTAAACAAGATCATGGACACTGCTGTCTCTCCATACTCTCCATGTCCATGTCTGTGGTAAGGTTGTCAGTCACAAACTTCATGGACTGGTGACCTCATTTTGAGGTCCTTTCCATGTCTATGTCTGTGGTGAGGTCCAAAGGTCTTCAGAGTCAAAAAGTCCACAGACACGGATAGCTAGTGATCTCAGTTTTCAGGTCCTCTTCATGGCTCCGTCGGTGGTAAGATCCTTGATGAAGGTCTTCAGTATCACTAGGGTCATAGAGAGGGAGGTTCATTCAATTCTGGCACCGTGTATGAGTCATTCTTGTCAACTGGGGGGCTTAGCAGGTGGTGTCCTGCATATGTTAGATATGAACAGGCACCACTGAACATCAACAAAATGGCTCAAAAGCAGTTGCTTTGGTAAGTAGCTTCATATGATTTGAGACTATTGGTTCCCTGTAGGCTGTTGGGACTGTGACAGGAAAAGCCAGTATGTGGATGTATATCACTGACCCATTGAGTGGACAGACCAGAGAAATGGTCCACCATCTTCGGTCAGTCCTGAACAATGAAAACAGAACACAAGGCATCAAATCCCAGCTGACCACCACAAACATGTGCTTCTCTGCAGGTCATACAGGGTTTATCGGATAAGAGACGGTCAAGGAGGAACTGCGTGCGTGCGTGCGTGCATGTGTGTGTGTGTGCGTGTGTGTGTGTGATGTGTGTGTCGTGCATGTGTGTGTGTGCGTGTGTGTGTGTATGTGTGGTGTGTGTGTATGTGTGAGTGTGTTCTTTAATTTATGTCATCCACTTTACAGTGATCTTAGAATGTGTGTGTGTGTGAGTGTGCTTGCGTGCGTGTGCGTATGTGATGCATGCATGTGTGCGTGCGTGCGTGCATGCATGCATGCATGTGTGCATACAAGCCTCTGTGTGTGCGTGTGTATACATGTGTTAGCGTGTGTGTCTGTGTATGTATGTGTTAGCGTGTGTGTCTGTGTGTGCACATGCGCATGTATGTAAAAGCAACAGTAAAAAACAAAGCAGTCACATTGCAAACAATAACCAGCAGAATCAAAAGAAGAAAAAAGAAAACCCACCACTGACACGATAAACACAACAAGCAGAGAGCAAAGAACAGAAATGAAGAAATACGAAAAGAAGGGACAACCAAAAACAAAAGCGGAGGAGAAAAAAAAAAAACACGGTAGTAAGACACAAAAGCTGACCTCTCCCCAAGCCTTGTTGGGCGGTGGCAGGGGGTACAAGTCGTAGATTTCATACGCCACATTATCCAGAAACCATTTGAAGCTTTTGCATTTGTGATCTTTCTTGAACTGCAGCTGTTTGCTGATGTCCCCGATCGGGTAGCCCTGCACGATGGGCTCTCGGGTGTAGAAATACTTACGGTATTCTTCTCCCAGCCACACCTCCACCACTCTCATGTAGTTCTGAAATAAACAGATAAAGAAGAGGTCATCACCGGTTTCCTTTCCTGACAGCGTCACAGCACAGCGGTTAGCGCAGCGGATTCAGGCTGGGCAATCTTGGCTTCTATTCCCATCACAGGTAAATATTTGTGGGGTTCAAGGCCCAGGTGGACCCTATCCAATGCTGAGTGATCTATGGGCTTAACTGGGAAGACTGGATCCACATGGTCAACTTTTTTTTTTTCTACTTAATGGACTCATTCTGATAGTGTCAGTTAAATTTCATGACCAGTCAGTGCTTTCACTTCTCAACCCTGGCTGACACCAGAAAATATTACTAAAAGAAGGGAAGAATTCAGCCTGGTCATGTAGTCACCGACCAGAATAGAACTCCATGTGATCACCTTCATCATTATGGTCCTCACAGGTAAGCATTTAAAAAAACAAATCTCAAATTCAGTGACCTTTGGCTATGTCAAAAATGCACATCCATGCTGGCTCCATTACTGAACAATAACTATTGGCAGGGATTTAGTACCTGGTGTCTTGCATATGCTGATCTAAATAGATGAGACAGCCATTAAAAAAAAAAGAAGTTTCCTTTCATATTTTTCGGCCATCATTTTCAGACAATCAATCTGTCTCACTCATGCTTATCAGGCCTGCTTGTACACATGACCTACGATCATCTTCAGCATCCATAATAACATAGCTAAAAACAAGTACAATAATAAACTGTACACATCAGTACACAATCACAGCTGCGTACAGAAGGAAACAATGAGTGCAAATTGTATTCATCATTGAGTGGACTCCCCTTTACCTCACACCACTCCCCAGCCAAATGCAACTCTGTCTCACACATTTTCAGATGTTACCAGTGTACACCAGTGACATCAATGGACAGTTCCATTATGTTGCCAGTCACAGTGCTGTTGTTGTTGTTCTTGCTGTCGTACCCTGACTAAAAGACTCCAGGGATCATCCAAACAGCCGAAGTACTTGAACACTATGGTACAAATGCATCAGCTGGGGATGAGAACATTACATGTGTGACCGTTTTTGATTACCCCGCCACATGGGCAGCCACACTCCAACTTCGGGGGATAGTCACTGTGCTAAAAACTACCCTCTGTTCGCATGATGAGTTCTTCAAATCAAGGTCAGTGGACGAGTTAGAATTTCATAATCATTCAGCTGGTTTTGAGCTGGATGTCAAAAAATCAGTGGAACAGAAAGGGAGAAATAAATAAGCTGGCTAACTCTAAGATGCCCAAAATGCATTAAACAAGACAGCTGGAGCCAGAGAAAGGTCTTGATGCTGGGTTCTGTTAATAGAGAAATCAGTGCGCCCTACAATCTTAAGTTTCCTACTGATGGATTAAATACACTTTTTTCTTAGAACTCTAAAGCTGTATCCTGAAATAGAAGTGCTAATATCCAATAACTGCAGGACACACATGCACACAACCAAAACAAAGCAATTACATAAACTTGCTTGTTTCCTACTTGAGTCAAACCACGAAACATGCAATTGGCAGACATTTGTTTAGTGGCCAAAGCATTACTGACTCTGCGTGTGAGTGTGTGCGTGTCCATACGTGCGTGTGTGTGTGTGTGTGTGTGTGTGTGTGTGTGTGTGTGTGTGTGTGTTTGTATGTGTGTGAAGGGGAGACAATGCCCACTGACCAGGGTGATGACAGGGATCTTCTCCTTGTGCTGCCCGTGCTGTAGGGCATAAAATTTCTGTAAATGTGGCCTACCCTGGAACACGGCACCCACACGATGTTGCCTCCGCACTGCCAGATCTGCAACACACACACACACACACACACACATACACACACACACACACACACACACACACACACACACACACACACACGCATTGCAAACAATATATCCTGTTGCGGTCTGTTGCAAGCAAAACACCAGCTGCTAACTCTGTCTGGACGTGTTTTCCCTTCTCACCCATCTCAGATTACAGAGTAGAATTAAAAGCAGCCATGATGCAGAGGTTAGGGCTGTGGGAGCAGGCTGCGTGGTTGTGAGTTCGAGTACCATGCGAGGCATATATTTGTAAATTGCATTATACCTAACATTGCTTATAATAATCAAGTGTGAAGAAGAAAATGAACATCTCCTTCTACCAAAATCATGTGCTTGATGTGCATACAATCATCATCGTCATTATCAAGTCCGTGAACCCTTGGGCTGTTGGGCTACCTGACAATCCTCCCCCATCCTCGCCTGTTCTCTGCCGCTCTTTGGGAGAGGCCTGCACGTTCCTGGATGTTGTCTTCCCAACTCTTTCACTGTCTGCTCCTTCGTTTGTTGCCTGGTAGAGTGCTCAGCAAGATGGTTTTAATAAGCCAGAAAATCAAAAGATGAAACCACACCATTTCAAAATTTAGAAAGAGAGGGGGTAAGTTACCGCCAAGGACACTGACAAACAAAGAACAGGACAAGACACAATGCATTTCGACCTCTTGGGTCTTCTTCAGGCAAAAACAAATAACATTTAGGACAGGGAAAACAGAGAACAAAAAAACACTTATCTTCTCATGTAAGTACACCGGTAAAATGCAGGGGTACCTACATGAGAAGATAAGTGGTTTTTTGTTCTCCATTTTCCCTGTCCTAAATGTTATTTGTTTTTGCCTGAAGAAGACCCAAGAGGTCGAAATGCATTGTGTCTTGTCTTGTACTTTTTTTGTTGATGTCCTTGGTGATAACTAACCCCCTCTCTTTCTAATTTTGCTTCATTTTCCACCCTCAGCCACTCCGTTTTGAAACATACCATTTCAGTTTTCATTTTTTGTAGCGGTCTTTGAAGCAGTCAACGGCTATCTCAAATCTTTTGCACTCATTTTCATCAGTAGGATAAGTGTAGATTTTGCAGCAGCATCTCATTTCAAATGCCTGGATTCTTCTATGTAGATCTGCTATCTGGGTGTAGTTTAACAAGCATAACCAAAAAAATGAAATCATTTGGGTGCATCATTTTCATTTTGTACCTGAGAGAGATGTTGTTGCTCCTGATGGTCTTGGGCTTTAAGAGTGCTGTTAATATGTGGGCCTTAAACAATGTTCAAAAAGAAAGGCTCAATAGGAGGGGGCAGTCATCACCAAAGGGATGCAGCTCCGCTGAGTGCATTGATGTGTCTGCACATACACCACCATCACAATCAGTCACAACACACCACTGACTACTGAACCATCTCTTCTCTCAACTTGCTGTCCTCACCTTAAACGACAGTTCAAAGTTCTCTCCTCCCCAGATCCGCAGCCCAGGGTCATAGCCACCCAGCTCAAAGAAATAATTTTTGTCCATAGCAAAAAGACCCCCAGCATGTGTCGGTGACCTGCACACACACACACACACACACACACACACACACACACACACACACACACACACACACACACACACACGCACACACAACTTGTTCTTTCAAGACTTCAAAACTAAATGAAAACTACCTCAACTTCTAATCTCTGCAAACAGTTATAAACATTTTACAATAAGAAGCTCTGAAGCACAGGGTAAAGATAAATGACTTCACTATCTTGCCCACCCCAAAAGACTATTCTCTTTAGATCTCCCTGAATTAGGCGCAGTTTAGACACGCAGCTAAGCAAGCCACAGCTGTTCACTCTAAGGAAGACTTATCAGTCATGCTATTAATGGTCACCATCAGCGAACCAAAATATCTCTAACATCTGAAAAGACAGAAATACCATTTTGAAATATTCTCTGTCACAGGGATGCATTTTAGAATACTTTCTGGATGAGCCTTAGAATTCAATACAAAGAAAACTTTTTATCTAAACTGCTCAACAAAACAATGATATTCTAAAAAGGTATAAGTTGCCTTTGCATCCATTTTCACTGGAGACTAAGAATCAAGTGTCCATCCACATCTTTCAGGATGTGCTCTAAGCAGCTGGCTGTCCCATCCATGGATGCTGTGTATGCACCTGAAAGGTGGAGTATGACACATCTGTAGTGCTCAGTGTGGTGCTGGTGTTTAACCCCTTCATTACACTGCAAGAGGTTGTGATGCAAGATAACATCACACACTAAAAGGGCAGTCTGCTCAGCACTGACCCACTGGGCTCTGATCTGTGCCCAGCTTCATAGCACACCATCCCACTCCACACCATGGCTGGAAGCTGTTGCAGAAAAACAAAAGAAAACTTTTGTAAGGCTTCTTCTTCTGCGTACGCAGGCTGATACTCCTGCGGACACTCCCTGTTTAGACAGGCAAGGATTAATCTTATCTATCCAACAAAGGGAGTGGAGTTTGTGTGTATGACCGTTTTTTTTTATTTTAATCCCGCCATTAAGGCAGCCACACTCCAACTTCGGGGAAGGTGCATGCTGTGTGTAACGTGTCATCCATACCAACGGCCAAACTGGCCTACTCTTCCGAAAGTTGGTGATGGTATTTTAAGTGTGTGCAAGATGTTATGCGTGCGTTCACACACGGAACCTCGGTTTATAGTCTCATTCAAAGGACTGTATGGGAAATAGAGTCAGAACAAATGTTAACTCCGAGGGAAAAATTGCCCTGTCCCGAAACAGCCCAGCGGAGATTCGAACCCGCAACCTTGACACACAAGGCCTTCCCCACCGGAAAGATCTCCTCCAACTACAGAGCGGAGACAATAGCACTGCTCCACGCAGTGAGGGTCTTTCTGGGACCAGGCATCCCATCACAGAAGGTTGTCTTCTTCACAGACTGCCGATCTCTGCTGCAGGGACTTCAGAACACAAGAAATGAACAACATATGCAAGACATCAAGGCTGCCCTCCATGAACTCTCAAAACAGTCTGTCATTACACTTCAGTGGATTCCGTCTCACTGTGGGATCATGGGCAAACGAAAAAGCTGATGCTCTCTCCAAGGCAGGCAGCAAAATGGAGCAGTTCAGCCACCCCGTGACCTACAGGGAGGCCAAGACCATCATCACAACCAGTTTCAGTCCCAGTGGAAGAGAAGGCTGGGTGCAGAGAATGGTGCTGACCTGATCCACCAGCTCCAAAGGCACCAGCAGACAATCCTCTTCAGACTGAGGACCGGCCACTGCAGACTGCTGAGCCACCTTAACCGCCTGAAGATCACCTACACTGACCAGTGTCCATGCGGCACTGGACCCCAGACCCCTGAACATGTCCTACTGCGCTGTCCTAGTCACGCAGCTCTACGACACAAAACCTGGCCGGGGGGAGCGGAGTTACAGGAGCAGCTTTGGGGAGCCGTTCTGACCTGGAGAAGACCGCGGGCTTCATCATGGCGGCCGGGTTACAAGTCTGACGCATCCAGCTTCAATCGAACGCAGAAGAAGAAGAAGAAGAAGAACCCGCAACCCCAGGATCACAAAGGTTACGAGTCTGGCACTCTACCACTGGGCTACTCCGGCCCCCGTAAGGCTTCAACTTCCCAAATTAAGCCAGCCGTCCTGCAGTAAGGTGGTTGAGACATCTGCATCTGGAGAGTTATCCTTTAAGTGCCTGAATATCCTTGACGAGATGACAGCAGGGCATCCAGGAGTCATGACCTGGATGTGGTCCACCCCACTTAGAACATAAAAAGGTAAGGGCAGACAACATCTGCCTGAAGGTGACTTGTCTGAAGATTACAGTTGTCCAGCTCTCTTCCTCTCACCTTCTTACCTGAACAAAATACAGTGCCACACAACACAGCACAATGACACATATCCCAACATAGTGCTACACAACAGAAGACAGTGCCACACAACACAGCGCGATGCCACACATCCCCACATAGTGCTACACAACAGAAGACAGTGCCACACAACACAGTACAGTGCCACACATCCCCACATAGTGCTACACAACAGAAGACAGTGCCACACAACACAGCACAGTGCCACACATCCCCACATAGTGCTACCCAGCAGAAGACAGTGCCACACAACACAGCACAATGCCACACATCCCCACATAGTGCTACACAACAGAAGACAGTGCCACACAACACAGCACACTGCCACACATCCCCACATAGTGCTACCCAGCAGAAGACAGTGCCACACAACACAGCACAATGCCACACATCCCCACATAGTGCTACACAACAGAAGACAGTGCCACACAATACAGCACAGTGCCACACATCCCCACATAGTGCTACACACAGAAGACAGTGCCATACAATACAGCACAGTGCCACACATCCCCACATAGTGCTACACAGCAGAAGACAGTACCACACAACACAGCACACTGCCACACATCCCCACATAGTGCTACACAACAGAAGACAGTGCCACACAACACAGCACAGTGCCACACATCCCCACATAGTGCTACACAACAGAAGACAGTACCACACAACACAGCACACTGCCACACATCAACACATAGTGCTACACAACAGAAGACAGTGCCACACAACACAGCACAATGCCACACATCCCCACATAGTGCTACACAACAGAAGACAGTGCCACACAACACAGCACAATGCCACACATCCCCACATAGTGCTACACAGCAGAAGACAGTGCCACACAACACAGCACAATGCCACACATCCCCACATAGTGCTACCCAGCAGAAGACAGTGCCACACAACACAGCACAATGCCACACATCCCCACATAGTGCTACACAACAGAAGACAGTGCCACACAACAAAGCACAGTGCCACACATCCCCACATAGTGCTACACAGCAGAAGACAGTGCCACACAACACAGCACAGTGCCACACATCCCCACATAGTGCTACACAACAGAAGACAGTGCCATACAACACAGCACAGTGCCACAAATCCCCACATAGTGCTACACAGCAGAAGACAGTGCCATACAACACAGCACAGTGCCACACATCCCCACATAGTGCTACACAACAGAAGACAGTGCCACACAACACAGCACACTGCCACACATCCCACATAGTGCTACCCAGCAGAAGACAGTGCCACACAACACAGCACAATGCCACACATCCCCACATAGTGCTACACAACAGAAGACAGTGCCATACAACACAGCACAGTGCCACACATCCCCACATAGTGCTACACAACAGAAGACAGTGCCATACAACACAGCACAGTGCCACACATCACCACATAGTGCTACACAACAGAAGACAGTGCCACACAACACAGCACACATGCCACACATCCCCACATAGTGCTACACAACAGAAGATAGTGCCACACAACACAGCACACTGCCACACATCCCCACATAGTGCTACACAACAGAAGACAGTACCACACAACACAGCACACTGCCACACATCCCCACATAGTGCTACACAACAGAAGACAGTGCCACACTACACAGCACACTGCCACACATCCCCACATAGTGCTACACAACAGAAGACAGTGCCACACAACACAGCACAATGCCACACATCCCCACATAGTGCTACACAGCAGAAGACAGTGCCATTACAACACAGCACACTGCCACACATCCCCACATAGTGCTACACAACAGAAGACAGTGCCACACAACACAGCACAGTGCCACACATCCCCACATAGTGCTACACAACAGAAGACAGTGCCACACAACACAGCACAATGCCACACATCCCCACATAGTGCTACACAACAGAAGACAGTGCCACACAACACAGCACAATGCCACACATCCCCACATAGTGCTACACAACAGAAGACAGTGCCATACAACACAGCACAATGCCACACATCCCCACATAGTGCTACACAACAGAAGACAGTGCCACAGAGTATGGGCCAGTGTCAAACAACAGTGCGACACAATACAAGATAGTGTGACACAACACAAGATAGTGCGACACAATACAAGATAGTGTGACACAATACAAGATAGCGCCACACAATACAAGACACTCTGTTGAGTGTTGATCTGCAGGGTTCAGACAGTAATCAGGGATGAAAACAGTTTTAAAAAAAAAGAGGAGATTGGCGGGGATCGGGAGGGGGGAGGGGTCACCATGGGCAACAGCTCGGCGGGGGTCAGGGGGCAGCGCCCCCTGAAGCTGAAGCATATTTTGTATTAAATAAGGCATAAAAATCTTTAGAAATCACTTTCTTGCTTCTAAACAACTCATTCTATAGAACAGCTTTCAACACCATGAAGACTGAGACTGATGTGGAAAGAAACTATGTCAATTGAGACAAGCAAACATTTAGTATGAATCCTCAGAACTGCAGCTAAAGAAAATTTGACAAACAGTGCTTTCAGGACATAAAGGAATAAGGCCTGTAGATAAGTAAATCAGAGTGGGAAATCAAACTAAGTAAATCAGATGTATGAAAACGACTGCTGGACTTCAATAAACACAATATGAAAAATGATTACTTTGAAGTCCTTTTAAAAAAAAAACACTCAGCTTTTGGGCCTTAGACCCTTCGTCAGGAAACACTAAACACAAAAAAGAACAAATGACATCAAAACAAACTGATGTCACAACAGTACACCCACACACAACCCCCCCCCCTTCCCCTTACAACTTATCATATCCCCCCCCCCCCTTGACAAGTTTGTGTGTGTTTGGGGGGGGGGGGGTGCTTGTGTGTGTGTGTGTGGGGGGGGGGGGTTGTGTGTGTGTGTGAGGTGGGGTAGGGGACTGGGGTGGGGGCGAAGTGTGGGGGGTATGTGTGTTGTGGGGTGAGGGTGGGGGTTGAGGGAGAAGGAGGAGGAGTAGAGGAAGTATATAGGTAGTGTGGGGGGAGTGGGCTGGTGGAAAAGGATTTCATAGAGGGGCTGTTAGCAGACACCTAATACATGTAGCAAACGTTTGCATTATACCTGGGGAAAAGTGTTACACAATACTGTTGTGACATCAGTTTATTTTGATGTCATTTGTTCTTTTATATTTTTTTTGTCACTTTGACGTTTTTCCCTTGCTTTGAAGACTCTACGAGTGGAAGTACTCAATTCCTCATCTCTCCAGTGGGTTCGGAGTTGTTGTTTTTTCCTCCGTTGTTTTGTTATCCTGTTTTTCGCTTGTGTTTACTGTTTAGTGTTTCCTGATGAAGGGTCTAAGACCCGAAAGCTTGAGTGCTTATCATTTTTGTTTTTGTAAAAAAGGACTTCAAAGAAGTAGCCTAATTTTTTATATTAAGTAAATCAGAGTCAGAATGAAAACTACCATCGAAATGGAACTTGTAGAAAAATCAGAGTAGGAGTCAAACTATCATTGGAAATGAAACGTAGATTGTTGCATACCCAATGATCTGAAAACATGCTGTAATGGTGTGGGAAACACACACATTTTTCTGTTGGTGACTGGGACGCTCGATGTGATCTCTGATTGCCACAAAGCCACGACTACCAAAGTATACACGTTTTTGGCAAGGCTCGCAAAACACTTCAAATTCGCCGTCTTTGTCATGTTTTCTTATTACATCCGTGACTCTGCGGTCACACACGTCCTTCTGCAGCCACTCGGTCTTCTAGTGGTTCACATACTTCTTTCTTTTTTTCCCCGTTTTGTTTCCACTCACTGGCGACAAACTCTCGCTGTGAATCGACGCCATGATGAGAATGATACTGGAAGGAAGCAGAATGAGAACTACGCCGTTTGAGAACATTACCGACAGAGAAGAAATTCGCTGTGCAGACAAGTTGAGATCGTTTCTGAGCTTCACTCTTCGAATAATTTTTCGGCGGAGACTTTTTCTTTCGGCGGAGATGCGAAAAAATAACGGCGGAGACGGCGGAAACGGCGGAGGAGTTTTCATCCCTGAGTAATGCTTTGTGACCATTTCAACATAATACAGTAAAATATAACGTTATAATCAATAAACTATCCTTTTTTCCCCTCCAGTACAATCAGAATTTGAAATGATCTGCTGAGGTATTTGAGGTCCGTTCTGTATATGAAAGCTGGAATCGGGCTACCCCCTTTGGGGGAAAGAAAACTTTCTCTGTGGGTTTTATCAATAACCTACTACTTGCTGCTTTCTGAAAAGCAGCAATAGCAGTTATTGGTAAAACCCACTCAAGTAGTCAAGGGGAAATGAAGATAAAGAACACAATAAAACACTACACAACATAATGCAACACAGCCTATTCAGCGACCACCAGTAGGGTTCAGGGTTGTGTCTCATGTATCCCTCTCATGTAACACAACCCAACAGTACACAATTTTGTCACACCTGTAAGGTTCAGAGTTGTGCTGTCGTGTGTCCAGTTCTTTTTTGGGGCACCTGGCTCCCCTTATACAGGAAACCCCACTCAAAGAAAACCACGGTGGTGCACCGTAGAGTAGACAGGGGGGGTACTGGAAGTTGTCCCAGTCGATGCCATCCACGATATGCACAGCCATTGTCTTCCTGCCACACCACACACACACACACACAAACACACACACACCACACACACACAAGTCGTGTTGATGATAGTTATGTTTCAGGGAGCAATTTAAAACTAAAGGGTTGTTTTGCTGATGAACTCAGTTTTCTTCCCTTTAAAATAAGATTCATGAACTTTTTTTAACCTGATCCTTTAGACGGCTTGTTTAAAGGTAACAACAATTTAAAGCAAAGCAACATGAAATCTCAATCACTATCAAAAGCAATGTAAAAGTCAAAAATAACACAATGAACTCAATAAGAAAAAATATGCATATATTATCTGCATATAAACACCAATGTAAAAATACCATTTCACATCAACAAAATCATGTTCACCCTTTCTATTACTATGTTTGTTTTACCTCCTGGACCTGTAACACCCACGGCTGCATGTACACTGGACTGCATATTGTCAAAATGTGAGAAAGCGTGAGAATCAGCACCTCAGGTCATCGCTCACTAATCAAAATACTTGAAGTAGCACTTTAAGACAATACCACCATTATTCTCAAAAGGCTTGAATACCGCACAAGAATTTTTTTTTTTAAACATCCAAGTTTCATCTTTTTTCCCGCACACCATGCATACAAAACACACTGATATCACAGGGGTAAACAGATGTGAATACACCTTGCCTCACCGGCTGGGCGGATGCGGTCCAGCAGCGGCACAGCCATTGCGGTTGCATTCGCAGTGGCAATCCAGGAAAACGATGACATCCCCCGTGGCCAGCTCGGCGCCCCGCATTCTGGTGCGGATCAGACCTTCCCGCTCCTTGTTGCGATACAGTTTCACCTTGCCTCCGAACCGTTTAGGTAGTCCTCCAGAGGTCCTTGAGGTTGGCTTAACAGCACGGGTTTCAGACAACACAGGTTTGACGAAAACGAACAGGCAATGATGGCAACACAACAGTAGTGATAATTAACATAACAATCTAACATGAAGGTGAATGCTACACAATAACAATGATGACAAAAATAATATTTCTTACATGAAGGTGATGGCCACAAATTAGCAATACTAATAAAGATACCACATCTAATATGAAATTCATGGCAAACAACAGCAATGATAATAAAGGAAACACATCTAACATGACAGTGACGGCTACACAACGAAATAATATTAAAGATAAACGTCTAACATGACAGGGAAGGCAGCTAAACAGCAATGATAATAAAGCTAACACGGGATCTAATTGCATTGACAATAAAACGATACATCTAACAAAATGGTAAATGACTAACACAACAGCCCCGTAATGAAGATTACTTATCTATAATCATCAAGTCCTCTTTGGAGGTGTTCTGATTGTCAACAACAGCGTTGTTGGTGGCCCATGTTGCTGTTCATCACAGCAGTCAGTGGACAGGAGTAAAGGTCTGGTGCCCCTTTTTCCCGATCATCAGGGTAATTGTATTGGGAAATTTTGAAACTCCATAAAACACCAAATGCTGACACTAATTCGCAGATCTTTCACATGGTCTCTAATCATTTGTATACACACACAGTGAGGTCATTCAGTCACACAAACTGCACAAAATTAATCGGGGAAATCGAAAAAAAAACAAAAAAAGACAAACAAACAAAAAACGCTTCATCCCACCAGACACTGTCAGGGATCGAACTCAATACTCAGAAACGGACAGTTCAATGTTTGTAGCGCTTGGCAACTCCACAAAATCAATCAACATCTACACCACTCGGTGACCACAACAAAGAAACAGACTGCACACCACTTCTTACAGGGCCCTTCTCCAGAAACAGATGTCAAACCAGCTGTCGCAAGCCCTGGTTCAAATCAGCATCCATTGCACAGCTGGCACCAGGACTCTTGACTCTTGCAGCCATGCACAAAATTGTGTTACACTGTGTTGTGTCTTCATGGTCACAACAGATTGCTCTGTGTGACCATGGGATGCTTTCCCCAGGAAAAGGCTGTCACTGTAATGTGGCGCTGCTCACTCTTTAATTTTTTTTTTTTTTTTCCCCAGCCGTTTCTGACTGTTTTGGCCAACATTTCAAGGTGACTTTCCTGCAAAATTTCCTAGGGACACGTCCCTTGTCGCCAAGGGTTTCTTTTACAGCATACAGTGCATGCCGCATACACAGACCATGGTTTACGTCTCATCTGAAAGGCAAGCATTACAACACATTTTTCTGCTTAACTGGAGTGGAAAGCAGTACGAAGAAACTGGGCACAAGATTCAATTCATAGCCCTTGTCATTTTCTCTCGTCACAGAACAGTGAATTATTCCCATTACTGCTCCCTCTTTCCTTTCCCCTCCTGCCCCATCCCCTCCCCCCTTCCACCCTTTCCCTACCGCTAATTCACTTCCTCTCCCTTTCGCCTGCCACCCTCTAAGACCTGTCTACCTCACCTTTATTGCTGAAGTCGTCGCCATGACCACCTCTTGAGGAGGGGGGGTGGTGAGGTGTTGATGACGCTGTGGACTGTTCTGACCAGCGTTGAGAACCCTCGTTGTGGAACACCAGGATGACGCTGGCCGTTGGCAGGTCTTCCGGATATACCAGTACCGACATCTGTCATCATGTAAGTCAGTGCTGCTGATTTGCTGTCACTGATTGGCAGTGCTGGTAGAAGTGGTGAATGGAGGTGGTGGGTTTTTGGTGGTGGTGACGGTAGCTGTGGTGATAATTTCTTGAATTGCGGGTTTTTATATCTATTGCAGTTGTGTGGTAGTAGTATGTGTTTTGTTTCAGTTGATGAAACACAAGTTGTTTTTGGTTTTGGGGTTTTTTTTTTTTTTTTTTTTATGTTTTCAATTCTCAAATGTGTCCCAAAATTAATATTTCCAAACTTTCTTACAGTTAAAAGACAAAGTCTCATCTTCTTCCAAGAATTAAAAAACAAACAAAAAAAAAACCCCTAAAAACTGGACGACAAAATCCAACTGGAAGCCCCAACCAAATCCACAAACACCAGCCTGGTCTTTTTGTGGACAACATATCTCCTCGGCGTGAAAACACCCCCTTCATGAGCTGCATTCCTGACTAGGATGCTGTAATTTCTATTAATCCCTAAAACCCCTCCTGACGCTGATAGTGTGTGCACCTTGCCTCACATGCACTTTCCTATCTGTCATGCCTTTTGTTTCGGAATCCCCCCAAATTCAATGTTGTGACATTTCCATTACTACTGACGAGTATGGGGTCTTGGGAGACTGTGGTATTCTTGCAATGAAGAGGGGCACACAGACCGAGTGTTATTTCTATTATGATTGCTGTTTGGGATGGCAGCTGTCCATTTTTTGCTTCTCTTGATGCTCCTGTTTGCCCTTATTGTGATTGTATTGGTAGTTTCTTTCTTTGTATCTTTGAAACAACAAAAAAAACACAAATGAATGTTAATCAATGTGTTTAGTGACCCTTCTTTTTACAAACGTCATGACCCATTTTCTAAACAAACAAATGAACAAAACAAACAAACAAAGAAGAAAACAGGGTCCTCTATGGTGCATGACACAGCCACTTAAATGACCACCACACCACTGGTCAGCAGAGTAGGGGATATTGCCACACTTCACAGACATAAACGCAGTCCAAAATCTTGGCCTGAAAATTTTCAAAATCAGCAGCATGCATACAGATATACAGCAATACCATAGTTTTTAAAGGATAGTGAAGCTTTTTTTCCAGGAAGATCACAGTCTTAATCATCATGAACGCCCTGAATTCAAGCTTCGGTAACCTAGCTGTACCTTTGTCATAGCATGATAGCACATTAACAGCCCCCTTCCCAATAACAACAACTGAACTGATGCAACACAGCACAGCACAGCATAGTACACTTGAGAGAAACACTGACACAGAGCAAAGACGGTCCCAGGAGAGAGAGAGAGAGAGAGAGAGAGTGAGAGAGAGAGGAGAGAGAAGAAGAGAGAGAGGAGAGAGAGAGAGAGGAGGGGGGGGGCATACACTGAAAAGAGAGAGCTAAATCGAGAGAATTGAACTCACTCCTCCAGACCCGTTTTTCAGGGATGGTGCGGTTCATGGCGATTTTTGTCACTGTTGAGCATGTTAAATCCATACTGTTGAATCTGTTCATCGCTCCACTTCTCCCCCATCGCTGTGTACACCGGCTCTCCTCTCCCCCCTGTGCACAGCAAAACAGTCGATAAACAAACCCAACCATGGTAACTTACAATATAACAAATAAAAGAAGACAGCAGATCTAAAAAAAAACCCCAAAACTTTAAATTCAATCAAAAAAACAAAATGAAATGCTATGTTTCTGGGTCCCCCAACTGTAGTCCAATTTTCTGAACCTGTGTGACAAGAGATTTGGACAGGACTGGTATGATTATAAACCCTAAGTGTTCACAATAAGATGGACAACAAAATTAGGAAGGAAGATATTTTTTAACTAGATACAGATTTACGAAATATTGTCATAAAGGACAGCCCCTAGTCATCATGGCTTTTAATGTGGAGAGTGCTTTGTCCATCAACTCACAAGACAATACTGAGGAGAGAACAGAAAAATTTGTCTGTTCTCCCTCACTTGCTCCTCCACCAAGTTTTTGGGCGAAGTGGCCAAAAAGGGCCGCCTTTTTCTGTTCTCTGACAAGTAAGTCTTCAAAAACCCAAAAAAATAACGACCCTACAAACATACATACTGTGTAGGGTTGATCGTTTTCAATAACATCATTTTCATCTTTAACTGCTCTTTAAAGTTTTTTTAAAAAACCGAGTTATATTTCTGGCATAAAAATCCACACCCGACACAATGCAATGAAAACAACAACCGCCGCACATACTGACATTTGGCGCGGGCGCCGGCGCATGACGAAACCTCTCTCCTGAAATAGTAGCGCGCTTTAAAGCATATGACAAGACAAACACTAGGCAAAGTGGCCGGATTTTCCACCACCTGCAGAAAACCCGACAATAGCTGTCACCGGATCACTCATTTACAGTGTACTGAGCCCAGCGAGTAAACCCAGCCTGCCGGCAGTACGGCGTAGTGACAACACAGACACGCTTTGCGCCTGCTCGACATTGATTTTGTTCGCTTAGCTCTCGCCGGGACCGCGCAGCTGTCCGTGTAAACAATTCTACAACCTTTCACTCTCTCAATTCCACCTGGCATGCGTAGCCGAGATAAAACCAGCCTGTGTTTTACAGTGTAACCAGTCGCCTTGTTTAGCAAAGCTTAAAGCGAACGGTGCTGCGATCCAGTGCAGTGTAGTTATGTTGGTAGGGCAGTTGGTTGTAGTCGGGTTTGTTGCAGTCAGCGCATGCAGTTAGGCAGCGTGACCACCTGAAAGCGTTTGAAGACTCAACAAAGTTTCGGCGGTTTTGACTAGTAAACCCTACAAACAGAACAAACGGGTTAGGGTTTTTCCCGTTTTTCAATACTAATTTACTAAAGTTTCAGATTCAGTTTTTTTTTAATCTTATGTTTTCCTGATCGTTTCAATAAAAACATTTTCACGCAAACATTCATCAAATGCATCTCTGTCTTTCATGTGAAATATAACTACAGTCTTTAATTGTTCTCTAAAGTCTTTAAAACTGAGTTATATTTTTTGGCATAAATCCACACACTTATCCCAGCATGTCTCCACTGAAAGCTATTTCGACAAAGTGTTTCTTTTTTTAACTATGTCTCTTTCTGCTGAACAGTCATCTATAATAAATAGTGTTTGCGTTCCTTCAAAAAATATAAAAAAGCGTTCTAAAACACTCACTCAGTTTATTGCTAGGATTAACAAAATATATTTTTATCTCGGGCCCATATAAACCTTCTATCATAAATATGCTTTGTTCCATTTAAGTGTTGGACAAAAAATCACAATATGATCAAAATTATAGCGATAAACTGTTTGTAATAGGTCGAGGATAAATATTGTTTTTCCACAACCATTTCCCCACAAATTAATGAACATTGAGGGGTTTTTGTCATAAAGTTTACTGCTCCATAGTTTTATAACAGAACTTAATCTAATCCAGTTTTGTTTTTATCATGCTCTCTGTCAAAACTTGTTCGTATAATAAAATCCTATAAGGTCTAAATGTGTAAGATTATCCAATTCGTTCTGTAAGATTATTTTATTTAGACTAATATTGATTTTGTTGCTTGTTGTTATGACCTTAATATCCTCACCATGTAAAGAATGACGACGGAAAACTTAAGTTTTAAACGTCTAATTTTTTGCCAGCTAATTAAAATTTCCCTTTTTAGAAGGACGTCCCCTAACGCCCACAACCCCCATTCCCATCCCTCTTTACAATTTTTTAAAGACAGAATTTCAAATATCATTGTGAACGCATCACTAATTTCATTTGTGGAATGAATTGTAATCTTGTAGAAGCATCTTTTAAACCGTTTCTCTTCTGTGGAGGATGTACTGTTTTTTCTCATACGGCTTTATTTCAATCTCTTTCCGACTATTGTCATCTGGCATAAAACTTACATGTAAAGGGCCGAGTTGAATGCTTTTCTGAAACTTTTTGGCGGCTAAAAAATGTAAATGGCTTATGAATTCAAATTTTATTTCCCATTCTAAATATGGTTCTAAATGCCATTTGAGGTCAGGTTTTCGAACTATTTTATTTTCCCATACGGGCCAACATTATTTGCTTCTAGATTGCGCAGTTGTTCTAGTTTAGGAAACTTTTTGCTGTCGCCAACCTCTTTGCGTTATAATCACCATCTTTAGTGTACTAAAACCCCATACAAATGCCTATCTCACCATTCTGTTCAAAGTCTGTAACGTCTGAAAGGTCTTTTAATTCTAAAGTTATACACCTCACAGGCGCTATGTAACTCCCGGTTCTTGTGGCCCCGCGACATTTTTTAGAACAACTAATTATTTTATTTCCAAACAAGTGCAGGTTATCGCATTTTACGTCTTTCCCCGTTTTCTCTGTGATTTTTATACGAAATGATTCAAACCTCCCACAAGCTAATTTTTTAAACTTTAAATTAGGAATTGTATAATTTCATAATCGCAATATGCAGCTTTTCCTGACGGAAAAGCTCTTAAAACATTTGAGGACTTTCTATCATATAAGTTTTCATTAGTGCCTGCTCATCTAAATGAACATAGGGGTAATGAATGTAATTCAAGATTGAGCGGACTTCCCCCTCATAATAAGTTGGGGTCTAGCGTAACGACAAATCTTTTAGTGTCCGGGCCGTAGTTGCAAAGCCAACATTTTAGCTAGCTCTTATCAAAAAAGTAACTTGCTTCTTCAGGCTTGAATGTTAACATTGTTTTTAGATTTGCATTGTTAAGTTTGAGAGTAATGTCTAATTTACTCATTTCTTCTTTTAGTGAGCAAAATCCGTATTAACCATCGGGTTATGATTAACTGGTCAACTAATTTTCCTGCATTATTATTTTTTTTAATCTTATTATTCCCCTTGGCTTCAGTTATATTAAACCATACGATTTTGTAGAATATTTCAGGGGAGTGCGACCATTTTGGTTCCGCAATTGTTATTAATAGCATGTTCTAAAAAACGAAGGACGGTCTTGAGTTGTTTTTGTTACAAACATTTTTTTAAACAAAATAAAAATGAGTGGGGTTCAAATATACTAAAGATGCAAAATATTCTGTGGGCCGCACTACAACCCAAAAAAATATAGCAATGATACTCTTGACATTGCTGTGACCCAGGGCCTGTATGCACTCAAACCCGATTACTTATTCGCGTTTAGGGCTTAAACCGGGTTAGCTTTTCGGAGTTTAAAACGCGGATAGCCCCTCTCCGGTTTTGGTATGCACGACGCCCTATTGCGATTGAATAGCTCTCCGCTTTTTAGAGGGCAGAAACGGTGCTCTATTTTTTAGATTTTTGGGCCCAAAAACCGGGTGCAGCAGGCACTGCTTTCGGTTTAGTCATACCCCCCTTCGTGGAACTTCCGCTGGTACGTGCTTCGTCGTTTTCACGCAAGGTTCTTGAATCATGCACACTCCCTGGCCACTTTGCGACACAATTGATGAATACAAGGTCTGAATTATTAAAAAAAAAATCACACCACACACACACACACACACACACACACACACACCAACACAAAACACACACACACTACTTTTAAACTGTTCAAATCTGGGGCGATCTACATTAGAGACAAAGAATTTTTTTTTTCTAAATCAAAAGTGAAAAAAAGCCAACCATCTAGAGTGAATTTAAAAATCTTGATTTCGGGAATAAATCTTCAGTGCCGGAGAAGACTGGCAGTAAGTATGGGAAGTACAAATGTGCACTATCATTGAAAACAACAAATAATAATTGCGCTTGGAAATGTGCTGGAAAGTGGGGCGATTCACAACACACACACACACACACACACACACCCACACAACACAACACACACACACAACACTCACCACACACTCACACACACACACACACACACACACACACACACAACACACACACACACACACACACCTTTCGGAACAGTAACAGTTTTAGTCATCGTACAGGTCAAGCGGGTTCTTTCTGTCACTAAAGATTTCGGTTTCGTCGCAATTGCCGTCGCTGTCTCACTTGGAAGAACATCAAAGCAGCCATATTTATCCGCGTTTAGGCTCGCTATCGGGCCCCCCAGGCACCGATAAACTTTATCCGCGTTTAGCCGAGTCGGATAGCTTATGCGGTCTGACGTGCATACCAAAATCTGCCGCCTATCCACCGAATAGGCGCTATTCGCGGACAGCCCTCTATCCGGAACGACGTGCATTTCAGGCCCAACTGACACTTTTCATAAAAAGGGGAGTAACCCCCATTAAGCAGATATCTTAACCCCCCCCATTAAAAAAGACACAATCGCAAAAGTGGGGGTTTAGTCATCCGATGCCGTTTTATCAGAACCAGTTAAACCCTTTTCGTGTTTTGGCAACAACGGGTGTGGAGTATCGTATGCTGATCACTTAAATCATCCTGATTCTTTGGTGAGGTCAGTGTACAGATTTTTATTTTATTACACCTTCAAGACGTATTTTGACTGAACTGCGAGCGCCATTACCAAATGACAAAACGTTTAATCCATTTAGCAACAGAATAGACATGAGGCTTTTTAAAGGATTTGTAACGAATTCAATATTTAAAGTTAAGACAGACTTTAGACAAAAGTCGGATCTTAATTATGGCTTAGGCACCCCTTATTTGTGGGGCGTGCACAGAAAGTATAACTATGGGCTGGCATCCTCCTTACACATTTTCTCTTCAGGCACAGGTGTTCACCTCGGGTCCATAGAGTAAGAGCATAAAACAGCATGGACAACATTTATCCTAGACATATCTGAGGGGCCCAACTAAAGCGGGAATAGAACGAATAAACGACTCTATTCGTACTTACGTTTGGTGTTTGCTAGGTTCGCAAGCACAAGCGAGATCGAGCATAACTGATTCTTCTACTGGCCTTGATGCACAAAAACAATACTTAAACGAATTTAGAGGACGCCATTAATTCTAAGTTGATTTAACTTCAAGTATAAAAAGGTACCAACATGTTTTACAATACGCAAGATCGAAAGTAGACTTTGCTGTTGGCATGGTTTATACATGCTGCCTTCTGACCTAGACTCCAGGTAGGAACAATAATAAACTACAACAATGAAATCCTTGTAGCAGGTAATGAACAGAAGGTTGGGAAAAAACGATATAAATTCTGAGCCAGTAATATTACAAAACAATAAAAAAACACCCAAGATTAAATCATCCAATCCCCGAGGTTCAAAGCCCAAAGACTGTTGAAGCGTGGACTTTGTTCGCGATGGGCCATGAATATGAAAAGACAGCACTTGTTTTTTTGGGTTAACTGGCCTAGGAATTACTTGGTCTTTATTTTACTAAATAGTAACCCGACTATTTAAAAGAACTAAGCCCATAAGTGCTCAGCCATAAAGCCAAAATACTTTGCTTCAGTAGACAAAAGCCCGCTAATAACACTCCCTAATATACCTGGCAAGAGTCTATAGCTTACGGCTAATTTTTTTTTAAAAAACTCGCAAGATGATCAAGCTGTTTTTTTACCCATGATTTATCAGACGATGGTGATGGAGGCACTGAACTTTTCCCCCCCACCACCGCCTGTAATACCATCACCAGTGTACTTATTGCAAAACAAGGCCGTTATAACGCTCGCTAATGTAACGCCTTTTTCTCTAAACAATGTTCTTATTCGTTCTGCTAGCGTTTTGTCTTCATATAAAAATTTTTCGATAGTTTCTCTTTTTCTGATCACTTGAGCTCGTAATTGGTCTCGGTTAGTAGACGCCGCTTTTTGTATTTTTGCTCTTTCTTTTTCAAGATTTTTTAGTCCCTTTTTTCTATTCTTTCTTTATCATCACGCCCTAAGTTGGCTCGTCAGCCTCAGCGAGTTTTTCTTTTTCTCCTTTTTATATGCTCATCTAGTTCAGTCAGTCTTGCTAAATTGTCTGTTAATTCACCTCTAATTTTTCTTACATTCCGATTATAGCCTCTAATTCTTGCGGGGTATTGGGGGGTCATTTAATTGTTTTTAATGCTGTTTCTTCTGAAAAACTGGGTTTTTGCTCTTCTATTACATTGTTATTTTTGTTGCTATTGGAATTAATTCTTGTAGTTCTATGTTTTGGGGTGGAACTGTTGGGATTCTTGTTGCATGTTTTGAAGGGTTTGCAACTGCTTTCCTCTTTCATTTTGGTTTTGGTTCAGTAAAGCCAAGGCGATCCGCTCGCTCGCACTAAGCTTTTGAATAATTGTACCCATGCTTACAAACTTTGATGAGTTTAGTTTATACGTAAGCGGAACACGTTCTCCTTTGTCGTTTCTAAAATACAAATGGTTATCTTTTTTGTTCAAAATCATCAGGGTATATAGTTTCGGAGGTTTTTGTCTTAAACTTTGGTATAATGATCTGACCTTATCTTCTGTTAATTTACCCTTTGCTCCCCTTCAGCTATTTCATCCTCCAATGAGATTTCCGAGCGATGCTGTGCCCAAAGGAGTTCTTTCATCCATGTGGCGCTACAGGATCAATATCATAATCTCCAAAGTCAATTCCCGCCATGTTTTTAAATAATTAACTTTTTATTTTGTTTTATAAAATGTCACAAGTATATGGCTCGATTCTTGACCCGCATAGAAGACTGAAAGAACCCCATGGCGTGAAGGGAAATAAACGGAATATTACTGTTCCAAATAATCCATCTACTAATTGATGCAGATCAAATTCTTACTGTTAAATTTCCAGACCTAGGAGGGATGATTTGATTGTGCCAGGGTCTTTCGCGACTTACTTTCAAAATAGAACTCGCTTCAACAACAGACCTAACCAGAACAGTTGTTCAGAATCTGGGGCGGGCAATCGTTTAAGAAAATTTCTATAAAATTGAGGGGAAAGAAGTATTTTCTTTAAACAATGAAAACATATTTTTAAAACCCATTCTGATCTATGGCTAACCGCGAATGAAAGGGAAGATCTTGCGTTTCAAGGAATGGTAATGAAGAAAACACTAAAACTTAGAAATAGGCGCCGAACTCGCCTCAGGTGCTAAAGGCAGCAAAAGGCTTTAGCTGTAAGTTAGGGGTTTGGAAATCGCTTTTCCATTCCTTTTGATTTTGAGTTGTTAAAAAACGCATGCCCCATACCTTCAAGGGTATTAAAAGACAGATTGTCATACGAATAACTTTTAATGGACTACAAACGTGTTAATCAGATCAACAGACACCGAAGCAATGTACAGCATTTCCCGACATCTCGTTAGAGGTTTGATGTTGTTAGCAACTCTAATTTAGCAAGGCTGATTGGCCAACAATATGAGTAAAAATTAGTAATATATTACGAAAACGTGCGTCATCATTCAACATATCCTAAAAGCAGGGCAGACGCTATATGGAATTTTAATCTTAGTGTCGCAGTAAAATCGCTTAAAGGTATTTTATTGCTGTGCGAAGATGAAAAACCATTCGCAAGAGCAAGTGAAAAGTTTTTTAATCCAAAATAACGAAAGTACAATGTTCGATTGATGGAGTCCTAACCAAATCTATGCTAGCGGACTTAGGCCTTAATCATCATTTTGATGAAATAAGAAATTGTTTGGGGGGGGAGGGCCGAAGTCAAACAGCAGACCTGCGTCTAAAGATCTACACCTTCACGTGTTAGGCTTGATGATTATTTAAAATCAAAATACGGTTTATGGATTGACCTAAGGTCAACAGAGATAAAACAGTGCATGGAGTGGGGAGAGATGTTTAGGAAAATAATAAACATTCAAATTGATAAAGAAAAGAGGCTGTTTAACCGCTTAATGTACATTTGTTTTTATTATATGAGCACAGCTAAATATTGAAGCTAACAGATTTTAAAGATGTAGTATACTAAATTATTTTTTCATTTTATAAAAAGCATGTCTGTTCAAGTTTATCCAAATGTGCCTACAGCACCGGAGTCGCCAAGAAAAAGAGATAGCCCCCGGCATAAAAACCTTCAGATTAACCAACATTACACAAATGCAACAAAAACTAGAGCAAGACCTTTCCCAAAAAACAGCAAAACCAAACGAAAGGGATTCTGCTGCTTTAATGCTGTTACTTTTGTTAATACTGGAGCATCGACTATTAGTGCTCTATCAGCAGGAACGAGGTGTGCCTCTTACATCAGGCGAAGGCGCACCCGCAGCTTTACCTCTAGGCGGTTTGTCTTTAGCTCTCGCCTGTGTTCATTAGCTGTAGGTGCTGCTGGCAAAAAATAAAAACTAAACTTCAAAAGCACACAGCCATGGTTCAACTAATAACAGCTAAACTTAGTTCCTTCAACTGATTATAAATAAGCACTAGCTGACTCAAACATCACGGATGAAAAATTTAATCGTTTACAGGCCGATTTTATGACTACAAAGACAAAAGTTTGATCTTTAAAGAAAGGCGAGGACAAGTTTTTCTCAACAGCCAGACACCGAACAGATTAAAAGGAATGCTTAAAAAAAGTAAACGAAACATTAAACTCTGCTCTAAACAGCTCACATTACAACGCCAAAGGGTGTTTTATACTTTAGTTTAAAGAGTCCAAGCACAAAAAGACCATCGATATTGATTAATTAATTTTTTTGATTTAAATAAATATTTTGAGTTAAAAAGAAACTCAGCATGGATAAAATATTGAAGGTCCAGACGAATTGTTTGAAGCAATGCAAGAAGATTTATCAAGAGCACTGAATGATATTTATTTAGAAGTCATTAAACCAACAAACGTACAGGCAAGTGTTGCTATGCTATTTCTCAAGTTCGGGTAAACTAACAATAGACCACCGGTTAAAGTAATGTTAGCTGTTTTAATCGACTTATAACAATAAATGAAGAAAACCTAGAAGTCTTGGTCTCAACTAAACAGCAGACTATTCTTTCTCATAATGACTTAACACCCGGTTGGCAGACGAACTGCTTACACAGTTTGATGTGCCGCTGAAGAAGCCAAAATGAAGGCTCTGGTTGTCAGAGGGCGAAGTCCTAGAGATCAGATTAAAACAGTCTAAAGTATGCGCCGATTGTTGGCAAGTCTTACATTCCACTACCTCCAGCATTAGTTTCGAAAAGAGCAGGTTCTAAACATAAAGAATACAGACAACAAATGTTTTTTGTGGTGTGTTCTCGCAAGGTTGCATCCCCTCCGCAAAAACGCAGAAAGAGTGTCTAACTATTGGGATTACATCAATGATCTAACTTTGGGAATATCCTTTCCTGTGAGTTTTTAGAACAAATTGATCAGTTTGAAGAACAAAACAAACCAATAACTGTCAATATCTACACAAAGGGATGAGGAAACAAACCTACAGCCGATTAAAGTGTCCAAGAAAAAGCCCAACAATAGGCGATCCAGGCAAAAATCATGTTGAAATTACTGCTGATGCTTTCACCACGGGGCTGCCACATTACACATTGATAAAACAATGAGTAGATTATTTGGGGCATACTTCAAAAACACTAACAAACAAGAATTCGCAAAAAATGTTTAACAAGAATTCCATCGTTCAAGCCGCGAGTGAACCATATAAAACATTGTATTAAACCCAGTTGACTGTAATTTCGGAACTAATTCGCCCCCACCCGGATCTAAAGTTAGTTTTAAGAACTTGAAACGACTGCAAAATTCTCCATATGTTGTTTACGCAGACTTCGAATCACTCATTGTTCCTTATGAAGGCCCGGCGCCACAAAAACTTCGAAAAACAGTCTTAATGAGTAATCATCAGATTTGTTCATTTGCTTTCATTATTGTTAGGTCGGATGGCGCTCATTTCAGCGCCAGAATTATACAGAGGACCCAAAGCTGGGAGAATACTTCTTAAAACGCATGCAGCAAGTCGTAATGATTGTTCTAATAATCTGAATTTATCTAAAATCAAGATGCGCCCGAAGACCAACAACAGTATGCCCCAGCCACTCAAATGTTGGATTTGTGGTTTAGACTCAGTGAGGAAGCCAAACCAAATGTAAAGACCATGATCACATAGTGGGAAGTTCAGAGGAGCAGCACACAGTAAATGCAATCTTCAACTAAAGTTTGATCCTAAGACATGGAAGCTGCCTGTATTCTTTCATAACTTTCGAGGTTACGACTCTCACCTTATAATGAAAGCAGTGGACGATGCCTTCAGGTGTCATGCATCGCACAGTCATCAGAAAAGTACATGTGTTTCACTTTAAATAACATGTCTTTTTATGACTCTATGCAACACATGATGGGTTCATTAGAGTCGCTGGCTATGTCCTTAAAGTCCTGCCCAATAACGGAAGAATATTTTGACCCAACTCTTGTTAGAAAGGGTGTTTTACCCTTATGAATACATGAAAAATTTGGAAAGGTTTGATGAAGATAACTTCCTCCTAAAGGCGCGTTCTTTTCTAGTCTTAGAGGGAAAAGGACATCGCGATTCCGAAATTTCCAGCAGCTCAAGATGCGTGGCAGAAGTTTGATTGTAAAAAGATGGGAGACTATCATGACTCCTACTTGATGGCTGATGTATGTTTGGTTGGGGGACGTTTTTGAAAATTACAGAAAGACCTGCAAAGAAACATTATAGCCTGGGTCCCGCGCATTACATTCTGCGCCCGGGATGAGCTGGGACGCTTTTTTAAAGTTTACTAAAGTACAGATTGATTTATTGTTTCTGACCTGCCAATGATTCAGATGATTGAAAACGGATTGCGTGGAGGAATTAGTATGGCGTCGCACCATTACTGTAAAGCAAACAACAAATACTTGGACGACTATGATCCAAGTAAAGGTCTAACTATGTCATGTATTTAGATGCAAACAATCTGTATGGTTTTTGGGGATGGCGCAATCGCTTCCATTACGTAACTTTAAAATGTACGCAGGCGGCGATCCGAAAAATATTCAAAAAGCATTAAAGTGGTTGGGAGTTTGACGCCGGATCACAGCGTGGGTTTCATTCTAGAAGTTGACTTAGAATATCCCCAGGCACTCCATGACCTGCATAAGACTATCCATTAGCTGCAGAAAGTCTAAAGATGAATCCAACAGAGCCACCTAAACTTGTGCCTAATCTTCGGGGCAAAAAAAATTATGTCTGTCATTACAGACTTCTACAATTTTATTTAAGACATGGTTTGAAGTTGACAGCTGTTCATCGTATTATTGCTTTTTGATCAAGAACAGTTTCATGAAACCATACATCAAAGAAGAACACTGATCTCAGAACTAAATCCACAGATGGGTTCAGAAAAAGACTTTATTCAAGCTAATGAACAACACTGTTTTGGAAAAACTATGGAAAATCCCCCACAAGCGCAAAAATGTCAGATTGGTCACCAAAGAGAAAGAAGCAATTAAGCTGACTTCAAAACCAAATTATCAGGACTTCAGAAGATTTCATGATCAGCTTTTTGGCATAAAAGATGAAGAAAAAGAAAGTCAAATTGGACAAACCTGTATTTATTGGGTTTTCTGTTTTAGAAATTATCAAAACTTTTAATGTTAGAGTTTCTTTTATGACTACTTTAAACCCTCGTATCCAGAGTCCCGAGTACTTTACACAGATACAGACAGTTTTGTTATAGATTTTCCCTACTGAAGACATCTATAAGACATTTGGGAATTAGAAGTAGCTAAAGGAGCGAGTGGATGGTATGACACATCTGATTATCCAAAAAATTTGCCTTTACATTTATTACTAATAAGAAGGTTTTAGGAAAGATGAAGGATGAATTATCTGGAAAGGTGATTAAAAGGGGTATGTGGGGTTAAGGTCAAAAAAAGTACAGTATTTCAAGCCAGGAGAAAACCATTAAGAAAGCAAAAGGGGAAAATCTCGCATGTTGTGCAGTCAAACATATCGCATGACAACTACAAAGAAGCATTGTTTGACAATAAGACTTTTCATCATGACAACGTAAAAAATGCGATCTAATCTACATGAGATCAACACAACTGTTGTAACAA
Organism: Conus ventricosus; assembly: GCA_018398815.1. Classification (NCBI taxonomy): domain Eukaryota; kingdom Metazoa; phylum Mollusca; class Gastropoda; order Neogastropoda; family Conidae; genus Conus; species Conus ventricosus. Next base: position 22,046,971 of record CM031605.1, read on the forward strand.
AGAAGTCATTAGATAGAACAAACACAAAACGTGTGTTTGTTCATCCAGAGTTTTCATATGCATATGGACATTATAGAACCGTAAAAATAATTAAAGTGGAACTGTGTCTGGTGGGATTATCTGCAGTTCTTCTTTCACAAAAGATCTTTGAGGAGCTGGTTGTTTTGTTGTGTCAGTTTCTCGTAAATAATACACGGTGGATTCATTTTTACAATTCTTTTTATTTCATATGGATCAACACTCCAAACTGGATCTGTTGCCCTGATGCGAGTGTCCCCTTCCGTTTCCCCCCCCGGTAAATAAAGGTACCTTACTTTCAAACCAAACGGTAATAGTTTGCCGGATGAAGACTCTCCTTCAACAACTTTTAAATTGTTTTTCTTTTGATTGCTTGTACGGGTTTTAGGCCTTTAAATTCTTCATTATTCATTGCGCACAAAACTGAGGGCAGTCTTCTAACCCATTCTGTGTTGCGAGACTTGTCAATCAGCTCTCTGTGATACTGGTAGGAAAAAAGTCCTTTCAGATAACGTTTGTTAAAGTTTTCAACTAAAGCCTGTGATCTGTGAACTCCTGGGATGCCTCTTTTAATGGTAACTCTATGTTTTAACAATAATTGGTTCACTTGGCCTTTAAATTCTTTCCCATCATCAACTGAATCATGCGGGGATAAGTTAAGGGGACCTCGTTGGTATATCAGCTGTATGGCAACAGCAACAGCAGAAGCACTCTTTTGTGTTAATGGTTCCGCATCTTTATATCTTGAAGCTATGTCAATGACTGGTGAGGCGTACTTAAATCTTTTTCGTCTAATGAAATCAGAGGGTAAATATAGAAGGCCATTTGATGGGTGTCGTTTGGAGTTGTATTCACAAAGTGTGGTCTCTGTATTTCGTCTAGGCGCAGGTAAATAAATTTTCCCAAAATCGCTTGTTTAGATAACCATTCTTTCGCTGTTGTTAAACTGACTCCCGCTGCTTTGCTTAGCTTTTTAATTGCTGTGATTCCTTCCAAAAATCCTTTGGGCGAATAATAGATTTTGTTCATTTTTATTCAGCCAATATATGCGCGACAAAATAGACAACAGTCATACCAACGACAATAAACGGGGATTTCTTGCTTTCTTTGTTTTTCTGAGGGTTGATAAAGTTGCTGAATTTGGTGGGGGCAATGTCTGGATTGGTTGCCCGTTATTTAGATAATACTCTTTTATCGCTTGATCAACATCTTTAAATGGTAAGCTCCCTGTCCCTGTTTTTTCAGTGTTTCGTTAATAAAATCTAACTGCTCATTCTATGCTTTTCATACGATCTTGTGCTGCGGCTAGTTGCTCCACAGCTTTTTTTATGTCTTTTTCTCTCGCGTCATCCCGTAGTTTACTAAACGCGAAATTACTTCCGCTAAAAGCAAGCGCTTTCACCACAGCGCCCCCATCATCATTACGAGTGAAGCCATTTTTATAAATGTATTTTTTTAATTTACATATTGCAGGAATTATTCCTTGCTTAACTAGAAAATCTTTTGTAGCGAACGAAGCTGCAATAATAGCAATCAGCTTTGCAGAATCCCAAAGCCTAGTTTGCCAAGATCCGCGGGTTTTAATTCTTAACAGGCTTTTACCAAGCTTTCGGTATCCTACACTTAGGCCCCCCAATAACGGCAGAATGGTATACAAGGTTAGTAATAGTTTTTTCGGTGCTCATTTTAAAAAATAAAATAATTATAATTAATAATAAAATACATGAAAAAGCGATGATCTACTACAGCTACAGGTGGCCTAAACCTTCCTGAACTTACAAAAGAAGAAGTTGATGATCAAGCTATTATGCCCAAAAAGGAAAGGTTGTATTCTTTGGCACATGTGGAAAAACAAAACAGTTCCTCGGAACTAAATTCAGCATTGAACAGATCAACAGATGTCGCCACAAGACATTATAAAGTATCAAACAGGTAGAAGCGCAGCTGGGGTCTAGAAGGGTAAAAAGAGTAGGGCAAAGGGGGGTTCTTAGTTTGTAACACTAAACTAGTCTAGATTGCTCCCATTGATTCTGAACAAGATCTTACGTATGATTTAACGCAAGATCCAGTTTTAAACAAAGTCATTGAGTCCTCTAACTGTGATTTATATTACAGATTTGGAACATTGTTTATCGCGTTAATCATGGGATTAATTACTTTTAATCAATAGATTTTATTTCCCTTCAAATGAACGAGCAGAATCGGGAAACACTGAATCAGAAAACATTGAATCAAGTCGAGAAAGTGACCAGTAAAACACCTCATCCTGGACGCATTGGCAGCAGGAAAAAAATTAGAAAGAGGGGAACAAAAAAAAAAAATTACAGTTACAATCACAGAATGAAAACAAACACCGCCAACGCCAACAGTTAATCCAATGCCAGCTCCAGAACAAGAGAAAGGGTTATTAAAGGGGCACCAAAGTCTTCATGGAATATTGAACTTAAAACTGTTGCCTTTTTTGGGCGCCATTGCTGCAGCTGGGGGCAGTTATTACGGTTATAAAATATAACCAATGGCGACAAAAACAAAAGAAGTTAAAACAACCTGAACCACAAATACAGAAAAAGCAACAGCACGCCAAAACCGCCAATAAAAAACATCATTTTTATCCATTTATAATGCAATAATATTTAAGAACTTAAATTTAAATTTTTGAATAAAACATGGCGGATTATTATTTGTTTAAATGATGGAGTCAATAAATAAAGACATGGAGTCTATAAAAGACATTTCCATGACCAGAATTGTAATTGCTTAGGATGTAAGAACTTCATTAAGATCTATGCTAACCAATCTCACGCCAAGGGCGTTAAGCAAGACATCCTCAACGATGACGCGTTTTTTGAGGCGTGTGTGTACTATATTAGACATCTACTATTTAAGACAAAAACATAGATTGTATTGTTTTTTTTAAAAAATTATAAGATAACTGAATAAGAACTTGAGTAAAAACTTTATTAAGAACTTGGGTAACTTAAAATTTAAAAACTTAATTAAAGAACTTAATTAAAGAACTTTCAGCAACTTGATTTAAAAACTTAACTAAGAACTTAAGGTGACTTTAAAGGGGACTTAATCAAGAACTTATTAAGAACTTAATTAAAGAACACTCCCTCAGAGCAGCTTAAAAAATTTTCACTTCCTAAATTTTTAGACTAAATTTTAGAAAAGTGCAGGAAAAAACACTTTCTTAAACTTTGGTCCACTTGTAGGCGCTGTTGGAAAAACTGCAGAGCTGATTGTAGATTGAAAAATTTTAACAGCTGTTGTTATTGTGAAGTCCAGTTGTTTAAGCGTGGGGACAGGTTGAAAACTTTTTGCCACTTTCATAAGTTTATACCCCCAAGACGCGTGATGCCACAGTTCTCAAAACAAAGTGTTTAAAATCAGTTGGTTTAAGACACATACAGAGTTTCAACATTTCCACATTCCATAACAAACATAATCACTAAGTAGAGCAGATTGTTTTGATTAATTATCTTTCCAGAATTTTTTTACTATGTTTTTGATTGTCGCAAGATCCTTTGTAGAATCATTGAAAACCGGAATGGCACTCCATTAATCCTGTCTTTGATTACATAGTTTTCAAGTTCATTCAACAGTTCTTTTCCTTTCATTTTCTCAAGTTGTTTTGAAGGCCGTGGTGATTTTTTTGCTTCGGAAAGAAATGAAAAATGCTGTGGTTTTTGGGCAGATTTTTTTGTACAAGGCTTCATATCCAGCAGCACTTTGTTCTCCTTGGTGATGAAAGCTTTTCCACTTCTTTCCAGTATGTTAAATGTTCTGAGTGAAATTTAATATGTTCTTCAATAGATTTTACAATTTCGGATCTTTCTAAACAGTTCTTTTTCAAGGACATACATTCCATCATCACCAATATGTAGTTCTTTTGATAGCTGCAATAATGCTCGTCACATCATCCACACTTAGCCATAGATCACAACAAACATTCAGCTCAGGCGTACTCAATAAGACTGTCACAAGCTGTGAAAACACGGGCTAGTTTATGCAGCTCGCGCGGCAGGCGCTGGCAAAGCGGGGCCACATGATTGCAGGTTGTACTCGTTACTACGCATGCCCAGTGTACTTAGAGGAGAATAAGGTCGGGTTAACCTGGCCAGGTGAGCGCCCACCAACCCCCGTGCCCAGTGGAATTGAAGAGAGTGAGGTATGTAGAATGTTTACAACGGCACAGCTTGCGCGGTCCCGCGAGTCAGCAAGCGAACCAAGTCAATGTCGAGCAGGCCGCAAAGCGTGTCTGTGTTGTCACTACAGCGTACTGCCGGCAGGCTGGTTTTATCTCGCTGGGCTCAAGTACACTGTAATTAAGTGATCAGGTGACAGCCTATTGTCGGGTCTCTGCAGGTGTGTGGAAAATCCGGCCAGCTTTGCCTAGTGTTTGTCTTGTCATATGCTTAACGCGCGCTACTATTTCAGGAGAGAGGTTATCGTCATGCGCGCGGCCCGCGCCGTATGTCGGTATGTGCGGCGGTTGTTGTTTTCATTGCATTGTGTCGGGTGTGGATTTTATGCCAGAAATATAACTCGGTTTTAAAAAGACTTTAAAGAGCAGTTAAAGATGAAAATGATGTTATTGAAAACGATCAACCCTACACAGTATGTATGTTTGTAGGGTCGTTATTTTTTGGTTATTGAAGACTTACTTGTCAGAGAACAGAAAAAGGCGGCTTTTAGGCCACTTTCGCCCAAAAACTTGGTGGAGGAGCAAGTGAGGTAGAACAGACATTTATCTGTTCTCTTGAGGTGAACGTTCCTTGGGCTCCATGTTGTTTGGAGTACAGGACATTTGTCCAACACAGATTCACCTGTGGTGGTTTCTTGGGTTCTATGACCCTTGGGTCTACAGCAACCATTGTGGAGAGGAAGGAGAGGAAGCATATTGTATTGTATGGAGTGACAAAGTGGATGAGGAGGAGAGGAAACTCAAGGGAAGAAGTGTATAGAATCACATATAGTTACGGGGTGGGGGACAGGGAGGTGAGATGGGTGGTGCACGCATGCATGTAATGGGGAGGAAGTGATTTTTGTTCTTCTTAATTTTACAGTCACTTTTAACTAACTTTTTCACTATGGAACACACACACATGTGTGCTGTGTATCACTACATTCACAACATAACATGTTCAGCTGTCTGCTAACTCATGAGGTCTGCTCCCAGTGGGGCACATACATGTGTGTGTCACCATTTCAGAACATTCTAGTAGTCAAAGTGTTTGAAGAAGGAGTGGGGGGGGGGGCTCAAACTAGTCTGGAATGAACAGTCACCATTCCCAAAGCCAACCATAAACTCACCTGGTCCCTGGGGTGGGGGTTCTATGGGCTCAAAGTTGTTTGGTATGAACAGTCACCGTTCCAAAGCCAGCATAAATTCACCTGGTCCATGCTGGCGTGGGGGTTCTATGAACTCAAAGTTGTTTGGTATAAACAGTCACCGTTCCAAAGCCAGCCATAAACTCACCTGGTCCATGCTAGCGTGGGTGTTCTATGGGCTCAAAGTTGTTTGGTATGAACAGTCACCATTCCCAAAGCCAGCCATAAACTCACCTGGTCCATGCTGGCGTGGGTGTTCTATGGGCTCAAAGTTGTTTGGTATAAACAGTCACCATTCCAAAGCCAGCCATAAACTCACCTGGTCCATGCTGGAGTGGGTGTTCTATGGGCTCAAAGTTGTTTGGTATAAACAGTCACCATTCCAAAGCCAGCCATAAACTCACCTGGTCCCTTCTGGTGTGGGTGTTCTATGGGCTCAAAGTTGCCCAGCTTTCCCTTGAGCAAGGTGACCCTGGGCAGAGGCCTGCCTTCTTGTCCGTCTTCCCTTCCCTCCTTATCAGGGAGCTGGTGATCCCTCAGTTTGACTTCAGGCTCCTCCTTCTCTTCCTCCCTGTCCACCGCCATCTGGGCCACCAGTCCTGCTGACTTCTTCTTATGGGCCATCAACTGGAAAACAGCACACATGCATACACATACAAATGAAGAACGAACGAACATGTACACACACACACACACACACACACACACACACACACACACACACACACACACCACACACATACACACACACACACACACACACACACACAAACAGTGCTAAATTCACTAATGCACTAATGAAGACAATGTCATTACTGTGTCACCAAAACCACACTCACCATCATGATCATCATTACCATCACCATCTTCATATCACAACCATCACTGTCATCTTGAGGACTGTAATAGCACTTGAAGCAACAGCTGCTGCCATATTGACATCATCAAGACGAGTGAACAGCCAATAACAAATTGTCGTTGTATGGTCAAGTCTGACAGACAATGCTGGCTTGCTTTGTCTGCCTCAGGCGTCACACCATGTAGGAGTGTCTGAGTCTTCGGTAGCTTAAACCATATGGCTGGTTGTCTTTCATATGGCTGGTAGTATAAACCATGTGTCTGGTGGTATAAACCATATGGCTGGTTGTCTTTCATAGGCTGGTAGTATAAACCATATGTCTGGTGGTATAAACCATATGGCTGGTTGTCTTTCATATGGCCGGTAGTATAAACCATGTGTCTGGTGGTATAAACTATATGGCTGGTTGTCTTTCATATGGTCGGTAGTATAAACCATGTGTCTGGTGGTATAAACTATATGGCTGGTTGTCTTTCATATGGTCGGTAGTATAAACCATGTGTCTGGTGGTATAAACCATATGGCTGGTTGTCTTTCATATGGTCGGTAGTATAAACCATGTGTCTGGTGGTATAAACCATATGGCTGGTTGTCTTTCATATGGCTGGTAGTACAAACCATGTGTCTGGTGGTATAAACAATATGGCTGGTTGTCTTTCATATGGCTGGTAGTATAAACCATGTGTCTGGTGGTATAAACCATATGGCTGGTTGTCTTTCTATGGCTGGTAGTATAAACCATGTGTCTGGTGGTATTAACCACATGGCTGGTTGTCTTTCATATGGCTGGTAGTATAAACCATGTATCTGGTGGCATAAACCACATGGCTGGTTGTCTTTCATATGGCTGGTAGCATACACCATGTATCTGGTGGTATAAACCATATAAGATAAGATAAGATAATGTTGCTTATAGCCCAGCCGACCGCAAAGGGCCATATCAGGGCTGGTATAAACCATATGGCTGGTTGTCTTTCATATGGCTGGTAGTATAAACCATGTGTCTGGTGGTATAAACCATATGGCTGGCTGTCTTTCATATGGCTGGAAGTATAAACCATGTGTCTGGTGGTATAAACAATATGGCTGGTTGTCTTTCATATGGCCGGTAGTATAAACGATGTGTCTGGTGGTATAAACAATATGGCTGGTTGTCTTTCATATGGCCTGTATATAAACCATGTGTCTGGTGGTATAAACAATATGGCTGGTTGTCTTTCATATGGCCAGTAGTAATAAACCATGTGTCTGGTGGTATAAACCAAATGGCTGGTTGTCTTTCACATGGCCGGTAGTATAAGCCATGTGTCTGGTGGTATAAATTATATGGCTGGTTGTCTTTCATATGGCTGGTAGTATAAACCATGTGTCTGGGGGTATAAACTATATGACATGTAGTACAGACTGTATAGCTGGTATCATAAACCATGTATCTGGTGGTATAAACCATATGGCATGTAGTATAAACCATATAGCTGTAATATAAACCATGTGGCTGGAAGTTATAAACTATGTGGCTGGTGGTATAAACCATGTGGCTGGTAGTATAAACCATGTGGCTGGTAGTATAAACCATGTCGCTGATAGTTATAAATGATGTGGCTGGTAGTATAAGCCATGTGGCTGGTAGTTATAAATGATGTGGCTGGTGGCATAACCGATATAGCTGGTAATATCAACCATATGGCTGGTAATATATATTATATGGCTAGTAAATATAAACCATATGGTCAGTAATACAAACCATACAGCTGGAAGAATAATCCATAAAGCTGGTCAATAAACGATTAAAAAAAAATCCAGTAGTCAAATTACTTTAATAATCATCAGCACAGTCAAATCATCCATTCTGACATTCAAAAGATAGTGGTCTAATCGCTTTGATAATCAATGCTCTGTGGTCAAATCCATTCTGATAATATTTTGCAGTCAAATCCCTTTGATAATCAAAAATTCTGTTATTAAATCCATCCTGATCATGAAAATTGTGATAAAATCAACTTTGAACATCAAAATTATGTGGTCAAATTCACAAGGATAATATACAACTGTATGGTCAAATCCATTTTCATAATCATATAGTGTTATTGAATTCACTCTAACAATAAACTTTTCTGTTATCAAATTCAGTTATCAATATTCTGTGGTGTATTTTGGTGTATTACATGATAAATCTACTTTCATATATATATATATATATATATATATATATATATATATATATAATATATATATAATATAATATATATATACACAAACTAATAAATTCCAAGGATAAGTACCGAGCACCATTCCAGAAACTTACAGAGCAGCTTGGTGTTGCATTCATATCTGCAGTGGTAGATAGTTCTGCCTAACTAACAGTATGTGCTTGAGTGGGTGAATGGGGAAAAATAAAATAAATGCTTCTCAAAATGAGCCTTCAGCAAGCTTATAGTCTCCAAGGGGGAGACAATCTCCAATAGGGAGGGAAACTCACTAACATATAACTCCTGGTCAGATACCGATATTTCGAAACCTGATTGTTTCTCCTCAATGACCACAACCCCAAAAATACTAAGAAGAAGAAAAAAAGTGTGGGTTATTCCCCTATCTGTAAAGCAAACACACACACACACACACACACACACACACACACACACACACACACACACACACACACACGCGCGCGCACACACACACACACACACACACACACACACGCGCGCACACACAAAACACCTCTACTTAATGTCATAATTACACCAGATGTCATTAACTAACACCAGTCCACAGTCACTGACCTCCTCTTTCCTCCGGCGATTCATGAACTGCTGGTAGCTCTCCTGGCTGTCCTCGCCCAGCTTCATGTGGAACAGGTAGGGCCCCAGCAACAGCAGAGTCACCACAAACAAGCCCAGCTTGATCAGAAAGTTCCTCCGCAGACGCATGGTAAATTAGCCTGCTGCTGTCTCTTCACGAAGGTCACAGAGGGGTCGGCACACTGCAGCAAAATAAACAAGTTCATCTCAGTTTGTGACTGTGCAGTCAGTGGAACACCAGTGACAAGAAGACTGGGGATTTAAATAGAATCAGGTGATTACACTAACACAGCACATGTATAGACATATTGTGGATTGGCAGTTCCGAAGGTGGTGTTAATAAATTAATTTGGAGGGGGTTGGGGGGGGGGGTGAGGGAAGGGACGGAACCGAACCCCTCATATCCACAGGCAACCACAAACATACTCTCCCACTCATGTACAGCGCTGTAACTTCAACACAGATATGCCATACAGCCACTCATCCATTCCCACACACAAGTTGTGCACATATGCTGGGAAATACAGGTAATGACAAATGCATTCTGATCAACAAAGCTGCGCACTCCTCGTGACGTCATTGTAGTTGCCAGCTGGCCACTTGAATTGACAGACTGCCTTTGTCAAGTTCATGTCTGACATCCTCGCTGACTGGACTGAGAAACACATCACACCCTACACTGACAAGTGGGAAAGTTTAAGACAGAGCGTTCGTTATTCTTACTGCTTGCTAAAGTGAAGGCAAAGATGTTAGTGGCATTGTTGTCTTTCCTGCCGGCTTCAATTAGCACAGTTTCAACAAACTCCAAATGTAACCAGATCCCTAACCACCAGATGTATTTTTGTACTCTCAGATTGTTTTTTTCTGTGTCTGTGCAGTTGCTTTCAGTTTCACGCTGTTCCTGTGAGTCGTTGCCAATTTCAGTATCTGACATGTCATGGTTCTCACATTCCTTGCCGCTTATGTGGTTTTCCTGTGTGTGATTTCCAATTTCAGTATGTGATATGTCAGGGTTCTCATGTTCCTTGCAGACACTGATGAGCAGTGGGATATAATGTCACAATATAGGTGTGTGTTCGTTTTCTGTTGCCTCAGTGACCATGCTAATAATGTTTTAAACCAGTATAGCCAGTCTGGTGAAGGCAAGTAGGAAAACAAAACTGGTAGCCTGGCCATAGAAATCGGTAAAACCAAAAGTCAAGTGTGCAACCAGTTCACTTTTCCACCTGTCAAACAAAAATTAAAACAGAACGCAATACTGGTGCCCAATATTTTTGTCAGTATTTTGTCATCTGAACTGGTGAAATAATAGTAATTACCAGTACCTGTGAACCCTGTTACATGTGCATAATTTCTGAAGTAATCAGAGTTTCAATAGCTGAAAATTCACACACTCAGCTCCCCCAAAGTCGGAGTGTGGCTGCCCACATGCCAGGGTAATCAAAAATGGTCACACACGTAATGTACTCATCCCCAGCTGATGCATTTGTACCATAGTGTTCAAGTACTTCAGCTGTTTGGATGATCCCTAGAGTCTTTTAGCCAGGGTATGACAACAACAACAACAGCAACAACACACTCAGCTTGTATGTCATGTAGATTCCCTAAAACTGTTCAGATAGCATGCTAATTATTCTATCAGAATCTACCCAGATCTGAAATTTGTTAAAGTGTTCATCTAATGACTTTCTTTCTTTCTCTTTTTTTTTTTTTTTTTTTTTTTTTTGCAGCAGAACAAAATGATCAGAAGTGCCTTTGACTACATCTAAAGAGGCCAGTTACATTTTAAAGGGAAAGCGTGAATGCATACTAACACAAACTAAAGCAATCATAATTAACAGTTGTATTGGCTTTAACAGACCTGTACATTTCATGTACGGTCAAACTGCCCATGTGATTCACATGTGATGACAACCAAACATTGCAGAATGAACCACAAAGGATGAGTGAGACAAACTGGTATAAACAGAAACATGTTGTTTCAATTTCAACAACATTTTTTTTCTCCTGGATGAACATCAAGTTGTATGCCTTGGCTTAAGGCTGTGTCAGACCAATTGACAGGCCAGAACACCAAGGCTACATCAAAATGTTGTTATGCTCTGCATAGTTATGTGGGGATTGTCTTCAGTCGTGACAAGCTCCTAGCATAACATTATCAGTCTCCCAAATCCCCCGAAGTCGGAGTGTGGCTGCCCATGTGGCGGGGAAATCAAAAACGGTCACACACGTAATGTTCTCATCCCCAGCTGATGCATTTGTGCCATAGTGTTCAAATACTACGGCTGTTCGGATGATCCGGAGTCTTTTAGCCAGGGTACGACAACAACAACAACATCAAGTTGCAGACGAACACACTGAATTTTAAGGACGATCCTCCCACTCCACCCCACCCCACCATCCTTAAAAATATATTAAAAAAATTATTTTTAAAAAAGTAGCAGGTATCTCACTGTCATAGTCACACCACTTAGATGTTTTTGTCAATGTTGAGTGATTCCAATAAAAAGTCTCTGTCAATTATTCAAATAATAAATAACAAACAGAGAACACGACTGCCCTGATATGGCCCTTTGCGGTCGGCTGGGCTATAAGCAACATTATCTAACCTGACAGTCAGCATCAGCATAGCAGACATCACAAATTCCTATCTATCACAATATATGTTAACCAGCTATTTCCCTAGTGCAGGAACCTGCGGTGCTCAAACTCACCCTCGCTCTTTCTTCCCTCTTTGTCTACTTTCACTTCTTGTTTAAAAGTACTCCTGAAGATGAATATCACTACATGCATGAATACACCTTGATTTAAAATATAAAAAAAAACCAGTCTGATGCACACTTTTGTCTACTGGCACTGTTTTTTTTTTTTTATATTTTAAATCAAGGTGTATTCATGCATGTAGTGGAGAAAAGAAACACCCGAAAGTGCTTCTCTGGGTCCTCCCCAGCACCTTCGGGTGTTTCTTTTTCTCCACTACATGCATGAATACACCTTGATTTAAAATATTAAAAAAAACCAGTCTGATGCACACTTTTGTCTACTGGCAATCTAAATGACAAAAGATGAACAATTTTGTTGCACAACTGACTGTGTATCAACTTTTTTCAGGCACTAGTTCGTAAATGTAGAGGTAAAGATTGCAGATGATATCCGATCTGAGGCAGAACACACAATCACACATAATTGGTTTCGTGCTCATTTATTCTTTCAATTTCCAGATTCCCAAATCTGTGTCTGTGTGTGTGTGTGTGTGTGTGTGTGTGTGTGTGTGTGTGTGTGTGTGTGTGTAAGAGACAGACAGACAGACAGACAGACAGACACAGAGACAGAGACAAACAGAATTCTACTGGTATCCAACAGGTGGAATCACTTCAATTCTCTGTCATAAACAGCTTTTCTATGAATGTATCAGTATCACTGGTACAGTAATCTGTTAATGATATGATTTTGTTAATATGTTGGTGTGTGTGTGTGTGTGTGGTGTGTGTGTGTGTGTGTGTGTGTGTGTGTGTGTGTGTGTGCAAGTCATTTTGCAAATCCCAGGTATTAAATTTGATAAATGACTAAAAAAAAACAAAATAGTCATAGTGATTATAAGAAATGTACACCATGGCAACTAATGTTACTCTTTAGAGTTAGAAAATAAATTGAAATTGCTGAAAGCTTTGATCTGTCCTCAGTAATATTCTCGTTTTGTATGTTATTGCTTCAAAACCTTTTCTTCTTCTTTTCCTTTTTTTTTTAAACCAGAAATCTGTGACTGACAGGAGAGGGAAGTAATGTCTAAAGTTCAGTAAGATATCCTCAACTGGTTGGAGGGAAGGGAGGGATGGTGTTTAAAATTGGTTGGTAAAAATAAATAAATAATATCAATTCAAGCAAGTCATAATTCAACAGAGAAAAGGCTGTTTCCAAAACCTGCACCTGAGGAATTTCATAGGCATGGTAGGGAGTGGAAAGAGAATATAAGGAGGAGATGGGGGAGGAAGAGCAGGGGAGGGGCAAGTGTGCTTTGGATCTACCCATGTCTGATGAACATGGGGTGGCTGATCGGACTTGGGCGATCTCTTTTTCCACTGATTGTTATCAGAAACTACATCAGTCGCACCGGTGACAGGGAGCATACGCACTGCTCTGTTCTGCTGAGTACTTCTTTTAACGACCGCCATCAGTGGACGGTGATGGGTCCACATAATCATAGGCAATCACCCAGATCAGACTGCTATGTTACTGTGTGCAGTCAAGTATGAACAATTCTGTCTAGAGTGCATCAGATTTTGTCAGTAGTCTACGAGTATATGACGCCTTTGCGTCTGAAAGTGCCTGTCCGTCCCTCCAGCTCCTCAACCTTCTGACATGTCATAATTGTGACAATTACAGCGCAACAGTTAGTGTTCATTTACTGTATCTGATCTAAGATCAAAAGTTATCACAGACTCTTTAACCCCTTCACAAATGGCACCAAACAGTCAGTTCTGTTACCTCTGAATTCTGCACATAAACTGTCTGACCTTCACATCTGCAAACGAAGCAGTGAGCAGCAACTTTTCTTCTAGTCACGTTGTAAACTTCGGGTGTTGTTTCTTCAGCCACATCATCATCGAGTGCTTCCCCCTTTCCATTCAGGAGGGAGGAGAGACGTGGAGGGCACATTGATGGGCGGAGGTGGATAAGTGAAACGCGCACTCGCCATTGGTACACGTTGCCTTTTGTAGTAGTAGGGACCGGCTTTTTGGCCTTAGGCCTTACGGCCTATTTGCGTCTGTGATACGTGATTGTTCTGAAAAGTGACCAGTACATGATTGTTCTGAAAGTCTACTATTTATTTCATCGTAATCATGTAAGCCGTCATACGTGATTGTTCTGAAAAGTGACCAGTACATGATTGTTCTGAAAGTCTACTATTTATTTCATCGTAATCATGTAAACCGTCATACGTGATTGTTCTGAAAGATTAATAATTTACATGATTGTTCTAAAAACCCTATATTGTTCACCCAGTACATGATTGTTCGGAAAGTCTACTATTTATTTCATCGTAATCATGTAAGCCGTCATACGTGATTGTTCTGAAAGATTAATAATTTACATGATTGTTCTAAAAATCTACTATTGTTCACCCGTGTGAAATGTTGTCACATATGGAACAATATGTATACCCTACCCAATGAAGTTGGAGGGGTAGACTAATTCACTTTGTCCGTCTGTCTGTGTGTATGCCTGGCAAGTAATAGACTTGGAAACTGAAACTAAGAGTCGCTGTTTATGACGTCATCGGTTTCTTGGAAAAAAAAAAGTGTCTTGGAAACCGAAAGTACAACTAATTGTCTTTCTCTCGTCTCATAAGTTCGAGAGCAGTTGATTGCAGGCGACAGCCATTCCCAAAAATCGGAACTTTTGTCTTTTGGTAAGTGTTTAATTTTTTTATCTTATTTTGTTTGTTTATGGAGATACGAGAAAATAATAGAAGTCTGTTTAAGACTGAAGTTGTCTGTTTTCTTCAGAAATGAGACATCTTGTATTTTGGGCGGACGGTGGAAAACTGGCTAGATTTGGCGACCTATGTATAGGACATATGTATAGATACCGTCGAACATGTTGGTTGCAGTATTGAATAAAATATGTTATGAAAGAGAGAGAGAGAAAAAAAAAAGATAAATCAATGAATCATTCTTGATAGGTCTATATATCACAAGGAACCACCCTTAGTGAATTATCCATTTGCGGGGGCTTATGAGTCTTCTAGAGCTTTGGCAATCAAGCTTTTCCCTTTGGGACGGGCTTCCGGCTATTGAATAAAAACATCATATTTTTGTGTGATTGGTCAGTTTACATCTTGTGATACAAAGACGAATCTGCAAAACCAACCGATCTTTGGTGCTGGCTTCTGGTACATTGATTTTAAATGCACGCTGTCAGCCTTACACATAGCTAACAAATGTGTAGTTGGGAGGTCAAAAGTAAAGTACCTGATTAACGTCTATGCAGTCTTTATAAATACATATACACCCATTACTGTTAAACTTTTTTTTGCTTACACAGAATGAACCTAAAGGAAAATGAGGCTCCTGACAAGTATCGCCATCCTTCTGGTGGTGTCTGAGAGCTGTGTTTGTGGACCAGGAGAGCCTGGAGTTGCAAGAAAGGCGAAGCAACGACAAGCCCCAAACTACACTGCTGAATTTCTACAGCAGCTACTGGAGACAATCCAAAGAAGGTCGCCCATTCCAGTAGCAGAGAGGACCTTAAATGATAAACGTCTCTACAACCAAATATCCAAATACAATCTCAAAGTGATACACACATACATACCCTTTCTGGAAAAGAATTATGTTCGTGGGTGACAAAGATAACCTTATTTTTCTTTCTATGGATGAAATTCCAAGAGCTATTGATTATGTTTTTCGGAAACATCACGGTGAAGGTGCCAGAAAGATATACCATAGAATGAAAAAGAACTACTTTGGAATAGGCGAATTTCGAATCCAAAAAGCACTCAACAGCATGGAATTACGTCAGCAAACAAGACCAGTTTTCAAAAACAAACCTAAAATGAAGACAGTATTGGCACACTCTATAAATAAGAGACACCAGATCGATTTAGTTGATCTAGACTCTATAACCACAGGCAACCATTATGTGGTTGCCATTCTGGACGTATTCAGTCGGTATGTCTGGCTAAGATCATCGGGGCAAAAAAGCGCAAAATCAGTGGCAAGTGCTGTATTAAAGTATATGAAGAATTGGGGAGCCCTCGCATCATTCAATGCGACAACGGTGGCGAGTTTAAAGGAGAGTTCGAAGCACAAGCTGTTAAGCATGGAATTCGTATTATTAGAGGCAGTCCTAATCACCCTCAAAGTCAAGGGAAAGTTGAACGGTCCCATCAGTCCTGGAAATCTAAAATGAAGTTCGACTTGATGTCAAAGCATGTCGAGACAAGTAATTTTGACAGGGATTTGTTTCATTATCAAAACGATTACAATACCACATTTCACGAATCTATACAAATGACTCCACGGGAATGCCACTTTGAGGCAACAAAGAGAACCGCAGCAAATGAACATTCCCTTTCTTCAGCATTGAAATGTATAAAATCACATGCCAAGAAAAACATCTGTAGCGGGTATGATTTAAATGAGGACGTTTTTATTAAACCCAAGCGTAAGGATGAGAGACTAAAACGTGGCAAATCCCTTAAAGATCCACCATGTAAGAGAGCCAAAATTATAAAAAAGAAGGGGGGAGATAAGTTTTTTGTGAGGTGTGAAGACAACGAAATGTGGGTGGGTGTTGAAAATATAACATCTTTAACACTGGCAAGAGAGAAAATGAAAAGAAAAACGTCAGTTTTGTTACAGAGACTTTCTCACAGTTGATAGAGGAACAGAAACGTGATATGAATATCCAAGCTTACAAGCTGTTGCGCAGACCTACGGAGTAAGTATTTTAGACACTCCGAAAGATGGCAATTGTCAATTTCATGCCATTGCGCAGCAATTACAAATTCAAACAAATAAGCAGATGTCTGCAGATGAAGTAAGAAAAGCAATTGTCCAATTTCTGAGACAAAACCCTGTGTTAAATGTTGTCGATGGAGTGCTGGATTTACGAGACAGAATAATCAATGAAACATGGGAACAATACTTGGACAGAATGGAGAAGGGTGAGCAATGGGGCGACGAGAATACACTACTTGTTGTGCCATTTGTTTTTGACGTTCCTGTCACTGTACTGTCGGATTCCATGGACCACGTTGTTTCTATACCATTGCCAAACGAAAATGTGAATGAAGATGTCCCCACATTGTTGATTGGCCACATCAGTGAGTTACATTACGTTGGATTGATCCCCGTGGATAGTCCATGTGTAGAAGTTAATGAAAACTATGCTCATTCTGATGAAACCCTTTGCGAAGCATGTGGTATGTCTGGTGAACATGACTGTCTAGAGGAATCCCTCACAGTTTCCATGGGCAAACCACATGCAATTGATCCTTTGTGCTTCGACTGCGGAATTTTTGGTAAACATACGTGTGAAAAACCCAACATATTCATATCAAACAAAACGATATTTACTCTTCCAGACACTGTGTTATTGTTAATCTTCGCATTGGCTACATGCTTTAGCGACAAGACTAGGGATAATATTTCATTAGTGTGCAAAAAGTTTAATGATTAATAAACGATGACACTTTCCCACAGTTGCAATACCGAGAATGGGCTAAGACTGTTTTCAATTGGAGAAATGCTCAGAAGATTTTAAGAAAGCTTTTCTTTCCGATAGAAATCCTGGTGTGGAAAAATGTTGTGAGTTTTGTAGCAAAAACTTCACTACTTACAGTGGTTTAAACCGTGGACCAGATGGAATTCCACGCTGTTATCAAGATGATGATTTCTGTTCTACTTCATGCCAACTGAACTACAACGAACAGGAAGATCAATCACAAAACTGATTACAAAATAGACGTTCTTCCCAAAGCCATTTTACTATACAAAGGCATGTAATTATCTGCTCTTGTTTGTCGGGCAGTATCGTATTTGTGTTTATTCCAAAGGTAAGAGACATGACGTACTAGTCCACAGTCACTACAGACAAAGAAGATCTGTGGTTACAGTGGGGAAGAAATGAAATGCAAAGGCAAACTATAACTTATACAGGGTGACCCCCCCAAAAAAAAACCGCCCATATTTAAAATGCTAATAACTTCTACCACTTAGTCATGAGCGAAACATCTCCTGGGATAAAGCAGCTGTTGATGATGGGGAGGCCGTTCCATTCGGAGGTAGTGCTTTGGAAAAAGGTGTATCGGATGGTGATTGAGTTTTCTTCTCAAGTATATTGTGAGCTTCTTCTGTATAAACACTGTATAAACCTACATACTTTTTAGTACAGACATTTTAAAATTTTAAGGAAAATGCATTTCTCTCTCCAGATAGAAACCATTTTCCAAGAGATACAAATTGATACGGGTCCTTGATTAGTCAGGCTGCACTCTATATTAAGCAATTTTTAGTTCAGAACAATAAAGAATTGTTCAATTTATGAAACTTATTTTTATTTCGTTTGTATTAACTTGAATTTTTCGTTCATATAAATGAGGAAAAATAGTCTCATTTGTGGAAATTAATTTTTGTGCCTTTCGTCTTTAAAGGGGCAAAAAGTAACTTCCATTTTCCCTCTTTGCTATGCCTTTCGGTGACCTAGCCACCTAAGCATGGCAAAGAGGAAAAATCAAAAGTTTCTATGTGTCCCTTTAAACATGTAATTTGATTTCTGAGTTGGGAATACTCAAGAAGAATCATTAAATTTTTGAAACTTGTAAATTACTTTTGTCTGAACATTTAATTTCAATTTTGAGTTGAGAACAATAAAGAAGACATGCTGAGTTGAGAACAATACAGAAGACATGTTGAGTTGAGAACAATAAAGAAGACATGTTCAATAAACGTATCACTTGTTTCCTTGGTCTTCATTGGGCGGAGGAGTAAATATCAATTTCACTTCAGATTTCGTATATTTGTATAAAAATATTGTTCCATTTACATACAGACATACACACCGACAGACGGACAAAGTGAATCCAGTATACCCCCCCCCCCCCCCCTCCAACTTCATTGGGGGTATATTGTTCCATATCTGACAACATTTCACGGGTGAAGCAAGTATACCTTTAGTAGACTTTCCGAACAATCATGTACTGGTCACTTTTCAGAACAATCACGTATGACGGCTTACATGATTACGATGAAATAAATAGTAGACTTTCAGAACAATCATGTAACTGGTCACTTTTCAGAACAATCACGTATGACGCTTACATGATTACGATGAAATAAATAGTAGACTTTCAGAACAATCATGTACTGGTCACTTTTCAGAACAATCGCGTCCCCTCATTATTTTTCAATTTATTTCGGTCTGGTTGCAAAGCCTATCTTATAAAATAACATTATATTCCATCCACACTAAAGAAAAGGTCTTTCAATTTAGGGTCTTCATCTAGGAGTTTTTCTTTTTTTTAAGCTTTTTTTTTTAAAGTTGTTGGTGTCAGGTGCGTTGTTAGGCAGTGCATTCCAATAATTAGCAATTCTGAAAGCAAAACAAGACTTCCTTTTGTTAATATGGCAATGTCTGATAAAAAAAAATCTTGCCTTCATTATTTCTCGAGGAACCAACTTTTGAGAATTTGAAAAGCGCATGCACATTAACATCATCATGATTATGGATAATTTTTAAAAATTGGATTAGGTCTCCTCTGATCCTCCTTCCTTTTAGTGAGTGTAACTGGAGATAATGTAATGTTTCTTTATATTTTAAGTTACTACACTCTTTCAGGATTTTAGTAGCTCGCCTTTGTACATTTTCTATCATTTTTGACTGTCTCTTGAGATGAGGACTCCAAATTACATTAGCGTATTCGAGATGGGGCCTAACAATTGCTTTAAATAACTTGACAAATGTCTCCTTTTCTAGAAAGGTAAAAGTTCTGATGAGTCTCATCATCTGATTTGCTTTATTTACAACTCGCTGGATGTGAGAATCAAAGGATAGATCTTTGTCAAAGGTTACTCCCAGATCTGTTTCTTCATCACATGCATTTATTTTCTGCAATTCGTCGTTCACAATCATAGTAATTCAAGCTGTTTATTCTTTTTCCCAGTGTGCATCACCTTACATTTGCTACATTGAAGTAAAGGTTCCATTCATCTGACCATTCTTGTAGCTTGATTATATCCTGTTGGATCTTTGTGCTGTTTGTCGCCTTATCATATATTTTGTGTCATCTGCAAATATTTTGCATGTGGTTTGAGTCATGTCTGGTAAATAATTAATGAACACAGTAAATAATATGGGCCCGTAATATGGGCCCGAGGATACTACCCTGTGGAACTCCACATAGGACCTCAGATGTCTTGGATCTCTCTTCTCCCACTCTCACTAATTGTGACCTTCCTTTAAGAAAACTTCTGATCCAGTTTAGAACATTACCATTTACTCCATATGCTTTTAGTTTAGTTAGCAGCCTTTCATGGGGACAGAATCAAATGCCTTTCTAAAGTCCAAGTACATTATATCAATTGGCTCCCCATTATCTACCAGTTCTGTTAGGTCGTCGATTACTTCTAGTAATTGTGTGACACATGATCTCTTTTTCCTAAATCCACGTTGGCATTCAGCATGTTAGTCATTTTCAGTAAAAATGAGCAACTACCACATCTCTTACAAAGCTCTCTAAAATCTTACATGCAATACAAGTCAAGCTCATACATACGTGCCATACAAGAGTGAAAACGGAAAGGCAGGTTTGTCTGCGGATGAAGGGAACCAATCACTTCTTTAAGAAGAAGAAGAAAGAAAGGGGAAGAGAAAGGGCAGCACGACGCTTGCCTATGATCCTGAACAAGCTATAGCTTAGTATAGGCTCCCCACAGCCCATATACACTAAACAGAGCCGGGTATTAGACATTGAGCGGACATTGATACTGAGGGCTCCAATTAGAACATGTTACTAACTTATGGTGCACAGGGGTAAAAAATAATGGCTAAAGATTACTACAACCGTTAACTCTTTCCAATCGTGGACGGTGTAATTTGACGGTGAGTGGGGTGAGAAAGTCAGCGGAAGCTGCCGATTTGTGTATTTGTCATCTCATTCACCTTCTGCAGAGCGCAATTCCATAATCGCTCTCTCTCTCTCTCTCTCCTCTCTCTCTCTCTCTCTCTCTCTCTCTCTCTCCTCTTGGCATATCAGCACAGGATAACCTAATCTGACCTAATATAAAATAACATAAAAAGGCGTTATAGCCGGAAGAGTCTTCATCATGGCCTGTCTACTTTTTCAAGTAGATCCATTACTGGAGGGTGCACTGCGGCATGGAATGGCTAACTTCGCGAACTAACATTCGTTTATTATAAAAATTTGTTTGTAAGCAATGTTCTTCCCGATGCTTTTCAAGCTCATTTTTAAGATTATCGAGTGTTTCTACATTTCAAATACGCCCAGGTAAAGATTCTAAGTATGAATAATCCTGGTATCAAACAAAAGTGTGCGCAAAGACTTTGTATTTAATAAACAGTCTATCTAATTTCATAGCATGACCTCTAGTGTTGAAAATAAACAACATGTAGTTTTGATACCGCAGTAGCCATGTACAATATTATATTACTATTTGCTCTACAGTATTTTAAACCTGGCTATTTGATGAGTTTCGTAATTTTTCGAAAACTAAAATTACTCAGTCCAATTACTGTTTGGTGAATCTTTTTTGTACATTTTCTTTCTTTTTTTTTAAGGTGTATTTCTCCTTCGTTTTGGGAGAACACGTTGCCATATTCTAAAGCTGGGCTAACCATTTTTTTAAAGCGTTACAATTACTTCTTGGTTTTGAAAAGAATGAAATTATCATCATCCCAGAAATTCTAGTTTGCCTTTCTAACAGTTGCTGAGATATGCTGGTCAAAAAGGAGTTTATTATCAATCAAACATTTGTATCCTGTTCAAGTTCAGTTTATTCCAGGTCACAACCTGCCGCAGTTTATCTTTTTTTCTTTGTTTTTAAACTGACATGAAGTGCCTCGGTTTTTTCATTTCTTTAGCAGTTGTTTTGGGTGTCCTTACACCAGCACACAAAGTTATTGATGTAATCTTTTTGTTTAGTTCTTCTTCCATAATCAAGAACACTGTAGTATGTTTCAATGTCATTGGGAATGAATAGTTTTATAAACAGTTAACAATACCTAGCATGTTATATATCATAGATAAAATAAAGTAAACGAGCAAAAGGATCCACAAACTCTGCTCTGCTTAAAACCACTGTAACCCATGAGTTGTATTTGTGCGCTCACACTTTCACTCTTTCACCACAACTGACACAGACACAGTCCTACTGTTTTCTGTGTGTGTTTTCCCCCCCCCATCACTTTAGAAGGAAGGAGGAAAGATGCATTAGATGATGTAAGTGCAGAGAGAGAGAGAGAGAGAGAGAGAGAGAGAGAGAGAGAGAGAGTAAAAAAGTTATGATAGTTACATTTCTTTGATAATCTTGCCTATGTTAATAGACACATGAAATAGTGAAAGCAGGCACAACAGTTCCTTTCCGCTACAATTTTACACCACGATACCGGATAAGCATGATTTGCCATAAAATGTCAAAGTCTGAAACATTGTCAAGAACCAGAATTAAAACCAAACTGAGCCATATTTCTATTCAAACGCTTGCTCTGGTTGCACACTCGGGAACATCAAAGACCGAGGCGACTTGTTGGTTTCCGTTGACATCTGGGTTGATAGGTTGAGGCGGAGCAGGTATCGTTGGGACCAGCATCTTTCTGTCTTCATCTGGCTTCTCCATTTATGATGCTTTCTGCTCAGGTGACAGTATTTCAGGGCAAGGTAAAAGAAGTGCGTAGAGGGGAGCACCTTCGCATAAAGGTCTGGGGGCTACTGGATATCATAGGAGTCGTGACCACTGTCACCTGTGCCTCTCAGGCTGTACGTGACCATTCTCAGTGCTGAATTAAGATGGTCGATGTTTACATGACAAACGTTAGCACCAGCTTGCACAAAGTATGCTAATGGGCCTAGCCTATACACAACAATATATCTAGCCCACTTCTCTGCTCCACGAAACAGCAACTTTGTCTAATAGTCATGCTGTTGTTGTTGCTGCTGCTTTTGTCGCATTGTGGGTACCAGGTCAGGCTTGATCAAGGCAAGACATGTACACAGGCGTCTCTTGAGAAATGGTTGGGCTGGACTCACGCCTGTAGTTCTTTGAAGGGTAAAGTGCTACACCATCAACAAATTTGCTCGCTGTTGCTCCTTGCTGAAGTGATGGCCAGGCTTTCCTTCAGAATGTAAACAACTGTTCAGCAATTCCGCTGGTGGATAGTACGGAGCAAAACGAATATATCTTAGATTCCTCTGCTTCATGATGTTTTTAGAGGCTGAAGATATGAACTGAGGTCCATTTTCATTTCGAAGACTTCAAGTAGTTCATATGCAGCAAAGATAGTTGTTGATGGTCTTTTCTGTAGTGGTTGGTGTCATTCTGTTGACCTCTGGCCTCTTACAATGAACATCACTAACATAAAAATAGACGTTCTCCATCGTATTCTGCAGAGTCAATGGGCATTTTCTGCCAGCGTTTACTTGGCCATGTCCAGTTGTGAAGGGAAGTGGTGGCTGGAATGTTTCAAACATGGGAATGACTCAGTTCACTCAGCGCCAGGCTCGTGATCCCAGTGATCCTGAGGTCGCAGGTTCGAACCTGCACTGAATTGTGTTGGTACAGGATGAATTTTCCCTTAGAGGTAACTTTGGTTCTGACTCAATCTCTCGGAAAGTCCTTAGAACGAGACTCTAAACTTAGGTTCGTGTGTAAATGCATGCATAAAATCTCATGCATATGTCATTCCCCTCACCAACTTTTTTGGGGAGATGGTCAATTTGGTCGTTGGTATAGATGACACGTATACATATTGCATGCATTCCCCGCAAAAATAAGTGTGAGTGAAAGTTTGAGTGACTGGTATTCGACTGAATAACACAGGAAACGAGTATCAGTCAGCTCTACCAAGGTAGGCAGCCTGTTGTGTAAATGTGAGTGTGGATTGCAAAGCAGTTACAGGTTGGTTTCTGACCGGAGATAGGCGCTAAATAATAATAATAATGAAAGCAACAACAAACAGGAGCAGCAGCAACAACAACAACAATATGACAGCATCCCTTCGTGGTCTCTTCGATCTCTAGATCAACTACTTGGCCAAAATGCATCACTGCGGGCTAGGGCCTTCATTCTAAAAAAAATCCAAGATATGCTCCTCATGCAGCCAATTCCAGCAAGCCCCGTTGAAGTGTGTGGGACCACAGTGACACATAGTCCTCATAGTATCATCCCTTTTGGCTGACAGCTCATAACGTCTGTTGAAGCAGGGCTGCAGACTGGAATCTGAACACCAATGTGGCCAACCATTCAATGTCAGCATCCAACTTTCCGACAGTAATGTCCTCTCCCAGTAATGGACAATTCATCTTGTACTACGATGAGGAAGATAGGCTGCTCGACAGCTGTTTTATTCTATTTCACTAAGAGCATTCTGGACAGCAAGTCTGCATTGGCATGCCCCCTTGTAAATCTGAATTCTAGTTCATACTGGTAACTGGTATGAGGACAAAATGATAGCAACTGCATCCTTACTGCTGCAGGAATTGGAAGTCCCTGATTGGATCCTAGAATATTGGGAAGGGACTTGTGGTTTGCGATAAGGATGAAGGACCTCTTCTCTCTCTTCTTCCTAAAATACTGGTTCACTCAAAAACGAGTAGGTCACCAGCGCGCATGTTAAAAGTAAAATAAAATAACATAAAATAGTGCGACTCAGACTGTTGGCCCCTGGAGCAAATTTGGCAACAAGGGGTCGCACTCGATATTCAAGAAGTTAAAAGCAATGGCCAAATTCAGGCCCAGGTAACAGTAAAATATCTGGGGAAGTTAAAATAGAAAATCGTCAATATCCAGATCTCAAAACTGTCGTATCAATTTGTTTTTTTTAAAAATGATTTTGCATTTGTGGCAATCTTGATGGCACCCGGCAGTGAGTTCCACAGCCGTACAGAACTAGGATAAAATGAATGTAAGTGGCTGTCAATATTTGATGCAGGTATGGTATAACATTGACCGCCACTCCTGGTGCTACTTTTATTCAATACTAGTTGTTCCATTGGAATATCAATTACTTTAGCTCTGCCTTTGAAGAAGATGTTAAGTTTGATAAAAGCTCTTCTCTCTTCTAAGGGTTTCCATTCTAATTTCCTCATGTTCTTCCTAGTATTCCCCTTTTCTCTGATGTGGTTCCCTGTTACCTCTCGTACAAGTGCTCAAGGATTTTATTTTTACTCCAAACACTAGAAGCAATATTTATTTCTCTACCTGACAGGTCCCAGTCCTGCTGCTGATGCATCACACTCCAACCGAATCTCAAACCAAAATGCAGCAGACGACTGAAAGACGTTAAACATAAACTTCAAAATTCAACCATTCATTTGGGGTGGACAGACTTCTTGAGTATAGATATTTCTAATATACAGTTATTTTGGGTATTCCAGGATGGACCTGAATATGTCTCAAAGAGCACCCATGTCATGATTTTGACGGGGAATTCACACGCACACACGCACGCACGCACGCACGCACACACACACACACACACAACACACACACGAGCGTGTGTGTATTTTAGGAAGAAGACACACATACACACACACACACACACACACACACACACACACACACACACACACTTTTTGTCATTTGAAAATTGAATTGAACCGGAGGAAAAGGATAGCATCGGAGGACGCAAATTGTAAAATTCTAACATTTTGCTACAAGGGAGATTACTTTCATTATTTAGGTTGTTCGCAAACTAGGGCCACAGGTGAAGTATAAACAGTATTTTCTGTTCGTTCTTCGACCCTGAAGCAGAACTGGGTAAACATGTACTTTAGAGTGCGAAATTCATGGGGCTGTTTGTACGCACTTTTTCGGGTGTTTTCGGTTCTTCTCGATGCAAAGAGACGTAAGACACCCTCACCTGCCCACTTTGACCTGTCCTGCCCACTTGTGTGGTGCAAATAATTTATTTCACTTCACAAGTAGGGATAGCATGCACATCCAATGCGCCATGTTGGTTGCTGATCACATGGCACAACGTCATCACTACTGGGGTTCTTGTCTATAAATAGTAACCGCATGGCCTTCAACCACGTGTGTCAGTGCACACTTGTTTTCCTGCGGTTACTATTTATAGACAAGAACCCCAGTAGTGATGACGTTGTGCCCATGTGATCAGCAACCAACATGGCGCATTGGATGTGCATGCATATCCCTACTTGTGAAGTGAAATAAATTATTTGCACCCACAAGTGGGGCAGGACAGGTCAAAGTGGGCAGGTGAGGGTGTCTTACGTCTCTTTGCATCGAGAAGAACCGAAAACACCCGAAAAAGTGCGTACAAACAGCCCCATGAATTTCGCACTCTAAAGTACATGTTTACCCAGAACTGCAGCTGTTGCATGAATCAAATTATTCCATTCGGATCAGAAATTTGTGGTTGGAGCATAGACGCGCTGCATTTGTTGCTCAGTTGAGAATCAGATTCCTCGCACTCTTAAAACAGTTTTACTTTCAGTCGTTAAAGAAGTCGTCTGCTCTGTCGTTGTGGCTTCCGGAAGGCAGTGTGTTAGTGTCCGTACAATGTTGAAACCCACAAATCTAGATAACAGGCCGTAATCGATAAGCGACGAAAGTGGGTGGTTCAGCACCAGCCAGGAAGCCACGTTGGACACCATTTGACAGAACGGGCTGATAAGGATTTTTGTTGGTGACTCAGTTGGTCCTAGCTTATTTTTCTACTGTTTGTGTTCAGCAGACTCACAATGAGGATTTTGTTCTTCAGACGGCGTCCTGTCCTCAAATTCCTCATTCTGATAGGATTTTTCATGTGCTGCACCTTCATTTTCTTCAGATTGTCAGGTCCAGGTGAAAAGAAGAAAGGAGTAGAGTTCTTTGATATGGAGGTAAGTATACTTTATATCCACTCCCTTCCACCGACCCCAAAGATAGCTAATGTAAGATTGTACTTGCTTTTATATTCAGCAACCCATCATCATGACTCACATAATGTTCATGTATCTTCAGTTTGTGGATCTCCAACACCATTTAGAAGTTAGTCATTTTGGACCATCACTAGATAAAAATCATTGGACTATAGATAATTGTGCAAGTTTCAATTATCAAATCAATCTTAAAGGCGTTCTAACATGTCTGAACAGCGTTTTTACACAGAAAGTACATAATCCCTTTTTGTATAAAGAGTTTTTCTCCTTGGTCACGCGAACAACCTGCTATCACCCAGCATGGAAAATGATTGCTAATCTGCTAGACTTGTGATCATTGTCACAGTGCATTGATCAGCATATCACACATTCAGTTGTTGGGTAATATATTATTAAATCAGTGAGTAAAAGAATTAATTTTCTTTATTAACTTTTAGTGGCAGACAACCTCGGCATATCTTGTGACTCGTGACATCGATGTAGTTGCTGAATTTAACAATCAGGGTTGCACATCCACATCGGACATAGACCGATTGCACATGCAAAATGTCCGATATAACTGGCAGTGAAGAGGACAAATGTCCCATTACTTTGCCGAAAACGCGGTCACTGTCCGATAGCTTTCCGATGCTCACGGACATGGCACCGGCCGTTTATATCAAGCCCGCATAATTATTTGAGTCCGACCGTCGTACAGAACTCCAGTCTGTAACTTTAGTGTAAGCCCAGTGAATCACTAGGCCTATTACTAGTCCCGTGTGCCACTGGCACTAAGCTTAGTGGCGAGCCGTGGCGGTCTATTTTTAGCTCGTTGGCTTGCAACTCTGCCTCCCTGACTCGCAGAGGCTGAGCCAGCGAGGTACACGGCTCGCAGCTGAGAGCTCGCAGCCAGCTTGTGTCAGGGTTATTTTTAGCGTAAAGCGGCTAAAGAGCAATAAGCCTTGTACTTGTTACGTGTTGTGTTGTATTACTAGTCACGAGTAATAGTATGTTTACCAAACATGGCTTCCCACTCTAGGAATATAGTCAGCTTTTGTAATACCATTTTTGTGTGCATGATAAAACTTAATGTACATTCAATCTGGCTTACGTTCAAAATGTCCGATTGATTTTGTTATGAAGAGGACAAATGTCCTATTACTTCAGGGTGGTCCAGGACATTTGTCCTATAGATACTGCTAAGGATACATGTACAACCCTGAACAATGTGTGAAAATTGTATTGCCCAGAGTCAAGGGTCAAATCATGTCTTGTTGGTCAGAGTATCATGTATTTCATGTATTTTTTTAAATATTTTTTTTATTCCACAGATGTGTGTGTGTGTGTGTGTGTGTGGGTCAAACCAAAGGTTGGTCTTTGTGTGTAAGACGAGAGGTTAGTCTGAAATCAACTGATATTAATCAGTCACTGTGTTGTATGTGTGTGTGTGTGTGTGTGTGTGTGTGTGTGTGTGTGTGTGTGTGTGTGTGTGTGGCACGTGCGTGTGTGCATGTGTGTGCATGCGTGCATGAAATAGATGAATTATTTACAGGTGCAAATCCGAAGATAGCTGTGCTTTGCAATCATAAGATTCCTTTCTGTTCATTACCAATTGATTATGCCACACAACACACACCCAGTATACATAATTATGTGCATGTGCCCGCGCATACTCACACACATGACACACACACACACACACACACACACACCACACACACACAACACACACACACACACATGCTGCATGCACTCCAGCCACTTGCTTGCAATGACTGCCAACACCACATGCCAACATAAACCAACAAAACATAGTGATTACACACTACACACACTACACATACACACACACACACACACACACACACACCACACACAACCACAAGCACACACACATGCTCATTCAACACCATGCAAATGCGCATGCACGCATGCATTCAGGCACGCAAAGTCACACACACACATCAACAGCACACACACACACACACACACACACACACACACCCACACACACACACACACACACACGTATACATACAGAGCATTGAGCTAAGTGTTAATACCTTTTGACCTCCCTTGTATCTTTCATTAGTTTCAATTAATCCTCAAGCATAGTCAGAGATCCTGCCCCTCACCTCCCACACATGTTATTTATAATGATTTCAAGTTTTATGCAGCTTATTTTCTTTCAGTGCTTCCTCTCATTTCACTGTTCTACCATTCACTGGCTGCTTTGGGATGCCATTGGATTCTGTTTTTGAACCCAGAATACCATAGAATTAGACTATTTAGGTGGTTTTTGTTTGTTTTGATGGCAACGATGGACTGCTAACACAAGCAGCCACGTCTCACTGATGAGTCCGAAGCAGTAGATGAAAGGCCTCTGGGCAGGCAGCAGAAATTGTTCTGCTTCAAGGCAGGCTATCATGGTCCCCATATGCTTATTTTGAATAATTCAAACAGAAATAAGTCTCCACTGACATCGGACCTTGAACCCATATATATGCTGCTAGTGAAGGATTTTCTATGAATTTACATTTCACTGTTTTCAGTACCTTCTTTTTCATTTCCCTTTACTTTCACAGTCCCTCTCACCCTTACCTACCCCTCCCCTGACTCCCTCCATTTTTTTTCAAATCTTTGCCAAGTTATTGTTTTAATGATGAAGGAAATGTTGGCTTGCACGTATTTTGCTGCTGTTTATTTGTTAAGCACAACACACACACACACACACACACACACACACACACACACACACACACACACACACACACAAACACACAAACACACACACCCCTTTATCAGCAATGATGGACACTAGAATTATATTTATGGACTGAGATTTAGCATATATATAAGAATAAGCATAAGAATAAGCTTTTAATTCTGATTTGATGGCTGGAGGAAAATAGAGTGCTTAATTTCATGCGGTAGAGAATTCCAATTTATAAGAGCAAAAGAAGGGAAGGAGTTGTTACCCTTTTTTTTGCATACACTGTTTCGGAACAACTGGAAGTGAGTCAGCAGAGGAATCCTTTAACAGTTTAAGGTGTGTGTGTGTGTGTGTGTGTGTGCGTGTGTGTGTGTGTGTGTGTGTGTGTGTGTGTGTGTGTTGTGTGTGTGTGTGTGTGTGTGTGTAGGAATGTGTGGGAGGAGTGTGTGGTGCTACAAGCAACATTACAATTGCTGTTCTGTTCAATGGAGATGTCAAATTTATAAAGACATTGTGATTGATATGAGGAAAGGGGGAGGGTTGGGGAACTAAGATGGTGGGAAACCCAGACAATGAAAGCCAACCCTGTATAATTTAGGGCAATACAAATGGATATTTGTGTGCATGAGCATGCACATATATGTCTGTGTGGGGAGGGGGTAGGTTGGTGGGCATTTGATGCTGGGAAAGGTACATGCATGCATCATATTTGCGTATGCGTATGCATGTTTGTGTATGTAGTGTGTGCACACGCGCACGTGTGTGTGTGTGTGTGTGTGTGTGTGTGTGTGTGTGTGTGTGTGTGTGTGTGTGTGTGTGTGTGTGTTTGTGCATGCATGCGTAGTGAGTACAAGTTAGTGTATAGTAATTGATCGCGGTGAACGCAGTCCGCGCCAGCAAAAATATGATACAGGTTATTTTTCCAATGGAAACTGAACAAATTGATGTTTACAATTACATGAAAGATTTTCTGTTTAGAAAATGCCCAAATATTTGGAAAAACAGCAACAACATATATGATATATACATTTTTTCTAGTTTGTCCAGAACAGGTATCCATACCAGAGATATTAAGACCGTGAGTGTGACTAATGAAAGACAGATGAAAAAAATCAAATAAATGTTGTTTTCTTCAAGTGTTCTCTGTGTGTGTGTGTGTGTGTGTGTGTGTGTGTGTGTGTGTGTGTGTGTGTGTGTGTGTGTAACCATGTCTGTGATGCTATTATTAGCATTTATTTGTTTGTGTACATTGATTGTGTGCTATGCATGTCATTTATAAGTTACTATTTCTTGATTATTTTGCTCATCTGAACAACTATTCCCCACAAATATTGCATACAATGAAGTGCATGTAGAATGTTCATTTTCCACTTTGGATGTGTTTGAAAGGCAAGATGTTGCTTCTTTGTTATCATCTGATGACGATGGTATGATCAAATCAGTTGCTAAATTCATTGCAGAAACAATGAAAATCAGACAGAAGCATTTATCATAATATTGTTATGAAAAAAGTTCCTGATCCTGGAAAATGCAAATTAAAACAGGTGGAGGAGTTCAGTAAGAGTTCTTGTGTCTACGAGGATATCCGAAGACTCTTTCCTACTTTTTCTGTATGTTTTACTTGTTTTGATTTGACTGGTCATTGAGAATAACTAGGTTATATCGTTTGCAATGAAAGGAGGAGGAATGTGTTACTACTCTGTTACCCCCCCCCCCCCCCCCCCCCCCCTTGTCATTAGACCTTTCGGTAATGACAATAAATATCAAAGTGTCAAAGTGTCAAGTATTGCCCCACAAATAATGTTATGCATATTCACAGGCACATGTATGCAAGTACGAACGCGCATACATGCACAAGGGCACACATAGACACACATATATTCACAACCATCATAGTAGTGCAGACAATGATAGGTAAGTGCCCAAAGTCTGACCAACAAGCTGAGCTAATGCATAGATCAGACATCTTCAAAGTCATGTCCAGGAGACCCTCATCTTAAATCCTTTCATCTTAGTTATCAGTTTAGTTTTCCACCCAGCTGTAAATTCTGTGCTGTATGATTTCTTAGCTTAGTTGATGAGTTGTGAATTTGTGACTCAGCATAGGAAAAGGAGGCTTAAGTGCAAAATTTTCGTTTTTTGTTTTTTTTTGCATTTTATGAAATTTAGATCACCTCCCAAATAAAATGCAACAAACAGAATGGATTTTTCTGTTATATTTTTTTTTTCTACACGTGTCTAAAGTTTGATACTCTGATCACAACAAAGGGGAGGTAATTAAGCTATTTTTACCCGCAGCGGGGAATGGCTGGCTGTGACTTAAGCCTCCTTTTCCCATGCTGCATCATATACGTATCAAATGAGCCTGAAAAGCAATACTAAGCTTGAAGAAAAAGCACTGCTCAACATAACAGTAACACGTCATTCATTGTTTTTTTATTGTTTTTTTTTTTTAATTTTTAATCTAATTCTAAGAGTTTGTTTTATTTGCTGTTTGTGGAAACAGGAGGCGCATTTCCCAGGACACCAGAAACAAAATGATCTGGGTCATGTGATGCCCAAACCCCCATCTAGAGAGACAGAGGGAGATCACTATGAACAAAAGAAAAGGGTCAAAGGTCCTGTTGCTGTGTTGAAGAAAGGAGTGTTGGGAAACTTTGAGCCCAGAGAACCACCCGCTAGTTATAAGCCAGGTGAGGTAATGGGTTAATGTGTGTGTGTGTGTGTGTGTGTGTGTGTGTGTGGTGTGTGTGTGTGTGTGTGTGTGTGTGTGGCAGCTGATGTGTTTGGTGTGTGTGTGTGTGTGTTTGTGTGTGTGTATGTTAGTGTGTGTGTGTGTGGGTAGGTGAGATGTTTGTGTGTGTGTGTGTGTGTGTGTGTGTGTGTGTGTGTAGGTGAGGTATTTGGTTGTGTGTGTGTGTGTGTGTGTGTGTGTGTGTCATGTGTGTGTGTGTGTGTGTGTACGTACGTACGTGGTGTGTATATTTGTATATGGTGTGTGTGTGTGTCTGTGTGTTGGTGTGGTGTGTGTGTGTGAATGTCACTGTGTGCGTGTGTGTGTGTGTGTGTGTGTGTATGTGTGTGTGTGTGTGTGTGTGTGTGTGTGTGTGTGTTGTGTGTGCACATGTGTTGTGAATGTTGATTCTAAGATTAATACTGTTCAGTATGAGTTTATTTGGTTTTAATCTGATTTAAACTTGAAAAGCTGAAAGTTAGAGCAACAGCAACAAAAATTCAAAAACAATGTTATCTTGACTTTTCCAACTTTGCACAGAAAGATAAAGAAAAATCCAGTGGATATCTCTTTTGTTTGCACACAGGATTCTTACAGATAATGGAATTCATAGAAAGTCATGGGATTTTTAAAAAAAAGTAATTTTCATGGTCCAAGTTATGGAGAAGTCATGGAATTGAAAATACAGCCTTCAAGAAAGACAAGATAAGATAAGATAAGATAATGTTGCTTATAGCCCAGCCGACCGACAGCCTTCAAGAAACACAAAACAATAGTGTGGGCAAAACTGAAACGGGTGCTTTCGGTAAGAGAAGAAAAATTCGCTTAAAAACAGCAAATTTGGGGTTGGGGAAAAATTTCGAAGTCACAAAAAAAGTCGGGAATTTTTACTTCCCGACGGATGAGCCTTTGAAGGGGGCACAGGGGTTTCTGTGAGAAAACTTATTGCCATCCAATTGTTTTTCAGGCGGCACCCACCCTTGGGTTGGGATCGTTAAAGCAGCCAAAAAACCACGAAGTGCTGGGCAAGTGATCGTCTCTTTTGTGACGGGCCCGTGAACCTTGTTTTTGCCCCTGTGTCGCTGTGTGGGGGCTTGGGGCACAAATTGGGTGAGTGTGGAGAGTGACTGGTGGCATGCCTTAAAAGGGACAGGGAAAGGGGAAGGCTAAAAATTGGTACGTGTAAAAATTTTCCTGTCTTATGGCTATATGCTGGCGAAAGTACCGTTATGTTTCAGTTATTTTCTTATTGCTTAGGTCTGGTTTTTTCTCAATGAAAAAATTCAGTAATAGAAAAGGGGGACAAAGAACGAGGGTTTTTTTTAGAGATAATGCAGCCAGTTACTGGACTAATGCCCCCCGAGAGTGAGTGTTCACAGGCGGCATTTTTGCTTGCTGCAATATGTTCAATATTTGTGTAAGGGAAAGCCTTTTTTCCAAAACACATCTTTATGGTTGATTCATCACCGTCTTTGGATTTGTATGTCATGTGCAGAACTTAGTGCATGGAAAATTTAGTGCTTCTTGAAAGCGGTATGAAATACTTAAAATGTGTCATAACGTGTGTTATGTGAGGATGACTTTTTTCTTCTTTTGGACATGTGACTGTAGAAAAAGAATAACTACAAGTCAACCAAAACCCTGTGAACACACACACACACACACACACACCACACACACACCACACACCAGAAAAACACACACACAAAAACACCCCCACACACAACACACACTACAACACACACACACACACACACACACACCCCCACACGCACGCACCACACACCACAACACACACACACACACCAGCACAAAGCATGACACTCTCTCCCTCTCCTCTTTCTCTCTCTCTCTCACACACACACCAAAACACACACCCACCACACACACCACCCACCCACACCACTCTCTCTCTTTTCCTCTCACACACCCCACTCAACCCACCCCACCCCGCGCACGCACGCACACACACAGCACGCCCACGACTACATGCCATGCCCACACATGCGGAACATGCACAACACTGACTACTTCACACGACACAACACCGACACCACCCCAAAACCACACACAACACACACACACACACACACACACCCAAAACCCCCACACACCCCTTCCTTTCCTTCTTTTCTCTCACTGTTTGATTTGACGCAGTGTAAACATGGGGAACCCAAAAAACCAGACTCGGGCCCTGTCTGACTGGTTGTTTAGTTATCAAAAAAAACTGGGGGAATTCGGGGCGGGGCAATAAAAAATGAGCATATGCAATCTTTAAGTATGCAATCTTTCTAATCAAAAGCCCCCATTAGAAGAAAGCATTTCCATTTCAGTCATTAAGAGCAAACCTTTATATCAAAGCAAATTTGGAAATGCTTGCCAGTGCAGTCATTAATTACTCTGTGAGGAGTGAATGAGTGTGGTTGTGTGTGTGTGTATTGTGTGTGTGTGGGTTGTGGGGTGTGTGGTGTGTTGTGTGTGGTTTGCATGGGATTTTTGTCTTTGTTTAGTGTGTGGTTTTGTGTGTGTGTGTGACGGGGTGTAAGTGTGTGATGGTGTGGGTGGTGTAAGTGTGGGTGAGACACAAGTGACAGTTTTTTTTAGGTGTGTGTTGGGTGTGTGTGGTTGTGTGTGGGTGTGTGTTCGATTTTACTTGTTTGTTTGTGGTGTTTGTGAATATGTGTTTAAAAGTCACCAATAAGATATCAGCAGGTCAAAATCTCTACGGGGAAAGCAAAGTAGAAAATAATGAGGTGAGATTTTTGCTGCCCGACGCATTTTTGGGTGACCAAACAAATGGACTAAAAAGAAAAATTTCTGAAGTAAGGCATTATGTATAGTTCACCTTATCATAGCATGGAATAATCGCACAGACATGTAACACACTTATGATTTACAGTGAGACTGCTCATTTGTGTGAACTTCAAACACCAGTGTGTGTGCATTTGCCTGATATTCTGTAACGCCAATGGTTGAGGTTCTCCTTCAATCAAAGAGGTAAGCAAACATAAAAAACAATGGAAACCGGAATGGTGCTAGTTTTTTTCTGCTATGTTATGATTTAACCTGTGTCTAGTGTCACCCACATCTGTAAATGTCGGGTTTTTTTTTTAATTGCGAGCCATTTTCAACTTGCATGTGGGTAAAACAAGTGAGCTTGCTTGTGTACAGTGTTGGACTTTTGTGAGTGTAGAGTTGTGCATACATGTGTACTTGCTTGTGTGTGTGTGTGTGGTGTGTGTGTGTGTGTGTGTGTGTGTTGTGTGTGTGTGTGCACATGTTAAACTTTTAATGTCGCATTTCCTGAGGAAGAGTACAAGCATTAAGGAACGGTGGTCACACCGACCCCTGGAGTTCTGCCCTGACAGGACGGTCTAGGTGGGAGTGAAGGAGTGACGGATCCTCACAAACCTCAGTTTCCGCAAGAGACCACACAATAAAGATTGCGATACCAACACCCCGATTTATTCACACGCAGCAAAATAAACATTCCAACACAGCGCACCATGCACGATCACAATAAAGAACTCCACCGCAACACAACAGGCACAACAACGATCAGCACCCAACGCATCGCAACATGCACAATCACGATCAAGCACCTACCAACCACACAAACATGCACAATCGCAATCAAGCACTCCCACACCCACAACATGAGCACGATTATAAAAAACTATTTACACCATACGACGTACACAATTCACAATTAACAGCCTTCCAGCCCAAATACATGTACACAATTTAAAAGAAATATTTCCAGTATTGACCCTTTCTCACACCACGAGTGCGTCCCATCCCTGCCCCTGTCAAGTCCGCAGGGAGCACCCTGTCGCACGTAGGTGCTCCGAGCCGGGTTGGTTCTCGAAGGGAGTCTCCCAAAGCCGACACCCCTCACTCCCAAGCGGCAGTGAAGAGCGTGTCCCGGGGGGGGGGGGGGGGGGGGGGAACGTAGCCGGTTTACGTGGTACCTGGACGGGGGTCCAGGCCCGGCCAGTCGAGACGGCGGGCTCCCCTAGTAGTCCCACGTCCCGACCAAAGGCGTGGCCTCGACCAGCACGCGTGGCACCATCTCGTTCCGTGGTCTCACCAGAACGTGCCTCGACCACACGTGGCCACCATCCAGTTCGTGCACCAGGTGAAGCCCCCGGGAGGGGGGAGGACTAGCTGGGAGGAGAGTCGGAGAGAGGAAAAGAAGAAGGAAGGAGGAAGGAAGAAAGTACTGAACCCTGCCGTCAGTACCGTCTGAGCCATTGCTGTCAAGTCTTATCAGCCACTCGCATGATGGGGCGAGGGGAAGTGTATTACACGCAACGACAGTACACCCATTGAATCAAGTCTTCCTCACACGATGCAGGTAAAAGACTGCATTAAATCCAGGTTAAAAACAAATATGAATTAACTTCACCCTCTCTCACTCACGCTTAACGTTTTCCTTCCTTAGGAAATAAATCAAAAGACAGCGCATTCGCTTAATAACTGCCACCCAACATTTTGCATAGTAATTCAATGGCATAAATGTCTACATTTTATAAACACATTTCAAAATAAACAAATCTCCAACCACGCACCGAACGACAAATCATGCGTACCACGCTTCCGTGACATAAAACTCGTTCTCCTTGCACACACAAACAGACGTTGGGCCGAAGGATAAAAGTCCGGCGAATGAGACAGGGTGCGGACGACGAAGACCAAGCAAGTTCCACCCTGAATCACCAGGTTCTCTCCCTTCCCCACCGACAACCGCAGCACCAGATACATAAACAGGAGAAAGAATTTTGGAATAATTTAGAATGGCCAGTTAAAGATTGAATTAACCAGAGAAAAGGTCTCACACAATTAATTCCTCTTACAAGTGCGAAAAACAAAAAGAAAATTGCGCAAAAATGCAGACTAAGCCGGCTAACAACAACAAATCCAAACAAACAGACCCCGAAACGGATGCTTACCAGCTACCCGTGGGTGACCCCGAAGAGGCGGGTCTAAGGACTCTCTCAAACCCTCTTCCAGTCGAGGACAGAGGCGAAGAGGCGGAAACCGAAGAAATGATTCCCTCTCCTATCAGCCGGACTGCAGGAATTGAAAGTACGACGTACTCTCGAGGGAAATAAATAAAGGTAAAGAACTCAGGACTTGGAGCAGGCGCCCCCAAGACATCTCCGCTCGAGTGAAGAGCTAACCTCCCTCAGCAATGGCGGCCACCATGCCAATGCTGCTCACAGAGTGACATTACTTCAAACTAAAAAGTAACGAAGCAACTGCACAGGGTTAAAAAGACAGGCGAGAGGCGATTAGAACAGAAAGTTCGAGAGAAAGGTACCGGCCACCGCCGTGAAGTGCAGGATAAAGCACGGGCGGTGGAAATTAGAGAGAGAGAGAGAGAAAGCAAACCGAAGTTGAGCTGAACCACACCAAGAGTGCAACTGCACCACAAGCGCACCCTAAGGGACGATACAACACAACACAATCGACAATAAACAAATAAGTAATTTCCGCCACCCTAGGTGGGTCGAACGTCGTAGGCCTCGCGACAAACTCTGACAAACCCCCCTTCTAAAAGAATCAGTTTCTCTTGAGATCATGCTCCTTGAACCTTGTCCATGTGCAACTTCACAACAATGGGACCGAACCTACTCTCTGTGATCGACAGAGTACGATGAATCCAATACAAACATTCCACGATAGAATCACGCGGAAATACATAATAACAACATTTATCAAACACTAAGCAAACCTTCCAACCATGAAAAGTACAATCCGAACCATTGGTGATTCACTACCGTAACCTCACTGAATGACAACTGGTCACTACACCTGATACAGAGACCAAAAGGGGATATAACCCTGGTTGAGGGGAGGTGTCCTCTGACTGATTTCCCAATGTGCTAACTACGGAGCTCGCAAAGTAGACCAGCATCCGTATTACAGGAACCCTTTGATTATGACGGAAAGTGAACGCATGACTCTGCAGCTCCACTCCACTGCCTCAACCCATGAGCAACCGACTACTGACTGGCCGATCCGGTCCAGGTAACTGGAGAGGATGATGATCGCTCTCCATACAAACTTACCAGGCCGTACGTCTCTTGGGCACGCCAGTGCGCGTTCCAAATCTGCCGAGAGATTTAGCAACAGTATGGGCAATCGATATTACCTAAGCGGGACAGCCTCTGGGTATCGACTCGCAGATTCTAACCACTACCGAAGTGTAGCAGTGACCGCCGCTCGGATGGTGGATATTGGGTCCCCACCAGGTCAACCCCAAACCTTAGCTGAATGCCTCCCCAACCAGTGGCACTGACTCCTAGGGAACACACCTTCAAGCGCCCTAGGCGTTGTGTCCTTGGCAGGTAATCGCAACTGCGGCAGTACTGCCTAACCAGTGAGTTCATCCCTGGCCGAAGAATTCCTGCCTAACTGGCTCGCGAGTCTCCGCTTGGAGCCCATAGGACCTGCCATGGGGGAAATCGTGGCCTGGGCCGGGAGGACAGACTCTCTCAGGCTTGTTTGGGGAACCACGAGCTGCTTGGCCACACGGTCCAGCCCTGGGTAAAAAACCCTAAAAAGATCCCCCTGTGGAGCTTGAACTACCTTTGGCATGTCGGCAGAATGAGCAGGACGACCTACAGTTGTCGCAGGCAGTTGGACATCCAAGTCCCCTGGCCTGAAGACGGACCCTGGTAGCAGGATCGGCCTTTTATGCAAGACCTCTCAGAGATCGGCTGTAGAACAGGGCGCAATTCCTGTTTCCTGCTATCTTAGCTTTGGCGCGTGTGGGTGACTCCCCACACACGCCGGGACGGGCAAATCCGTAACCACGGACTGACTGCGTTCCGCTGTCGAAGGTGACGTATTCCCTACGATAAGGGAATACAGAGGTCCTACCCCCCAACCGCGAATGGCCGCATACTTTCCGCCACAGAAGTAGGGGTGTAGATAGGAAAAAGTACTGAAGGAACGGGTGGAGGTAAAACCAGCTCCAACCCGCACACATCGTACTGGCGCCCCGCCGGGCCTTAGGGGAAACCAAATCCATATCCACAAAGAGTGTTGATGCTCCCAATCCCTGATAAGAAACTGCGCTCCTGTCGACCAAGGATGAACCAACAACAAAAGAAAACACTGGACACTCTGTACCACCAGAACGTGGATGGAACCCCACGTTAGCCGAGCACGAGGATGCTGGAAAGGACAGCCCGCCATGACTACCAGCGGCTTTATGGCAAAGCTTCCTAATGTGGCCTGGGACGCCACAAAGAAAACAAAATCGGGGTGCTGAGGTCCCCGATAACTGCGTGCCTGTTTCCCACACCCGCTACAGTTGTCGGGTCGGCGCCTTAAAGCCCACTAAATCCTGTGGAAGGCTTTCCTCTCCGTATCTGGGCGATGCCCAAATGCCCTGCGAGCTTCCAGCAAACACCTCAGCTGTGTGAATCGCAGCCCGAAATCCTGAGGTCTGTACTCGCCTATCCCGGATCCTCAACCTGGGGACACAGTGTTGGTGAGCTGTTCAATGAGGATCAGATCCTCCAGCTCCAACTTAGCTAACAGACGCCAGTACCCTACGTCTATCGCAGCCTATCACCAAACTGCAACGAGGAGATCTCATCCATTATTCTTCTTCATGACCTAAACTTCTCTGTATCTCTGGGTAAGGTGGAAACGCTTACGCAGAAAGCCACTGCATGTTCCTGCTAAGGACCGCCTTCATTTAGAGTGCAGCACACACTACCCTTGCAGCAACCAGAATAATCCAGAAAAAAAGGTGCATAGCCTTTTGTTCCTCAACAATTGGTATGAACAAGCAACCTTGTCCAAAATGCCTCTAAGAACATGTCAATGTCCTCACGAGGTCGAACCTGGAGTATGCTTTAACGTTGGGCCTCTAACTCTACACCTCCTGGTGATTTACCCCCTGGTTTACAGAAGCGGAGCCGCGAAAGAAGTTGTTCCACTCCTCCCTACGCAGAGTCCTCCATCCTGTCTAGTTCTTCCACGGAGGGCTCCGGCCTGTCAGCCTCTTCCTACGCCGATCCCTCCCTGTCGGCAGCCTCCTCTCTACGCTGAGCAGCCTCCTCTCTACGCTGAGCCTCCTGTCTAGCAGCCTCCTCTCTACGATGATCCAACTCTTCCCGACGGAGCTTTGCCTCTTCCCTACGAAGAGCTATCCTGCTACAACCTCTTCCCTACGCTGAGCTTCCTGCCTAGCAGCCCTCTTTTCACTACGCTGCCGCTCCAGAAACAGAAGGACAAGGTGGATATCCTGAGCGGGGTTCACACACTCCCGAACCCGGGAGATGATCCGACTGAACCCATCCCTTGGGTCTCGACTTTCCATAAGGAAAGTCTTCTGGGCATGCCCCTTACGAGGGGAAGCCTGGAGAGGAGAATGTTTTCGGGTCTCTGGCGACTCCACAGAAGCCCACAGTTGCTATCGCTATACTCTGACGCTTCGAGCGGACGTGCCAGTCG
Organism: Conus ventricosus; assembly: GCA_018398815.1. Taxonomy (NCBI): domain Eukaryota; kingdom Metazoa; phylum Mollusca; class Gastropoda; order Neogastropoda; family Conidae; genus Conus; species Conus ventricosus. Next base: position 22,087,507 of record CM031605.1, read on the forward strand.
GGGTCTCGACAGGGAGAACCCCCCAGCGAGGGTAGTAAAAGTACTCACTGGCTACCTGCTACACACTGGAATATGGTAAGAAAAGTTACCGTAGTCGAAGTACTGGTACTAATAGTAGGGACACAGTAACCATTGAATACCCTTCGTCTTCGACGCCCGCGCGCCATACAACCAGCGCCGACGTCGCCATGACAACAAAATCATACAGTTTTCCAAATACAGGGAAAACAATTCCACTAAGAATAAAAAAAAAAAACCAATATTTTAGGGGCGTGTGTAATGTGTGTATGTGTGTTGTGCGTGTTGCGGACAAGTTCCGCTGCTCCCACTCTGGCAAACACCGCGCTCTACAGCACGAGCCACAGTGCGGTGGGCGTCAACAACTCGAAAAAAAAAACAAAACAAAAACTATGTCCGGCTGCCCCCACTCTGGCAACACCGCGCACCACAGCACGAGCAACAGTGCGGTGGGGCGGGCCGAAAAAAAAAAGAAAAAACCCAACTGGCAAACCCGAATCCATCCGGAGAGAGGAAAAAAAAAACACTATACTAACGTCCGATACAACTCCCTGTACCCAACAACCCGGTAGCAGGACTAAAAAAACAAGAACTGCTAAATACAAAAACAGGAAATGGAAGACATGAGCGGCAACAGAAGGGCAAGACTTCGGCCGTACCTGCGTGAGGTTCCCCGGCGGAAGGAGTCTGGACGGCGGTCGACTCCCCTTCGTCATCGACCCGACTCCCCAGTCACGCCGGATGTTCCCTCAGGCCACCAAAAGACGACCCTTCACGCTAGAGTCACCCACCAACCACCCACGAACCAAACACGACAAAACTGACTAAACATATCCAGAAACAGACAAAACTAAACCGGTACACTGCGAAACGAGAGAGAGACAGCCAGAGCCCTTCAAATCCCGACGAGCCCCCACAATTGTCAAGACCGACCCCTGGAGTTGCCCTGAACTAGGAACGAGTCTAGGTGGGAGTGCAGGGAGTGACTGACCTGCTGACAACACGCTCCGCAAGAGACCAGACAATCAAGATTAACGATACAACACCCCATTAATTCACACCAGCAAAAATAAACATTCCAACACACGCACCATGCACGATCACAATAAAGCACTCCAACGCACACCAACATGCACAATCACGATCAAATCACGTCCAACGCACGGCAACATGCACAATCACGGTCACGCACTCCAACGCCACACACACAACATGCACAATCGCAAATCAAGCACTCCCCCACCCACAACAGCATGCACGATTATAAATAAATATTTCACCATACGACGAACACAATCACAATTACAGCATTCCAGCACATATGACATGTACCCAATTTATAAAGAACTATTTCCAGTATTGACCCTTTCTCACACCACGGAGGTTGCGTCCACATCCCCTGCCCCTGTCATAAGTCCGCAGGGAGCACGCCTGTCGCACTAGGTGCTCCGAGCCCGGGTTGGTTCCGCAGGGAGTCGCCCAAAGCCGACACCCCACGACTCCCAAAGCGGCAGTGAAGAGCGTGTCCCCGGGGGGGGGGGGAACGTAGCGGTTACGGAGGTCCTGGACGGGGGTCCAGGCCGGCCAGTCGAGACGGCGGCTCCCTAGTATTCCTACGGTTCCCCGACCAAGGCGGGCCTCGACCAGCGCGTGGCAACCATCTCGTCCGTGGTCTCAGCCAGAACGTGCCTCGACCAGCACGTGGCACAAAGACCATCCAGTTCGTGCTCCTGGTGAAAGCCCCCAGAGGGGGAGGACGTAGCGGGAGAGAGTCGGAAGGAGGAAAGAAAAGGAATGAGGAAGGAAGAAGGTACTGGAACCCTGCCGTCAGTACCGTCTGAACCATTGCTGTCAAGTCTTATCAGCCACTCGCATGATGGAGGCAGGGGAAGTGTATTAAACGCACACAGTACAACAAACCCATTGAATCCAGTCTTCTCACACGAATGCAGGTAAAAGACTGCATTAAATCGCAGGTTCTAAAACAAATATGAAATTATCTTCACCCTTCTCTCACTCACCAGCTTAACGTTTTCCTTCCTTAGGAAATAAATCAACACAGCGACCCTCGGCTTAATAACTGCCACCACATGTGCAAATATTAAATCAATGGCATCATTGTCCTATCATTTTATAAACACATCTCAAAATAACCCCAACTCTCCAACACCATCCGAGACGACAAATCATGGTACCTACGCTCGGAACAGAAAACTAAAACTCGTTCTCACTTGCACACACCAACGACGGTGGCCGAAGGATAAAAGTCCCGGCAATGTGACAGGGGCGGACGAGCGAGACCAATCAGTTCCAACCCTAATCACCAGGTTCTCATCCCTTCCCCACCGACTACCGCATCACCCGATACATAAACCAGGAGAAAGAATTTTGGAAATAAGTTAGAATGCCAGGTTAAAGATTGAATTACCCAAAGAAATAGGTCCACACAATATTCCTCTTACAATTTCGAAAACAGAAAGAAAAGTGCGCAAAAGTGAAGATCTAAGCCGGCTAACAACAACAAAATCAAACAAACAGACCACCGTAAACTGAACTTACCAGCTAAACCCGTGGTGACCCCGAAGAGGCGGTCAAAGGACTCTCCTACCCCTGTCCAGTCGAGAGGACAGAGGCAAGAGCGAAACAGAAGAAATGATGTCCCTCTCCTAAGGCCACTGCAGGAATTGAAAGTACTGACTGTAACTCTACGACGATAAGGTAAAGACCAGGAACTGGAGCAGGCGCCCCCAGAGACAATCTTCCGCTCGAGTGAAGAGCTAACCTCCCTCTGCAATGGCCGGCCAACATGCCATGCTGCGTCACAGAGTGAGCATACTTCAAACTAAAAGAAAACGAAGCACGTGCGACAGGTAAAAAGACAGGCCGATAGGCCGATAGACCTGAAAGTTTCGAGAGAAAGGTACCGCCATCCCGGGAACCTTGCAGGATGAATAGCACGGGCGGTGGAATTAGAGCGAGAGAGAGAGAAAGCCAAACCGAAGTTGAGCTGAACCAACACCAAGGTGCCATCTGCACCACAAGCCACCCTAAGGACGGATACCACGACAACAGCAACTGACAATAAACAACTAAGTAATTCCCGCCACCGCTAGGTGGGTCGAACGTCGTAGGCCACGCGACAAACTCGTGACAAACGTAAAGATCTTTCCAGCTCATCCACACATGAAGATGTCACCAAATCCTGAAAGTCATAAATTTGTGATTAAATTTTGAGCAATATTTTTAATAATACAAAATACTTTTTCCTTATGTTTTTAATCACTTACAGTTTGTTTTTCTATGTATATAATCAATAAAAGACATGATTTATTCATCACAAATATGTACCCAAGAAGCAAATTGGGGGGGGGGGGGCCACCAAGATCAGGCCCATTTACTGTACTTTCTGCCAAATACAGATGCAGATGTTGATAGGTGTATTACTGTTTAAAGAATGAATGTATGGGCATCAAGATAGAGATATACTATATAAGCAACCAACCAAGGGCACAAATAGAATATGCCTGTCTAAATGGGCCAGGTCATATGAATTGATTTATTGTTGATGATGGGTCAAAGTGGTGCCGCAGTTTAAAGGCATGGACTGGATGGATCTTACTGTTTCAACAGTAAAAGGTCTTGATTAAAAAAAGTATGGGAATGCATTCTAATTCCATGGTGTTGCTAAATGATTGAAAGAAGCATAGGATCTGAATCTGGTTGCGTCAACTGAAATATAACTCATGAAAGGTACATTCGAATATGACAATCATGTGTCCATCATACTTTGTTGATGACATGTATATATTAGAATTACCTTGGCATTGATGTATAGCCGTTCAGTTAATGATAGGCCTCAAAACAAGGAAGCAGACATGTACACCGGATTGTGCTAGTTTGGATAGGTTGGCAACATGTTTGAACGAAGGGAGTTTTGGCGGGAAGGAAGAGAAAGAAAGAGTGCAATATATGTGTAAATTGCGGGGGAAAGGGGAGAGAGATTGGAAGAAGAATTAGAGGCTGTGGGGAGAAAAGCGATCGAGAGGGTGGGTGGGGGGGGGGGTGGGGGGGGTTGGAGTTTGGGGTTTCTGCTTGGAGTGCATGGCACAACGACAGGCTGCGACTTAACTAGAAGTGACCAGGTCAGTGTCAGGGCACTGGGAGGGTGACTGAGGGAGGAGAGGGTACTGCAGGGAGGAAAAATAGACTTGAGCCTGTTGCCACAGCCATAAAAAGATAGCAGGCAGGTAGATAGGAACAGAACGAACCCTGCCAGAAATGACCTATCAGCAAATTGCAGTGAGTCTGCTGCTTCAGTACTATTCTGATGCCACCTTCTTCGTCTGGTTTGCAGTATACTGCTACAAGAAAGCCCGATATATCTAGGTCAGAGAGAGACATGCCATCGGGAGTTTTGAAAATACTTGAAAAACTCTTCTTTCATTAAACTGAGAAGGTTTTTGAATAGAAATCAGCAACTCGGTGTGATGATCATGCAGGAATAGAGAGGCAGCCACCTTTCATGAGGAGGGATAAGGGTGTAAGGGAGGTCTCATGAGGTACAAGGCAAATGTATAAATATGCTCCCTTTTGTGACTTAAGATCATTATCATTATAGTGCTGTAAATCAATGCTGGAAATACAAGACTGACCAGGGAAGGGTGTAAACTTGTTCAATACCCAGGAAGGGGTGTAACACTTGTTCAATACAGAGATTGTGTAACTACTAGACCGCAGAAAACAATCTACACACCCTGGCCCTACTTAGTCCCAAAACCCTCTTTCCTTTGACCTTGTGTGGTGTTATTCATGAATGCGAGTCATGTTAGGCATTGCCTCTCTAATAGCTCATACCCCCAACAGACTTGCCAGTGTACCAAACGTGAAACATGAGTGCTGTTTTAGCACTGTCCACAGCCTGCAAACAGGAGAAATTCCTGACTTGCTTACTGAAGTTTGCACAACACATCATTTCCAATCATTTAAAGGTTTGTGTGGTGTGCTAGAGTGTGTGTGTGTGTGTGTGTGTTGTGTGTGTGTGTGTGTTGGTGTGTGTGTGTGCGTGGCGTGTGTGTGTGTGTGCGGGCGCGTGCAATGCGTGAGCATGTGGTGTGTTCAATGGCGCTTTGTGTGGTCTGAGTGTGTGTTGTGCCTGTGCGGCCATTGTGGAGACATGCGCACATGTGTGTGTGTGTTTGTGTGTGTGCGTGTCTGTGTGTGTGTTTGTGTGTGTGAGGTGCATGGTGGCAAATGCGTATGCCAAAGCATGTATGTTTGAAGAAATGAATAAGAGGGAGTTGAAGCGAAAAGACTTGAAGCTAGCATGGTTGTGGTAGCGGGATTTTGAGTCGTGGGATGGTGGAGTTAAAAGGAGGGGAACATTCTCAGGGCCTAATGATACCCAAACTGTTTGCCCACCTCTTCCTTCCGTGATAATGAAAAGACAGGCCATGAAGAGGACGGGGGTCCTCCCCATTTGTCAAAGTCACATGACAGCTGGACTGGAATTCTATTTGCTGAAGTATGACATCAACTCTCTCAGGTAATTTTCTTTACGCGTAAGCTGGCCTCATAGAGGGTGTCATGAGTCTCTTCAGTGTGAATTTACATCCCTGGCCCAGGTGGAAAGGTGTTTTTTTTTTATTTTAAACCCTTTTCCGAGACTCTCTTTAACTCTGCATAATTTTCTTTACTGTCATCCTCTGTAAGTTTTGCCCTTTCTTTCTGTGGCCCATTCACGTTTCTTGCTTTGTAGAACATTCCCTTACCTTTTTTCCATTTCTTGCTCTTTATACTGTTAACATGTCATGTTAGGCAAAGCGTAATTTTTGTTTACTTTAAGTTCACTGGTTCAGGAACAAGTGATGAGCTGCGGTGATCGTGGAACAGTTGTCTTTGTCGTTTTTTTCTTTTTCACAGTCAGAATTTTTGAGTCCCCAGGTGGTGCCAGTCATGAAGAAGTACGGTTGGCTGGGCTCTACAACATTGCTGCGTTGTACCCAGCACGAAGCCATACCTGGTTGGTTGGGCAATATATCACTATATTGTGACAGCCCTGAAGAAGCCCTGTGTGCCTGGCTGAGTTATATACATCACTGTGTGGGTGGAATGCCTCAGAAGCCCTCTGTGGCTGGCCTAGTTATATACATCACTGTGTGGTGACTGGCCTCAAGAAGCCCTGTGTGCCAGGCTGAAGTTATATACCTCCTGTGTGGTGACAAGCCTCAAGAAGCCCTGTGTGCCTGGCTGAGTTAATATACATCACTGTGTGGTTACAGGCCTCAAGAAGCCCTGTGTGCCTGGCTAGTTATATACATCACTGTTTGGTGACAGGCCTCAAGAAGCCCTGTGTGCCTGGCTGGAGTACTATACATCACTGTTGGTTACAGCCTCAAGAAGCCCTATGATGCCTGGCTGAGTTAGATACATCCCTGTGTGGTGATAGGCCTCAAGAAGCCCTGTGTGCCTGGCTGATTATATACAGTCACTGGTCAGGTGACAGGCTCCAAGAAGCCCTGAGTGCCTGGCTGCGTTATAATACATCACTGTCCCTGGTGACAGGCCCTCAGAAGCCCTGTGTGCCTGGCTGAGTTATATTCATCACTGTGAGGTGATAGGCCTCAAGAAGCCCCTGGTGTTGCCTGCTGAGTTATATACATCTACAGTGTTGGTGACAGGCCCAAGACGCCCCTTTGTGCCTGGCTGAGCTTATATACATCTTCAGTGTGGTGACAGGCGCCTCAAGAAGCCCTGAGTGCCTGCTGAGTTAATACATCACTGTGTGGTGACAGGCCTCAAGAAGCCCTGTGTGGCCTGGCTGAGTTTATATACATCACTGTGTGATGAGAGGCCTCAAAGAAGCCCTGTGGTGCTGGCTGAGTTATATACATCACTGTTGTGGTGATAGGCCTCAAGAACTCTGTGTGCCTGGCATGAGTTAATACATCACTGTGTGGTGAGAGCCTCAAGAAGCCCTGTGTGCCTGGCTTGAGTTTATATACACCACTGTGTGTGATAGGCCTAAAGAAGCCGTGTGCCGGCTGAGTTATATACAGACACTGTGTGGTGATAGGCCTCAAGAAGCCCTGAGTGCCTGGCTGGGTTATATACATCACTGTGGGTGACAGGACCTCAACGAAGCCCCTGTGTGGCCTGGCGGAGATTATATACATCACTGTGTGGTGACCGGCCTCAAGAAGCCCTGTGTGCCAGGCTGGGTTTATAACATCACTGTGTGGTGATAGGCCTCAAGAAGCCCTTGGTGCCTGGCTGAGTTATATACATCACTGGTGTGGTGACAGGCCTCAAGAAACCCTGTGTGACTGGCTGAGTTATATACCCCCTGTTGGGTGACAGCCTCAAGAACGCCCGAGTGCTGCTGAGTTATATAATACATCACTGTTTGGTGACAGGCCTCAGAGAAGCCCTGTGTGCCTGGCTGAGTTATATCCATCACTGTGTGGTGACAAGCCTCAAGAAGCCCTGTGGTGCCTGGCTGAGTTATATACAATTCCCTGTGTGGTGACAGCCCTGAAGAAGCCCTGTTGTGCCTGGCAGAGTTATATACATCACTGTGTGGTGACAGCCTTCAAGAAGCCCTGTGTCCTGGCTTAGTTTATATACATCACTGTGTGTGATATACCTCAGAAGCCAGTGTGCCTGGCAAAGTTATAACATCAACTGTGTGGTGATAGGCCCTCATGAAGGCCCGTGTGCCCTGGCTGAGTGGCCTCAAGAAGCCCCTGATGTGCCTGGCTGATAAAATACATCACTGTGTGTGCAGGCCCTCCAGAAGCCCTGTGTCCTGCTGAGTTATATACATCACTGTGGTGGTGATAGGCCTCAGAAGCCCTGTGTGCCTGGCTGAGTTTATAATACATCACTGTGTGGTGACCAGCCTCAAGAAGCCCGTGTGCCTGTGTTGAGTTATATACATCACTGTGTGGTGACAGGCCTCGAGAAGCCCTGTGTGCCTGGCTGAGTGGCCTCAAGAAGCCCTGTGTGCCTGCTGAGTATATACATCACTGAGTGGTGACAGGCCTCAAGAAGCCCTGTGTGCCTGGCTGAGTTATATACATCACTGTGTGGTGACAGCCTCAATAAGCCCTGTGTGCCTGGCTGATTTATATATCACATCACTGTTTGGTTGACAGGCCTTCAAGAAGCCTCTGTGTGCCTGGCTGAGTTATAACATCACAGTGTGGTGATAGGCCACAAGAAGCCCTGTGTGCCAGGCAGAGTTTATATACGATCACTGTGTGGTGACAGGCCTCAAGAAGCCCTGTGTGCCTGGTTGAGTTATATACAACACTGTAGGTGGTGACAGGCTCAAGAAGGCCCAGGTGCCTGGCTGATTATATACATCACTGTGTGGTGACAGGCCTCAAGAAGCCCTGTGGTGCCTGGCTGAGTTATATACATCACGGTGTGGTGATAGGCCTCAAACGGCCCTGTGTGCCTGGCTGAGTTATATACAAATCACTGTGGTGGTGAGAGCCTCAAGAACCGCCTGTGTTGCCTGGCTGAGTTAGATACATCCACTGTGTGGTTGACAGCCTCACGAAGCCCTGTGTGCCTGGCTGAGTTAAATACATCACTGTGTGGTGAGAGCCGCAAGAAGCCCTGTGTCCTGGCTGAGTTATATACATCACTGTGTGGTGAAGGCCTCAAGAAGCCCGTGGTGCCTGGCTGAGTTTATCTACATCACTGTTGGTGACAGGCCTCAGAAGCCCTGTGTGCCTGGCGGGTTAACATACATCACTGAGTGAGTGAATAGGCCCAGAGGAGCCCTGTTGGGGGGGGTGCCTGGCTGAGTTAGATACATTCACTGGGTGTGACAGGCCTCAAGAAGCCCGGGTTGCCTGGCTGAGTTTAAATACATCCTGTGTGGTGACAGGCCTCAAGACGCCCTGTGTGCCTGGCTGGGTTATATACATCACTGTGTGGTGACAGCCTCAAGAAGCCCTGTGTGCCTGCTTGGTTATATACATCACTGTGGTGGGACAGGCCACAAGAAACCCTGTCTGCCTGGCTGGGTTTATACATCACTGTGTGGTGACAGGCCTCAAGAAGCCCTGTTGCCTGCTGAGATATTACAACACTGTGGTGGTGAGAGCCTCCCAGGAAGCCCTGTGTGCCTGGCTGTGTTATATACATCACTGTGTTGATAGGGGCCTCAAGAAGCCCCGTGTGCCTGGCTGAGTTATATACATCACTGTGTTGGTGACAGGCCTCAAGAAGCCCGTGTGCCTGGTCTGAGTTAAATACATCACTGTGTGTTGGACAGCCCTCAAGAATCCCTGGTGCCTGGCTGAGTTTCTATACATCACTCACTGTGGGTGAACAGGCCACAAGAAGCCCTGTGTGCCTGCGCGTATCTACATCACTGTGTGTTACAGCCCTGAGGGAGCCGTGTGTGGCTGGTGGGTTACGAACTTACTGTATGGTTTCAGCCCTGCATGTCGGCTGGGCCATATGTCACTGTAAATTTTTGACACCCTGAGAAGCCCTGTGTGGCTAGCTGGGTTATAACCATCACTGTGTGGTGAAAAGCCCTGAAAAGCCAGTGTGGTTGGCTGGGCTGGTACATCACTGTGTGGTGACAGCCCTGAGGAAGCCCTGTGTGGCTGGGTGGGTTATTATACATCACTGTGTGGTGAACAGCTCAGATGAAACCTATATGGTCAGCTGGGCTATATCCAGCGTGGGTGACATCCCCGATGAAGTCCTGCCACTCCTTCCAGACTCTATACATTCTGAAGAAGCTCTGGAACGTAGTGTAAGCACTGTCCAGTTAACAAAAGCCCAGAGAGAAATCTAGCAACAAGGTCATCTCTCTTTCCTGCATCACACTTAAAATACAGAAATAAAGATCTTGATTCTGTTGTCTTTCATAGCCCAGCATTTTCAGGGTACTCTTAGTTTCAACTACTTCCTTGATGTTGTCTCTGATCAACTGGTATCAGTCTTTGCTGTCACGAATAAAACAGGGAAATTCACTAGAGAGATGATGGAGTCATATTACTATCATCCAGTTCCATGACAGACATGTATTGTAAACAAGGGCCAAGTATTTGTCGCGTCGCTGCCTTGCGCAATCAGAACAAGACTTTACTGATCAGCGCCAGCAGAGGTGCAGCTCAGGTGTGGCCTCCCCCCATGATGACTTCATATTGAAAACAGGATTTACTAACAACCCTGTGGTCGAGGTGTTTAAAACATTTTCGAGTGGAATTGATGGTTTGAATTTTGAAGAACACATAGGGGTGTATTTTTTAGGGCGTTGGCAACCCAACTGTATCCACCTAGCAGTAAATGAATACTTTATTCAATCGAAAGTGGAAAGCATCAGAGGAGAGCTTTGACCTCGCCTTCTATCATAACCATGCCCTAGACTCAGTGAACCTCTGAACAGTTCACTGCCCCAACTGCCAGTAGGCTGTAAGAACTTACATTGCGGTGGCAGTGTCATCTTTGTGGGTGGCATTCATGACAACATCATAATGAGATCAACCTTTACTGAACAGCACCTGCAGGTAGTGTGCCGCTGTCCCTTTCTGGTGATGTGCCCCATGATGACCTCATACGCGAGCAGACTAGCAGTGTCCTTTCTGAAGGATGGCCCCAATGATGAACTCCAATTTAAAAAAAGAGAGGCAGACTTGAAGTAAGTGGCAGTTCCATTCTGATGGATGGCCCCATGATACCTCAAATGAAAGCAGACTTGGCAGTGTCCTTTCTTCTGATGGAAGGCCCCATGATGACCACATAAATGAAGCAGGCTGCACTAGTGCATTGTCCTTTTCTGATGGAGCCCCCATGCTGACCTCATAATGAAGAGCAGGGGCTTGCAGTGATCCCTTTTCTGGTGGGTGGGCCCCATATGACCACATATGAGAGCAGGGACTGTTGGTAGTGCAGTGTCCTTTCTGTGGGTGGCCCCATGATGACCTCATAATGAGAGGCAGACTTGCAGTGTCCTTCTGTGGTGGCCCCATGATGACCTCAATCAATGAGAGCCAGGACTGTGGTAGTTGCAGTGTCCTTTTTCTGTGGGTGAGCCCTATGATGACCTCATAATGAGAGCAACTTGCAGTGTCCTTTCTGATGGATGGCCGCCATGATGACCTCATAATGAGAGCAGACTGTGTAGTTGCAGTGTCCTTCTGGTGGTGGCCCCTAAGATGACCTCATAATGAGAGCAGACTTGCAGTGTCCTTCAGGTGGTGCCCATGATGACCTCATAAGAGAGCAGGCTTGCAAGTGGCCTTTTCTGATGGATGGCCCCATGATGACCCATAATGAGAGCAGGACTGTGGGTAGTGCAGTGTCCTTCCTGGTGGGTGGCCCCCATGATGACCTCATAATGAGAGCAGACTTGCAGTGTCCCTTTCTGATGGATGGCCCCATGCTGACCTCATATGAGATCAGGCTTGCAGTAGTGCAGTGTCCTTTCTGATGGATGGCCCTCATGGTGCCCTCCAATGAGAGCCGGCTTGCCAGTGTCCTTTCTGGTGGTGGCCCCATGATTACCTCATCCTGAGAGCAGCTTGCAGATAGTGCAAGTGTCCTTTCTGGTGGTGGCCCCATGATGACCTCATAATGAAGCAGACTTGCAGTGGTCCTTTCTGATGGATGCCTCATGTTGACCTCATAATGAGAGCCTGCTTGCAGTAGTGTAGTGTCCTTTCCTGGTGGTTGGGCCGCTCATGATGACCGTCCTAAGAGAGTCAGACTTGCAGTAGATTTCAGTGTCCTTTCATGTGGGTGGCCTCCCGTGATGACCTGACAATGAGATAAGATAATGTTGCTTTAGCCCAGCCACCGCAAAGGGCCACATCAAGGGCTGTTTGACGAATGAAACAGACGTCACTGAATAGTATCTACAGCAGTGCAGTAAGCTGTTTTGTGGTAGTCCTTCTAATGAACTCATAATGAGAACCGCCTATTACGAAACAGCAGCAGCTGCAGAAGTGGCAAGTGACTTCTCTGGTAGGTGGCCGTTTGATGACCTCATATTGTCGATCTTAGTCATAGACTGCTGATCCGAGTCGCGGATGTGGATGTAACGGGGGAGGGGGGGTGGGGACCAGATTGCTTGTACATGGAACAATGCCATGGAAAGACCTGTAAGATGAGACAGCAGAAAAACAAACAAAAACCTCAACAACAACAAAAAAAAAGAAGGAAAGAAAAGGCAACTTCATTTTCCTCCCTTTCCGGCTTCTCAGGTTGTTTTTCCCCAACAATAGTTCATAGGTCTATTCTCATTGATGTGTGGTATGAATGTTCATATGGGAGTTGTTTCACAGAGCAATAAATAGCCAGTGTGCCTGCGTTCAGGGGAGGGAGGTAAGGCAGTACACACCAGTATGGAGGAGAAGTCGCAAGCGGATCGTCAGGCGCGAGTTAGGTTTCAATATGGTGGCCAGTGACAAAGTCCCAATGAACCGATTACCATCCCTGATACTCGCATGGAAGAGTGAGTTGAACTGCATCATTCTTATCCTTTTTCCTGCTTTGAAAAAAATAATTCCAAAAAATCTTTGATTTTGGGGACAAAAAATCTGAATTCCCAAATTCCATTCTGCGAAAGGTTTATGTTTTGGATGGTGATATTTAGTTGTTTGTTTTTTAAGGGGAAGGTAACAGTTGAAGGAGCCAGTAGAAATGGCAGGGCCTTAACAAGCCACACAGCTGCCACCATGATGCTGTGTCATAGTTACACGGCTGGATCTTTTTAAAAAATAATTTTAACATCATTATGCTATCTTTATTTATAACACTTAAAACAGAAAATGCATAAATGATATGTTTATTTGGCCGGGGGGGCATACTTACGTGACCGAGAACACATGCTTAATTAAACTGGAATAGGGGTGAACATGCTTAACTACCAAGTTGTCAAAAATACAACAGGTCAAACAAAAAGGGAGATAACCCACTCATTAGACTGGAGAGGTTGAGGTGGGGACTTCCACAAGACCTGTCCTTTCCCGTGACTGATGTGTCTATCCAGGGTTATTACATTTCTGTCCTTGTCTCTTGTATGAAAACATGTCTGCTGTCTTTCTTGTTGTACACTGAGCGAAGGGCTTCTTTTTGTGTTTGGTTTTGTAAGTTGTTTTTTTTCACCCTCCAGAATTTATGACTGTTTCTGATGAAGAGCCTGTGAATACCCATTCAGGATACAGTGCTGATGTTCTCTTTTTGAAGACTATTTTGTTGACTGTAAGGGCCGGTATGCAGACTTGGTGGGACCATATGTTGCCTGGATGAAAACCGGGTTCCCTCCATTCCCTACCTTGCATTGATTTTGTATGGGGATTGTGGCCAACTTGAACATCTGGCTTGTACATGCAGTATTGAATTATGGACCTGTGAGGACGTTCTTCATTTGTAGCTCCTGTATGCAAATATAGTGTCGCTGATTTTGCCTTTATAGTTTCTGTTAATAGAGTGAAGAGACGCAGTACAGCTATTGTAGATGGCTGTATTACAAAACAACAGCCTACCACACCATGCGCATCCCTCCCAACAATGCTTGTAGATTTACACACTTTGTGATTTTCTTTTGTCTTCATTATATGTATTTTAAATTTTACATTTGTTTGTTTTTGCGGTCATACTACTTAACCAATGGGACTTGCATGATGTGAGGCATAAACATTTTACAGCAGATTCCATGAAAACCTTGTTCAGACATGTTCCACCTGATGTGATCTTTGAATTTTTGAGAGATTAACATTTTTCATTTGGTCTGAGGTTTTACAGTGAAAAGATTTTTAACAAAAATTTTTAGTGTGTTTTCAGAAGATGTATTTTAAAGGTTGTGTGAATGAATGACTTGTGAGTTGATTTCAACGTGGTGACAGCCCTGATATGGCCCTCTGCGATCAGCTGGGCTATAACTTAGTATAAGCAACATTACCTTACCTTACCTTACTTAACCAGATGATTTCTATTATCCACTTTAGCATGGGCATGGATGCCAGTTAAAAAAACAACAACAAAAACAAAGCGATTCTTCTCTCACCCTCCTTTCCATAATCTTGCTTACCACTTTTTGTTTGCATCAGTGCCTCTGTCTGAGTGGTAGAGTTGTAATGATTTATTCTTCCTGGTTATGGAAACAGGTTCATGCCTAGCTCACCTGATCAGAACACTAACACAGATGTATCTTATCAATTTCAGGGCTCAGATTTTCAGTGAATTTGTGGTGTGTTTTTTTCTCAGCAAAATGTGAAAATAAACAGTGAAAAAAAAAGCCAGTGTAAACAAATTAGGGTCTGGGTAGGGCTGGGTGGTAAGGGCTGGGGGGTGATGGGGATGGAATGACAGTGGAATTGGAGAGGCACTGATCATGTTTAAGGCATGCTGGCAGCTCTGGTGTGGATGTCTTTTAGGAGAATGGGCAGTCACCATTTCGTCTTCCCAGTTCAAGGCAAAATGATAAACGTCAGGAGTCATGTGTCATCAAGATGCTATCAAGTTAGAGACAGAAGCTGTACAGACAAGGTCATCATTATGGTTGGACCAAGAAAGGGATGAAGGACCCCTCAGTGCTGTTATCTGCATCAGACTGAGCCATTTTTTAATGGCAGTTATACATCTTTCATGAGGATGGGGATGGGGTAGGAATGAAATGGGAGAGGGGGTATCGCATGGAGGGAGGCATGCCCTGACAGAAGAATTTTAGGGGTTCTGGTTTTCTTATGAAGAAATCCCGCAGCATCTCCCTGTCATGTCAAAGTGTCCAATCCAACATTTGGTCAGTTATAATTTGCCTTTCAGAAATTAATGGATATTATGGTTCATTCTCAGCCCTTTCCTCAGTTGCTGGTTTTAAGCCTCAAGTTGTCAACGGTTCAGCTAGCATGTCATTACTGCACTTTGCTGTTTGTTTCTTTTTCAAATATGTTGGGTTGGTTGTTTATTTTTCGATCAACTGACTTTGTTTTGTGATTTGCTTTTTTTTGTGTGAGATGTACAGTTCTGAGAAGGCTGTGTGGTGAGTGTGGCTATAATGATCAACGAATAAAGCTGCTGGTTTAAGCTTCATCTGAAAGAACTCTCAAACAGGCAAGTGCTTAAAGTGGAATTTCCCCATGTACCCTTGAGCACTAGGGCCACATGAGTCGGAGCATCTGGGAGAAGCTGCTGTTGTGAATGTGCACTGAAAACCGGTTTTCCTCTTGATGTTTCTGTGGGCAGGTGAAGTCAGTAAGAGACACACACTGTCCAATGATCCTTGACTCGTTGTTTGGCACAGTGATGGTTCAGTGCCTCTGTTATCTATCTATCCTGTCGTGCTGGAGCCCATAGAAGATTGGATAGTTCTGATCTTTCCACTGGAGCCTAGCCCATGATATTTTTGTGGGGTTTTAAATTTTCCACTGGAGCCATAGCATATGGGGTTCCAGTCTTTGTGTTGAACCCCAAGCACACTATGAAGTTCTTTTCATCAAGCCCAAGCACCTGTGTAGTTAAAGGGTCAAGCCTCTGGTAGTTCGAGTCTTTCCACTGAGTCATAGAAACTTGTGGGGGTTTTCCCAAAGTCTTCCCAGGGGAGCCCATTGCACACTGTGTGGTTCTATCTTCCCCAAAAGCCCATTGCACACTGTGTGGTTTTTCTTTTTCAAAGCCATAGCACCTGGTGGTTCAATCTTCCCATTAAAGCCCATTGCACACTGTGTGGTTTAACTTCCCATTAAAGCCCATTGCAAAAGGGGTTTGTTTCTAATTTCCCCAAATTAAGCCCATAGCAACTGGGTTGGGGGTTCTAATCTTCCTTTAAAAGGGCCTTGCACACGGTGGTTCTAATCTTCCTTTAAAGCCATAGCAAGTGTGTGGGTTCTAAGTTTCCCCTTGGGCCCATAGCACCGGGGGAAGTCTCCATGGAGCTCCTAGCTCATTGTGTGGTTCCAGTCTTCCCACTGTAGCTGTCACGAGTTTGGTCACGAGGCCTACGACGTTCGACCCACCTAGGTGGCGGAATTACTTATTTGTTTATTGTCGTTGCTGTCGTCGTGTACCCGTCCTTAGTGTGGCTTGTGGTGCAGTTGCACCTTGGTATGGTTCAGCTCAACTCGGTTTGCTTCTCTCTCTCTCTCTCTATTCCACCGCCCGTGCTATTCATCCTGCAGAGTTCACGGGTGGCCGGTACCTTTCTCTCGAACTTTCTGTCTATCGCCTCTCGCCTGTCTTTTTACCTGTCGCACGTGCTTCGTTTTTTTTAGTTGAAGTATGCTCACTCTGTGACGCAGCATGGCATTTGGCCGCCATCGCGACGGAGGTTAGCTCTTGACTCGAGCGGAAGATGGTCTCTGGGGGCGCTGCTCCAGTCCAGGTTCTTTACCTTAACGTCGAGAGTACAGTCAGTACTTTTCAATTCCTGCAGTCGGCCTGTAGAGAGGGACATCGCTTCTTCGTTTTCCGCATCTTCGCCTCTGTCCTCTCGACTGACAGAGGTAAGAGAGTCCTTTGACCCGCCTCTTCGGGTCACCCACGGGTAGCTGGTAAGCATCAGTTTCGTGTCTGTTTGTTTTGGTTTGTTGTGTTAGCCGGCTTAGTCTTCGCTTTTGCGCAATTTCTTTTGTTTTCGAAATTGTAAGAGAAATATTGGTGAGACCTTTTCTCTGTTAATTCCATCTTTAACCTGCCATTCTAAAAATTATTTCCAAAATTCTTTCTCCTGTTTTATGTATCTGGTGATGCGGTAGTCGGTGGGGAAGGAGAGAACCTGGTGATTCGGGTTGGAAACTTGCTTGTCTCGCTCGTCCGCCCTGTCACATTCTCCGGACTTTTATCCTTCGCCACCGTCGTTTTGTGTGTGCAAGGAGAACGAGTTTTATGTTCACGAGCGTGCGTACGCATGATTTGTCGTTCGGATCGTGTTGGAAATTTGTGTTATTTTGAAATGTTTTATAAAATGTGACAATTGTGCCATTGAATTTTATTTGCAAATGTGGTGGCAGTTATTAAGCGATGGTCGCTGTGTTGATTTATTTCCTAAGGAAGGAAAACGTTAAGCGTGAGTGAAGAAAGTGAAGATAATTCATGTGTTTTATAACCTGTTGATTTAATGCATCTTTTACCTGCATCGTGTGAGAAGACTTGATTCGATAGATTTTCTGTGGCGTTGAATACACTTCCCCTCGCCCATCATGCGAAGTGGCTAAGACTTGACAGCAATGGTCAGACGGTACTGACGGCAGGGTTCCAGTACCCTTCTTCCTTCCTCCTTCCTTCTTCTTTCCCTCCTCTTCGACTCTCCTCCCAGCTACGTCCTCCCCCCTCCCGGGGGCTTCACCTGGAGCACGATCTGGATGGTGCCACGTACTGGTCGAGGCCACGTTCTGGTCGAGACCACGGACGGACGGTGCCACACCGCTGATCGAGGCCACGCCTTGGTCGGACCGAGGGCTGGTAGAGACGCCCGCCGCTTGACTGGCCGGCCTGGACCCCCGTCCAGGACCTCCAGTAACAGCTACGTCCCCCCCCCCCCCCCGGGACACGCTCTTCACTGCCCTCTTGGAAGTCGAGGGTGTCGGCTTTGAGCGACTCCCTGCGAGAACCAACCCGGCTCGGAGCACCTAGTGCGACAGGGTGCTCCCAGCAGACTCGACAGGGGCAGGGGTGTGCACGCACTCCATGGTGTTGGGAAGGGTCAATGCTGGAAATATTTCCTTATAATTGTGTATTTGTCATATGTGCTGGAATGCTGTAAGTGTGACCATGTGCGTCGTATGCGAAATACTTATTTATAATCGTGCATGTTGTGGGTGCGGGAGTGCTTGATTGTGATTGTGCATGTGTGTGCGTTGGAGTGCTTGATCGTGATCGTGCATGTTGTGTGCGTTGGAGTGCTTGATCGTGATCGTGCATGTTGTGTGCGTTGGAGTGCTGATCGTGATTGTGCATGTTGTGTGCGTTGGAGTGCTTTATTGTGATCGTGCATGGTGCGTGTGTTGGAATGTTTATTTTGCTGGTGTGAATAAATGGGTGTTGTATCGTAAATCTTTATTGTGTGGTCTCTTGCGGAGCGTGTGAGGTCAGTCACTCCCTTCACTCCCACCTAGACCGATCCTGTCAGGGCAGACCTCCAGGGTCGGTCGTGACAATTGTGGGGGCTCGTCCGGGATGTGAAGGCTCTGGCTGTCTCTCTCTCGTTCGCAGAGTACCTGTTTAGTTTGTCTGTTTGTATATGTTTAGTCAGTTTGTCGTGTTGTTCGTGGGTGGTTGGCTGGGTGACTCTAGAGTGAAGGAGTCTTTTTGGTGGCCTGAGGAACATCCGCGTGACTCGGGGGTCGAGGTGAGACCAGGAGGAGTCGACCGCTTCCAGACCTCCTTCCGCCGGGTACCTCACGCAGGTACGGCCGTAAGTCTTGCCCTCTCTTTGCCGCTCAGTCTTCCATTCCTGTTTTGTATTTAGCCAATTCTGTTTTTTTTTCTCTACCGTTGTTGAGTACAGGGGTTGTATCGGACGCTAGTGTTTTTTTTTTCCTCTCTCCGGATCCCGTCTGCTAGGTTTTTGTTTTGTTTTTTTTTTCCGGCCCAGCCCCACCGCACTGTTGCTCGTGCTGTAGAGCGCGGTGTTTGCCAGAGTGGGGGCAGCCGACATAGTTTTTTTTTGTTTTGTTTTTTTTTTCGGTGAGCCCCACCGCACTGTTGCTCGTGCTGTAGAGCGCGGTTTGCCAGAGTGGGAGCAGCCGAACTTGTCCGCACACACGCACACACACACATACACACATATACACACGCCCTAAAATATTTGTTTTTTTTTTCTCTAGTGGAATTGTTTTTCCCCTGTATTTGGAAAACTGTAGGATATTGTTGTCATGGCGACGTCCGGCGCTGGTGGTGTGGCGACGCGTGCGTCGAAGAAGAAGGGTATTCAAAATGTTACTGTAGTCCCTACTATTAGTACCAGTACTCGACTACGGTAACTTCTACCTATTCCAGTGCTGTAGCAGGTAGTCCATGAGTACTTTTTAACCACCTCTTCGCTGGGGGTCTACCCTTTGAGACCCCGACTGGCACTTCCGCTCGGAAGCGTCAGAGTATAGCGAAGCAATTGTGGCTTCTGTTGAGTCGCAGAGACCGAAACCTTCTCCTCTCCAGGCTTCCCCTCGTAAGGGGCATGCCCAGAAGACTTTCCTATGGGAAAGTCGAGACCCAAGGGACGGTCCAGACGGGTCATCCTCCCGTGACGGAGTGGTGAACCCCGCCCAGGACATCACTTCCGTCCTGATGTTTCTAGAGCGACAGCGACGGAGGATGAGGCCCAACGTAGGGAAGAGGTTGCTAGCAGGAAGCTCTGCGTAGGGAAGAGCGTAGAGAGGAGGCCGCTAGGCAGAAGCTCTGCGTAGGGAAGAGCGTAGAGAGGAGGCCGCTAGGCAGGAAGCTCTCCGTAGGGAAGAGCGCAGAGAGGAGGCTGCTCTGCGCAGAGAGGAGACTGACAGACAGGAGATTCTGCGTAAGGAGAGGCTATTCAGCGTAGAGAGGAGGCTGCTAAGCAGGAGGCTCACCGTAGAGAGGAGGCTGCTCAGCGTAGAGAGGAGGCTGCCAGACAGGAGGATCGCGTAGGGAAGAGGCTGACAGGCAGGAAGCCCTCCGTAGGGAAGAACTAGACAGATGGAGGCTCTGCGTAGGGAGGAGATGGAACAGCTTCTTTCGCGGTCCTCCCGCATCTGTAAGTCAGGGGGTTAATCACCAGGCAGGTGATAGAGTTAGAGGCCCAAAGTTAAAGCTTCCAGAGTTCAGACCTAGTGAGGACCATTGATATGTTCTTAGAGCATTTCGATAAGGTTGTTTGTTCATACCAATTGTCTGAGGAGCAAAAGGCTATGCACCTTTTTCTGGATTATCTGGTGCTGCAAGGGAGTGTGTGCTCACTCTAAATGAAGGTGCGTCTTATGCAGACATGCAGTTGGCTCTGCGTAAGCGTTTCCACCTTACCCCAGAGACCTACAGAGGAAGTTTAGGTCCATGAAGAAGAATAATGATGAGACCTTCGTGCAGTTTGGTGATAGCTGCGCAAAACGCTAGGGTACTGGCGTCAATTAGCTAAGTTGGAGCTGGAGGATCTGATCCTCATTGAACAGCTCACCAACACTGTGTCCCCAGAGTTGAGGATCCGGATAGGCGAGACAGCACCTCAGGATTTCGCGGCTGCGATTCACACAGCTGAGGTGTTTGCTGAAGCTCGCAGGGCTTATGGCATCGCCCAGATACGGAGAGGAAGCCCTCCGCAGGATTGAATACAATAAGGTGCCGACAACTGCTAGTGGGGGGAACAAGGCAGGCAGTTCATCGGGATTTCAGCGCCCCGACTGTGTTTTCTTTGTGGTCGTCCTGGCCACATTAGGAAAGATTGTCCTAAAGCCGCTGGTAGTCGTGGGGCTGGTCCTTTCCCAACGTCCTCGTGCCTCAGCTAACGTGGGTTCCGTCCCAGCTTCTAGTGGTACAGAGTGCCCAGTGTTTCTCTCTGTTGTTGGTTCCTCCTTGGTCGACACCATCAGGATTCGGGAGCATCAACGATCTTTGTGATAAGAATTTGGTTTCCCCTGAGGCCCGCGGGGTGCTAGTTATGATGTGTGCGGGTTGGAGGCTGGTTTTACCTCCACCCGTCCTTCTGTCCTTATTCCTATCTCCACCCCCTACTTCTGTGGCGAAGTATGGGCCATCGCGGTGGAGCGACCTCTGTATTCCCTTATCATAGGGAATACTATCACCTTCGCAGACGACGCAGTCAGTCCGTGTCTACGGATCTGCCCGTACAGGCGTGTGTGGGAGTCACCACACGCGCCAAAGCTAAGAAGCAGGCACAGGAATTGCGTCCCGTTCTTCAGCCGATCTCTAACGAGGTTCTGGCAAGGGCCGATCCTGCTAGCATTATCCGTCTTCAGGCCAGGGACTTGGATGTCCAACGCCTACGAGAACTTGTGGATCGTCCCGCTCAGTCGGCCCGACACGCCAAGGTGAGCTTCAAGCTCCACAAGGGATCCTCTTTAGGGTTTTCACTCGGGCAGATCGTGTGGCCAAGCAGCTTGTTGTTCCCCAAAGCTTGAGAGAGTCTGTTCTCCGGCAGGCCCACGATTCCCCCATGGCAGGTCATATGGGCTCCAAGCGGACTCTCGAGCGAGTCAGACAGGACTTCTTTTGGCCAGGGATGAACCCACAGGTTAGGCAGTACTGCCGCAGTTGCGATGTCTGCCAGCGGACAACGCCTAAGGGTCGCTTGAAGCGTGTTCCCCTAGGGTCAGTGCCACTGGTTGGGGAGGCATTCAGCAAGGTTGGGTTGACCTGGTGGACCCATTAATCCTCCATCCGATCGCGTCACCGCTACACTTCGTAGTGGTAGAATCTGCGAGTCGATGCCAGAGGCTGCCCCGCTTAGGACTATCGATACCCCTACTATCGCTGAAGCTCTCCGGCAGATTTGGACGCGCACAGGCGTGCCCAGGAAGAAGTACGGCCGGAAGTTTGTACTGGAGAGCGATCATCATCCTCTCCAGTGCTTGGACCGGATCCGGCCAGTCAGTCGTCGACTCATGGTTGGGCAGTGGAGCTGCAGAGTCATGCGTTCACTTTCCGTCATATCAAGGGTTCCTGTAACACGGATGCTGACTATCTTAGCCGAGCTCCGTAGTCAGCACGTTGAAAGTCAGTCAGAGGGACACTCCCCCTCAACCAGGGTTATATCCCCTTTTGTCTCTGTATCAGGTGTAGTGACAGTTTTCACTTCAGTGATGTTAACGGTAGTGAATCACTAATGGTTCGGATTGTTACTTTCAGGTTGGAAGGTTTGCTTATGTTTTGATAAATGTAGTATTATGTATTTCCCTGTGTGATTCTATCGTGGAATGTTTGTATTGGATTCATCGTACTCTGTCGATCACAGAGAGTTGGGTTCGGTCCCATTGTTGGGAAGTTGCACATGCGACAAGGTTCAAAGGAGCACTGTATCTCAGAGAAACAGATGCTTTTAGAAGGGGGTTTGTCACGAGTTTGTCACGAGGCCTACGACGTTCGACCCACCTAGGGTGGCGGAATTACTTATTTGTTTATTGTCGTTGCTGTCGTCGTGTACCCGTCCCTTAGTGTGGCTTGTGGTGCAGTTGCACCTTGGTATGGTTCAGCTCAACTTCGGTTTGCTTTCTCTCTCTCTCTAATTCCACCGCCCGTGCTATTCATCCTGCAAGTTCACGGGTGGCCGGTACCTTTCTCTCGAACTTTCTGTCTATCGGCCTCTCGCCTGTCTTTTTACCTGTCGCACGTGCTTCGTTTTTTTTAGTTTGAAGTATGCTCACTCTGTGACGCAGCATGGCATGTTGGCCGCCATCGCGGACGGAGGTTAGCTCTTGACTCGAGCGGAAGATGTCTCTGGGGGCGCCTGCTCCAGTCCAGGTTCTTTACCTTATCGTCAAGTACAGTCAGTACTTTCAATTCCTGCAGTCGCCTGTAGGAGAGGGACATCGCTTCTTCGTTTCCCGCATCTTCGCCTCTGTCCTCTCGACTGGACAGAGGGTAGAGAGTCCTTGACCCGCCTCTTCGGGTCACCCCCCGGGTAGCTGGTAAGCATCAGTTCGTGGTCTGTTTGTTTTGTTTTGTTTTGTTAGCCGCTTAGTCTCGCTTTTGCGCAATTTTCTTTTGTTTTCGAAATTGTAAGAGAAATATGTGTGAGACCTTTTCTCTGGTTAATTCCATCTTTAACCCTGCCATTCTAAATTATTTCCAAAATTCTTTCTCCTGTTTATGTATCTGGTGATCGGTAGTCGGTGGGAAGGGAGAGAACCTGGTGATTCAGGTTGGAACTTGCTTGGTCTCGCTCGCTCCGCCCCTGTCACATTCTCCGGACTTTTATCCTTCGGCCACCGTCTGTTTGTGTGTGCAAGGAGAACGAGTTTTATGTTCACGAGCGTGCGTACGCATGATTTGTCGTTCGGATGCGGGTTGGAAATTTGTGTTATTTGGAAATGTGTTTATAAAATGTGACAATTGTGCCATTGAATTATTATTTGCAATGTGGTGCAGTTATTAAGCGATGGTCGCTGTGTTTGATTTATTTCCTAAGGAAGGAAAACGTTAAGCGTGAGTGAGAGAAGAGTAAGATAATTCATGTTTTTATAACCTGTTGATTTAATGCAGTCTTTACCTGCATCGTGTGAGAAGACTGATTCGATAGATTTTCTGTGTGCGTTGAATACACTTCCCCTCGCCCATCATGCGAGTGGCTAAGACTTGACAGCAATGGTCAGACGGTACTGACGGCAGGGTCCAGTACCCTTCTTCCTTCCCTTCCTCTTCTTTCCTCCTCTTCGACTCTCCTCCCACTACGTCCTCCCCCCTCCGGGGGCTTCACCTGGACACGATCTGGATGGTGCCACGTACTGGTCGAGGCCACGTTCTGGTCGAGACCACGGACGGACGGTGCACACACGCTGATCGAGGCACGCCTTGGTCGGGACCGAGGGCTGGTAGAGACCCCGCCGTCTTGACTGGCCGCCTGGACCCCCGTCCAGGACCTCCAGTAACAGCTACGTCACCCCCCCCCCCCCCCCCGGGGGGACAACGCTCTTCACTGCCCTCTTGGAAGTCGAGGGTGTCGGCTTTGAGCGACTCCCTGCGAGAACCAACCCGCTCGGAGCACCTAGTGCGACAGGGTGCTCCGCACAGACTCGACAGGGCAGGGGTGTGCACGCACTCCATGGGTGTTGGGAAGGGTCAATGCGGAAATATTTCCTATAATTGTGTATTTGTCATAATTGCTGAATGCTGATAAGTGTGACCATGTGCGCGTATGGCGAAATACTTATTTATAATCGTGCATGTTGTGGTGCGGGAGTCTTGATTGTGATTGTGCATGTTGTGTGCGTTGGAGTCTTGAATCTGATCGTGCATGTTGTGTGCTTGGAGTGCTTGATCGTGATCGTCATGTTGTGTGCGTTGGAGTGCTTGATCGTGATTGTGCATGTTGTGTGCGTTGGAGGCTTTATTGTGATCGTGCATGGTGCGTGTGTTGGAATGTTTATTTGCTGGTGTGAATAAATGGGGGTTGTATCGTAATCTTTATTGTGTGGTCTCTTGCGGAGCGTGTGAGGTCAGTCACTCCCTTCACTCCCACCTAGACCGATCCTGTCAGGGCAGACCTCCAGGGTCGGTCGTGACAGTAGCCCATAGCACACTGTTGGTTCCAGTCTTCCCACTGTAGCCCATAGTCCCACTGTGTGGTTTCCAGTCTTCCCACTGTAGCCCATACCCACATGTGGTTCCAGTCTTCCCACTGTACCCCATAGTCCATTGTGTGTCCATCTTCCCACTGTAGCCCATAGTCCACTGTGTGGTTCCAGTCTTCCCCACTGTAGCCTGTAGCCCACGTGTGTCTCCAGTCTCCCACTGTAGCCCATAGCCCACTGTGTGGTTCCAGTCTTCCCATGGAGCCCATAGCCCACTGTGTGTCCCCAGTCTTCCCACTGTAGCCCCATAGTCCACTGTGTGGTTCCAGTCTTCCACTGTAGCCCATAGCCCACTGTGTGGTTCCAGTCTTCCCACTGTTAGCCCATAGTCCACTGTGTGTTCCGGTCTTCCCACTGTAGCCCATAGCCCACTGTGTGGTTCCAGTCTTCCCACTGTAGCCCATAGTCCACTGTGTGGTTCTGGTCTTCCCACTGTAGCCCATAGCCCACTGTGTGGTTCCAGTCTTCCCACTGTAGTCCATAGCCCACTGTGTGGTTCCGGTCTTCCCACTGTAGTCCATAGCCCACTGTGTGGTTCCAGTCTTCCCACTGTAGCCCATAGTCCATTGTGGTTTCAGTCTTCCCACTGTAGCCCATAGCCCACTGTGTGGTTCCAGTCTTCCACTGTAGCCCATAGCCCACTGTGTGGTTCCGGTCTTCCCACTGTAGCCCATAGCCCACTGTGTGGTTCCAGTCTTCCCACTGTAGCCCATAGTCCATTGTGTGGTTTCAGTCTTCCCACTGTAGCCCATAGCACACTGTGTGGTTTCAGTCTTCCCACTGTAGCCCATAGCCCACTGTGTGGTTCCAGTCTTCCCACTGTAGCCCATAGCCCACTGTGTGGTTCCAGTCTTCCCACTGTAACCCATAGCACACTGTGTGGTTTCAGTCTTCCCATTGGAGCCCATGGAACTCTGTGTGGTCCCATCTGAGTGAACATCATACTCACTGTGGAGCACTAAATATCCCGTAATTTGTTGCTCTGCTGGACCGTGAAGTAATAAATATCCCCCAGCCATCAGTCTGTGACAAACTTACCCACCGTACCACTGGTCACTGGATCAATAATGCCCAGCTGCTGTTGTGTAAACCAGGTGTGCCCTGAAATGTATGGGTGCAAAGGAGTCAAGGCTGAGGGAAAGGGATGAAGAGATGGGGTGGGGTGGGTGGGTGTAGAAGAGCAAAGTGAGAGGTTCTAAAGAAGAGAGTTGGGTGGACAATCAGTTTGTCAGTCTGGAGTTTGCTAGGTTAATCCGTATCGTAGGTTAAACAGTATGCCAGTGTGAAGATTAGTAGATTGTTAGTATGTCAGTGTGGAGATTGATAGGAAGATCAGTATGTCAGAATGATGATTAGTAGGACAATTGGTATGTCAGTGTGAAGATTGATTGGACATTCAGTATGTCAGTATGAAGATTGGTAAGGCAATTAGTATGTCAATGTGAAGCTTGAAAGGAAAATCACTGTGTCAGTTTGAAGATTGTTAGAACAATCAGTATGTCAATATGAAGATTAGGAGGACAGTTAAAATATCAATATGGGGATTTGTAGAACAAATAATATATCAGAGTGGAGACTGGTAGAATGATCACTGCATTAATTTGAAAATTGTTTAAATCAATCAGTATATTAATATGAAGATTTGAAGGACAATCAGTACGTCAATGTTGAGACTGGTAAAACAATCAGTATGTCAGTGTGGAGATTGGTAATTATGTCAGAATGTCAGAAGATTGGTAGGACAGCTAGTACATTAATGTGGAGATTGAAGAGAGAATCAGTGTTGTTAGTGTTGAGATTGGTAGAACAGACAGTATGTCAGTGTGAGGATTGATCAGACAACCAGTATGTCAATGGGAAGATTGGTAAGACAATTAGTATGTCAATGTGAGGATTGATAAGACAATCAGTGTGTCATATTGAGATTAGTAGGACAATCAGTATGTCAATGAGAGGATTGACAATCAGTATATCAGTGAGAAGATTGATAAGACAATCAGTATGTCAGTGTGAAGATTGGTAGGACAGACAGTATATCAAAACGAAGATTGGCAGGACATTCACTATGTCAAGATGAACATAGGAAAGACAAGAGGTAGATCATATCAGTATAGAGATTGATAAGATCTTAGTATGTCACCAGCCGCCATGGCGAAGTGGTAGCATCGCGGACTCCCGGCTGGGAGGTCGTGGGTTCGAATCCCATCAGAGTCATGTGGGTTTTTCTTCCCCGACCGGCTCCTACCCAGAGTTGAGTTTGCTGCGGACTCAGTTGGGAAGACTGGGACCACACAGTCGAGTTTCTTCCACTTAATGGATGCATTTCTGAGAGTGTTGTTCAAATTTCCTGACCAACACTGCAGGTGCCTGTATCTCTCGGGCCTGGTTGACGCCGAGATATATTATGAAAGGAAGCATTGAGTACAGCCCTGTCATGTAGTCTCAGACCGAAATGGAAATCCGTAGCATCATCTTAATTATCCTCATTCTCATCAATCAGCATTTTGGGGGCCGGAATAGCTCAGTTGGTAGAGCGCCGGACTCGTGATCCTGGAGTTGCGGGTTCGAATTTTGGTATAGGGGGATTTTTCCCTCGGAGTTAACATTGGTTCTGACTCCATTCCCCATATAGTCCTTCGAATGAGACTATAAACCGAGGTTCCGTGTGTGAACGCACGCATAACATCTTGCACACACGTAAAATCCCATCACCAACTTTAGGAAGAGAAGGCCAGTTTGGCCGTTGGTATGGATGACACGTGACACATAGCATGCACCTTCCCCGAAGATGGAGTATGGCTGCCTTAATGGCAGGATAAAAAAGGGTCATACACACAAAAAAACTCCACTGCCTGGCTATACAGGGAGTGTCCGCAGGAGTATCAGCCTGCGTACGCAGAAAGAAAGAAAGAATCATTCAGCATTTTAAAAAAAGTCTCAAATTCTGTGGCCCTTCATGCCCCGCTCTCATGGTGACCTCAATTTTGATGTCCTCTCCACATCTGTGGCCTTGGTTTGGTTCCGTCGGGGTCACTGGTATTGGTGAGTCCATGGGTGCAGTCATTGGACGGACATGGTGGCACCCCCCGGAGGGAGAGCTCACTCACGCCGGCTCCGTGACTAAGGAATTATTGTCGTCAGTAGGGGCTTAGTAGGTGGTGTCCTGCGTATGTTAGATCAGAACAGGCACCACTGAACACCGCCGAAGTGACTCGGCGCGGCAGCAGTGCAGTGTCTCCTCCGGGGGGTTGCCTCTTGACGACTTGACATTGACTGCTCCCTGTGGATTGCTGGTGCCGGGGCTGTGGCGGGGCCGACTGGGCTGTGGCTGTGGACGGGGTGTCGGAATGAGCGGTGCGGGTGCACTGCCTCTGAGGTGGCGCAGAGGTTGGGACAGCAAAAAAACAAACAAAAAAAAAACAACCTTAGTATGTCAATGCAAAGATTGGATGGACAATCAGATATTAATGTGAAGATTGGTAGGACAATCAGTATGTTAATGTGAACATTAGAAGATCATCAGTATGTCAATGTGAAGATTGGTAGGACAGTCTATATTAATGTGAAGATTGGCAGGACAATCAGTATGTCAATGTGAAGATTGGTAGGTCATCAGTATGTCAATGTGAACATTGGTAGGACAGTCTGTATGTCAATGTGAAGATTGGTAGGACAATCAGTATGTCATTGTGAAGATTGGTAGGTCATCAGTATGTCAATGTGAAGATTGTAGGACAGTCTGTATGTCAGTGTGAAGATTGGTAGATCATCAGTATGTCAGTGTGAAGATTGGTAGGTCATCAGTATGACAATGTGATGATTGTAGGACAGTCTGTATGCCAATGTGAAGATTGGTAGGTCATCAGTATGCCAATGTGATGATTGGTAGGACAGTCAGTATGTTAATGTGGAGACTGCGAGAACAACCAGCATTCAATCAGTTAAGTTCAGTAGTGCTTTGTTTATTCATAGGGAATTTTGTGTGTGCATTTACAGGCTTGTTATAAACAATACATAAGGTTAAGCACATAGTAAATATATGGTAAGTTTAGAACGCATTACAGATTAAAATAAATCAGATAAAAATCCACCACTTCATGTAGGTAACAAATATAACAAAGAACACACACACACACTTACACACACACACAACACACACACACACACACACACACACCACACACACACACACACACACACACATCATATATATATATACACACACACACACACACACACACACACACACACACACACACACACACACACACACACACACCACACACACACCACACACACACACACAACCACACACACCACACACCACACACATATCAAAAACAGTGAAAATGTCATGTTTTTGCTCACCATCTTCCTCTTTACTGGAGAGTTTTTCAAATCTGTCTTTGTCATTTTTATTCAAATTTCCTTCCCTGCACGCAGCACAGACGTTAAAAATCTAGAGACAACAAATGTGTCAAATATTTGGTGCATTTGTATGTGCACTCTTTAAGACATTTGTGTGTGTGTGTGTGTGTGTGTGTGTGTGTGTGTGTGTGTGTGTGTGTGTCTGTGTGTCTGTGTGCAGTAGGGCTAGTGATGTAGAATTTTTGTGTGTTTTTGATAGCTTGGAAGTTTTTATTTCACAAGAAGAGAGAGACAGAGAGAGAGAGAGAGAGACAGAGAGACAGAGAGAGAGAGAAATATTCTTACATTCACAGAAAAAGAGAAGAGAGGCTGTCAGTTGTATGTGTTCATGCCAAGCACCAATATTCTGTTGCACAGAGAAGTGAACACCCACTTTCTGACGCTTCTGTGAGAAGATATATGCGAGGGCTATAGGTGCGATGAATGCTTCTTGTCCACAGATCGACAGCAATCTGTATTTACTTTGATATTCACAGTATAAAATCATGTTCCTAGGAAATAAAACATTACCTCTTTGCACATCAGGAATCCCTGCTGAGTTATATGTACATAGTGACAGATACATTTCCAAATTGTGTGAATGTTTGAAACATGGTTGGAGCTTCACATTCATCTGCACCATCCTCAACACCTGAGAAGTGTTTTCAGGCTTACCTTTCAGCCTCAGTTCTTTCAGTCACCTGAAAGGGGCAACTGATATGTGTTCATTTCTTGGGTTTGTAGAGAGGAACACCAGGGGTTTAGGAGGGTCTGAATAATGCCAGCAGTTGCGAGCGTGTGTATGAAAGCACATAAGAATGTGAATGTTCATGCCATAGGTGTTTGTGTGTTGTGTGTGTGTGCGCACATGCATACGCATGCGTGTCTGTGTATGTGTGTATGCATGTGTGTCTGCATGTGTGCAGCGTTGTTTTTGTTTTGTTTATTTGTTTGTTTTACAATCATTTGTTGGTTAATGTTCATCAAGACAAAATCATGGTCATAGCCAACATCATCAGCTCCTTGAAATTCCTTGTTTTAGCCTTTTTTGATGCCAGATATGTTCCGCATCTTCACAAGAAGTTAATTTATCAAAATGTGATGTGATACTGACTTTTTGGAGGGGTGCCACATTCATGGTCTTGAAACTTAGTGCTCAGAGACCGATAGCAGTCATCAAGTCATTGTCACTGGCGGATTTTAATGGACGTAGTCCCGTCTCATTGGTGTTCTCATTACAGTAGGGGCCTTTGAAATGCGTCCTGTCTTCTTGGGCATCTACACCAACCTTTGTACTCCAGTCACCCAGATCAATGAGGATCTGCTCCTTGTCAACCTTGTTAATTATGGCTTGAAGCAGAAGACATTTTGATGGAAAGAATGGTATGAATGGTAGTAAAGACTGTGTTCTGTGTGTGAGCAGATGTCGCTACTGGCATTACCTGAAGACCTGCCGACAGCTAGTGTCATCCTGGTGTTTTTTAATGAGGGCTGGTCTACGCTGGTCAGAACGGTGCACAGCATCATCAACACCTCGCCCCTCACCTGCTGCATGAAGTGGTCCTGATTGACGATGACAGTGAAAAGGTATGTGCTGTTCTTTGAAGGTGGGAATTAGGTAGAAGGGGTTATCAGTATGCATATATTTTTTTCAGATTCTGGAAAAGTGTGGACTTTCAGCATCAAGTGTCTCTGCGTGGAAAGTCTTTTATGATGGGCAGAATATGTCAACTGCATGGGGAACAGCAGGTTCCTCATAATGTTCATGTATAGCCAGCTGAAGAAGAGGCAGCTTGGTACAGACATGCTCTGAAGGCCAACCTCAAGAACAGCAACACGGACATTATCATCTGGGAAAACATGCTTGGCAAATAACCTGCCTGCCTGTGTATCTGTTGAAGGGATAGGCTGTGAAGTGGGATGGGATGATGGTGTGTGTGTGTGTGTGTGTGTGTGTGTGTGTGTGTGTGTGTGTGTGTGTTGTGTGTGTGTGAGTGAGTGAATGTTTGTATTTCTCTGTACGTATGTGGATGTTTGTGCATGTCCAACACTCATGTGTATGCATGTAATGCTTGTGTGTGTATGTGTGTGTGTGTGTGTGTGTGTGTGTGTGTGTGTGTGAGTGTGAGTGAATGTTTGTATGTGTATGTATATGTGGGTGAATGGGTGTGTGTATATATGTATTTCTCTGTACGTATGTGGATGTTTGTGCATGTCCAACACTCATGTGTATGCATGTAATGCTTGTGTGTGTGTGTGTGTATGTGTGTGTGTGTGTGTGTGTGTGTGTGTGTGTGTGTGTGTGTGTGTGTGTTTGAAGAGGTTATGTTTGATTTCTGTCATGATGTCTTGGATATACTTGATACATTATTTGTATTTGTCTTCATTTTGTTTTGGGCTTTCTTTCTTTGTTGTTGTTGCAAAAGCTTAGATCTGATATCCAGAACATCTGTGCACAGTTCTCATTTTCAGATATTATCCTAGAAGACAGAAGGTGGCTGTCCTAATGATAGGATTAAAACGATCATATATGCCAGCATCTCTCCAGTGGTTGGCATCAGATTTCTGTCCAAGAAATACGGAAGGAAGGGAAGAAAGATGTTTATTACTCTATATTCATTATCAACCTGTCTGTCTAGTGCTGTGTCTATCTCTTGTCTAGCTATCTAGCTTTCTATCAATGTCTGTATAATATTTTATCTGTTTGTACCACTGTGGATGTGTGCAGACTTTTTGAAAGGTCCTCTGGAGGACTACATCAAGCAGTGGAACGGCAAGGTCAAGCTTTATCGTAACTCGGAGAGACTGGGGTTAATCCAGGCCCGTAACCGTGGAGCCAAACTGGCCACAGGGGACGTGGTTGTCTTCCTTGATGCTCATTGTGAATGTAACCGTAACTGGCTGGTCCCTCTGTTAGCCAGAATCAGATATGACAGGTGTGTGTGTGTGTGTGTGTGTGTGTGTGTGTGTGTGTGTGTGTGTGTGTGTGTGTGTGTGTGTGTGTGCGCTTTTAGGCCACTTTTAGGCCCGTTTAGCCTCCCAAGAATCTCTGAATTTTTAATGTCACATCTGGGGATTTAAAGACTGTCTCTGGAACCTGCTGGACACACCCACAGTAGGCCTCACAAAAACGTACATGTTGCTGCTTTTCATTCACTTACTCAACAAATGAGAGAGCTAGACAAAAAGGATTGCTAGGTAGTAGTTTGGAAAAAAAAAAAAAGGACCAAGCTACTCCCTCCTTCCATTACTAATTACTCACAAAGCCTGGTGAAGGGAATGGAAGGGACAAAACAAAAAAAGGCAAAAAAAGAAAAATTGAAGCAGAAAAATAAGGAAGAACTTGAGGGTGAAGATAAGGAGGAAGACAACAAACAGATAGACTGAGGAATGATTGAGAAAAAAGAAAAGATGCATGGACGCAAACACTGTTATTTTTCAGACTGTAATCCACACTATGTTTAAAGTTAACATAAGTTTTTTTTTTTGTTTTTTTTTAGCTTGAATTGGGATGGTGAGGAACTTCTACCATCTGCATCCCTGCATTGTTGGTGTCTGCAGATGCTGAAAGTACCCTCCGGGGGTTGCGACCTTGTCGTGGTCGGAGGGCTTGCGTGGTCCAGTGATCCTTAGGCTTTGCTGGCGGGGGCATCAATACTTTAAGATAGGCTGTTTTTTTTTTAAACTGCTTCTAGGTCCGAAAAGCCAAGATGCTGTCTGGCCTAAGCATAACGTGGTAAGGAGTTGATGCCCCTGGTAGGGCTTCCCATGTCAGATAGGCTAAGGGTGAGGATCCTGACTAAGAGTAACCCGCCTTTTCCTTTCTTGTTTTCTGCCTTTCTTGTTTGGCCCTTTTCTATCTTCGTCTCCCCTTCAAGTCTTCTTTTCCACACTCCTTTTCTCTCTGTGGTCTCCTTAAGATCCGCCGTGTTTGCCGTGCGGTGCGACCTGTGTCGGAGGGGAATGAGATCCTGGTGATTGAGAGGGCCAGCGCTCTCAACACATCACTTTGGCTCGGACCTCTCCTAGACAGGGAGTACACTTTGGCCCGGGTGTACTAATCGGCTCCCCTTCTTGGGCTGGGTCAAGACAGACAGTCCCCCTGTGGCCAAGTAAACCCCTGCAGTGCTCAGCTCTCTGTTCCCGGGAGTTGGAGCATGATCAGGGGGGATAGGGTTGGTGGCTTCTGTTTGTCATATGTCTCTCCCGAAGCCTGGAAGGGGTCAAGACATTGGTTTCTTGGGCCCCTGGCCCCTTAGTTGGACTCCAAGGTGGGTGGGTAAGGGGGAGATGAAGCATAACAAACAAACTATGGCTTATTCAAAAAATATCCCCCCCAAACGGAAGAGGAAGGCAGTATCCCCTATTTCAGGACTTTCTCAAACAGATAGTGATTCTGACAGTGAGGTAAGACAGAGGACAGGTTTCTGGGCCCTTCCTGGCTCGTGGTGGAAGGGACAGAGCAGGAAAGACCCCTTTCAGCTCTGAGCCCTTTTGCTATCCAAAAGGGCTTTCATGGTATAGCAGGTGAACCTAGGTCCATAAAAAAAGGTTGAGGAATGGTTCGTTTCTTATTCAATGTCGATCACAGAAGCAATCTGAACAGCTGTTGAAAGCAACAAACCTAGTGGATAGGGAGATCAGGGTGGACTCCCCATAAACAGTTAAATTCGTCGAAAGGTGTGATTCGCTGTCGAGAGTTAGCAGGTGTCTCGGAAGCAGAGATCAAAACAGAACTGGCGTCCCAGGGTGTGACGGAGGTGCGCAGGGTGTCGGTAAAGAAAGGTTCAGAGAGAGTGGCCACCAACACCCTCTTTCTGACATTCTGCAACCTGTGTTGCCTCCCGGTCATCAAGGTCGGTTACTTGAATGTTCGTGTTCAGCTATATGTGCCGTCCCCGTTGAGGTGTTTCAGATGCCAGAGGTTTGGCCATGTCAGAGACCGCTGTTCTGGGCAGGAGGTGTGGGGGGTTTGCTGCAAGGCGACCCACGATGGGCCGTGCAAAGATCCGGCACATTGTGCTAACTGCGGTGGCGACCATCCCTCCTCTTCCAGACACTGTCCTCTTTGGATTCAAGAATCCACAATACAACGCATTAAAACGGAAAAGAAGATCTCCTTTTTTGAAGCCCGCAAGCAGGTTGTGGGCAGTCAGACTCCAACAGCTTCATATGCTTCGGCCGTAAAGTCGGTTCCTACAGTTCCCACTCG
Organism: Conus ventricosus; assembly: GCA_018398815.1. NCBI lineage: Eukaryota > Metazoa > Mollusca > Gastropoda > Neogastropoda > Conidae > Conus > Conus ventricosus. The sequence continues at coordinate 22,121,383 of CM031605.1, forward strand.
GTCAGTCTGCTGTCAGACTGATGACTTTACGTTTTCCAAAACATTGCAAGGTAGAATTGTCAACTTGGTGGAAGCAGGTCCACCACTTCCAACCCAAAGTGACTGCCCCTGGTGGAGGCAAAAAATCCGCCACCCCTCAGACTGCCCAGCAGTCTACAACATCTGCTGCTGGGCAGATTAAAAAACCAGCAATTCCGCCTCGAACTCTCCTATCCAGTGCCGTGCGGGCAAGGGAGTTCCACCCAGTAGGGAGATGGTGGAGATGAGAAAAAAACCTCCACCATCTCCCAAATCCAGACCTCCACCATCTCCAAACTCCAGGCCTTTGTCACCTGCGGGCAAGTCTGCCAGCGGGTCCAAAGACAAACACAGTCCAGTGAAACTAACTAATAAATTCGCTCCATTAGAAGCGGACGTTGAAGAGGAGATGACCTGATTTCTCTCCTTTTCGCCTCTGCACCATGGATAGTACAATATTCCATTGGAATTCCGTGGATTAAAATTTTCCAACTTTGAGGAGCTGCAGCTTCTGTGTCAGTCTATAAAACCTTCCGTCGTGGCTCTTCAGGAAACTCAATTCAAAGCCAGAAGACCTTTACTCTTTCTGGTTTTAATATTCTTTCAAAACCGCACAACCATCATGTTGGGACTGTCGGGCGGTGTTTGCCCTTCTCCTACACAAAACTTTGCTGTATAGTCCTGTCGCTCTGTCTACCTCGCTTCAGGCTGTTGCTGCGAGAGTCACTCTCCACAAGACTGTGACAATCTGTTCTCTTTATCTTTCCTCCTTCTGTCCCGGTTTGTCGTCAGGCCCTTGTCAGTCTGATAAGAGAACTTCCTCGACCTTTTTTGCTGTTGGGTGACTTTAACGGTCACAATCCTCTTGGGGTAGTGTCGGTACGTCATCCAGAGGGTCTGCTAATTGAGGATGTCCTTTCGGATTTAGATTTGTGTTGTCTGAACGCGGATCTGCAACTTACCCCCACTCTTCCACAGGTTCACTTTCGTGTTTAGATTTGTCGGTTTGTGACCCCTCGCTGGTCCTGGACTATGAGTGGTCTGTCCATGACGATCTGCACGGAAGTGACCATTTCCCCGTCCTTCTAAACCCGTAATAACTGAACACGTCTCTGTCTCTCAACATCTAAATTATAAGAAAGCAAACTGGGATCTATTTTCAGCCACTATTTCTAAAGAATTCCAGGACACTGACTTTCTTCAGAGTCCGGACCCAGCTGAATCTCTGACTAACACTGTTATCAAATGTGCTAAAGTTTGTATTCCAGTGTCTTCCCATAAAACTTCAAATGCCAAAAACACCCTGGTTTGATTCAGACTGCCAACAAATTTCCAAAGTTCGAAAACAGGCTCAGCGTCAGGTATACCAACGACCTTCGGGTCCCAACGCTCGAGCCATCAAAAACTCCCTGCCAAATCGAGACACACTTTTAAAATCAGTAAACGTCGGTCCTGGAGAAGCTTCTGCTCCCGGCTGACATCGAAAACTTCCAAGAAAAAAGTGTGGAACATCATTAAGAAAATCAAAGGGAAGAACACCTGTCCACTGTGAACCATCTCAAGTTTTCTGACTCTTTAATAACAGACAAAAAAGCAGTTGCTAATCTGCTGGCTTCAACCATTGAAAAGAATTCTCCTCTTCTAACAAATCAGCCACTTTTGTCAAAAACAAAGCCCTAAAAGAAAAATCACCCTGCAACTTTTCGTCCGACAACATGGAAGACTACAATCTTCCTTTCACGTTAAACGAGCTGAAATCTGCTTACTTTCTTGCAGCGATTCTCTCCAGGTATAGATGAAATCCATTATCAACTGTTGAACATCTTCCGCAAATAGGTCTGAACATCCTGCTACAGGTGTACAACCATGTGTGGACTACTGGTTTTTTTTCCACCTTCTTGGCGAAAAGCCCTCATTATTCCAATTCCCAAACTGGAAAAGATCTTTCTAATCCATCAAACTACCGTCCCATAGCTTTGACCAGCTGTGTTTGTAAATTGATGGAGAAAATGGTCAATGCTAGGCTCATGTGGAAACTTGAAACCCATGGCCTTTTGGCGAAAGAACAGTGTGGTTTCCGCAAACATTGGACTACCATTGACCATTTGATTCGTCTGGAATCTACACTTCGGAACGCCTTTCTGAACAAACAGCATGCAGTAGCAATTTTCTTTGACTTGGAGAAGGCCTACGATACCACCTGGAAGTCGGGGATACTTCATGATCTCCACGATCTGGGTTTCGAGGTCATCTTCCGCTTTTTATTCAAAATTTTTTGGCAGAACGACGTTTCAGGTCCGGGTTGGCACCACTCTCTCTGATGTCCACGAGCAGGAGTTGGGTGTTCCACAGGGGAGCATACTGTCTCCTGCCCTCTTTAGCATCAAGATTAATAACATTGTTCAATCAGTTCAGCAGGGTTCAGATGCTCATTGTTTGTGGATGATTTTGCTGTCTACGCAACTGGAAGCCTGTACCTGAGTGTCAGCGCAGGCTCCCGCTTTGCGTAGATAAAATCCATCGGTGGGCAGATGAAAACGGTTTCACCTTTTCTCCAACAAAGACGCAGTGTATTCACTTCCATAATTTCCGTCAGTTTTTTCAGATCCTGAACTTCAAGTAGGGAAATCTCTCATTTCCAGCTGTTAAAGAGGCCAAATTTCTGGGAGTCATTTTTGACCAAAAACTTAACTTTCTCAGCCATATCAAAAACCTCAAACTGCTTGCCAGAAAGCACTGAATATTCTGCGGGTCGTAGCGCACAACGACTGGGGCGCTGATAAGAAAACTTTGTTGCACCTCTACAGAGCCCTGGTCCGTTCTAAACTGGACTACGGTTGTGCTGTGTACGGCTCCGCAAGATCATCTTACCTCAAACTCTTGGACCCTATCCACCATCAAGGGCTTCGTCTCTGTCTTGGAGCGTTCCGCACACCCTGTGTACAGCCTGTACGCAGAGGCGGGTGAACCCTTCATTGTCCAAACGCAGGCTGAAACTGTCTTTGAATTATTACATCAGACTGTTCTCGGAACCAGAAAACCCTGCCTATGACTGTGTCTTTGACCCTCCGTTCCAAAGTAAGTTTGAAAACAACCCCAAATGTATTCCGCCGTTTGGTCTTCGTATGCAGCCTCACGTGCGGAATGCAGGTCTAGACCTAGGTGTAGTATCTGATTTTTCCAAGTTTCCGGATCAACCACCGTGGACCTTCTTCACACCAGAGATTCGTTTTGATCTTGCAGCTTTTCGCAAGAGTCTACCAGCTCTCTGGCGAACAAGGCATTGTATGCTGAGCTCTGTTTGAGATTCCCATCCTGTCAAAAGTTTTTACTGACGGTTCCAAGTCTGAAGATGGAGTGGCCTGTGCAGCCTATTGCCCTGGGGCTCCTTCTCAGATACTGTTGGAACATATTCATTCAGATGCTTCTGTCTATTCTGCTGAACTTATGCTCTGGTTTTGGCTTTGAAGATAATTTCACATTCTTCAAAGAGGGACTTTCTGGTTCTGTCGGATTCGCTGTCAGCTTTGGAGGCCATAGCTGGCCGCAACCTTCAGCATCCAGAACTTTTACTTTTTTTTGAACTTTTTAGTAAGTTGAAGGCGGACGGTTACAACATTACTCTTGCTTGGGGTTTCCCGGTCATGTTGGCATCGGCGGGAACGAAATGGTTGATCGTTTAGCCAAGAACGCCACAAGAGAGAAACTGTCCAACACTTATATCCCTGCTCAGATGTGAAACCCAAATTAACGATTATGTGAGAGACCTCTGGCAGGAGGATTGGAAAAAACACAGACGAATAACAAACTCTTTCAGATCCGTCCAAACCTTAAGGACTTCCCCCCATCTACGTCGGGAGGTCGTAAAAGAAGAAACGGTTCTGTGCGGCTGCACACCGGCCATTCGTATTTTACCCATTCTTACCTTTTAAAGAGTGAAGAAGCTCCGTGGTGTATTCCAGTCATGCGCCACTCACAATGAAACATGTTCTTTTAGAGTGTTGGGACTTGCACGATGTGAGACACAAACATTTTACAGCGGAGTCCAATGAAGATCCTGTTCACTGATGTGATCCTTGAGTTTTGAGAGAGATTAACATTTTTCGTCTGATTTGAGATTTTACGGAAGAAAGATTTTTTAATGCAATTTCTGGTGCGTTTCTAGACGATGTCATTTAACGAGATGTGTGAAAGTTTTTTTTTTTAATTTTTTATTTTATTTTTTTTTTTTTATTGACTGGTGAGTTGATTTTAACGTGGTGACAGCCCTGATGTGGCCCTTTGCGGTCGGTGGGCTATAAGCAACATTATCTTATCTTATCTCATGCTGAAAGTAATCAAGCTCTCACCTAACTCATAGATGTTCTGTGCTCAATCAATTGTTGAGGAGCAGGTGTGGCATAAGAGTGAGGCTGAGAGATCAATCTCACATACCTGCATGCACATGTACTCCCAATGTCATACCTAAAGAAGATAGAGAGCATTCTAATCTCAGGTTGTAAGCAATCAGTCTATTGGCAGGAGCTGGAGGGAAGGAAGAAGAATGGAGGAAAGCAGAGCAAGAATAGGGACAGTTTTGCGATGCACAAAGCCATCACACATTACCTCCCCTGAACAAAGGGAAAATGAGTGGGGGGGGGGGGGGGTGGACAGAGTACCTGTCAAGAGTGCTGCAGCCTCCATGATACTGTTCCAACCCTCTATCAAGTCAGCTACTTCCAAATACAACCATCATATGTGTATACTTATTTTTCCCATTAGGTATATATGCTTTAGATATGACATCTCACTGACTCCCACATTTCGCCTAATTACATGTCTCGGAGTGCAATGTAATTCCATTTGTTATTGCAGAGTTCAGCCGACTGGCATGCCCTAAAACTATATGCGTGCCTAGAAGGAAACAAAAACAAATTCAACAGGATACTCTTGATATGGCAGAACCAAAATATGCGGACATGTGGTGCACCTGTATGTACAAACTGAAGAAGTACAAAACAAAAGGAAAAAAATATTCAGCATATTAGAATTAGCTGTGGTTCAGAGGCTTACGTCGACAGCCTGTGTAACACAAGTCTAAGAGGTTCTAGTGGCTCTCCCATGTTCTTCTCTTGAGAACTTGACTGGACTGCCCTCTGCTCTAGGATTCTCCTGACGTCTTATGTCTGTAAACAAGGGCTGTAATCTTACAGGACCTCCATTGTCAGCGCTCAGTGTCTGGTCCTGAGACAATGAATCGAAAGCATTCTCACAATAGGGAATGCTGAAGAGAAGAAGAGTGTGTGTGTGTATGCCATGCATGTGTGTGTGTGTGTGTGTGTGCGTGCATGCATATGAGAGAGAGAGGAATGTGTTATTTTCTTTTGCAACATGCCATGTCATGTGACGTGTTGCTACATCACCAGAACCATTTTGGCGGTGCCCATTGTGGATGGCATCAACTGGGACACAATGGGCCTATTACTCCGTGTATGACCATCGTCATCACCGTGGTATTTTTGAGTGGGGGTTCCTTTACAAGGAAAGCGTGGTGCCAGAAAGGGAACTGGCCAGACGGCAACACCCCAGTGAGCCGTACAAGTAAGTGATTGATGCTTGTTCTTCATTGTTTTTCTGTCGGTTTTACTGCATTGAGGTTTCAGGGGAGGTAAATAGGCAAGGTTTTCAATCATTAGCAGTAAGATGGGTATAGTGTATTGCATTGTTTTATCATCATAGCAGATTTGGGGGTGTAGGGCTCTCCCACTTGTTATTGGTTTTCAGCAGTCACATTACCCTAGACAGAATGTTTAAGGGTCATCATGTGAACATTTGAATCATTTCATTTACATTTCAGCCATGTTGCCATTGTAGGTATTGTGCATTGCTTGGCTCGTGCATTTCATTTTTAACTTGCTGTGTCTAACATGCATTTTTCATTGGGCTGTCTGGTGCTTGGATGTGTCAGGAAATAAATAGTATATCTTCTGATTTTCATTGGACTAGTTTAAACCTGTAAATGGTTTACAGGCTTGAAGGTCTCTTTGATCTGCTGTGGTTACTAAGAAATGTAAGAGTTGATTCAAGTGATGGCTATTTTTCAATTTGAAAGGGTTGACTGCAGCTTGCAGCACACACAGACACAGAGACAGACAGAGACACAGACAGACTGACAGAGACACACACGCACGCACGCACGCACGCACGCACGCATGCACCACCACACACACATACACACACACACACACTCACACACACACACAACACACACACACTCACACAGACACACACACAGACAGACACAGGACACACACAGATACAGACACACACAGACACAGACACACAGAGACACACAGACACAGACCCCCCCACACACACACACACACACACACACACACACACAACACACACACAGAAGGCACGTTGTGTGAAATATGGGTTGCTCTCTGGTTGTGGTATGGATGCAGCCATTTTTTGCTGTATATATTTTTGTTAGACCTGTCAAAGTGGATTTTTCCTACAGATTTGTTCCCAGGAACACCTCCCTCCCTGAGATCTGTTGCATGCCCTCAGTTAAACTGCACACTGCACCTTGGTTTCGTATCTCATCCGAAAGGCTAGCACACTGGCCACCACATCAGTTCTAGTGAAAAGGGGAGGAAAATGCCTGTGTGGGATTTGAACTGTGCACTCAGGTATCTCTGGCTTCCTTGGTGAGTGCCTAACCCAGAGGGCCCACCTGTCACTGTCAGTGTTGGTCATAGTCTGTTGGTGAGCAGCTGGAGATGGAAGCTTGGTGTGTTTGTTGGAAAAACAATTTGGGTCTTGACAACTTTCTCATAGGTTCGACTTGGGGACTGATTCATTGTCCAGTGTATATGAGCTTTGGCTCTCTGAAGCATCCATTCTATACGTACATGTAAAAGTTGATTATGTGTTGTTGAAATAATGCTCACAAATAAACAATGCAAATCTGTAATTATATGATGCAATGAGTGTACTTACGGACATACTGTATATATTGGAAATGTAGTGAACGCTTACTGAGCTCGTCATTGTGATGGGTGGGTTGTTATGGTGATGATGTAGTTATTTTTATGACATATCTGCCAGAAGTTACTGATCTTTACATATGTTACTGATTTCAAACCTCAGCATATGTTTTTTTTTTCCCAAAGCATGAACATGAGAAACAGATCTGTAAGAAAAAAAGCGGGGAAAGAGAGCAATAGAAAAGACAGAAAAAAGATCACAGATTTTAATTTGTTGTAGATCAGGTGTTATGTGTATCTAGTTTTTCCATGCCTGTATACAAGCCTGTCTTCCTGTAATGAAGGGTTGCTATGACTACTGATGACCTTCACTCCTAACCATGCCATCAGGAAGGAAGCGCATCCTTTCCTAACCTCTGTCCCTCCAGGAGTGTTAATATTGCGCTCCCAGAGGACAACAGTTGTGCTGCTGGTTAGTCTGAAGTGATGGATAGAATTTTCACAGTGGGGACTGCACCTGTGTCCTGACCATGGATGGCCGATGGCTAAGTGGTAATATCGACAGATGTCTTCCAGGTCTCCGACACATGCAGGGGGACTCTTTGCCATGGACAGAAGTACTTCTGGGAGATGGGGCTACGATCCTGGCCTGCAGATCTGGGGAGGAGAACTACGAACTGGCCTTCAAGGTAAAGAGGTCGGCATAGACAATGCCTTACACATGATGCCATACAGATAATGCCTTTCAGATAATATCTTACAGATAATGCCATACAGATATTTCTATACAGATGGTATCATACAGGTAATGCGGCGCAGGTATATAGATGAATGGGTTCAGAATGCCATTCAAGTAATGTTATTCAGTAACGCTGCACAGTAATTATATGCAGAGAATACCATACTATTCTTGTTATGCCTTCCTGGTAATTTATGGTGATTATGCTATATAGATAAATCCATGCAGAGAATACCCATTACAGAAATGTTACACAGAAAATGCCACATAGATAATGCCAGAGTGGTGGCAACAGACAAAAACAAAGCTTGCTGCTTCTTTTCCTATGCTTTAAAATTTCATTGATAATGTTTGATATCATTGTTTTGTGTTATATGTTTATTCACTTTCCCAGTTTTGTATGGCCTGGCTTAGATGTGTTGTCTGGATTACAACAGCAGTAATGATGATTCGTATAGGGGCATGAGCCAGAAAGTTAGAGCATTTACCAGTGTAGCAGAACGTCATGAGTTTGGACAGTTGTGACATCAAATATTTTTGGCTCGAAAGTGTTTACTGTCCACCCAGCGGTAAACGATCGCCTGATTCATTTCAAGGAAGGCAAAAGGTGGTGGAAGGAGAGGGATGGGCTCAGCCTACCATTATGCCATGCCCCAGACACATTGAACCTTTGACAGTTCACAACCCCTACAGCCATTAGGCTGTGGGACTTCTGCCTTAACCACAATGATGAATCAGACAATGCTTAGAGGTTAATACTAATTACAGTCTCTACCTCCAAACCAATCAGCCATCTGTCTCACATTATCTCTAGCGTTAAGACACATCGCTTCTCTGAAGTCTTATCTTTAGTGCCAGGTACATTACAGCTTTGGTGACATGAGATTAGATTTCTGCTGGCTGTGCATGTAGGAGTCTCTTTACAATTCACAGGGAACAGGCTGCAGAACTATGCAGCTCAACTTGTTTTTGAAGAAATTTTCGCATGCAGTGCCTCTGATGAAAGAGCTCCACTGGCTTCTTGTTCAGTGTCATTGTCAGTTAAAGGCAGCGACCCTGCTACCACCATTTCAGTGGAACCCTCCCTACAATCTCTCTGCTTGCGGGTCTACATACCAGTGATCTCAAAATCTCCGTTCATCAACTGAAAACTTCGGGAAGTCTCTGAACACAAACTTAGACTGGTGTGAAGAGAATGTTGTTTCATTGCTTGTAACAGATGAAACTCGTTCTGCTGTTTTGTGGAATAGAAACAGACATTTCTCAGCTGGTCTTGCTTTAGAACTAATGCTGCAGAAAACCCACACTTAAGGTGTTCAGCCCATTATACTTCAGTGCTTGAAAGAGTGCTTAAGCTGTGTGGTGTGTGTGTGTGTGTGTGTGTGTGTGTGTTTTGGTGTGTGGGGTGTGTGTGGTGTGTGTGTGAGAAGAGCATGTGTGCAGGGCAAGAATGTATATAATGCATGTGTGTGTGCATACATGCATGCGAGTGTGTGTGTGTGTGTGAGCGTTTTGTACATGGCACATGGAAAGAAACAAGGGGTGGGAAGAGAGTAGGGATGGGGGAGAGGAACAAGAAAAGCTGTTGGATATCTGCCTACAGAGCCTTGTTTTTAACTCATCCACATTAAACAACATTCTTTAATACTGAACTCTGCTGCTGACATGGCTGACTATGATGACGTTGTGTCACTGAGCGCTGTGATGATGGTGGTGATGATGACAACAGGTGTGGATGTGGGGAGGAAGCTCAGAGTGGGTACCATGTTCACGGGTGGGACACATTTACCGCGGCCCGCATAGGGGGACTGGGCCGAGTGAAGTCCAACCCCAGACTGCCCTTCTCTTGGTGGTGGTTCACTCAGCAACTTCAATCTCAAACACTTATGGGATACTGTTTGAAAATACCAAGGTATGCAAGTATCAAGTATCAAATACCAAGTTATACAAGTTTTCAGGTATCATGAAAACAAAATGAAAAGAAATGATCATGTAGATTCTGTACTACTGACCTGTGACTAGTTAACAGTGGGGTCGCATTATGTTTCATGTTCTGAGGGTCAGGTGATTAAGTGATTTTTCACTTAATAGCTGGTCAATTTTTTGGTCATTTAGTGCATGTTAGTAACTTTTTTCTCATTTAACATGACTTAAAGGTGGAAATAAATCTTTTAACAGACCTCTATGAGCCCAAAAAAAGAAATGAACTCAGAGCAGGTTACAAAGAAAGGCTTATTGAACACACATAATACAAAAGAAAAAAGTTTAATTTTGATTACTGAAAAAGTGGTTTTTTTCATACATCACAAACAACAGAGATAAAACAAAGCACAAAACAGGAGAATCTCTAAGGGTATGGATATTTACTTGTTTCGCAGGGGGTTTAATGGAAAATCAGGTAATGGTGTGTCGTCCCGTGCCCGCAGAATTATATGAGGGGGTTGAGGTGTGGATGGAAGGGAACACAAGAACTACTACTACACCCGGGAACCCATGGGTCGCGGGGCCCCATCGGGACATCTCCAAGCAGCTGCAGTTCAAGAAGGATCACAACTGTAAGGACTTCAAGTGGTTCTGGACAAAGTGGCCTACGAGGTCTATGACAAGTTCCCCAGACTTCCGCCCCAAAAAAAGCCTGGGGGGAGGTGGGTGATCAGCGTGTGTTGGGACAGTGGTCTGGCAGTAAAAACCCCCTCCCTGTCCACACTCTGTGGTTTTGCCAGTCAGCTGCCATAGCAGTTTTAGAAAAAGTTCTAGAACCAAAAGACTGAGCTTTTAAATTTCTGTTTTTGCTCAGGTCCACCCTTTGAGACTGAACTTAAATTTCATTCATTGACTTTAAATTTAATTGTTTTGTGGGGTTTTGGAAAGCTTTTGTTTTGACACACAGTTTTAGGACAGGTTTGCTTAAGTGGCCACCATTATGAAACTGGTTTGATTCTGAGCTAAAAAAAAAGAAAAAGAAAAAAAAAAGCAGCCAACCACAGACACACACACGCACACATGCACACACACACACACACTATCTATGGATCTTTCTTTCCGTCTATCTATCTATCTGTTTTGTCTATCTATATCTATCTGTCTATTTACCTATCAATATTATTTTACCTGATATAGGAGATAAGCAAATGGCTGCTGAAAGGGAAATTGAAGCTACCTGCTCCTAATGCCATGCCTTGATACTGAACTCTTCCACAGAAAGTCAGTATCCTTCAGTGAGTTGAACAGAGCAGATTGGCGAACAGTAGTGAAAAAAAGGGTGGATCAGCAAAAAGTAAAAAAAAAAAAAAAACTTTTTGTTTTCTAGAATATTTTCCTAAGTCTGTAATAGATTGACCATAATTACCTGACTGTAAGCCGATACATTTTTAAAAAACATTTTTCTAAGTCTGCAGTAGATACACCATATTTTGCTAGCTTAAGCCAATACTTTTTTTCTAAAGCATTTTTCTTGAAGTCTGCAAATGTGTAAATTTCCTGGCTATAATCCAGTACTTTTCTTTTCTATTTTCTAAGTCTGCAATAGATAGATCTAAAGTTCCTGGCTGTAGGCTGATACTTTTTTCTGCAATTCTCATTCCTATGGCTACCACACAGACAGCAGCTACAGATTCTTCAAAAGTAAAGAAAACCAGTTTTGAAGTGTGACAACTTACATTTGTCAGCTTGCAATTTCATGTTCAAGTTGATAAAGCTTTGTCACCTGATTTGGAAGTCTGAGATTTTCAGCTTATCAAGGTCATCTTTGCTAATGGTGATCTAAATAAAGATTTCTTGCAAAAATGTGTTTACTTCCATGTAAAAATCTCAATAAATCATTTCTTTAGTGTTATCATTAGTTATATTTGCAAAGTGGTTTGCTATTTCTCTGAAAGTTGGACTGCCACTGCAGCTGTAATTGATCAAGAAACTGTGGCATCTGCCATTCCTAAAGACTGGATTGTTTTTTAGCAATATTGTCCACTTAAATTCATTTTTGCGCTTACCCATGGCAACTTTAAATCAAAATGTAGCAATGTTTTTTAAACAATACTACCAGGTATATAATATGAGGTAAAGTAGTAAAGACTGAAACAAAAGGGGGTCAAAAGGAAACAAAAACAATGTACAACGTTTCGACTCTTAGAGTCTTTTTCAAGTGACAGCGAAACAGAAGCTGCTTCAAAAAATTCTAAAGTGATAAGAAACTGAAAAACACACACAAAAATGTTAGATACCAGTGCGTCTTTATAAGTTATAGCCCAGAAATGACAGTAATTCAGGGAAACCACTTCCCTCATACCGTCCAGTTCCTATTCAGTTCAAATATTACCAAGCATCAGTTATCACAAACAGTTTCAAAGCCTACTGCAAATGGTCTAATATGTAAACCAAGATACACAAGCCAGCTATTATACCATGAAAGTGTCAAAAAATATGATTGGCTGATGGTAAACATCAGCTTGTGTCAGCTGCCATTTGTTTGACATGATTTGAAGGTTTTCAAGAAATGCACAAAGTGCTGCTGTAAACATTATTATTTTGAAATATATGCTGGTGGCTTACTATATGTTTTAAGCAATCTTAAATTTTTGGCTTTGTTTTGATTTTAATCTTTCTTTTATCATAATTGTCTGTGTAGTAAAAGCTAGATTTCTGTTTAGAGAAGGCAACAAGAGCATGCAACATGTTGCGTAGTTTGGGGTGTTTTAAAAACGGATGTGTTTCTGCAGACATATTATTTTGAAATATATGCAGGTGGGTTTATGTTATGTTTTAGGCTATCTTTATTGTTTGGCTTTGTTTTTATTGTTTTTTTTGTTGTTTTTTATAATAGGTTTGGATGTCCATGTGATGTAAAAAGCTACATTTCATGTTACAGAAATGTGTTAAGAGCATCCAACATGTGTAGGTAGGATGTCTGGACGCGTACAGAATCCAGGTGTTAGATAAAGAAGCATTATCTGTTCTTGTCAACCTTCAGTAATCATTTCTAACCAGCCTGGATTTTGACTAATCTATGTTCTGTTCTTAAGATGAAAAAAAAAGTAAATGAATAACTTTGTTGACATTTGAAAAAAAAAATCCATGACTATGATTGAGATAGAAATAAATTAGAAATGGATAAGTATTTTAGCAGTTCGAAAACATGCCCATGTTAAATACAAGGTAGAAAGAAACTGTTCATAAGCAGCTACATGTGTGACAGTTTGATAGCAACCATAAAATCGTTATAATGAAGATAGGAAAAGCAAATGCATCTGTTGAAAGTTTCAGACAAGTTTTGATCATGAAGCCGAAAGAAGGAGAATAAGAATTTTGGTTGTTTTAAAAAAGAAAGAATACAAAAAAAAACCACCACACCTTGGAACATAGTTATAGAAAAGGAAATGTAATGAAATTAAGCGCAGAAAGTTTAAAAGTCGTGTGGAAGACAGAAAGTAAGTGAAAGAATGTGTTGAAAGCTGATGGAAGTCATGTGGAAGATAAGAAATAAGTGAAAGAATGTGTAGACAGTTCATGGAAGTTATATGGAAGAAGAAAATTAAGAGAAAGAATTTGTAGACAACTCTGAATGAAGTCATGTAAAAAGTAAGATAAGATAAGATAATGTTGCTTATAGCCCAGCCGACCGCAAAGGGCCAATATCAGGGCTGTATGTAAAAAGTAGAAAGTGCATGAAAGAATGTGTGATGAAAATAGAAAGTAAGGGAAAGAATTTATAGACAGTTTGATGGAAGTGATGTAGAAAGCACAACAAAAAATAAGTGAAAAAATGTGTATGGAAGATAGGATGTAACTGAAAGAATATGTATGAAAGATAGAAAGTAAGTGAAAGAGTGTGAGTGGAAGATAGAAAGTGAGTGAAAGAATGTGTGTGGAAGGTAGAAAAGAAGTGAAAGAATGTGTAGACAACTTGATGGAAGACATGTGGAAGATAGAAAGTAGGTGAAAGATATGTAGACAGCTCGATGGAGGTCATGTAGAAGGTAAAAAATAAGAGAAAAGTGTGTGGAAGATAGAAAGTAAGTGAGAGAATGTGTTGACAACTTGATTGAAGTCATGTGGAAGATGGAAAGTACATGAAAGAACGTGCAGGCAGCTGTTGGAAGTCATGTAGAATATAGAAGTAAGTGAAAGAATGTGTAGACAGCTAGATGGAAGGCATATGGAAGACAGAAAGTAAATCAAAGAATGTGTAGGCAGCCGATGACGGCCATGTCACACTGAAAACAAGCAGAAAGTAAGTATGGTATTAGTCAGGAAGAATTCTCATTGTGGAGTCTTTGAGCATGTTTGCTTGATATCCAAAGTAAAATAGATTAAAACTAAATACAAATGAATGGAATTTGGAAAAGAGACAGGGTGGGATATGAATTTACTGTCTACAAATCAATTAATTTTTAAACTCTAGTTTTATGAATCAGAGATGTAGATGGTAGCTGGCAACAGTGATATATCATATTGTGCCGATTAACATGTTTGTTTGTGTGTTTTCTGAATGACCTTTGGTTTGCGTACACAATTTATCATCACCTGGCCGATGGTATATGTATGTGTTACGTTGCCATGGCAACCAGGTGAGGGAGAGAGGTGGGAAGCGGCGATGCTGGGACACGTTTAGGACAAGGTGTAGGGGGTGGGCCCATCGGCGTCTTCACCTGTCATACGGGGCGGGGGAAATCAGGTATGGTGGCTGGCTGTCCGTCCTGTCCAGGGATTATGTAAGCTCAGGAGAAACTGTCTGACTTGAGGTGTGAAGTTGACTGATTTGTCAGCAAAACAATGAGAACAGGACAAAGGAAGAAAGAAGACCAAAGAAGAAAAATACACACATTGTCATCAAGCAAAGAAGCTTCTTTTGCTGTCTGCTGCAAAGGAGCAATTTTCTAAAAGAAATGGAATAAAGGGGAAGAAGAAAAAAAGAAGGAAAATTCTTCCTTACTTTCGATGACACATTTTCCTTTGTGAAATACGTTAGTTTCTCCTGGGTCACATAACCCTAGTTCTTCTCTTCTTCGCATGCTTATAATTCTATGCAACTCCTTTGGAATTGTTGTGACATAGTGAAAGGTTTCCCCATGGCATTTCCGTCTCCTTTCCTCCCTTCCTCCTTTTCCTTCTCTTAATTCTTTTCTCCTCCCCTCCCCACCCCATGTGTCCCTGGCTTTGTCATGTTTCTTCCACCCATCTACTCCCTCTTTTTGTTTTTTTTCTAGTTTTCTTTTTTTTTTTCCCTCTTTGTTCTCTCTTTCATACACAGCAATGGCCGGTGGGCTTTGGCTTGTTAGGCAGGGGCAAGGTCATATCAGTGTGGTGGCCAGGTGATCAGGTGACTTGACATGAGGTATCTGTGCTGTACACAGCCCGTGACATGCTTGTGTGCACAGGTGAGGCAGCCCAGCACCCGGCAGTGCTGGGACTCCTTCAACCAGGGGGTAGGCGGGGAAATCCATATGCGTATGTGTCACATGATGGCAAATTCACAGGTAGCTTTTTGTTGTTCTCTTCTTCTGGTCTCGCATTTCTTCTGTCTTTCTTCTTGACTAGAATTCATGGTTCAGTGAGAGTTTTGTGTATTCGGCTTTTTTAATCCCACTATTAAGTTCGTCACATTCCATCTTTGAGGATGATGTCTGGTCATGGCAGCAGTGTGTATGTTTTTTATATTCATGTCATTCATTTCCCCACCACAGGATGGCTTCCTCTACGCAGAATATGGAATGGGATTTAAGGCACATGCAAGATTTTGTATGCATTCATTCATGCTTTTTGGACCTCAGTTTAAAATCTGATCTGAAAGACTAGGAGGGGAATGGAGTCTGCGCAGAAGTTTAGTTCAAAGAGAAAATCCTGGCAGTCTTGAGTGGGAAACAAACCCAGACCTTGTGGGCCTGATGCCTTACTGACAAGGCCAACCAGCTTTCCATGTATTGAAGTGCTTTCAAAGAAGCATATAGGGAGATTCACCGATTCTTTTGTCCTTCGTTTTTGTCTGTCTTCCTCTCTTGTTTTTATCTCTCCATGTTAACAGTGTGGTGCAGTAATTTGAAGGGTTCACACAGAAAGATGACAGGTAGTCTGTCATTGTTTTCTTCCATGTTTTACCCCAGTGGGTGTTATTGTGACAAGTTAACAAAGTCTTACCTGAATGGTTTTTCTCCATTGCAGTGGCACCAGGTATTCTTGTCATGATTGGTTTGGTTTTTCTCCATTGCAGTGGCACCAGGTATTCTTGTCATGATTGGTTACATCTCATTACTGGGTTTATGATGAATGAGGTAATCTAGTAATTAACTTACTCGCTACCAATGCCCGCATATGCAGACATCGTACGATGAAGCGTTCACTAACAATGTCCGCATATGTGGATTTGGATTTGAAAATTTGCACTGTCCGAGTGACGTATCAGGTACAAAACTCAAGAACGGAGATGATTCCTTAGTTATCCCCTACCAACTTTCCATTCACTTGCGCCACACATGAAGCGTTAGTCACTCGCTAGCTGATGAGAACCAAGAGTACGTTGGTCAGCTCTGCTCCGTGATTGAAA
The DNA here is from genome assembly GCA_018398815.1 of Conus ventricosus. Lineage (NCBI taxonomy): Eukaryota > Metazoa > Mollusca > Gastropoda > Neogastropoda > Conidae > Conus > Conus ventricosus. Next base: position 22,137,647 of record CM031605.1, read on the forward strand.
AGATGGCTTCGCAATGAAGCGTTCGACACTGTAGGGCTGGTGAATTGTTAGTTAGCGTTGAAGACACTGGAAATGATCCAGACTGAAAGGTGAGATGTCGAAGAAGACAGCAGCGATTCTTCTGATGAGGATTTCGACCCCTACAGTGGGGAGACAGACGTGGATCCCGACACTGAAGCGGGCGCTGATAGTGGCGAAGAAGCAGACGAAACTGTGCCAGCACATGGGCCTCAACAACACGTGTTTGATTCAGATACTGACGCTGAAATGGGAGAAGAAGTCGACGATTTTAGGGCTGTTTTCACTGACAATTGGACTGATAATTTTTATTTCTTTCCTCTTGATCATCTGTTCATATGTACACCAGGTTTATTGAACGATTGGCCAGTCAACACTCAGACTTTGCAGTTCTTTGAGTTGTCCATGCATTCCACAGAGGTGGGTAAAGAAATTATTACTTCATAAATTGTGCTCTGTGTAAATGTGTCATGTATGTTTTATACACTAAGTGAGTGCATTTTTTGCAGCAATCCATTCTTGTATGAGTAGACTAGGGGAAGAGAGGGGGAGGGGGGGGGGGGGAGGGAGGAGGGGGGGGGAAGATAAACAAAGGGAGTGAGTGATTATATGTACTGAGTGTTTGTGCATTACTCTGTGTGTGTGTGTGTGTGTGTGTGTGTGTGTGTGTGTGTGTGTGTGTGTGTGTGTGTTTGAGAGAGAACAGCTACACATGTTCATGTTTTTTAACTCTGTGCATGGGTATGTTTGTGTTTCCAGGCATATTCTTGCTGATATTTATTGTGCAAACATCCATAATTTGTGCATTTATAGAATAAACTGTTAAATATAAGTAATTTAGGTAATTAATGTACAGACCTGTGCACCCCCAGCAAGACATCCCAGTATCCAAGCAAATGATTTTCAGTATTTTGGGTGAGCTTTCAGTATTCTGAATGTTTCCAAGACACATATAAAACAAAGTGAAAAAGAAACATGTGAATTGCCACGGTCACTCCTTTGTCATAAATCGTCCCAGTACAAGGTGATCACGATGCAGAATCTTCCGACACATCCGAAAATAATCAACAGAAGTTAACAGTTTGTACGGCCGCACTTTGAATATGGAAATATCATATGGTATCCCTTACTCAAAAGGCAGTCAAAGGCAGTAGAGAAGGTACAAAGAAGGGCTACAAAGCTACTACGGGAATGCAAAAATATGGATTATGAACAACGGCTAAGATACTTAAACTTACACTCCTTAAAAGGTAGACGTATCCGCGGTGATCTGATCGAAGTATATAAAATATTTAATGATATGGTGGATGTACAAATAGAGGATTTCTTCAAATTATATACTGATAGTGTTACAAGGAAGCCAGATGGGAAAATCTTCATTGAACACTGTCAGACTAATAAACGTAAAATGGTTTTTGGAAAGAGAGTAACACATCTTTGGAATGATCTACCAACTAACATCAAGTTTGCACAATCTACTAACTCATTTAAAAATCTCCTTGATGCGGATCATAAATTCACTAAATTGTTATTTGAATTTGATTAACAAACCAATATGCGCATATGCAACAAACCAATTCAGAATACTAAACAATACATGGATGGGGATTCAAGAAAGGCTACGTATATCAGCCTGTCCCCTTACTACTACTACTACTACTACTTAAAAAAAAAAGTGTTTTGGTACAAGTCTATTATGTTCACAGCAAGTCACTTATTTGCATACGCTGGCTTGAACAGCTGAACTCTTTTTTTTTTTCCCCCGAACCACAGACTGCCGGTGAACTGTCATCTCTACGCCGTTTGCCGCAGCAACAATCTCCACCAACACTTGTAGACGCTTCGTCATCCGCCATGTTTGAACGCACGCGGTACAAGATACGGAGCAAGGCCGCAGTTGCGCATTTCATGACAAAGTCGAGTGACATTGCCAATGTAAATGTACACAAGATAACTTCGTTTGCCCTCAATGTATAGTCTGCTCATATGATATTATTATCATCTAACGGCAGGCGAGACCAACGACTTCGCAAAAAAACTTTCGTTCACCTGACAACGGAATTGCATTCTCCGCGCCTGATTATGTCCCTTAGTTTCACCGCTAAGGTGACTGTGCAAACTGTCAATTTTTGCGGCGGAGATCGTAGCAGCCGATACCGTATTTGGGTGACGAGTAAATCCGTATTTTGAGCGCACTATCAGTATTTCCGTATCCCAGCTTAAATCCGTACTAAATACGGAGAAATACGGGGGGTGCACAGGTCTGAATGTATAATGGTGCTGGTATTATATAAAAAATCCAGGTTGGTTCTACTTTATAGCTTGTAAAAGCACCAAATTATGCATCCATACACATGAATGTTTATTACAAACAATGGGATACACAGATACATAAGAAAAAGAAAAGAAAACTCATATGATCATTTTTGTGTGTATGGCTGCAGGTCATGTTGCTGTGCTGAGGTGGCAGGACAAAATCCTGTCTGTGTGCTGACGACAGTGATGCTCCCAACCACCATGATGAGCTTTACAACATGGCACTGCCCTGAGAGACAGAAACCAGCAGCAGTACAGGACTACATGGCAGGAGTAGACATGAGTGATCAGCTCATGGCCTACATGCCCCTGAATAGGAAGACCATGAAGTGGTGCAAGAAGTTGTTGTTTCATCTTGTGACCTTGACTCTTATTCAGGGGTCTATTCTCTAAAACAAGCATCTTGCAGTCCATGGTTTGCCACTGTGTGTAAAGCTGTGCCTAGGATGCAATGTCACTTGCCATGAGCTTTTCCACTCCAGAAAAGAATAATGAAAGTGATGCATCACCAGTGTTTTGTGCACAGTGAACTTTTTTTTTTCATCCTGTAAAGACACATTTTTTTGTATTTTCACATCCTCCATCACCTGCTTGTGATTCAGTATTATATCTTCTGTGTCTTCAGTGACTCCAGCTGTGCTAGAATGTGATGTAGAACATTTCTGAGCTGCTAAGGAACACTTACTACATGGTGTTTTTGAAGGGTGCAAAAGTGGTGAAAAAAGAAAAAACAAAAAAAACATGGAGCCCATTTTCACCATCAAGATGGTAAGTAAATTACTTTGTTTTTTGTTCACATATAGATTAATATGCATTGTATCCACTCACGAAATTTCAAGTGTCTGTCTTCTCATCTACAATTGTGAGAATTTTTTCCTACCCTATACAAACCCCCGGGTTTTCAGGGATTAGCAAGGGGAAAAACTCAGGGTATGGAGTGAGTTAATGGGATGTTGATGAAACTCACTTCAAGCTGTGTACACAATGTACATGAACAGAACTGCAATTATTGGTTGTTTTTTGTTGGTGGTTGGTTGTTTCTTAGTTAGCTAGTTGGTTGGTTGTTTGTTTGTTGGTTGGTGACAGGTTGGTTGTTAGTTGGTGGGTTGGTTGGTTGGCTGATTAGTGGTTGTTTAGTTGGTTATTTTGCTGGTTGGTTGTTGGTCAGTTGTTGGTTGGTTTGTAGTAGGCGGTTTGGTTGGTCATAAATTGACAGATTGGTTGGTTTTAGCTGGTGCATTGATAGGTTGTTAATTGGTGGGTTGATTGGTTGTTTGTCGGCAGGTTGGTTTATTGTTAGTTGGCTGATTGATTGTCATTTTGAAGTCTCGTTGATTGTTAGTTGGCAAGTTGGTCAGTCGGCTTCAGTCTGTTTACTTTATTTTTGATGGATTTTTTTTTTAGAGCGTCATAAGAGAGGAATGGGAATTATGAAAGAGGAAATGCATGAGTGTGAGAGTGAGAAACAGTGAAATCAGGTGTTTTACCATGGATATGCTGTCCCAGCTATTTCCACCCCTTTTACTTTCCTCCCAAACCCTCTTTTCTCTTTTTTGTTTTTGTTTTGCAAGCTCTGTATGAGGATTTACAGATACAGTAGTCGGTAGGGTCGGCTAGATTCTCTGTCTGTCAGACTCTCTCTCTCTCTCTCTTTCTCTCTCTCTCTCTCTCTCTCTCTGTGTCATGTTCTAACAAGAGAACTCTCTCCGTGTGGGTCTGGTTAGGACTGAGTATGTCACTGTAAAAGTAATGAAGTTGCTGTATCAGTGCAGTCAGTCACAGTTGGATGTTGTGGTGTGGCTGACAGCTGTACAGGATCAACGCCAAGGGGCAGTTAGGTCTGGGCGAGCGATGTCTGGAGTCCACCAATGGTGACACTGTCCACATCCGCTACTGTGATGTGCAGCCCACGGGGCCCTGGGACTTTGACAAGGTCAGTGAGGCGGAAGGGTGATGGACACTTTGCAACTGTCACTGAAGAGTATGCGGCTGACATTTAGGTTAAAACGTCGGTAAACGAAACAGATCAATCAGTATTAGAATCTTAATATTTAAGATGAACTTTTGACAAAGATTTTATGCATATGGACAGCACAAGCAACAACTGTTACACATACCTTAAGAAAACACACACACACACAAAAGTGTAAGCCACTTCATTAGGAATTTAGAAAACAAGTTAAGAGCATACGAAAACACATAAAATGAAATGAATTCAGAGAAAAAAATCAGCCGACTGCCAAATATTGTTAGAAATGAAGCTGCATGTGTACATGCACATGCACATATTTGCTTCTCGTCTGCTTTTGCCCCCACCCATCAACCCACATATGCGTTTTGAACACTAGCATGATTGTGTACAAAAACACTTTACATATCAAACGATGTCACCGATCTGTATCGGCGTGGAAATCGTACAGACGCGCCGACGGCTCTGTGGCGATTCGTAGCATCATTCCACGATGGGGGTGTAGGCTTACCGGCCATATATGGTAGTTGTTGGGTTCAGGAAGGATGGTGGGGGTGTTTGATACCTGTATGTTCCAGTCACATACTGGGTGTGCGTTTGCTACCATGCACAGGCAGGGAAAGAATAAGCGTGGGGAGAGAGGGGGTTAGCCTTCCGTCTCCTGTTTTGTATCGTGTGGAGTCCCGTTTCACGTGCAGTTTATGAAAAGTTCAGAACTCGGCAAGGAGTGAGTGCTGAGTCATCAGGCTTTAAAGTTTGGTGGGGCCGGGTGGCTAGCACTTCGGTCAAAATCCTTGGTGAAGAGCGGTTGGGCTCTTGTTCTGATGCCAGCGTTTGTGCTGTAGGTCTGACTTCGGTCGACATGGTGAGCCGGCCCTCGTGAGCGTGTTGCTCTTGGTCGTGCAGTCGTCGGTGTTTCTGTGTGCTGCGACCCTGAGGTTCAGGTGCTGGGGTGGCCAGCCGCAGTTGTCGTCGTTCTGTGTTGTAGCAGGTGAGGGCGCATTCCCACCATCCTGTGGCCCAGTACACCAGGCGGGTCAGGGCCGTTGTAGTCGGGGAGCTGTGGACGGCCAGTTGCTGGCATTCCTGTCCCTGACTGTCCGGCGATTGTCGCAGGTGCCTGCAGTTACCCCACCTACACTCCCCATCCTGCTGTGCCGGACTGTTGTCCCAGTCCTTACCCCGTCCAATGCTACAACCCTTTCCCTTTCCTCCCCATCCGGCGGGATCTTCACAGCCTGGCCAGTGACATCGCCGTTGGTGTCGCCGTTGCTGGTGTCACTGTAGCTGCTGGCGCCATTGCTGGTGCCATTGTTGCTGTTATCGCCGTTGCTGGTGTCACTGTAGCTGCTGGCGCCATTGCTGGTGCCATTGTTGCTGTTATCGCCGTTGCTGTGTCGCCGTTGCTGTTATCGCCGTTGCTGTTGGCGCCGCCGCTGCTGATCCCCCGTATCACCGACTCCTCACTCGGTGACCGCCGCCATTGAAGGGTGTCGTCGCCGCCCTGAGTGATTTGTCACTGTGGTTGGTGGCAGTCGTCACTGTCGCTGTTGTGTTGGCGGTGGCGGTAAATTCCACTGGTGATGTGAAAGCCGGTGTGTTACTGTTATCTGTCTTCTCGTCTTCGGCAGGCCGGTTCGTCTGGTCACCGTCACCGTCGCTGTCGTCGTCGTGAGACTGTCAACGTTGTCGTCGTGTGGCCTGGGTTTTTTTTTTTGTGTGTGTGTTTTTTGTGTGTGACATTGAAACACCTGAAGACATTGGGTTTGGATGTGCATATATGAAGGATGGATGTTGATTAAAAAGGGTATGACGGAAGGGATGAATGTGCGCAGTGAATTATATGCGAAGTGAACATGGTCATGTGAAGTTAGTATAGTTTGGGTGTTGTTGTTGTTGTGTTCTTTTGGGGAATTGGTTTTGAAAGAAAGATTGATTTGTATTATGCTATGTGTAATCTGCTGGTCTGAGAAACATTGCACACCGTAATTAGGAATGGGGTTAAGTTACTTGTTGTGGCTGTCTAGGCTGTAGGAACCGTGTGTTTTCAGACTGGGACGAATACATAGAAGATTCCGCTCATTACACGTTTTGTTGTGAATAAAATTGTTTTCTTGTCAGTTCTTGTGTGGCGTGTTATATGTTTAATGGGTTAGTCGTGGGAGGGTTTTTTTTTTTATGTCCCGCTTAGCGTTCCGTGACAATAGAAGAAAGATGTTCTTGTGATTGCCAGCATTTTATTCTCATCATCTGTAGCAATTTAGCTAAGTTTATACGTGTGTATGCTTTATTTGTGTATATGTGTGCTCGAATTTGCGCAAGCACGTGCGCATGCACGCACATGTGTGTGTGTCTGTGCGTGTGTATGTTTGTGTGTATGTGTGCGCGTGCATGCGTGCACACTCTGTATGTATGTGAACTCTCTTGTATGTGCACGTACATAGATGTGGACCCGTGTGTGCTGTGCAGACACTGGGCCAGATCAAGCACAAGCACCATCAGAAGTGTGTGGAGGCCGGGTCTGACAGCAAGCTCCACCTTGTGGCCTGTGACCCCAGCTCACCACAGCAACAGTGGGAGATCAATGAGATCTACCCCTGGAAGAGATGATACACCTCGTTCTTCTCTCTGTTTTGACATTATCTGCTATCTTGAACTCATAGTAGGCCGGGGAAAGGAAAGGAAAAGATTGGGTTTTTATTTTTTCTCGTGATCAACAATTTAAAGATTTGGGTGACAGAGAGGAGGACAGGATTAAAATCAAAATTGAATTAAGACTTTTGAAGATTTTGGTGATAGAAGAGTGGAGAGGAAGACTAGTTAAAAATGACAGTTTTAAACTTGTGGCTAAAGTAATAGATTAAAATATCTAGCCAAAGTAACCAGTTTAAAGATCTGGCTGTGTACAATGTAAACAGGAGGTTCTTTATATCATGTTTTACCCAGTCTTTCTTGGAAGACTTTGTGTCGCTTTGGAGTTGTAAGTCGAATCTTTAAGCCCCATGGTAACTCAGTTCTGTGCCCATCATATATGATTTGTAATGGCCATGGCATGGTGAAACAGTGCCGTGCCCATAATGTGTGGGTTGTGATGGCCATGACATAATGACACACTTTTGTGCCCATAACATGTGGCTCGCAATGGTTATAGATTGGTGACGCATTTCTGTGCCAGTAACATATGATTTGTTATGGCTGTAGCATCATAACACAATTCTCTTCCCATAACATGTGATTTGTGATGGTCACAGCAACGTAACACAGTTCTATGCCCATAACATGTGTTTTGTGATGGCCATGAAATGGTGACACCTTTCTGTGGGAATAACATGTGATTTGTGAGGGCCCTTTTTTTTGGAAATGGGAACCATTCTGTACAAATAACTTGTGATTGTGATGGCCAGAAATGGTGACACCATTCTGTACGAAACATTGTTTTGTGATGATGAAATGGTGACGCCATTCGTACAAATAACATGTGATTTTTGATGGCCAAAAAATGGTGACCCCTTTTCTGTACAAAAAATGTGTGTTTTGGAAGGCCGGGAAAATTGTGACACAATCCTGTCCCAGTGCAACTGGGGATGTCATGGGGAAGGACTGCGCACAGCCAAACCCCTCACAGCTTGCTTAATCCATTTTTTAATCATGCTTTCTTCACATCAACCATAGTAAGTCTATAATTTTCTACACATGTTCAAAACAAACATAAAGCATATGGAACAAAAAAAAAAACATTCCCTTTTTCCAAAAATTTCACAAAATCATTTTCTAAAACATCTTAACTAACCCGGGTATAAAAAATTTTTATTTTACCGGCCAGGGATCTTAACTATTCACAATCACTGTCTTTTTTTTTTCCTTTTTCTTTTTTTTTTTTTCATGTCACTTTCCCAAAAACGACCAATGCGGCACCGGTCAGTTAGACTGCGGGCAGGAGGCTGGCCGCGGGCTTGGTCGGGTTGGGATTTGCCGATGAAAGGGGCGCTGGCCAAGTTGAGGTCAACCCCGGTTCAGATGGAACAGTGACTATAAACATCGATCTGTTCCCCCTTTCTTTCCCCTGCATTAACGCTTGCACTTCTCTCTCTCTCCTAGTTGCTCTATTAAATGGGACATGGTTGCTTTTCTTTTCCCTTTTCTTTTCTTTCTTTTTCTTTTCATTAGTTAGCAATCTTCTTTCCACATCTCTTTTTAGTCCCCCCTTTGCAGACTATTCTGGTGCAATGCTCAAACTTCATCCTTCATCCTCTCCCTTTTTCCCCTCAAGTTCCCCCCAGAACCTCTCTCTCCCTCTCTGTTGTTCTCCCCTATCTCTCTCTTCTCTCTCGTCAGAGTTTACACGGGCCCTTTTCCCTCTGTCTCTCTCTTTCGTTCGGCAGACTATTGGTGCTAAGCTTAAACTTCACCCTCTCACTCTCTCCCTTTTTCCCCTGCAGAATCCCCCCAGAACCCCCTTTTCCCCTCTGTCTCTCTGTTTTCTCATTCCCCCCTTCCTGAGGCGAGAGCCTACCCCCCCGAACTTCTTCCTCTCTCTCCTTTTCTTTTCTTCGTTCCCCCCTCTCTCTCCTCACGCATTACTTTAGCCCTCACTCCGTGTCCAAGGGCCAGTACCATTGGTCGTTTTTTTACCGCCTTACCCGAAGTTATCTCCCCTAATTCCTTGGTTTTTCAAATCTGACATCCGCCTACACCCCTTACCCTCTGTGGTGGAAAATTGGGTCATTTATTGTTTACTAGATTTCCCCCCCACCACGCACTCCCTTCCCCCTTCCCCCTTTCCTGCTTTAACCTGCGACGTCCGACTAAAAATGGCGTGGTTCCAAAAATTTGGCTAATGGGGGCTGACCCAGGCGCTACGACTGTCTCGCTAGACATCGGCGTGGTCAAAGCTGCTTAGCCCGTCTGGCCGACAGCCGTCTCGTGGAGCCCCCCCCTACTTAATTGGCGGATCCGAACCAGGGGCCCGTCTCGGGGGCCCCCGAATATTTGAGTTGAGCTTATGCCCAAACAACCTGGCCCGACGGTTGTTCTATTTTTGACCTGACAAATTTCCCCTTCAAAAGACTATGCACCGCTCGTCTCAAAACCACGGTACAAAAAAACAACAACGAATTTCTGCACCAGCTCCCGTGCAAATTTTAAAAAAAAATATTTAAAACCCCAAACGGTTTATAAATTAAAAATTTAATTAGTGAATACCACTCCAATGAGTTTCATGACGTGGCTCTTGCGTTATTTCAATTTTTTTTTAAAACGACCTCTGTGCCCCTTTACAATCCCCCCCTGCGGATTTGCCATCTCCCTCTTCACAAATTTTTTGAAAAACACAATATAAAAATTTATCAGTCCTTGACCTTCACTGGGAATCCATCCTCACTTTTTGCAAATAATGCATAACACAAGCGAATTTAGCTCAAGCATAACACATTTACATGAACAAAACTCACAAAAAATATGAACCCTAGCCAACTGGGAATGAACCCTATCCAATAAAAATAACTGTCATCAACACATATTTTAACAAAAACACCCATAGACACTTCCTCTGAGTTGCAGCTTGCTAGATAACGGGGGGGGTTAAATAGTAGCTCCACATTTGCGGGCCGGGAAAATACTGCACTCGGTACCTGTGGCTGCAATGCCATTGCCCCAGCACTCTGCTGTTTTTAACGCCTCCTGCAGGAATTTGGTGGTTTTGAACGTCCCCCACACGAACTCTTTCCCATAAAAAATTTGTGGAACTTTTGCACGGCCCCACAAGCTAAAAATCCTTTCCCCCGTTGCGTACCTCTTCACACTTTGTCAACTTCCTGCTAGCATACCCACAGGAAAAACCCACCCTTCTGCCCTACCAATACTGCACCTACTCCCCCCGCCTGATGCTCTGTCCCCAACAAAAATGGTTTTGGCATATTGGTACTTCAAAAATGGGACGGGAACCGTCTTCCCAACACCCTCTGCGGGTTTCTCTGCGCGTCTGACCACTCGACCATGCCGGGTTTCCCCTGCCTTGGGGCCAAATACTGGAGGACTCGTGATTGCTGCGAAATTTGGGAAAAAAACTCCCATAGAAACCAACAAGACCCAGCAAATCCCGACTTCGTTTTGGTCTTTTGGGCTCTCTGAATTCACATTTTTTCCCCCTTTCTCTTTTCCGGTGCTTTGTTCGCCCCGACAACAAAACCTAGGGAAACCCCGTCAGCCCTTCATACAGTGAACCCCCCCTGTATGACTCTTCTGGAAACTTAGGCAACACAATCTCCCCCTTTTCTGCTGGTCTCTTTCATTCTCAATGATTGCTGCTGCGCCTATGTGCTGAGTCTCACGCGAATATATTGCGGAGAAAAATTTCCCTGGGAAAAGTTTCGATTTCCCCTTTACATTGATTCGGTAATCCCGACCCACCCTTTTTATGATGGTGAAAAGGTCCTTTCCAATGCATCACACTTGTTGTGATCGTGGGGCAGTACCCGGGGTTGATTCCACCTTGAGGGATTGCTTCCTCACCTTCCCCTTTAAAAATTTCTTTCGAAGACCCAACCCTTTTGCAAACTTTCCTTTCAACCCTTTCGTGTCTCACCCTGCCCACCCTTTTGGGAAAAGGGCAGATTGGGGCCCAAACAGTCGACACCACTCTCCTGAACGGGTTTTCCCAAATTAAAGGGGGAGTTTAAAAAAGGGCCCTTTTTCTTACCCCTTTGTGGTGACCCCCGACCACATCAATGTCATGCGAAACGTTTAGTTGCCATTGCCCCCGGGCCCAAAGAAATCATCAAAAATTGGTCGCTGTTTTGCTGGGGCCGAGAGACCCGCCATGAGGCCCCGTGACCCCCTGACATGACAGTGTCACGATAACCCGCTGGGCCTCAATGATGGTCACCTTACCTGTCTTCCCCCTTTGGTGAACACCCTACAAAAAGCCGCCTTTCACAAGAAATTTTGTCTCACCCCTCTAACCACTTTTCTCTCCCCCTCTTGCCCAATCCCAAGACTTCCGAGCAAGGGTCTTGTTCCCGCGTGCCCAAACCATCAGGGGACAAAATCTTGCCTGACTCCTGCTGGAACGACTAACGGTTTATAACCTTTTTCCTCCTTCTTGTCCGGTTTGGGTGCTGCCCTGTAGCATCAACAACTCAGGATCCCCCGGGTCCCTTGCCCCTGGAAAATTTCCAATGATCAATCATGAAGGGGTTTTTTCCATCACCAACGCAGACAAATCGCCCGAGAAGTAAGGGGTACGTACTTCTATCTTTGCAAATGGAAACTCCCTCACGTGCCTCGATTAGAGTACAGGCGGATTTGCCCCGTCAAATCCCCTTTCTCGACCGCGTTTTTCGTACTAACCCCATAAAAAACCAGTGTTCCCTAACACTTTCACCCTCTGTGGCCCAAACACCCTTCTTCCCTGGAACGAAAACCTCGCCCAGTGCCCTCCCCCCTGACACTGACTGCTGTCCATGCAGCCCAAAGGGTCACTCCACCCTTCAGATGAATCCCCCTTTTGGGTTCCACGCGGGTCTTTCCCTTGACGACCCTTATCCACCTCTTGCAAGCTGCTGCTTTCTGGAACCTCATGCGACAATCCCTGAAAATGCCCCTTCTTGTACAAATGAAACCCCAAATTTCCCCTTTCCCCTTTCCCTTTTGCCCACAGGGGTTTGCGATTTTGCAGAAAACCCCCCTGTCTCCTTGCACTCTTCTCACCTGTCCTAGCACCGTTTCTCCTCACCTTAGTCCCCAAACTGCCCTCAAACACCTCTGGAACTTCAAAACTCCCTGCTGTCTCGGGCGTCTCCTTTAAAATGTATGGTTAACTCGGGCCGCAACCTGACAAAATCTGTTCCTTCATAACTAGCTCTTTCTTTAGCGAACTCCTTTTTGTACCGTCAACTCTAATTTATAAAAATAGTGATCTAACGTGCACCAAATGAGTGTACGTCTCACCTTTTGAATTTGCTGAACGAAATTTTTCCCAACCCCTTCCCCTTGAGTCAAAACCTTTTATCAAAATTCCTTCAACGCCCAAACGCCCGTTTTTCGCTGGAATGCAGTGAAAAAACTGTAATGCCTTACCCTCAATAGCGCGCAAAAAAAGATGCCCCCCCTTCTGGGGGGCCAACCCCGACTGGTCGCAAACGTTTTCGAAAAAAAGATTTTATGCGTCTGAATCGGTCCCTTTCCCAGAATTTTTTGGGAACTTGGGGCGGGGGCAAAGCGGCCGATATGGAAAACTGAACTACCCTCCCGGGGGCTCCCTTTTTTTTCTCACTTTCTCTAATTCTAATTGAACCCTTTTAAATTTTTCCGTTTCCGCTTCATTCTTCTGTTTCCTGCGCTTCCCTTTTTTTTCTGTTTTTCCCGCTTTATTTTTTCTGTTTCCTCCCTAGCCCGATTTTCATTAAACCTGAAACCCTTAATTTTTTTTTTTTTCCCGCCTTTCTATTTTTCCCGCGACACGTCGTCTTTCCCCCGTTCATCCCCTTTCCTCTTTTGCTGGTTTTTAACAAGCTCGCAACTTTCCCCGAATAGCCTAAAAACCCAGCGACACTCCAAGTTTCAAAGGGTGTTCTTTCATCCGCCATTATATCTCCTTTTTTTTTTTTTGAACAAGATTTTACTACTACGACAGCCAAACTGGTGGTTACCGACACGAGTGACATAATAGCACAATCCTATGAATGATAATATTAGCTTGGACAATGTAGTTAGTTTTTATAAGACGCCCAGCGCCTGACCCAACTATGAGAGCGAATTATAGGCAATCTGTGCGAAATGAGTACTCTGGGGCTGAAATGCCAAGCCTAGTATTAACTATCTTGGAAGCAATGCCAAGCCTAGTAATTTAACTATCTTGGGAACATACAGTAAGACAACCCCTTGTCTTAGGATTACAATACTTGAATCCCACCCAGCTTCCTCTCTGAGAAGTTGAACAATTATAATAAATGGGCCAGAATATCCTGGCAGGCTCGCCAATAAATTGTCAACCTCGGGTGATGTCAGTGGAGGAGGACTAGCGCACAGCCCAAACACACTCACAGCTTGCTTACGATCTCATTCATATATCATGCATTCGTCACATCAAACCACTAGTAAAGTCTATAACTTTACTACACATGTTCATAGAACGAAACATCAATGCATATGGAATCAAACAAAATAAAACATTCTCTCTTTCCTGAACTCACAAAATCATTTATCTAAAACATCATTAACTAACCCGGGTATAAACAGATTTCTACTTTACCTGGCCAGGTGATCTTAACTATTCACGAATCACTGTCTTTTTCTTTTCCTTTTCTTTTTTTCTTTTCACTGTCACTTTCACAACACGACACAACTGCTGGCACCGGTCAAGTTTAGACTGCTGGCATCGGTCAGGCTGGACCGCTGGCATTGGTCAGGTTGGACTGCCGATGAAAGTGGCGCTGGCCAAGTATGAGGTCGAACCCCCGTTCAGATGGAACAGTGACTATCAACATCGATCTGTTCTCCTTTCTTTCTTCCTGCATTAACGCATTGCACTCTCTCTCTCTCTCCTAGTCTGCTCTATTAAAATGGACATGGTTGCTTTTCTTTTCCTTTTCTTTTCTTTCTTTTTCTCTTCATTAGTTAGCAACTCTCTCTTTCCACATCTCTCTTTAGTCCTCCCTTTGCAGACTATATCTGGTGCTAATGCTCAAACTTCACTCCTCTCATCTCTCTGCCTTTCTCCTGCAGAGTCTACACCCCAGAACCTCTCTCTCCCTCTCTGTTCGTTCTCCCCTCATCTCTCTGCTTCTCTCTCGTCAGAGCTTACACAGAGCCTCTTCCTCTGTCTCTCTCTGTTCGTTCTGTGCAGACTATCTGGTGCTAATGCTTAAACTTCACTCCTCTCATCTCTCTGCCTTTCTCCTGCAGAGACTACACCCCAGAACCTCTCTCTCTCTCTGTCTCTCTGTTCGTTCTCATCTCCCTGCCTTCCTGTAGGCGAGAGCCTACTCCCCCGAACTTCTTCCTCTCTCTCTCTGTCTGTTCGTTTTCTTCGTTCCCCCCTCTCTCTCACTCACGCATTACTTTATGCCCTCACTCCGTGTCCAAGGGCCAGTACCATTGGTCAGTATTTTTACCGCCTGATACCCGAAGTTATCTCCCTCTAATTCCATTGGATATTCAAATCATGACAGTCACGCCTACACGCCTTACTCTCTGTGGTGGTCAATTGGTCATTTAATTGATTAGCTAGATTTCACCCCCACCACGCACTACCTTCTCCCTCTCCCTTTCCTGCTTTAACCTGCGACGTCCGACTAACAATGGCGCTGGTTCCACAAATTGGCTAGATGAGCCTGAGCCAGGCGCTACGACTCGTCTCGCTAGACATTGAGGCGTCGGTCAAAGCTGCTTAGTCCGTCTGGCCGGACAGACCGTCTCTGTGGAGCCTCTCCCCTATGCTTAATTGGCTGGATCCGAACCATGGGCCCGTCTACGTGGCGCCCAGAATATTTGAGTTAGAGCTTATGTCCAAACAACCTGGACCACGACTTGGTTCTATTTTTGACCGTGACAACCAGTAGCATGTGATATGTTATGGCCATGGAATGGTGACACAATCCTATATCAATAACGAGTGATTTGTGATGGCCAGGGCATGGTAACGCAGTTCTCTGCCCATAGCATGATTTATAATGGCAAGGATTCACCTTGGGAGCAAGAGATGTCATTTTTTTATTTGTTGCTAATTTTGAGTTTCTGCCTCATGACACATTAAATTTCTTTCAACTGGAGCCTGTATGATACAGACTGTGAGAAGAGTGAAAAACGGTTTTTATTGTTGTCAATGAATTTGAAATCTTTCAGATGAAATGTGCATCTCGAAGTGTTACTTGGCTGTGTGTGCTATGAGGAATATTGTTTATTTTTTATGGACCTTGACTTCATTTGGTTTTTTTTGTGGACCTTGAATTTCATCTTCAGTTTGGGTTTGTTTACTTTTTCATTTGTTTTCTGTGCTGTTGAAGTTCAGTAATTGAGTCTTGTGGGTGTCCACTGTGTCTGTTGAAGTTCACAAATACTGTTTCATGGTTGGTCACTGTCTATGTCTGTTGAGGTTCACTAGTTGTGTGTCTCATGGTTATCCTCTGATGTTTGTGTGTTCGTCTGTTGAAGTTCACAGATCATGCATCATGGTTGGTTCGCTGATCACTAATGTTTGTGTTTCTGTTTGTTGAAGTTCATAAATTGTGTTCACTGGTTTGTGCTTGTCTGCCTGTTGAGAAACACAAACTCTGTCTCGTCATTGTTCAGTTTCGATAGATGGACAACATTTTGTGTGTGTGTTTTTTTTGGTCCTCACCTCACTTAGTGACTTCACTACCATGATCCTCAGTCTGGTTTGCCCCTACACAGCAGCACGCAGGTTTGTCCTGTTTAAGCCGCAGGACAGTCGTCCACAGGGAGTAGTCAGCATCAAGTTGCCACCAAAGGAGGCGCTGCAGTGCCATCGAGTCACTTTAGTGGTGTTCAGTGGTGCCTGTTCTGATCCAGCTTATGCAGGGCATTGCCCACTAACTGTTTTTTGCGATAACAGTTAGTATGGAGCTAGTTCCAGAGCTAGCTTAAGAGAGCTTCTTTCCTCACAGGGCACCACTAGATCCATCCAAAGAGTTGCAATGATTATGCTGGTGTCAATGACCTTGACATTAATTTACCACAAGCATGGGTCATGGAGAGGAAATCAAAACAGGTTGCCATGAGAGCAGAACATGAATGGCCATGGAATTCTTTTTACACTTTTTTGTTTTGGTTTTTTTTTTGTTTTTTTTTGTAAGGATGAGAAAGATGGCACTTTGGAATTGATATTCAGGTCAGAGACTGCATAGAATAGCCGCTCTTTATGCTTCCTTTCGTGATAAATCGTGGGGTCAACCAGGCCTGAGAGATACATGCAGTGTTGATCCCAGAGCACACTCACCTCTGATTGGAGCTGGCCATGGCTGAAAAATTCCACAAATAAATGCCTGTAATAGGATTTAAACCCAGGATCTCAAGTTTACCATTCTAACCACCGAACTATGGTGACTAGTTTGTGCCAATGTTTGTAAGCTTTTGTAAAAATGTGTGAGGGAGTGGGTCCAGTGGTGCTGGTATGTACTGACTCAGATTTAATCAAGTAACATGATGTTAAGCGTGCGAGTGTACTTATTCAAATTTAATCAGGTAACATGGTGTAAAGTGTGTGTGCATGTAAGTATCTGTGTGTGTGTGTGCATGTGTGGGTGTGTGTCTGTGTGTGTGTGCATGCATGCCTCTGTGGGGTTTTTAGTCATGCATGCTTGCCTATAATGTATATGGGGAGGGGGGTGCATGGAACCCTAGAATGATTAAGAAATCACAGAGATGAGTCATATATGACTACTCGTGAAAGGGCGTTGCAATAAACATGGACAGCTAGTCAATAATATGTGATAGTGACACTGGCAGTGTGCCTCTAGCTTATAGATCCTAAAATTAGGTTTGGGGAAAGTGCCATCATGAAGATGTTAAGATGTATGGCAGGTTCAACACAGATTTTGGCGGTGTCAGCACTCGCTGTTGGATATAGTGCCATGAACATATTGTGCATTTTCACTGCTAAAAGTCTCATTTTCTTTTCATTCACTGTTTGCACAGATTTCATGCTTTGCACACAGTTTTTGTTTTGTATGTTGACAGTGCTATAGCTCTTTATTTTATCACATGTGAGGGTACTATCAGCCAACTTGTATGTAGCCAAAGTCTGCAGGACTTGACTGCTTTTCAGGAAGAGTGTAGGGCTAGGAGTTTCCCAGGACAGAGGTCAGACCCCACAGAACACTGCAATGGAATGATGGCCAGGGGATCTGACCCCCACAGAGCACTGGAATGAAATGGCCAGGGGATCCAGTCCCCACAGAGCACTGCAGTGGAATGGAGATTCAATCACACAGAACAGTGCTGTGGAATGAAGGCTTGGAATTCAAACCCCACAGAACAGTGGTGGAATGAAGGCCTAGGGATCCCATCTCCACAGAACTCTGTGGTAGAATGAAGGCCTGGGGATCCAGTCCACACACAACACTCCCATAGAATGAAGGATTGGGGATTCAATCCCTACAGTAGACTGCAGTGGAATGAAGGCCTGGGGATCCAATCCCCATGGAATACTTCAGTGGAATGAAGGCCTGTGAATCCAATCTCCACAGAGCAATGCACTGAAATGAAGGCTTATGGGTCCAGCTTACATCCAGCCCTGACCAAGCTGTAGGTCATTTTGTTGCTGCATCAGAGTCCTTGATGTCATCCTCAGTCAGCTGTGAAGCACAGACCTGGTCAACAGAGACCGTCAGCCACTGCCATCTGTCTCCTGCCTCAGACATGTCCTTTCACGCACTGAATATTGATCATCTGTCTGTCTTTGGGGCCTTTTGGAGTGTCAGATCTGTTTACTCATATGATTTTGCCATATTTTGTACACAGGTTTGGCAGAGTATGACAAATGGAACCCCCCCCAAATCTAGAGACAAAGTTCTTGAGTGGTAACTGTACTTGTGGAGTTTAACCATGGTGATGTTTTAGTGTAGTTTGACCAAAGAGCGACAACTCATGCTAAATCTTGTGCATGAAATTGTATCTGTCTATGTTTGCTTCTTTAACAACATGCTAATATGAGGAACAATAGTGACAGTTACAGGCCCTGAAATATTGAGAGGAAAAAAACCAAGACCTTGTGCCAATGTACAATCCGCTTTGAAGTGATTTGTTTAGAATGAATCTATTTTCATTGTGGATGCTTAAAGATCAGGTTTCTATCTGTCCTCTGCTGCATGATCAATGATGGAAGATGAAAATGACCCCCTCCCTCCAAATGAAAACAACTCCCCTCCTCCTCCTGCTTTTATTCTAATTTGGAAGATTTCGATTGCATGTTTGTGTGATCAGTTTAGAAAACTCTTTATGATTGTCCCCCAAATGGTGGGATGTCGTCGCAGACACTTCACATGACCAGAAATCTTCACACCCTTCTGTCCTTAGTCATGTGCAACCGGCTAGAGGTACTGTAACCTGTCCATTGCTTCGTTTTGTCTGCCTCTGGGTTGTCTACTCTCCACTGTACCCTGTGGAATGAATTAATACGGCCCGTATGAGTCCTGCTTACAGCACTCCATAACTGAGAAGAGATTCTTGTCTGCTAGTACATACAGTGACCTGCTGCCTGACCTAGTCATGTCTGTTGTGTTCTTTGCCTGGGATGCAGAGCATCCATCTGAAGCCTTCTGGAACTTCAGGCTTTGTCACACGAGATGGGCTGTGAGCACGCACCTGTTGTATGCAGAGAGAAACTGAAAGATGGATATCACCACTGGTTGATAATGTAGGATCCTCACCGGACATGGGCTGACAGCGTGCACCTGTTCTATCCAGAGAGAAATTGAGAGATGGGGGCATCACCATTGACCTGGGGCGGGGGGGGGGGGGGGGGGGGACAATCGATTCCTTGATTGTCATTAGTTTACGAGGTCTGATAAACAACTGATCCTATGAAGAGTTGGAAGGGGAGAGAGAAGCAGAAGTCAGATGGTTGATTGTCTTTACTACATCTGATAACCATTGATCCTTTGGAAGAGTGGGGAGAAAACTGTCAGTTTAATCATTGGTTATCTTTACTTTACCAGGTCTGATAACCAGGGATCCTATGGGGAAAGGGGAGGGGGGAGGCAACCATCGGTCAGGGCCTTGATTATCTTTACTAGGTTTCATAATCACTGATCCTATGAAGTGGAATGGGGGGTTAGACACTCAGATTCTTGATCGTCGTGACTTTGCCAGGTCTTATTACCACTGATCCTGTGGAGGAGAAGGGGGGGGGGAGGGGGAGCGGTTTCTTTTGTTTAAAAAGGAATTAACTGTGCTAGCAGGACAAAATCACATAGTCATTTACAGTTATCATGCTTATTTAAAATTCAGTTATAACATAACATACAAAGAAATAGAATATGTGAGAAACACAGGTAAAAATTAAAGCAGATGGAAAATGTTCAGGAGCAATTTGCAAATGTAATGTTTCATAGCATGAATGAGTAGACTGTTTCTATTTCTGCAGATATGAATTCTGCGCTTGTATGATATCAGATTATTTAACCTGTAGAGAAGTGTTTGTCATTGTTGCGTATGTTTTGTCTTGTCACTGTTGTGTATATTTTGTCTTGTCATTGTGTATATTCTGTGGTGTCATTTTTGTGCTTAATTACCTTGTTATTGTTGTGTATGATACTATCCTTGGTGGTCAGCATTGTTGGATTAAAGTTAATTTTGTTGTACTTGATATCTAAACATTCCAGTGTAAGGTATGAACTATACGTAGTACTGTGTGGTAGTGTTGGTGGTGGTGTTGCTCTGCTCACTCTGATGCTTGCTAATGAGTTCGCTTTGGCTGCAATTATTTCATAATTGTTCACATGTTTGCTTTGAAAAGGATAATTGTGGATCACAAGAGTTACTGTTTGTGCATATTTTATTATTCCATTTATATTTGGAGAGGGTAGAGGAACTAGGTGTGGTGGTTTGGGGTGTTGGTTAAGCCTTTCACTCCCAGCCGTGGATATAGCCGCGGTTCAAGGGTCATCGCATAATTGGATTATCTGACAGGTCACATGATATTGTTTACTTGCTTGCAAATGGCGGCTCCCATACAGTGTGTTTGAAGCGATTTCTCAGCAAGTTTTGGGTCGATTTTGACGCTTTTTTTGCGTTTTGTAAAGTGAAAATTAGTCGAGCAGATCAACATGGCTGTCAGAAGATTTACTGCCGAAGAGGTGGTAAGAATTGTGTTTGAAACACCGTACGAAGGTGAAATTAGCAACGACAAAAGTGAAAGGAAAATGAAGGTGACGGGATTACTGGGATGAAGATACTGATCTACCAAGTACATCGACAGGTAGGGGGCATGGTTGTGCTGGTAGTGGGTGTAGTTGAGGACGTGATAGGAGAGGGAAAAATTATTAAAATGTGACGCAAAAATTGTTAGAGTGTGACGCCAGTGACAGTGGTTGACAACACTTGTTATGTTAATTTTTTGCCAATTTTTTTGTATGACGGTGAAGTGCTCTGTAAAACGTCGCATCTCTAGCTGACATTGACATGCATTACTCAATGCATCCCTGAACACACTGTATGCTTTTTAGTAAATAATTGCACTTGGTTGTTATGTCCTATAGATTTGTGCACATTTCAATACCATTTCCACCTATGATATATTGCGACTTGAATTTCATGGATTTTTTTCTTAAAAATATTGTTTATTTTTTTCTTAAATTAGATTTGTGCACATTTCAATACCATTTCCACCTATATATATTGCGACTTGAATTTTCATGGATTTTGTTTTTCAAAATATTGTTTATTTTTTCTTAAAATCTTGGTTATCTTCCCATGATTGTGAGTTATCTCATCCTGTCAACTTTGAAACATATAATAATTAATTCTCCATTCATTTTCCTTCAAGAAAATGTATACTTCTGTATGCTTTAGAGCAGTACTTGGAATTTTTGCGATTTTTTTTTTTGGTTAGGTTGGTGTTTTTCCCCCAAAATTACAAATAGTTCTGGAGTCAAAGGGTTAACAGACGTTACATCCCACCTATTAAAAGTGATATGACAGATGGAGAGTATAATCCCAGGAGAGTGGGGGTCTTTATAACACTCCACTGATTCCACCAGAAGGGACACCACGCTAAGATGGGTGAGAAAAACAAACTTCTGGCCCTCGTCCACTCAAGGTTCTTTCTTTCAACTGCCAGTCGGTCCGTGGCATCGCATCCGACTTGAATGACACTCTCACCAGCGAAAAAGTCGACATAGCTGTGTTGACTGAAACGTGGCTAAAATCTGAGGGTGATGAAGCTTTCATCACTGCTCTGACTTCTGACAACTATGAACTTATCCCGTTCCCTCGTCCGGCCGGACAGGGTAGGGTGGCATTGCTTTTGTCATCAGAAAAGATCTGTTCCCCTTCGCTTCAGCTAAGAGACTGCATTTCGCATCGATGGAAGCTGCAGAGTTGCCAACTGACTATCGGTAAGTAAAGACCACCTTTGTCTGTGTTTATCGTCTGCACCCCAAGAAGGAAAACAACGTGACATTTTCCAAGTTCTTTGATGAATTTTCGGGGCTGCTCTCACATTATGTTAGCAATAAAAATGACTTTCATTTTCACGGTGACTTCACACCTTCATTTCAACAAACCTAATGATTACAAAGTTGCTCGCATTTTGACCTTGCTTGCTGATCATAATTTGTGTCAACAGGTAGACAAAGCCACCCAGCGTTGTGGCAATATTCTTGATTGGACTGTAGTGAAATCTGAAGACAGTCTTCTTAATTTTTGATTTTGTGAAGGAATTTCCAGGTTTATCTGATCATTTTGGTGTGTTCTCTCTCGCTCCGTTTGCAGCCACCCGCTCCTCTCACTCGTCGCGTGGCTTCCAGAACATAAAGGCTATAGAGCAGGCTGCTTTCAGCGCCCAGGTTCGAGACATGGTTCAGGGTGTGGGGGGCGGGGATGTTTCAAATTTGGTAGGGGCTTATGATAAAGGTCTTGGTCAAATCCTCGACCAGCATGCCCCACTTGTTTCTAGGGGGGTACGTGACAGGCCCTCGGCCCCTTGGAGGACGGGAGGGAGTGAGAGAGGCGAGGAGGAAAGCGACGATGAGCTGAGAGAAAATGGCGAAAGACAGGTTTGACTGTTCATAAGCAAATTTATTACATGCTAATGAAGAGTACTCGCTCAGTTGATATTCTTGCGAGAAAAGACTATTATTTCAACAAAATGATGGCTTGTTCGTCTTCTAGACAACTGTTCAATGTTTCGGACTCGCTTTTAGGGCGGAAAAAAATGTAACTGTCTCCCCTCAGACACACGCAAAGTCAGACCTGCCTCAGCGCTTTTGCGACTATTTCAGTGACAAAATAAAAACTCTTCGCAGTGACCTTGACCAGCGGTCTTCTGTGGCGCCAACTTTCCAGGAATACGATGGTCCATTATTCGCTGCTTTTGAGCCTGTGTCAGAGAAGGACATTTATGATCTGATTTTGTCAATGCCTACTAAGAGTTGTGTGTTAGACCCTTTACCAACTGAACTTGCTAAGACATGCCTCCATGATCTTTTACCATTGATAACTAACATCATTAATTCCTCTTTGTGTACTGGCATTGTTCCTTCACAATTTAAGCAAGGCTGTTGTTACACCTTTGTGAAGAAAAAAGGACTGGACTGTAATGTGTTAAAAAACTATAGACCTGTGTCAAATTTGCCATTTTTGTCCAAGGTTCTTGAAAAAGTTGTTTTTGAAACAACTACAAAAGCACATTCTCGATAATAAACCTGTTCGAATGTTTCAATCTGCATACAGAAGGGATCACAGAAACGGAGACCGCCGTGCTGAGCGTCATGAACAGCTTGCTCTTGGAGAGCGATGCCCACAAGGTTTCTGTGATGGCGCTGCTCGACCTCAGTGCGGCGTTCGACCACGCTTGATCATTCTGTACTGCTAAAGAGACTAGAGAGAACTTACGGTCTCAGAGGTACGGTGCTTGACTGGTTTTCATCATATGTATGTGATCGAGAACAACGTGTTATCATTGACAGTGTTAAATCATCACCATCTCCTCTTTTGTTTGGCGTGCCACAAGGCTCCGTGTTGGGACCTGTGCTTTTTACCCTTTATTCTCAGCCTTTGTCCGGATGTCATGTCTCGGAATGATTGTCAGTATCACAAGTATGCTGATGATACTGAAGTATCGTCAAGTAGTGTTCCGCAGGATTTTCCTAATGTTATATCTAAAGTTCAAACCTGCGTCCATGACGTATCATCTTGGATGGTTAGCAATAAGCTTAAACTAAACCCAGACAAAACCGAGGTGATCAAGGTGGGTGTTCCATCATGCCTGCGGCCAGATTAAAGACAGTTCGATTGAATTGGAAGACAGCTGTATTGATTTTCAAGAAAGTGTGAAATATCTCGGTGTGAAACTAGACAGCACTCTGACTATGAAAGACCACATCAGCAGTGTGTGTCGAGCCTGTTTCCTGGAACTCAGGCGCATTGCTAGCATTAGGCAATATCTCTCAAGAGAAGCAGTGAGAAAAAATAGTATCGGCCTCCATTCTGTCACGTATTGATTACTGTAATGCCACTTTCATGGTGTATCACAGATGAGCAGCTCTCACGTCTACAACGAATTCAAAATGCTGCTGCTCGGTTTGTTTTGAGAAAACGTAACGAGACCATGTCTCGCCGATGCTTCGCGAGCTTCACTGGCTGCCAGTCGAAGCTCGTGTACAATACAAAGTGGCTGTTCTGGCTTATCGCCCACTTTGAGGGTAGTCTAGCGCCCTGTCTCTCAGTGACCTTGACCACCAGGAACTTTGCTAGAAGTCTGAGATCTTCTTCAGAGAAGCAGTTAGTGCTCCCCAGGTCGAACCTTCAGACAGCTGGGGGGCGTGCCTTTAGTATTGCTGCTCCAAGGATATGGAATAAGTTGCCGGTCAGCCTCAGACACTCACCTTCTCTTAGCACTTTCAAGAGCCATCTGAAAACCTATCTTTTCAAAGCACATTTAGGGTAATGTCTTTTTTTGTTTTATTCTGTAGTTAGACGTGCTGCTTTTATTTTTTATCTTATTATTTTGTGCTGTAGATTTTCTATATTAATGATTGTTTCGAATGAATCACAATGTATAAAGGAATGTATGCGTGAGATCAAGCGCAATGAGTAATTTGTTGAATTAGAATTGCGCTATAGAAATGCAATCCATTATATTATTATATTATTAAATTTGCATGTTATGCTGAATGCTAACAGAATTCACTGGCAGTGTCTAACTGCAAACTGGAAGTTCCGCAGTTGAGCTGACACTGCAACCCTGGGTTGATGTCAGTGTTTCAGAATTCAAACGGCGATATCTGGACGTTTTGCGTTGATCCAACACTGCACCCTGTTTCATGTTAGAAGTTTGTTTCTTTTCTTTCTTTTTTTTTAGACTAATCTTCCACCTACAGTTCCTCAGTAATTCTGTCATTTTTGTTGGTCTTTTTTGTTCTCGCCCTTAAACTGTTTCTAAATCTGTTATCTCTTTGTGGCAAGAGAGGGGTTATATTTTATGATAAAACATAAGGGAAATGTCCATTATTTAATGCAATATATTACTATTTATGTTATGTATGTATGCAAAGAAGGACAGTGTTATGCTACTTATTTTATATGTGTTTGTATGCAAATAAGGATAGTGTAATGCTACCAGTATACAGTCTTTTCCATGTGCTTTGCTTGTCCTATACTTCTACTGCCTATAACGTTCAGTGCAAACTGGTCTCTCTCATTGTATTTCCAAAGAAATTATAAAAAAGTGATTGAAGGGGATAAGTTCATGCAAAGACCCAACTTTAAAAAAAGCGCCAAATATTTATGCCTATTTGTGGTTTTACTCATCTGATAAACATTCAACCGCCTATCTGTTTCTAGTTCGTTTCTTGTATTTTTATTCCTAGGCAGGTTTTTATTTTTTGATCAATTTCAAAATGGAAAGTCCACCCTGTTGGAAGGAAATGAATGTTGTGGTAACAGTGTCATGATAGTTGTGATTTTGATAGGCCCTGCTTAGAATAGTGTTAATAATTTTATTGTGTGTCAATGTACTTATTAACAAACAAGTAAGAAGGACATTTTCAAAAATTTTTCATGCCCACTAACTTTGAAGAAGTTGTGCATGTCTTTCCATGTGTGTGAATGAAATTGACTGTATGTAACTGATCACACATTCAGTTATCTTGTGTTAGGATGAATAAAATGAAACCGATTGGAAATGCTTTTCTTGATTAATTATTTTGAATTCTGATATGTTGTGGACACTACACGAGTTGGAGAATGAGGTCGTCTAGATTTTTTGTTGTAGCAACAGCTGGAACAGACAGAACATTAACAGAAAATGAGTTTGGCTGAACGGTTAATGAAAGTATCAGTATTGGTTCACAGCCAAGTTTCATCACAGGTGATTATATGCACATTCCTTACCCTCATATTTTTGTGTTCACCAATCAGCTGATGAGATTTTTTAATCACGTTTTGCATGTTCTTTTGCCTTTTGTCTATGCACGATTATCTGTTTAACAGATATTTGAAGGACTAAAGAACCTGCACCATCTTAGACAGGGAGGCGTTTGTACCTGGGTACAACTCTATCATCAGCTGATGGAAAACCATGAGTTTGATTTGCACCTTGACAGAATTTTTGTGAGTCAATAATTTTGCCATTTACAGTTTTGAACACTGGTTGCTCAGCTCAAGCCCTGGAACAGCTTCCTTTCTAGTCCCAGTGTGTGATGTCTGAGTTTTGCAGTTATTTTCCTCACATACATAAACTAATCCAAAATGCTGTAGCGTATAGTCCAGTCAGTCACATTTTGAAATAGTTGAAGATATATGTCACTTGGAATAGCCTTATTTTTCATTGGTTGAAAGTGAAATAGAAAAATCAGTGCTTTCAACATTGCAAAGTGCATTTTCACAGCAAAAATATGAATTTGTACCTTACAAGAACATCAAAAGGCATACAACCAACAGAAGGAAAAGAGGTACAGAGAAGCTGGCATGAAAAGACTTGTGGACTCAACATGGTGAGGATACATGAAAGGTGTGAAACATGACCAATGTCTCGATGAAGATACATGAACTACACACCATAGCTTAGTCATTGAGGAATGAGGTAAGCACTATGCAGAAAAAATGGTAGTAAACATCTTAGCAGACTTCTTCAGAGATGAAAGCAGAGTGTCCACTTCCAAAGCCTGTACTCAAGAAGTTTAAAACGAGACAAAAGTCAGGGGAAAAAAAAAAAAAAAAACCCTGGAGACTTAGATGATATAGCCTTTCACTACATGAGAACTAAACAGCAATTAAAAGAATTAAAAACCAAAAGATGGCAGAAAAAAAATGAAACGATAAAAAAGTTAGGACAGGATGCCAGAGACAATCATCTGCAGATTTTCAACTAGTCATGGAGTATGAGCAAATTCCCTGACAGGTGGTAAGGGGCCATTGTCATCCCTATCAGGAAAAAACAGAAAGAGAAGACAAAGAAGACAGTTACTATCTGTTCAGCTTCCTGAACTACCTCAGCAAGGTGATGGAACGAATGATGAATATGAGGCTTCTAAAATACTGTGAAGCTTACCCACCCCCGCCCCCCCCTCCCCCCAATTATTATACTGACTTCGGCATGTGTGTTATGTCTCTCAACATATGCCCTTGAAATTAGTCCCCACTTTTATGGACTTCTTTTCAAAGTTCGCAATTTTCCCCTGCCTCAGAGGGGCAAAAAGTCCTCCAAAAAATCCCCATTATTTGTTTGAAAAACACTTCAATTTCTCTTTCAATTTTTCATTTTTTGTTTTGTTTTTGTAGCTTTAGGGAGGTGTTGCCCCTCTGCTCCTCCTTGCACTTCACTAAGCATTTTGGGCAAACCCTTGGACCCCTTCATTGATTTGAAATTTCAAAAGTTGAACCCTTGCTCACATATTGTGAAAGATTATCTGGAAGTGATGTGAAAAATGCATTTATTAGGACTGGTGTACTTGTACATGAAGCAGATACGGCCTTTTAAATGAAAATATGATTATGCCTGTCCGCTTTCTAATGACATTAACACCCACCGTAACACAACATATTGTGAAAAGGGTAGTAATTATGAAAACAACAGCTTGTGTG
>CM031605.1:22165713-22192216 GCA_018398815.1 Conus ventricosus
TAAAGTCCCAGGTTTTTTTTTTTTTTTTTTTTTTCCCTGACTTTTGTCTCGTTTTAAACTTCTTGAGTACAGGCTTTGGAAGTGGACACTCTGCTTTCATTTCTGAAGAAGTCTGCTAAGATGTTTACTACCATTTTTTCTGCAAGTGCTTTACCTCATTCCTCAATGACTAAGCTATGGTGTGTAGTTCATGTATCTTCATCGAGACATTGGTCATTTTTTCAACCTTTCATGAAATCCTCACCATGTTGAGTCCACAAGTCTTTTCATGCCAGCTTCTCTGTACCTCTTTTCCTTCTGTTGGTTGTATGCCTTTTGATGTTCTTGTAAGGTACAAATTCATATTTTGCTGTGAAAATGCACTTGCAATGTTGAAAGCACTGATTTTCTATTTCACTTTCAACCAATGAAAAAAAAGGCATTCCAAGGGGACATAATCTTCAACTATTTCAAAATGTACTGACGGGACTATACGCTACAGCATTTTGGATTATTTTTTATGTATGTGAGGAAATAACTGCAAAACTCAGACATCACACACTGGGACTAGAAGGGAAGCTGTTCCAGGGCTTGAGCTGAGCAACCAGTGTTCAAAACTGTAAAGGGCAAAATTATTGACTCAAAAAAATTCTGTCAAGGTGCAAATCAAAACTCATGGTTTCCATCAGCTGATGATAAGAGTTGTACCCAGGTACAAACGCCCCCCCTGTCTAAGATGTGCAGGTTCTTTAGTCCTTCAAATATTGTTAACAATAATCGTGCATAGACAAAAGGCAAAAGAACATGCAAAACGGGGATTAAAAAATCTCATCAGCTGTTTGGTGAACACAAAAATATGAGGTAAGGAATGTGCATATAATCACCTGTGATGAAACTTGGTTGGGGAACCAATACTGATACTTTCATTAACCGTTCAGCCAAACTCTTTTCTGTTAATGTTCTGTCTGTTCCAGCTGTTGCTACAACAAAAATCTAGACGACCTCATTCTCCAACTCTGGTAGTGTCCCACAACATATCAGAATTCAAAATAATTAATCAAGAAAAGCATTTCCAATGGGTTTTCATTTATTCATCCTAACACAAGATAACTGAATGTGTGATCAGTTACATACAGTCAATTTCATTCACACACAGGGAAAGACATGCACAACTTCTTCAATTTTAGTGGGCATGAAAAAATTTTGAAAATGTCCTTCTTACTTTTTTTAATAAGTACATTGACACACAATAAAATTATTAACACTATTCTAAGCAGGGCCTATCAAAATCACAACTATCATGACACTGTTACCACAACATTCTTTTCCTTCCACCAGGGTGGACTTTCCATTTTGAAATTGATCAAGAAATAAAAACCTGCCTAGGAATAAAATACAAAAAACGAACTAGAAACAGATAGGCGGTGAATGTTTATCAGATGAGTAAACCACAAATAGGGATAAATATTTGTGGGTTTTTTTTTAAGTTGGTCTTTGCATGAAACTTATCCCCTTCAATCACTTTTTTATAATTTCTTTGGAAAATACAATGAGAGAGACCAGTTTGCACTGAACGTTATAGCAGTAGAAGTATAGGACAAGCAAAGCACATGGAAAAGACTGTATACTGGTAGCATTACACTATCCTTATTTGCATACCCAAAAACATATAAAATAAGTAGCATAACACTGTCCTTCTTTGCATACATACTAACATAAATAGTAATATATTGGGATTAAATAATGGCATTTCCTTATGTTTTTTTCAAAAATATAACCCCTCTCTTGCCGCAAAGAGATAACAGATTTAGAAAACAGTTTGAGGGCGAGAACAAAAAAAAACAACAAAAATGACCAGAATTACGAGGAACTGTAGGTGGAAGAATAGTCTAAAAAAAGAAAGAAAAAAAACAAACTCTAACTGAAACAGGGTGCAGTGTTGGATCAACGCAAAACACCAGATATCGCCGTTTGAATTTTGAACACTGACACAACAGGGTGCAGTGTCCGCTCAACGCGGAACTTCCCGTTTGCAGTTAGACACTGCCAGTGAATCTGTTAGCATTCAGCATAACATGCAAATTTTCTCACCCATCTTAGCGTGGTGTCATTCTGGTGGAATCAGTGGAGTGTTATAAAGACCCCCCCTTCCCCGGGATTATACTCTCCATCTGTCATATCACTTTTAATAGGTGGGATGTAACGTCTGTTAACCCTTTGACTCCAGAACTATTTGTAATTTTTGGGGAAAAACACCAACCTTACAACAAAAAAATCACAAAAATTCAAGTATTGCTCTAAAGCATACAGAAGTATACATTTTCTTGAAGGAAAATGATGGAGAATATTTAATTTTTTATATGTTTCATGTTGACAGGATAGAAAAACTCACAATTGTGGGAAGATAACCAAGATTTTAAGAAAAATAAACAATATTTTGAAAAAAAAATCCATGAAAATTCAAGTCACAATATATCATAGGTGGAAATGGTATTGAAATGTGCACAAATCTAATGTAAGAAAAAATAAACAATATTTTGAGAAAAAAATCCATGAAAATTCAAGTCGCAATATATCATAGGTGGAAATGGTATTGAAATGTGCACAAATCTATAGGACATATCAACCAAGTGCAATTATTTACTAAAAAAGCACACAGTGTGTTCAGGGATGCATTGAGTAATGCATGTCAATGTCGGCTAGAGATGCGACGTTTACTAGCACTTCACCCGTCATACAAAAAAATTGGCATAAAATTAACGTAACAAGTGTTGTCAACCACTGTCACTGGCGTCACACTCTAACAATTTTTGCGTCACATTTTAATAATTTTTCCCTCTCCTATCACGTCCTCAACTACACCCACTACCAGCACAACCATGTCCCCTACCTGTCGATGTACTTGGTAGATCAGTATCTTCATCCCGGTAATCTGAATCACTTGACTCATTGTCAGGATGATCGACAACCACGTCGCCTTCATTTTCCTTTCACTTTCGTCGTTGCTAATTTCACCTTCGTACAGCGTTTCAAACACAATTCTTACCACCTCTTCGGCAGTAAATCTTCTGGCAGCCATGTTGATCTGCTCGACTAATTTTCACTTTACAAAACGCAAAAAAACGCGTCAAAATTGACCCAAAACTTGCTGAAAAATCGCTTCAAACACGTTGTATGGGAGCCGCCATTTGCAAGCAAGTAAACAATATCATGTGACCAGTCAGATGATCCAATTATGCGATGACCCTTGAACCACGGCTATATCCGCGGCTGGGAGTGAAAGGCTTAACCAACACCACCAAACCACCACACCTAGTTCCTCTACCCTCTCCAAATAAAAATGGAATAATAAAATATGCACAAACAGTAACTCTTGTGATCCACAATTATCCTTTTCAAAGGCAAACATGTGAACAATTATAAAATAATTGCAGCCAAAGCGAACTCAGCAAGCATCAGAGTGAGCAGAGCAACACCACCACCAACACTACCACACAGTATTACTACTTATAGTTCATACCTTACACTGGAATGTTTAGATATCAAGTACAACAAAATTAACTTTAATCCAACAATGCTGACCACCAAGGATAGTATCATACACAACAACAACAAGGTAATTAAGCACAAAAATGACACCACAGAATATACACAATGACAAGACAAAATATACACAACAGTGACAAGACAAAACATACGCAACAATGACAAACACTTCTCTACAGGTTAAATAATCTGATATCATACAAGCGCAGAATTCATATCTGCAGAAATAGAAACAGTCTACTCATTCATGCTATGAAACATTACATTTGCAGATTGCTCCTGAACATTTTCCATCTGCTTTAATTTTTACCTGTGTTTCTCACATATTCTATTTCTTTGTATATTATGTTATACTGAATTAAATAAGCGTGATAACTGTAAATGACTATGTGATTTTGTCCTGCTAGCACAGTTAATTCCTTTTTAAACAAAGAAACCGCTCCCCCCCCCCCCCCCCCTTCTTTTCCACAGGATCAGTGGTAATAAGACCTGGCAAAGTCATGACGATCAAGAATCTGAGTGTCTCCCCCCCCCCCCCCCCTCTCCATAGGATCAGTGATTATGAAACCTAGTAAAGATGATCAAGGACCTGACCGATGGTTGCCTCCCCCTTCCCCTTTCCCATAGGATCCCTAGTTATCAGACCTGGTAAAGTAAAGATAACCAATGATTAAACTGACAGTTCTCTCCCCACTCTTCCAAAGGATCAATGGTGATCAGATGTAGTAAAGACAATCAACCATCTGACTTATGCTTCTCTCTCCCCTTCCAACTCGTCATAGGATCAGTTGTTATCAGACCTCGTAAACTAATGGCAATCAAGGAATCGATTGCCTCTCCCCCCCCCCCCCCCCCCCCTGCCCCAGGTCAATGGTGATGCCCCTCTCTCAATTTCTCTCTGGATACAACAGGTGCACGCTGTCAGCCCATGTCCGGTGAGGATCCTACATTATCAACCAGTGGTGATATCCATCTTTCAGTTTCTCTCTGAATACAACAGGTGCGTGCTGACAGCCCATCTCGTGTGACAAAGCCTGAAGTTCCAGAAGTAAGGCTTTAGATGGATGCTCTGCATCCCAGGCAAAGAACACAATAGACATGACTAGGTCAGGCAGCAGGTCACTGTATGTACTAGCACACAAGAATCTCTTCTCAGTTATGAAGTGCTGTAAGCAGAACTCGTACGGGCCGTGTTCATTCCACAGGGTACAGTGGAGAGTAGACAACCCAGAGGCAGACAAAACGAAGCAATGGACAGGTTACAGTACCTCTAGCCGGTTGCACATGACTAAGGACAGAAGGGTGTGAAGATTCCTGGTCATCCGAAGTGTCTGTGACAACTTCCCACCATTTGGGGGACAATCATGAAGAGTTATCTAAACTGATCACACAAACATGCAATCAATTGTAACGAAATCTTCCGAATTAGAATAAAAGCGGGAGGGGGAGGGGAGTTGTTTTCATTTGGAGGGAGGGGTCATTTTCATCTTCCATCATTGATCATGCAGCAGAGGACAGATAGAAACCTGATCTTTAAGCATCTACAATGAAAATAGATTCATTCTAAACAAATCACTTCAAAGCGGATTGTACACTGGCACAAAGTCTTGGGTTTTTTCCTCTCAATATTTCAGGGCCTGTAACTGTCACTATTGTTCCTCATATCAGCATGTTGTTAAAGAAGCAAACACAGACAGATACAATTTCATGCACAAGATTTAGCATGAGTTGTCGCTCTTTGGTCAAACCAAAGATAGTTCGCCCTACGGAAAGATGGTTCACTCCGCGGAAAAGTGAAGCCAGATGGCTGGCACATTCCATGCGCCACTCCCACCCTGACATGCTATCTTTCCACGCGTGTCCAACATGGGAGTAAGGCAGGAGGCAACTGGTGCGCCGCGCCGAACTGTCGTAATTCTCGGAAGAAGGGGTTCGGTGTTTTTCTTTTCCAAAAGACGAAGAAAGGTGAGATCATTTTCTGTGTTACATTTCCTGAATACGTTGTTTTAATTGAGAGAGAGAGAGAGAGAGAGAGAGAGAGAGTCAGTTCAGCTGCGTGAGCGAGGAAATTGCTCCGCGATGTTGTCATGCAGAAGCCGAGAGAGAGAGCGTACATGCACGCGCGCATGTGTGTGTTGTGTGTGTGTGTGTGTGTGTGTGTGTGTGTGTGTTGTGTGTGTGAAAAAGAGAGAGAGATGAGAGAGAGAGAGAGAGAGAGAGAGAGGAGAGAGAGAGAGAGAGAGAGAGAGAATGCATAGGATACTACTAGCGCTCACATACACACACTTATAGGTGCTTGCACACACACGCACGCACGCACGCACGCACGCACGCACACAACACACACACACACACACACACACACCACACACACACACACACACACTTGTATGAAGATGATACGCATGTGCATAAGCAAGTGACCATGTGCTCACACGGCGCACATATGCACACACTGAGAGAACGTCTACAGACTGGCGTTAAAAAACAGTTTCTATATTGAACCAAGTTTCACCATTCTTTTTGTGTTCTTTGCAGATGCAAGAAGTGGGTTCAGAACTGTAGGCGTGAAGATCTTGTGGGGAAACCAGCTGCGTCCTTCATGCAAACTGCTGTATTTGCTCTGAGCATTTTGAAGCCAATCAGTTCATGGACCACACCCGCAAGAACTGTCGACTGATTTGGAGTGCAGTACCAACGCTTTTCAGTGTACCAAATCCACCACCAAGACTGACCATAAAACGACCACTTCCCACATGATCGGAGCTGCCACCAGCAAAAAAAGCACGGAGGCAAAAGGCAACATCAACATGTGATGCAGGTAATCAACATTATCATTTTACTAACTAACATCATAGTGCACATAGTATTTGGAAAAAGTACAGTTGTGAATGCTGTCAAACACTGTCTGCATAACTCGGCATCCCGTTGACTAACAAAATCCTTTAGCAGTTACTTGTTTATGTGTATGTATGCTTGCGCCACCGTGATTTAATGCAGGCTTATTTGTGCGTGCCCACGTGTGTGTGTGTGTGTGTGTGTGTGTGTGTGTGTGTGTGTGTGTGTGTGTGTGTGTGTGAGAGAGAGAGAGAGAGAGAGAGAGAGAGTGTGTGTGTGTGTGTGTGTGTGGTGTGTGTGTGTGTGTGTGTGTGTGTGTGTGTGTGTGTGACACAGACAGACAGACAGAGATAGAGACAGAGACAGAGACAGACATTAAAATGCAAATCCACTTTCTGTCAACAGATGTAAGCACTGCAAAAGATGCATCTGTTGTGCAAACCGATTCTCTGTCAACTGGTCCTGGGGAGTCCACTCCATCTGTTCAACCCTCTGTCTCTGCTCCTGGACCCTCGTCTGCCCATGTTCCAGCACTGTCTTCCTCCTCAGCTTATGGGCCTTCTTCACCACACACACACACACACACACACACACACACACACACACACACACACACACACACACAAACAAACAACATACACACACACATAGACAGATGAGACAAAGAGAACACGAAACTTGTAAAACATTGTGTTCCATCACTTCCTGATCTGCCAGTCGGCTGTGTTATGCACCGGTAAAGTGGGAGTGGCAGGCAGAGCCTGCTCGCCGCGCGGCGCTCAGCCGCTTCACTGTGGCTAATACTGCGGACAGAGTAACCGCTCAGCGAGTGAACCGTCTTTCCGTAGGGCGTACAGTCTTTGGTCAAACTACACTAAAACATCACCATGGTTAAAGTCCACAAGTACAGTTACCACTCAAGAACTTTGTCTCTAGATTTGGGGGGGGGGGGGGGGGGGGGGGGGGGGGGGGTCCATTCTTGTCATACTCTGCCAAACCTGTGTACAAAATATGGCAAAATCATATGAGTAAACAGATCTGACACTCCAAAAGGCCCCAAAGACAGACAGATGATCAATACTCAGTGCGTGAAAGGACAGATGTCTGAGGCAGGAGTCAGATGGCAGTGGCTGACGGTCTCTGTTGACCAGGTCTGTGCTTCACAGCTGACTGAGGATGACATCAAGGACTCTGATGCAGCAACAAAAATGACCTACAGCTTGGTCAGGGCTGGATGTAAGCTGGACCCATAAGCCTTCATTTCACTGCATTGCTCTGTGGAGATTGGATTCACAGGCCTTCATTCCACTGAAGTATTCCGTGGGGATTGGATCCCCAGGCTTCATTCCACTGCAGTCTACTGTAGGGATTGAATCCCCAATCCTTCATTTTATGGGAGTGTTGTGTGTGGACTGGATCCCCAGGCCTTCATTCTACCACAGAGTTCTGTGGGGATGGGATCCCCAGGCCTTCATTCCACCACTGTTCTGTGGGGTTTGAATTCCCAAGCCTTCATTCCACAGCACTGTTCTGTGTGATTGAATCTCCATTCCACTGCAGTGCTCTGTGGGGACTGGATCCCCTGGCCATTTCATTCCAGTGCTCTGTGGGGGTCAGATCCCCTGGCCATCATTCCATTGCAGTGTTCTGTGGGGTCTGACCTCTGTCCTGGGAAACTCCTAGCCCTACACTCTTCCTGAAAAGCAGTCAAGTCCTGCAGACTTTGGCTACATACAAGTTGGCTGATAGTACCCTCACATGTGATAAAATAAAGAGCTATAGCACTGTCAACATGCAAAACAAAAACTGTGTGCAAAGCATGAAATCTGTGCAAACAGTGAATGAAAAGAAAATGAGACTTTTAGCAGTGAAAATGCACAATATGTTCATGGCACTATATCCAACAGCGAGTGCTGACACCGCCAAAACCTGTGTTGAACCTGCCATACATCTTAACATCTTCATGATGGCACTTTCCCAAACCTAATTTTAGGATCTATAAGCAAGAGGCACACTACCAGTGTCACTATCACATATTACTGACTAGCTGTCCATGTTATTGCAACGCCCTTTCACAAGTAGTCATATATGACTCATCTCTGTGATTTCTTAATCGTTCTAGGGTTCCATGCACCCCCCCCCTCCCCATATACATTATAGGCAAGCATGCATGACTAAAAACCCCACAGAGGCATGCATGCACACACACACAGACACACACCCACACATGCACACACACACACACACACACACACACACAGATACTTGCATGCACACACACTTTACACCATGTTACCTGATTAAATTTTAATAAGTACACACGCACGCTTAACATGTTACTTGATTAAATCTGAGTCAGTACATACCAGCACCACTGGACCCACTCCCTCACACATTTTTACAAAAGCTTACAAACATTGGCACAAACTAGTCACCATAGTTCGGTGGTTAGTAGGGTTAACTTGAGATCCTGGGTTTAAATCCTATTAGAAGCATTTATTTGTGGAATTTTTCAGCCATGGCCAGCTCCAATCAGAGTGTGCTCTGGGATCAACACTGCACGTGTCTGTATCTCTCAGGCCTGGTTGACCCCACGATTTATCACGAAAGGAAGCATAAAGAGCGGCTATTCTATGAAGTCTCTGACCAGAATATCAATTCCAAAGTGCCATCCTTCTCATCCTTACAAAAATACAAACCAAAAAAAAAATGTGTAAAAAGAATTCCATGGCCATTCATGTTTGCTCTCTCTGCAACCTGTTTTGATTTTCCTCTCCATGACCATGCTTGCGGTAAATTAATGTCAAGGTCATTGACACCAGTATAATCACTGCGACTCTTTGGATGGATCTAGTGGTGCCCTCTGAGGAAGAAGCTCTCGTAAGCTAGCTCTGGAACTAGCTCCATACTAACTGTTATCACAAAAAAAGGGTCAGTGGGCAGTGCCCTGCATAAGCTGGATCAGAACAGGCACCACTGAACACCACTGGAGTGACTCGATGGCACTGCAGCGCCTCCTTTGGTGGCAACTTGATACTGACTACTCCTGTGGACGACTGTCCTGCGGCTTAAACAGGACAAAGCTGTGTGCTGCTGCTGTGTAGGGGCAAACCAGACTGAGGATCATGGTAGTGAAGTCACTAAGTGTGGTGAGGAAAAAACACACACACACACACAAAATGTCGTCCATCTATCGAAACTGAACAATGATGAGACAGAGTTTGTGTTTCTCAACAGGCAGACAAGCACAAACCAGTGAACACAATTTATGAACTTCAACAAACAGAAACACAAACATTAGTGATCAGCGAACCAACCATGATGCATGATCTGTGAACTTCAACAGACGAACACACAAACATCAGAGGATAACCATGAGACACACAACTAGTGAACCTCAACAGACATAGACAGTGACCAACCATGAAACAGTATTTGTGAACTTCAACAGACACAGTGGACACCCACAAGACTCAATTACTGAACTTCAACAGCACAGAAAACAAATGAAAAAGTAAACAAACCCAAACTGAAGATGAAATTCAAGGTCCACAAAAAAAACCAAATAAAGTCAAGGTCCATAAAAATAAACAATATTCCTCATAGCACACACAGCCAAGTAACACTTCGAGATGCACATTTCATCTGAAAGATTTCAAATTCATTGACAACAATAAAAACCGTTTTTCACTCTTCTCACAGTCTGTATCATACAGGCTCCAGTTGAAAGAAATTTAATGTGTCATGAGGCAGAAACTCAAAATTAGCAACAAATAAAAAAATGACATCTCTTGCTCCCAAGGTGAATCCTTGCCATTATAAATCATGCTATGGGCAGAGAACTGCGTTACCATGCCCTGGCCATCACAAATCACTCGTTATTGATATAGGATTGTGTCACCATTCCATGGCCATAACATATCACATGCTACTGGTACAGGATTGTGTCACAATTCCACGGCCTTCACAAATCACACATTATTCGTACAGAATGGTGTCACCATTTCATGGCCATCACAAATCACATGTTATTTGTACAGAATGGTGTCACCATTTCATGGCTATCACAAATCACATGTTATTCGTACAGAATGGTGTCACCATTTCATGGCCATCACAAATCACATGTTATTTGTACAGAATGGTGTCACCATTCCAAGGCCATCACAAATCACATGTTATTCCTACAGAATGGTGTCACCATTTCATGGCCATCACAAATCACATGTTATGGGCATAGAACTGTGTTACGTTGCTGTGACCATCACAAATCACATGTTATGGGAAGAGAATTGTGTTATGATGCTACAGCCATAACAAATCATATGTTACTGGCACAGAAATGCGTCACCAATCTATAACCATTGCGAGCCACATGTTATGGGCACAAAAGTGTGTCATTATGTCATGGCCATCACAACCCACACATTATGGGCACGGCACTGTTTCACCATGCCATGGCCATTACAAATCATATATGATGGGCACAGAACTGAGTTACCATGGGGCTTAAAGATTCGACTTACAACTCCAAAGCGACACAAAGTCTTCCAAGAAAGACTGGGAAAAAACAACTGTCTAGGAGGGTAAAACATGATATAAAGAACCTCCTGTTTACATTGTACACAGCCAGATCTTTAAACTGGTTACTTTGGCTAGATATTTTAATCTATTACTTTAGCCACAAGTTTAAAACTGTCATTTTTAACTAGTCTTCCTCTCCACTCTTCTATCACCAAAATCTTCAAAAGTGTTAATTCAATTTTGATTTTAATCCTGTCCTCCTCTCTGTCACCCAAATCTTTAAATTGTTGATCACGAGAAAAAAATAAAAACCCAATCTTTTCCTTTCCTTTCCCCGGCCTACTATGAGTTCAAGATAGCAGATAATGTCAAAACAGAGAGAAGAACGAGGTGTATCATCTCTTCCAGGGGTAGATCTCATTGATCTCCCACTGTTGCTGTGGTGAGCTGGGGTCACAGGCCACAAGGTGGAGCTTGCTGTCAGACCGGCCTCCACACACTTCTGATGGTGCTTGTGCTTGATCTGGCCCAGTGTCTGCACAGCACACACGGGTCCACATCTATGTACGTGCACATACAAGAGAGTTCACATACATACAGAGTGCGCACGCATGCACGCGCACACATACACACAAACATACACACGCACAGACACACACACATGTGCGTGCATGTGCACGTGCTTGCGCAAATTCGAGCACACATATACACAAATAAAGCATACACACGTATAAACTTAGCTAAATTGCTACAGATGATGAGAATAAAATGCTGGCAATCACAAGAACATCTTTCTTCGTTTGATATGTAAAGTGTTTTTCTACACAATCATGCTAGTGTTCAAAACGCATATGTGGGTTGATGGGTGGGGGCAAAAGCAGACGAGAAGCAAATATGTGCATGTGCATGTACACATGCAGCTTCATTTCTAACAATATTTGGCAGTCGGCTGATTTTTTTTCTCTTGAATTCATTTCATTTTATGTTGTTTTCGTATGCTCTTAACTTGTTTTCTAAATTCCTAATGAAGTGGCTTACACTTTTGTGTGTGTGTGTTTTTCTTAAGGTATGTGTAACAGTTGTTGCTTGTGCTGTCATATGCATAAAATCTTTGTCAAAAGTTCATCTTAAATATTAAGATTCTAATACTGATTGATCTGTTTCGTTTACCGACGTTTTTAACCTAAATGTCAGCCGCATACTCTTCAGTGACAGTTGCAAAGTGTCCATCACCCTTCCGCCTCACTGACCTTGTCAAAGCCCCAGGGCCCCGTGGGCTGCACATCACAGTAGCGGATGTGGACAGTGTCACCATTGGTGGACTCCAGACATCGCTCGCCCAGACCTAACTGCCCCTTGGCGTTGATCCTGTACAGCTGTCAGCCACACCACAACATCCAACTGTGACTGACTGCACTGATACAGCAACTTCATTACTTTTACAGTGACATACTCAGTCCTAACCAGACCCACACGGAGAGAGTTCTCTTGTTAGAACATGACACACACACACACAGAGAGAGAGAGAGAGAGAGAGAGAGAGGGGGAGAGAGTAGAGAGAGAGAGAGAGGAGAGAGAGAGAGAGAGAGGAGAGAGAGTCTGACAGACAGAGAATCTAGCCGACCCTCCCGGACTACTGTATCTGTAAATGCTCATACAGAGCTTGCAAAACAAAAACAAAAAGAGAAAAGCAAAACAGGGTTTGGGAGGAAAGTAAAGGGGTGGAAATAGCTGGGACAGCATATCCATGGTAAAAACACCTGATTTCACTGTTTCTCACTCTCACACTCATGCATTTCCCCTTTCATAATTCCCATTCCTCTCTTATGACGCTCTAAAAAAAATCCATCAAAAATAAAGTAAACAGACTGAAGCCGACTGACCAACTTGCCAACTAACAATCAACGAGACTTCAAAATGACAATCAATCAGCCAACTAACAATAAACCCAAACCCTGCCGACAAACAACCAATCAACCCACCAATTAACAACCTATCAATGCACCAGCTAATAACCAACCAATCTGTCAATTTATGACCAACCAAAACCGCCTACTACAAACCAACCAACAACTGACCAACAACCAACCAGCAAAATAACCAACTAAACAACCACTAATCAGCCAACCAACCAACCCCCCAAAACTAACAACCAACCTGTCACCAACCAACAAACAACCAACCAACCAACTAGCTAACTAAGAAACAACCAACCACCAACAAAAAACAACCAATAATTGCAGTTCTGTTCATGTACATTGTGTACACAGCTTGAAGTGAGTTTCATCAACATCCATTAAACTCACTCCATACCATGAGTTTTCCCCCTTGCTAATCCCTGAAAACCCGGGGTTTGTATAGGGTAGGAAAAAAATTCTCACAATTGTAGATGAGAAGACAGACACTTGAAATTTCGTGAGTGGATACAATGCATATTAATCTATATGTGAACCAAAAAACAAAGTAATTTACTTACCATCTTGGTGGTGAAAATGGGCTCCATGTTTTTTTGTTTTTCTTTTTTCACACTTTTGCACCCTTCAAAAACACATGTAGTAAGTGTTCCTTAGCAGCTCAGAAATGTTCTACATCACATTCTAGCACAGCTGGAGTCACTGAAGACACAGAAGATATAATACTGAATCACAAGCAGGTGATGGAGGATGTGAAAAAAACAAAAAAATGTGTCTTTACAGGATGAAAAAAAAAAGTTCACTGTGCACAAAACACTGGTGATGCATCACTTTCATTTTTTCTTTTCTGGAGTGGGAAAAGCTCATGGCAAGTGACATTGCATCCTGGGCACAGCTTTACACACAGTGGCAAACCATGGACTGCAAGATGCTTGTTGTAGAGAATAGACCCCTGAATAAGAGTCAAGGTCACAAGATGAAAAAACAACTTCTTGCATCACTTCATGGTCTTCCTATTCAGGGGCATGTAGGCCATGAGCTGATCACTCATGTCTACTCCTGCCATGTAGTCCTGTACTGCTGCTGGTTTCCGTCTCTCAGGGCAGTGCCATGTTGTAAAGCTCACATGGTGGTTGGCAGCATCACTGTCGTCAGCACACAGACAGGATTTTTGTCCCGCCACCTCAGCACAGCAACATGACCTGCAGCCATACACACAAAAAAGATCATATGAGGTTTTCTTTTCTTTTTCTTATGTATCTGTGTATCCCATTGTTTGTAATAAACATTCATGTGTATGGATGCATAATTTGGTGCTTTTACAAGCTATAAAGTAGAACCAACCTGGATTTTTTTATAATACCAGCACCATTATACATTAATTACCTAAATTACTTTATATTTAACAGTTTATTCTATAAATGCACAAATTATGGATGTTTGCACAATAAATATCAGCAAGAATATGCCTGGAAACACAAACATACCAGCACAGAGTTAAAAAACATGAACATGTGTAGCTGTTCTCTCTCAACACACACACACCCCACACACACACACACACACACACACGCACACACACACACAACACACACACAGAGTAATGCACAAACACTCAGTACTATAATCATCACTCCCTTTGTTTTCTTCCCCCCCCCTCCTCCCTGCCCCCCCCCCCCTCCCCCCCTCTTCCCCTAGTCTACTCATACAAGAATGGATTGCTGCAAAAAATGCACTCATTAGTGTATAAAACATACATGACACATTTACACAGAGCACAATTTATGAAGTAATAATTTCTCTTTACCCACCTCTGTGGAATGCATGGACAACTCAAAGAACTGCAAAGTCTGAGTGTTGACTGGCCAATCGTTCAATAAACCTGGTGTACATATGAACAGATGATCAAGAGGAAAGAAATAAAAATTATCAGTCCAATTGTCAGTGAAAACAGCCTAAATTCGTCGACTTCTTCTCCCATTTCAGCGTCAGTATCTGAATCAAACACGTGTTGTTGAGGCCCATGTGCTGGCACAGTTTCGTCTGCTTCTTCGCCACTATCAGCGCCCGCTTCAGTGTCGGGATCCACGGGCTGTCTCCCCACTGAGGGGTCGAAATCCTCATCAGAAGAATCGCTGCTGTCTTCTTCGACATCTCACCTTTCAGTCTGGTTTATTCCGTGTCTTCAACGCTAACTAACAATTCACCAGCCTACAGTGTCGAACGCTTCATTGCGAAGCCATCTTTTCAATCACGGAGCAGAGCGACAACGGTACTCTTGGTTCTCATCAGCTAGCGAGTGACTAAGCTTCATGTGTGGCGCAATGTGAATGGAAAGTTGGTAGGGGTAACTAAGGTATCATCTCCGTTCTTGAGTTTTGTACTGATACGTCACTCGGCAGTGCAAATTTTCAAAATCCAAATCCACATATGCGGACATTGTTAGGAACGTTCATCGTACGATGTTCTGCATATGGGCCATTGGCTAGCGAGTAAAGTTAATTACTAGATACCTCATTCATTCTAAACCCAGTAATTGGGATGTAACCAATCATGACATGAATACCGGGTGCAACTGCAATGGAGGAAAAACCAATCGCTCCAATCATGGACAAGAATACCTGGTGCCACTGAATGGAGAAAACCATTCAGGTTGAGACTTTGTTAAACTTGTCACTATACACACTGGGGGTTAAAACATGGAAGAAAAACAATGACAGGCCTACTGGCAGTCTTTTCTGTGTTACCCTTCAAATTACTGCACCACACTGTTAACCCCCCCATGGAGAGATAAAAACAAGGCGAGGAAGACAGACAAAAACGAAGGACAAAGATTCGGTGAATCTCCCTATATGCTTCTTTGAAAGCACTTCAAAAAATCATGGAAAGATGGTTGGCCTTGTCAGTAAGGCATCAGGGCCCACAAGGCTGGGGTCTTGGTTTCACTCAAGACTGCCAGGATTTTCTCTTTGAACTAAACTTCTGCGCAGACTCCATTCCCCTCCTGGCTTTCAGATCAGATTTAAACTGAGGTCCAAAAAGCATGAATGAATGCATACAAAAATCTGATGTGTGTCAAGAGTTTGTCACGAGGCCTACGACGTTCGACCCACCTAGGGTGGCGGAATCTTACTATTTGTTTATTTGTCGTTGCTGTTGTCGTGGACCCGTCCCTTAGTGTTCCCCCCCCCCCCCCCTTCCCCCCCCCCCCCCCATATGGCTTTGGTGCGGTTGCACTTGGTATTGTTCAGCTCAACTTCGGTTTGCCTTCCTCTCTCTCTCTCTAATTCCACCGCCCGTGCTATTAATCTGCAAGTTCTCGGGTGGCCGGTACTTTCTCTCGAACTTTCTGGGCTATTCGGCCTCTCGCTGTCTTTTTACCTGTCGCGTGCTTCGTTCTTTTAGTTTGATGTATGCTCACTCTGTGACGGCGGCATGGCATGTTAGCCGCCATTGCTGAGGGAGGTTAGCTCTTCACTCGAGCGGAGATGTCTCTGGGGCGGCCTGCTACAGTCATGGGTTCTGTACTTATCGTCGAGAGTACAGTCAGTACTTTCAATTTCCTGCAGTCGGCCTGTAGGAGAGGGACATTCAATTCTTCTGTTTCAGCATCTTCGCCTCTGTCTCTGACTGGACAGAGGGTAGAGAGAGTCCTTTGCCCGCATCTTCGGGGGTCACCCACGGGTAGCTGGTAAGCATCAGTTTCGTGGTCTGTTTGTTTTGATTTGTTGTTGTTTAGCCGGCTTAGTCTTCTCTTTGGCGCAATTTTCTTTTGTTTTCGAAATTGTAAGAGAAAAATATTGGGTGAGACCCTTTTCTTGGTTAATTCAACGTCTTTAACCTGGCCATTCTAAATTATTTTCCAAAAATTCTTTCTCCTGTTTATGCATCTGGTGATGCGGTCGTCGGTGGGGAAGGGAGAGACAAACCTGGTGATTCAGGGTTGGAACTTGCGCTGGTCTCGCTCGTCCGCCCTGTCTCATCGCCGGACTTTTATCCTTCGGCCACCGTCTGTTTGTGTGTGCAAGGAGAACGAGTTTTTGTTCACGAGCCGTGCGTTCGCATGATATTGTAGTTCGGATGCGTGGTTGGAGATTTGTGTTATTTTGAATTGAGTTTATAAATTGTGAGCAGTTATGCCATTGAATTACTATTTGCAAATTGTGGTGGGCAGTTATTAAGCGATGGTCGGCTGTGTTGATTTATTTCCTAAGGAAGGAAATCGTTAAGGTGAGTGAGAGAAGGGTGAAGATAATTCATATTTGTTTTAATCCTGTGATTTAATGCAGTCTTTTACCTGATGTGTGAGAAGACTTGATTCCAATGGGTTTACTGTGTGCACTTCCCCGCGCCCATTATGCGAGTGGGCTGTTATGACTGACAGGCAATGGTCAGACGTACAGACGGCAGGGTTCCAGTTCCCTTCTTCCTTTTTCCTCCTTCCCTTCTTCTTTTTCTCCTCTTAGACTCTACTCCCAGCTACGTCCCCCCCTCCCGGGGGCTTCCCCGGGAGCACGATTGGATGGTGCACGTACGTCGAGGCACGTTCTGGTTGAGACCACGGAACGGGATGGTGCCACACGCTGATCGAGGCCACGCCTTGGTCGGCGACCGAGGGCTGGTAGAGACGCCCGCCGTCTGACTGGCCGGCTGGACCCCCGTTCCAGGACCTCCAGTAACAGGCTAGTCCCCCCCCCCCCCACGGACACGCTCTTCACTGCCCGCTTGGAAGTCGAAGGTGTCGGCTTTGAGCGACTCCCTGCGAGAA
Source organism: Conus ventricosus (assembly GCA_018398815.1). Lineage (NCBI taxonomy): Eukaryota > Metazoa > Mollusca > Gastropoda > Neogastropoda > Conidae > Conus > Conus ventricosus. Next base: position 22,183,282 of record CM031605.1, read on the forward strand.
CCAACCCGGCTCGGAAGCCCTTGTGCGACAGGGTGCTCCCAGCAGACTCAGACCATGGGCAGGGGTTGTGCACGCACTCATGGTGTCTAGGGAAGGGCCAATGCAAGAAATATTTCCTTTTTAATTGTTATTTGTCATAATGGCTGGAATGCTGTAAGTGTGATCATGTGCGTCGTATGGGCGAAATACTTATTTATAATTGTGCATGTTGTGGGTGCGGGAGTGCTTGATTGTGATTGTGCATGTTGTGGGCGTTGGAGTGCTTGATCGTTTGTGCATGTTGTTGTGCTGTTGGAGAATGCTTGATCGTGGATTGCTGCTTGTTGCTGTGCGTTGGTGTGCTTTATTGTGATCGTGCATGGTGCGTGTGTTGGAATGTTTATTTTGCTGGTGTGAATAAATGGGTGTTGTATCGTAATCTTTATTGTGTGGTCTCTTGCGGAGAGTGTGAGGTCGATCATCCCCTTCACTCCCACCTAGGACCGATCTGTCAGGGCAGACCTCCAGGGGTTCGGTAGTGACAATTGTGGGGCGCGTCCGGGTGTGAAGGGCCTCTAAGGCTGTCTCTCTCTCGTTTAGCAGAGTAACTGTTTAGTTTTGGTCTGTTTTGTTAATTTGTTTAGTCCGTTTGTCGTGTTTGTTCGTGGGTGGTTGGCTGGGTGACTCAGAGTGAGGGAGGCTTTTGGTGGCCGGAGGGAACATCCGGCGTGACTCGGGAGTCGAGGTGAGACCAGGGGGAGTCGACCGGTCCAGACTCCTTCCGCCGGGTCAACTCACGGCAGGTACGGCCGTAAGTCTTGCCCTTCTGTGGCCGCCTCAGTCTTCCATGGCCTGTTTGTAATTTAGCCAATTCTTGTTTTTTTTTCTCTACCGGGTTGTTGAGTACAGGGGGTTGTATCGCACGCTAGTGTTTTTTTTTCCTCTCTTCCGTATTCCGTCTGCTAGGTTTATTGTTTTGTTTTTTTTTCCCGGCCAGCCCCTCGCACTGTTGCTCGTGTGTAGAGCGCGGTGTTGCCAGAGTGGGGGCAGCCGGACATAGTTTTTGTTTTGTTTTTTTTTTCGGTGAGCCCCACCGCACTGTTGCTCGTGCTGTAGAGCGCGGTGTTGCCAGAGTGGGAGCAGCCGGAACTTGTCCGCACACACGCACACACACACATACACACATATACACACGCCCCTAAAATATTTGTTTTTTTTTTTCTAGTGGAATTGTTTTTCCCTGTATTTGGAAAACTGTAGGATATTGTTGTCATGGCGACGTCCGGCGCTGGTGGTTGGCGACGCGGCGTCGAAGAAGAAGGGTATTCAAAATGTTACTGTAGTCCCTACTATTAGTACCAGTACTTCGACTACGGTAACTTCTACCTATTCCAGTGCTGTAGCAGGTAGTCCAGTGAGTACTTTTACTACCTCTTCGCTGGGGGGTCTCCCTGTCGGAGACCCGACTGGCACTTCCGCTCGGAAGCGTCAGAGTATAGCGAAGCAACTGTGGGCTTCTGTTGAGTCGCAGAGACCGAAACCTTCTCTCTCCAGGCTTCCCTCGTAAGGGGCATGCCCAGAAGACTTTCCTTAGGGAAGTCGAGACCCAAGGGACGGGTCAGACGGATCATCCTCCGGGTGGGAGTGGTGAACCCCGCTCAGGATATCACTCTGTCTTATGTTTCTGGAGCGGCAGCGTAGTGAAGAGGCTGCTAGGCAGGAAGCTTGCGATAGGAAGAGGCTCTAGCGAGGAAGTAGGACAGACAGGGAGGTTGCTAGGCAGAGGAGGCTCTGCGCAGAGAGGAGACTGACAGACAGGAGATTATGCTAAGGAAGAGGCTATTCAGCGTAGGAGGAGGGCTGCTAGGAGCGGTAGGGAAGCCTGCCCTCCGTAGGGAAGAACTAGACAGGATGGAGGCTCTGCGTAGGGAGGAGATGGAACAACTTCTTTCGCGGCCTCCCGCTTCTGTAAACCAGGGGGTTAATCACCAGGCAGGTGATAGAGTTAGAGGCCCAAAGTTAAAGCTTCCAGAGTTCAGACCTAGTGAGGACATTGATATGTTCTTAGAGCATTTCGACAAGGTTGCTTGTTCATACCAATTGTCTGAGGAGCAAAAGGCTATGCACCTTTTTTCTGGATTATCTGGTGCTGCAAGGGAGTGTGTGCTCACTCTAAATGAAGGTGCGTCTTATGCAGACATGCAGTTGGCTCTGCGTAAGCGTTTCCACCTTACCCCAGAGACCTACAGGAGGAAGTTTAGGTCCATGAAGAAGAATAATGACGAGACCTTCGTGCAGTTTGGTGATAGGCTGCGCAAACGCTAGGGTACTGGCGTCAGTTAGCTAAGTTGGAGCTGGAGGATCTGATCCTCATTGAACAGCTCACCAACACTGTGTCCCCAGAGTTGAGGATCCGGATAGGCGAGACAGCACCTCAGGATTTCGCGGCTGCGATTCACACCGCTGAGGTGTTTGCTGAAGCTCGCAGGGCTTATGGGCATCGCCCAGATACGGAGAGGAAGCCCTCCACAGGATTTAGTGCAATAAGGTGCCGACAACTGCTAGCGGGTGAACAAGGCAGGCAGTCCATCGGGGACCTCAGCACTCGATTTTGTTTTCTTTGTGGTCGTCTGGCCACATCAGGAAAGATTGCCCTAGAGCCGCTGGTAGTCATGGGGCTAGTCCTTTCCAGCATCCTCGTGCCTCGGCTAACGTGGGTTCCATCCAGCTTCTGGTGATTCAGAGTGCCAGTGTTTCTCTCTGTTGTTGGTTCTCCTTGGTCGACACCATCAGGGATTCGGGAGCATCAACGCTCTTTGTGGATAAGGATTTAGTTTCCCTAAGGCCCGGCGGGGCGCTAGTTATGATGTGTGCGGGTTGGAGGCTGGTTTTACCTCCACCCGTCCTTCTGTACTTATTCTATCTCCACCCCTACTTCTGTGGCGAAGTATGGGCCATCGCGGTGGAGCGACCTCTGTATTCCCCTTTTCATAGGGAATACTATCACCTTGCAGACGGACGCAGTCAGTCCGTGTCTACGGATTTGCCCGTACAGGCGTGTGTGGGAGTCACCACACGCGCCAAAGCTAAGAAGCAGGAACAGGAATTGCGTCCCGTTCTTCAGCCGATCTCTGACGAGGTTCTGGCAAGGGCCGATCCTGCTAGCATTATCGTCTTCAGGCCAGGGACTTGGATGTCCAACGCCTGCGACAACTGGTGGATCGTCCCGCTCAGTCTGCCCGACACGCCAAGGTGAGCTTCAAGCTCCACAAGGGGATCCTCTTTAGGTTTTCCACTCAGGCAGATCGTGTGGCCAAACAGCTTGTGGTGTCCCCAAAGGCCTGAGAGAGTCTGTCTCCGGCAGGCCCACGATTCCCCCCATGGCGGGTCATATGGGCCCAAGCGTACTCCTCGAGCGAGTTTAGGCAGGATTTCTTCTGGACAGGGATGAACTCACAGTTAGGCAGTACAGCCGCAGTTGCGATGTCTGCCAACGCAACGCATAAAGGGTCGATTGAGACGTGTTCCCCCTAGGGTCAGTGCCACTGGTTGGGGAGGCATTCATAGCAAGGTTGGGGTTGACCTGGTGGTACCCTTTAATCCACCATCCGATCGCGGTCACCGCTACACTTCGGTAGTGGTAGAATCTGCGAGTCGAAACCCCAGAGGCTGTCACCGCTTAGGACTATCGATGCCCCTACTGTTGCTGAAATCTCTTGCAGGCAGATTTGGACGCCCTATGGCGTGCCACAAGAAGAAGTACGGCCGGAAGTTTTGTACTGGAGAGCGATCTCATCCTCTCCGTGCCTTGGAATAGGATCCGGCCAGTCAGTCATCGACTCATGATTAGTCATGAGCAGCAGAGTCATGCGTTTCACATTCGTCATATCAAGGGTTACCGTTGTAATACGGAAGCTGACTATCTTAGCCCCAGCTCCGTAGTTACGCACATTGGAAAATCAGTCAAGGGACAACCGTCCAACCTCAACCAGGGTTAGATCCCCCTTTTTGGTCTCTGTATCAGGTGCAGTGACAGTTTTTCACTTCAGTGATGTTAACGATAGTGAATCACCAATTGATACGGATTGTTACTTTCATGGTGGGAAGGTTTGCTAGTTGTTTTGATACATGTATTATTATGTATTTCCTCCCCGTGTGATTCTATCGTGGAATGTTTGTATTGGATTTCATCGTACTCTGTCGATACACAGAGAGTTGGGTTCGGTCCATTATTGTGAGTTGCACAAGCGACATGGTTCAAAGGAGCACTGTATCTCTCAAGAAACAGATGCTTTTAGAGTGGGGTTTGTCACGATTTGTCACGAGGCCTTCGACGTTCGACCACCTAGTTGGCGGAATTACTTATTTGTTTTATTGTCCGTTGCTGTTGTAGTGTACACCGTCCCTTAGTGTGGGCTTGTGGTGCGGTTGCACCTTGGTATAGTTCAGCTCAACTCGGCTTGCTTTCTTCTCTCTCTCTCTCTCTAATTCCACCGCCCGTGCTATTCATCCTGCAAGTCACGGGTGGCCGGTACCTTTCTCTCGAACCTTTCTGTCTATCGGCCTCTTCGCCTGTCTTTTACCCTGTGCACGTGCTTCGTTTTTTAATTAGTTTGAAGTATGCTCACTCTGTGACGCAGCATTGCATGTTGGCCGCCATTGCTGAGGAAGGTTAGCTCTTCACTCGAGCGAAGATCTTCTGGAGCGCCCTGCTCCCAGTCTCGGTTCCTTACCGTATCATCGAGAGTACAGTCAGTACTTTCCATCCTGCAGTTCGGCCTGTAGGAGAGGCCTCGCTTACTTCTGTTTCCTTCGCATCTTCGCCTCTGTCCTCTCGACTGGACATAGGCGGTAGAGAGAGTCCTTTGACCACCCTCTTCGGGGGCCACCCACGGGTAAGCTGGTAAGCATCAGTTACGTGTCTGTTTGTTTTTGGTTTGGTTGTTGTTAGCGGCTAGTCTTCTTTCGCTTTTGCGCAATTTCTTTGTTTTCGAAATGTGTAAGAGAAAATAATTGTGTGAGACCTTTTCTCTGGTTAATTCCATCTTTAACCTGGCCCATTCTAAATTATTTCCAAAAACCTTTCCTCCTGTTTATGTATCTGGTGATGCGGTAGGTCGGTGGGGAAGGGAGAGAACCTGAGATTCCGGGTTGGAAACGTTGCCTAGGTCTCGCTCGTTCGCCCCTGTCACATCTCCGGACTTTTATCCTTCGGCCACCGTCTGTTTGTGTGAGCAAGGAGAACGAGTTATATGTTCACGAGCGTGCGTACGCATGATTTGTCGTTCGGATGCGTGTAGGAAATTTGTGTTATTTTGAAAATGTGTTATAAAATGTTGACAGTTGTGCCATTTGATTTATTATTTGCAAATGTTGGGTGGCAGTTATTAACGATGGTCTGCTGTGTGGATTTATTTCCTAAGGAAGGATACGTTAAGCGTGCAGTGAGAGAAGGGTGAAGACAATTCATATTTGTTTTAAAACCTTTGATTTAATGCAGTCTTTTACCTGCAATACGTGGTGAGAAACTGATTCAATGGGTTTTCTGTGTGCGTATGAATACACTTCCCCTCGCCCATCATGCGATTGGCTAGACTTGACCAGCAATGGTCAGATGGTACTGACGGCAGGGTTCCAGTACCCTCTTCCTTCCTCCTCCTTCTTCTTTCCCTCCTCTTCGACTCTCCTCCCAGCTACGTCCTCCCCCCCCCTCCCGGGGGCTTCACCTGGAAGCACGATCTGGATGGTGCCCACGTACTGGTCGAGGCCACGTTTCTGGCTGAGACCACACGGACGGAAGGTGCCACAGCCTGATCGATGCCACGCCTTGGTCGGGACCGAGGGCTGTAGAGAGACCGCCGCCGTCTTGACTGGCCGGCCAGGACCCCACGTCCAGGACCTCCAGTAACAGCTACGACGGACGGGACGACGGCCCCCCCTCCCTCCCCCCCACCTCCCCCCCCCGGGACACGCTCTTCACAGCCCGATTGGAAGTCGAGGGTGTCGGCATTTGAGCGACTCCCTGCGAGAACCAACCCGCTCGGAGCACCTAGTGCGACTGGTGCACCCAGCAGACTCGACAGGGGCAGGGGTGGTGCACGCACTCCATGGTGTTAGAAGGTCATGCTGGAAATATTTCTTATATTGTGTATTTGGTCATATGTGCTGAATAGCTGTAAGTGTGGATCATGTGCTCGTATGGCCCGGAATACTTAATTATAATCGGTGCATGTTGTGGGTGCGGGAGTGCTGATTGTGATTGTGCATGTATGTTTGGCGTTTGGATGCATGATCGTGATTGTGCATGTTGTGAGCGTTGGAGTGCTTGATCGTGATTGTGCATGTGTGTGCGTTGGAGTGCTTTAATGTGTTCGTGATGGTGCGTGTGTGGAATGTTTATATTTGTGTGTGAATAAATTTGGGTGTTTATAGTAATCTTTATTGTGTGGTCTTTTGGACGTGTGAGGTCAGTCACTACCTTCACTCCACCTAGACCGATCCTTCAGGGCAGACTCAGGGTCTCGTGACTATATATTATTATATATATATATATTATATATATATATTTAATATATATATTATTTATATAATTTATTCATTTGCCGTCGCTCCCGGTGGAGCATAGGCCATGGGACGACTTTCGCCGTTCGCCCCCTATGTTCTGGTGTCTGGTCATCCCAGTCCATTTTGTCCCTTGTTGTTTCAACCCGCCTCAGTGTCTCTCAAGCTGGTCGAGGCGGCCTCTCTTCATTTCCCCGCGGATTCAGGTCAGGCTTGGCGTGGTCGGTCTGGCTTCTGAGGGTGTGTCCGATCCAGCCCCACTTCCTTCGCAGTATCTGCTTGGGCCACTGGTTCCGCCCCGCACGCTTCCACAGATCTTCGTTTCGGACCTTGTCCTGCCATGGGATTTTGTGATGCCTCAGACAGGTGTTGAAAAATGTCTGAATCGGTTGTTGCATCGTCGTGTTGTTCGCCACGTCTCGCATCCGTAGAGCAGAACTGTTTTTCACATTGGATTGAAGATGCGGAGTTTGGTTCTTATGCTGATTCCTCTAGATGCCCAGATGTTCTTGAGAAAGACGAAAGCTGCTCTTGCCTTGCCGATTCTGGCTGTGACGTCTCGTCCGTGCCTCCCTGTTGGTCAACCACGCTTCCCAGGTAGACGAAAGACTCCAACCTCCCTGATGGGCTCTCCATCGACTGTGACTGGTGTGTTGGCAGTGGTTTTTTGATTTTCATCAGCTCGGTCTTCTTCCTGTTAATCTTGAGCCCTGCCCCGGGCTGATGTGGTCCCCCAAGCGAGTGGTCTTGTCCGCATCTGGCTGGTGCTGTGTGACAGGAGCGCCAGGTCGTCAGCGAAGTCAAGGTCGTCGACTGCGTCCAGAGTGCCACTGTATACCGTTGTTTCTGCCTGTTGTAGTGGTCTTCATGATCCAGTCAATGACTAGGAGGGAAAAGGAACGGCGACAGCAGCATCCCTGCCGAACTCCGGTCTTCACCTCGAAACTTTCGGACAGGTGGCCGGGGTGGGCAATCCTGCAGTTCAAAGTCCTGGTAGGTGCACCGGGTGAGGGAATGATCTTCTCGGGGACTCCGTAATGCCTCAGCAGCTTCCACAGCATATCTCTGTCCACACTGTCGAAGCCTTCTCATAATCTATGAAGTTGATGTAAGGGGGAGTTCCACCCAGCGACTGCTCCCGATGAAGCGCAGGCTGGCGATCTGGTCAGCACATGATTTGTTCTGCCGGAAGCCTGCCTGCTGGGCTCGGAGCTTGGGGTCCGACAGCCTCTTTATTCTCTCCCGTAGAACCCTGTTGAGAACCTTGCCTGGCGTTGACAGGAGCATGATCCCCCGGTAGTTGCTGCAGTCCCTGGTCTCCTTTCCTTTGGCAGCTTGATGACGATTCCTTCTTTCCACTGACCGGTACCTCCTCCTTCTCCCCGATCTTGGGGTGAAGAGGCTGTATAGCATGTTTTACAGCTGTCTCTATGTCTGCTTTGATGCTTCTGCTGGATCTCGTCCGGCCCTGCAGCCTTCCCATTTTCAGAGTCATGATGCCTTCTTTATCTCTGCCTTTGAGGGTTGTCCCAGCATGGGCAGGTCTGTCTCTGCAGGTGGGATGTCTGGTGGGCGTCAGGGGCGGGCGGTTCAGCAGCTCCCTGAAGTGTTTCTGCCATCGTTTTAATATATATTATAATATATATATATATATATATATATATTATATAATATATATATATATATAAAACAAGTTAAAAGAGGAATCTTAAAACTATCTACAAATTTGTTTCAAGCGTGTTGCGCTGTCATCAGGATGACAGCGCAACACGCTTGAAACAAATTTGTAGATAGTTTTAAGATTCCTCTTTTAACTTGTTTTATTTAATGTTGCTCCCCAAGGGGTTGAGCACTTAAAAAATTGTTTTAGGCATTTTAAATATACTGATATATATATAATATATATATATATATATATATATATAATATATATATATATATATATATATATATATATATATATATATATATACGATGACACCTGCAGAACCAGCAAGCAGGTAGTTCACCTGATCGATCACGTCCAGGTCCACCACCGGTCACCATTCCTCGTGGAGACCGTCTTCCTCAGGTGGTTTCGCCCCCTCGGAACCGAGCCCTCCCAGCTGCTGGGTAAGACAAGGTGTTGGCTGGCTGGGCGTGGTCCTGCCTGTGATGACTCTGGTATAGTGGCGATCCTGACGACAGGTTTGCAGGGCTCCATGCCAGAGGTTCTGCTGTCGGCCCTGTCGTAACGGAACTGGATCGTCAGTGACGTTTGGCTCCATGCCAGAGGTTCTGCTGTCGCCCTGTCCTACGGAACTGGATCGTCAGTGACGTTTTCAGTAGGCTCCGGTCAGCACCTCGGTTGGAGGGGGTGCTTCCGCGGGAAAGCGTGAGTTTTCGTCAGAGATTC
>CM031605.1:22193216-22233707 GCA_018398815.1 Conus ventricosus
AATACGGCTTATTTAATTTGTACTTGTTGATACATCTATTGGGTTAGTGCACATGACAAATGTGAATAGGTCAGGATCAGGGATGGCTGGTGGGAGTGAGTGGAAAGAGGGATGGGGGTGGGGGTGGCGACTGGGAGAAGCAAAATGAAAACTTACTAACTGATGCATTTCGAGGGTTGACTGCCAGAACCCAGTATCTCCCTTATATATATATATATATATATATATATGAGATACTGGGTTCTGGCAGTCACCCCTCGATTTGTTTCCTTTTTGATGAAAATGTGTATTTTTAAAAATTGAATAATGCAAAAAGGAGAAGTAATGACAACATTACATATAAAGAATGTGTTACAGGAGACATCTGCATATAGGGATTTTGACATGCTAATAGACTCCACTGAAGTGGGGTTCAGTATCATGACAGTCTGTCTATGGCTTGCAGGGAATACACTGACCTGTTGACAAACACACTGACCTGTTGATGACTGGCAGGCTGTCTTGAGGGTGACTCACAACATGTTTTTATTGCTGGAGATTCATGTCTGCCAGTTCTGGTCTGATTCTTGTCTTGTGATTCTGTTGGTGGTTTGCTGCATGCTCTTTAAATGTGGTCAATAAATTTGTACTGTGCAGCTATAGATTGGTGTGTGTGTTATCTGTGCATGTGTGTCTCAATGAGTACGTGCACATGTGGGCGTGCACACCCCCCATATTTATGTCAGAATTTCAATGATGGGTTTCTTGCCATTAGTAAGTGTGTATAAGTGTTTTAAAACCAGAATTCCATGTGACTATTTTTCTATTACATAACACTCATGTGTAAGCATGCTCATAGACATACACACACACACACACACACACACACACACACACATGTTTGGAACAGACCTAATATATTTACAGAGAATAAAAGACATACTATGTTCACTGCAATTAAGGAGGATTCGATGTCATCATCATCATCATTGCTTATTACCCCTCCTGGGGTACAGGCTGCCAACAAAGGACCTCGAGGCATTTCTGTCCTGGGCTTTTCTTTCCAGCTGGTTCCAAGTCATTCCCATGTTCCTGATGTTTGCTTCCAGGTCCTGCGCTGGTGTTCCTTGGCCGACCTCTTTTTCGTTTTTCTAGGGGGTTCCATGTTAGGGCTTGTCTGGTTATGTTGCTTGCACGCTTCCACAGCGTATATCCAATCCAGTCCCAACATCGTTTCTTGATTTTCTGTTCTGCAGGCAGCTGGTTTGTTCTCTCCCAGAGCTCATTGTTGTTGATGGTGTCTGGCCAGCGGATGAGGAGAATCTTGTGCAGGCAGTTGTTGATGAACACCTGCACTTTCTTGGTGGTGGCGACTGTTGTTCTCCAGGTCTCTGCTCCGTACAATAGAACTGCCTTGATGTTGATGTTGGAGAGCCGGATTCGATGTGGTGTGTGTGCGATTGTTGCTGATCAATCCACTGCAGGCATGGAAGGCACTGCAGCAAGCTGGGCACAAGTGGTCTACAAGCACTGAAGACAAGGAGGAGGTGGCCCTGGACTTGCAGATCTCACATTTCCTTTGGCCCTCAGCTGTCCTGTGTTGCTCACAAGAAGCTGCTCCTCTGCTGATGCAACTTCATGATCTGGCACCACTATTTCCCGGTGTGTGGGTCAGTGTCGAAGTTCTTATATGAGACCTTGACTGAATCCTTGAAGCGCTTTTTCTGACCTCCCTGTGAACATTTGCCTTCCGCCAGTTCACCACTTCCAATACTCTGTTTCAATCTTTTTTTTCTGGCTGTCGGAGTTCCTCACACTGCCAGAGGCATACTTGAGATAGGGGTCAACCAGCATTCTGTAGGTCTATTCTCAGACGTTTATTGTTTATTTTTCAGGGACCATCTGATAAAGCTCAAGGTGTTGGCTTTTAACATGATTTGGTAATGTGGGTGTTCCTAGCCATTTACTGTTTTCGTGCAGGATGACTCCTACGTAATTTACTTTGCTCACTCTTCTGAGATCTTGATTATGAAGTGTGGGGGAGGTGGTAGGTTTCCTCCTGGTGACATGCATGATGCTGCATTTGTGTGGATGAACTGCATGTCTCATTCAGACTCTGAATTTTCAAGTGTGCATGTCTTTCTGGAGGTATCACATGACGGAGGATGGTATTGTCAATGAACAATGAATGGGGCCTGGTCCAGGGCCCCTGAGTCCAGGGGTGCAGGAACGATGTTCGCCCCCCAGAAGCTGAATAAAAACTGTATCTGAAGCACTTTAGTAACCTCTAAGATGCTACCAAAATTTCAGTTGAAAAAGACTACTGCCAGCCTCATGACTTTATTCAAAGTTCATGATAAACAACTGCACATCAAATACAAAAACCTCATAACTACTCGAAACCTTGTTCAAGGAGAGGACATGACCATAAGAACTGCAGAATCCCTTGCAAGGCAGACCAGCGAAACCCCACCTTCTTCTCCTGCACCATCAGAGACTAAAATATCCTAAGTAAAGAGACTGTCCAAGTTCCATCTGCCAGGGCCTTCTTTACGCAGGTTTTGATAGAATTGTAGACCAAAAACTACCTTGTCGCCCCACCAACCCCCTCCCCACCTCCTCCCTCAAAGGAGCCAGCAGTGGTTGAATCAACATCATGCCGGGGCCACTGATCTGCCCTGTCTCGCTGAGACCACCTTTTTCTTCTTTCTCTTTTCCCACTTGATGGCTAACAACATTATTTTAAGAAAAAACAAATGGAGAAGAACACTACATTTTGATGACCTGGCCTGTCATTGATGCTGGCTCATGCAGGAGACTCAAACCTACTATCCTAACCTGCGAAATCCTGACTAGTTTATCGCTATGACTGAAGGAGTGTTCCTGGGAAGAAGGAGAGTTTGTGATGAATGAATACTATTTTGCAGAATCTGAGGAGGGATGCCAATCTGTACCTAAAGCAGTCCAAAGACACGGCTGTCACATTCTTTTGAGGCAGTATGTTCTAATCTGGGATGGTCCGTGGGAAGGACATTTCAGGTCTGTCCTGTGTCCTGCAGGATGGGATGTCATAACCACAGGGTTTTTTTTCCAGCAGGTAGGTCATATTCATAAAGATGAGTCCATGACGGAACTTGTAAAACATGTACAGCTGAGCTCATTTTCGTCGGTCTTACAAGGTGTGCCAGTCCAAAGCGCTGAGGATGGAGTGAATGCACAATGTGTGGTAGGGCCAGTTTGAGACCCATCTTCTGGCTCTGCGTCGGACTTTCTCAATGCTCTGTATTTCACTGACAGTGTTGGTGTCCAGTGGCAGCATGCACAAGTGCAGGACCAACACGGGCTTTGTTCGCAGTTTGCTTTGTCTTTTTTTCCGCCATTTTTGAGTTTGTGCCGGAGAACTCTTTCTCTCCATCTCTCTTTTCTTCATCTCCCATCACAACGGTTAAAGATCAATCAGGATTGATCGTGGCTGCCACACAAAAGATGATGATGAAGAAAAAAACCTATGACATAAATTGAACACACACACACACACACACACACACACACTATGCTACGACGTTTTACATGACAGGAAACCACAGCTCTGAAAAAACAGGCTTTACTGGCTGGAGTGGATGACTGGGAGTGCACAGCAGACCTTCCAAAACGGGAAAACCCTCTAGAGACATCAGGAAGAGTGGCATTTGATGAGGTTCAATTTAAACAGCTGATTATGATTGAACTCACTGTACCATATGAAAGCAGAATGGAGCAAGGTCACATCTAAAAGACTGGAAGTACGCCAGTCTAGCCAGCACCTTAAGAGAACCTGGCTTCAAAGCGAAAATCCTCGCCATAGAGGTTGGAGTAAGGCAGTTTTAGGCTCATCAGCCTATTTTCTCATGAAACAGTGATTTCTGGTAAGAAGAGGACTTCAACTCTAAAGACAATGGTAGAGACAGCTAAAGAATTCCAGCTAGATTTGGTCGAGAAGGGACAAAAGTGTACTTCATAAAGCTTAATTTTTCCTTCATATTTTTAGAATGGGTGTACCATAGCGATGCAGGTAAGACATCCGTCTAAAAAGCAATGCTTTGAGGTGTGTGTGTGTGTGTAAACCCTATGTAACCATACAAAACCCTGCAAAACCTTACAACACCTAATACATCAATATGCATCCCACCCAACCCCCTTCCCCACCAACACACATATACCCATAAGTGTGTGGGAAAGATGAGAAAAACAGAAATGTGGGAAAGGGGGATTGTCTGGGATGTGGGTGGGGGATAGAGCAACAGGGAGAAAGCTTATGGGTACTCTCTGTCTCAGCCTCCCCCTCTCTGCATCAACCTGTCTGTCTGTCCGTTTCTAAAGCTCCATCAACTTCTCACTTCAGTGATGACATTATTTTTATCATACTACACAAGGTCAGTGGCTCAGTTTTATTCTCCTTGTTTCATTTTGTAAAACAAGAACAACAACAACAACAGCAGGATAACTGTAATGAAGAGGTAGCAAGGGTATGTGTGTGTGTGAGGGGGGGGGGGGGGGGGGGGGGAGGGAGTACGTCCCAATTTCAACATGATACGAATCGCTGAAAAATGTTTCAAATAGCTATTACATTTAAGGTTTTGCATGGGGGAGGGGGTGGATGTAATGTTTCATAGGGTTTCATGAGGTTTGCAGGGTTTCATAAAGTTTTAGTTTATCAAGACACACACCACCACACACCGCTTGAGACGGCAACTGGAATCCATCCTTAAAAAGGCGCTGGTTTGAATCCCGCCATCGACAGGGAAGGAGGGGGATCTGACAGCAGACTGGCATAGGAATCATGAACTGGATGCAGTCTACCCCCAAAGAATGCTAGGAGTTAAGGGCCGAGACATGTGCCTAAGGGCTGGTTCTTTTCTGAAGACCTACTCCATCCAGCTATTCTGAGAAGATTTACAAAAAAGATAAGTGGTCTGTGTCACATATGCATGTTAGAATTATATCCTTGATTATTATTTATCTTAATTATGATTGGTTGCTGGGACTCGACTAGGATGGCAACTTAACTGTAGTTGTAATAAAACTACTATCGAACTCAACATTGATTTATGTCCATATTGTGTTGAATGTGGATAAAGAAAAGATAACATGGTGTCAGAGACGGGATCCAGTAACGAGATCGAACAGCTTTAAAAAGCAAAACAACGCTTCAAATCAAGTTTGAGGTAAACACTGATCGAAGTTACGGATGCTGCTGGTTGCCAAGGTAAACTTAAAAACAAACGATCGTCAACGATGTCGAGCGAAGAAGACCATCGAGCAAGACCTTCTACAAGCGAGTCTAGAAGGCGAAAGACCTCATGCAACGTTCCTCCACCATCAAAATTAACTTTGAACAACCACAGTGGATCAGCAATCACTGAATGGAAACGCTTCAAAAGATCGTGGAAGAACTTTGAAATTGCTTCAAGACTGCAGCAAGAAACGCCGCAATACAGATGTGCCGTGTTCCTGTCCTGCATCGGAGAAGAAGCAGCGGAACTCGTCGATGGATTTTCGTTCACTGCTGAGGAAAATGACGACGACATTGACATTGTCATGAAAAAATTTGAAGACTTTTTCATAGGTGAAACCAATGAAGTCTACGAAGCCTACCTGTTCAACAAAAGAATACAGGACAGTTCAGAAAGCATTGAAGTGTACATCGCTGAACTGAGAAAACTTGCCAAAACTTGCAACTTTGGTAACTTAGAAAACGAATGATTAGAGACAAAATAGTTGTGGGTGTGAATGATGATGTTGTTAGACAAAAATTACTTGAGGTAAAAGATCTAAAACTGGAAAAATGCATTGAAATTTGCAGAACACATGAAAGTTCCAAATCACAAGTGCAAAAAATGACAACATCAGATGAAAAAATTCACAAAATAAAATCACATAAACACAAAGTTAGTCATAAAAATGCAAAGAGGAAAAAAGCATCATGACAAAACTGATGAAAAAGATGAGAAAGAAAGTCAATGCACAAGATGTGGATATACACATTCTAAAGGAAAATGTCCTGCATTTGGTAAAAATGTACATTGTGTTCAAAATACAATCATTTCAAGCAATGCTGTAAACGTAAAAAGAAAAAAGTACACAGCATGCATGATGACAGGTTAAACACTGATACAGAATCTGATTTTAACACAGATTCAGAGAGTGAAGTCAGTGTAGGTGTGGTAAATAAACCCAAAGCAAAAATAGAAGGGAAAGAATTGTTTGTCACTGCAGATGTTCAAAACCAAAGTATCAAATTTAAAAATTGACACTGGTGCTCAAGCAAACATCTTGCCATTGCAGACATATAAAAAGTTTGACACAAAACCTGCAATGAAAAAGACCAAAACAAAACTGACTAGCTACACAGGTGAGACATTGAAAACTGTTGGTACTTGTAAACTTTCTGTGATGGACAAAGAGCTGAAATTTTTTGTTGTAAATACAAATCAATCTGCACTCATAGGTCTTGAATCAATTGAAGAATTAAACATAATTCAAATCTTGAGTGTAGATGCTGAAACAGTCTACACAGATTTTCCTGAATTATTTCAAGAATTAGGGTGTCTCAGTCAGCCACATCACATTGAGTTGGACCCAACAGTAAAACCTGTCATACAGCCACCAAGAAAATCCCCTTTGCACTGAGAGGTAGAATCAAGGAAGAACTTGACAGAATGGAAAAACTAGGTGTTATTGAAAAACAAGAAGGACCGACAGATTGGGTCAGTAGCATGGTGGTTGTAGAAAAACCAGACAAGACTTTGAGGATTTGCATGGATCCCAAAGATCTTAACAAAGCTATAAAAAGAGAGGCATTTTGCCATGCCAACAGTTGAAGAAGTTACAGCACAATTAGATGGAGCTGAATTTTTCACAAAACTGGATGCTCAAAGTGGATTCTGGCAAATACCGCTAGATGAGGAAAGCTCAAAATTATGCTGCATGCAGACACCATTTGGCAGATATATTTTTAAAGATAACCAATGGGTCTGGCTAGTTCGAGTGAAGTATTCCACAAAACAATCAAACAGTTGTTCAGTGACATTCCAAGAGTTGATAACTGGGTTGATGACATTCTTGTATCAGGATGCACACAAAAAGAACATGATGATGCACTGACAGCAACTCTAAACAGAGCACAAGAGAGCAACCTCACTCTAAAGAAAAAGAAATGTGAATTTTCACAAAAAGAGATCAAATACATTGGTCACATCATAAGCAAAGAAGGCATCAAACCAGATCCACAAAGATTGAAGCAATAAAAAACATACCTTCACCCAAAAGCAAAAAAGATCTGCAAAGATACTTGGGAATGATCAACTATCTTGGAAAATTTTTTCCACAGATGGCTGATTATACTGCACCAATGCGTACACTTTTGCAGAAAAAAGTAGACTGGCAATGGAATCAAGAGCAGGAGGAAGCATTTCAGAAAACAAAGGACATGTTAACAAAAGCTCCCATTCTAGCTCATTACAATCCAAACAAACCAGTAAAAATCACTACAGATGCTTCTTCAATTGGGCTTGGGTGTGCATTACTACAAAATGAAAAACCAGTTGCATATGCTTCCAGAGCACTCACAGAAACAGAACAAAAATATGCCCAAATTGAAAAGGAAACACTTGCAATTGTTTTTGCATGTGAAAAATTCCATCAATACATATATGGCAAACAGTGCAAGGTGGAAACAGATCACAAACCAATTGAAAACATCTGGAGAAAAACACTAAACAAATGTCCACCGAGAATACAAAGATTTATGTTGAGACTGCAAAGATATGATTTGGACATCACATACAAACCTGGAAAAGAAATGTATGTTGCAGACACATTATCAAGAGCAACGGCAACAGAGTCGCAGTCTCACAAAAGAAGTCAGAAGAAGAAGAAATTCTCAGAATTCACGTAAACACACTTCTAGAAAATCTTAAAGTTAAAGATTATAAACTAGAAGAAATGAAAAGAGAAACAGACAAAGATAGTGAACTAGTTCTACTCAAAGAACAAATACAAAAAGGATGGCCTGCAAACAAGAACAATGTACCCAATGAGATCAGACAATACTTTCAGTACAATGAAGAACTCAGTATTATTAATGATCTTATTTTCAAGGTAGACAGAATTGTAATCCCCAAATCAATGCAATCAGAAATGCTTGAAAGGATTCATGAAGGTCATCTAGGAATTGAAAAATGTAAAAAACAGGGCAAGGAGACTCATGTTTTGGCCAGGCATGAATGGACAAATTGAAGACACAGTAACATCATGTGCAACATGCACAAAATACAAAAACAAGCAACAAAAAGAACCATTACTGAGTCATGAAATACCTGAAAAGCCATGGCAGAAAGTTGGAACAGATTTGTTCACATGGGAAAAACATGATTATTTGCTTGTCGCAGACTATCATTCAAAATTCATAGAATTTGCACTACTACCAGACACAAAAAGTAAAACTGTGATCACATACATGAAATCCATTTTCAGTAGACATGGCATACCAGAAGAAGTAATTTCTGACAATGGTCCACAATATGTCAGTGAGGAATTTTCCAAGTTTGCACAAAAATGGGAATTCAAACACACTACATCCATGCAGTCCCAGATATCCACAGTCTAATGGATTTGCAGAAAGAATGGTACAAACACTCAAAAAGTTATTACAGAAAGCAAGGGACAGCAATCAGGACGTGTACTTGGCAGTATTGAACTACAGGACCACACCAATCAATAGCAAACTTCCATCTCCAGCAGAAATACTCATGAACAGAACACTTAAAACAAGACTCAATGTTCCAACAAAGAAATCTAAAAAGAAGAAATCTGATCAAGTCAGAAAGGAACTAAAAGAAAAACAAAGAAGCAGAAACACTATTATGACAAAGGAGCAAAAGCGTTGTCTAAACTCAAACCAGATGACAAAGTCTATGTGAATGACAAAGATGTGTGGAAACCAGCAAAGGTTATAAAACCAGCAAATACACAAAGATCATATTATGTTCAAACGGAAACAGGCACACTGAGGAGAAACAGAAGAGATTTGATGAAAGTGAAAGAAAACAAAAGTACAAATACTGACAGAATTAAACAAAGCACAAGTACAAATCCAAACAGAAAACAAACAAATCCTGACAAACAGTACATTTACCAAGAAGAAAGTGAGAGTGAATATGACACTGACACAAACAGTCAGACGACTAAAGAAATAAACAAGGAAACAAACACATGATGCCAAACAAACAAACAAAACAAGTAAACAAAAAGGCACTTCAGAAACAGAAGTTTCTGAACACACTACAACAAGGAGTGGTAGAATTGTGAGAATGCCTGAAAGAATGAATGAATATTTTCTTTGAAATGTTATATGTCAAATTCTGTTCATAAAGTTAAAATTATTTGTTCCAGATTATTTTAGATGTCAATGAAACATTAGTAATATATGTGGTGTTCAAGACATGAAGAAAAAAGACAATTGCTTCAACTGATGTTCAAAACATAATGTTATAGTTTTGTTTTAGTTCATATTGTGATGGAAACAAGACTTTTGAACATTATAATGTCTCAGTAGCTAAACTGTGAAAAGACATTTATCATATCTATTTAAATTTATACTTGCATAACTTTTGAAAGAATAATAGCAATTAATTATTAATTGTTAATACAATGTTTATTACAACATGTACAAGACATTCAGTAGCTAAACTGTGAAAAGACATTTATCATATCTATTTAAATTTATACTTGCATAACTTTTGAAAGAATAATAGCAATTAATTATTAATTGTTAATACAATGTTTATTACAATATGTACAAGACATTCAGTGCTGAACAGAATAGAATGAAGATTAAAAAAAAATACATACATAAAAATAATAATAATATAATTAATATAGCATTAAGCTGAAGAAGGGAGATGTCACATATGCATGTTAGAATTATATCCCTTGATTATTATTTATCTTAATTATGATTGGTTGCTGGGACTCGACTAGGATGGCAACTTAACTGTAGTTGTAATAAAACTACTATCGAACTCAACATTGATTTATGTCCATATTGTGTTGAATGTGGATAAAGAAAAGATAACAGTCTGCAGAACTATTCATATGAACAAAGGCTTCAGTTTTTAAGATTACCAAGTTTGGAATACAGGCGCTTACATGGCGACATGATTGAAACTTACAAACTTAACATGGATTTTATGACATTAAAACCACTGGCCCACTATTTCAGTTGAATACAGAATCTACAACTAGAGGGCACCTGTTCAAACTAACAAAAATTTTTTACTAAAACTTCAAAAGCAGCAAACTTTTTCATTAACAGAATTGTTAATACTTGGAATAACTTGCCAGTCAATGTTGCTGAAGCAGAAACTGTTAACACTTTCAAAAACCTCTTGATAAACATTGGGTACACCTTATGTTTTAAACAAATATTGACTTGCATTGATTCAAAGTTTTAAAATCATGCACATGCTTTATAAAAGTGCGAGAAAAAGACCGAAACATTTCTCGCAAAAACCTATAATTGTAACAGGACCACCCTCTGGCAAATAAATTGAGTCCAGTCCTTTTGGGTTCGGCTCCCTGCCTTTTCATTGAAGTCGTTCAAGGTTCAGTCAGAGTTACATATGAAGGATGTGCTGAACATACACACACACACAAAATACCCGGAAGAAAACCTGTTGGAAAAAAAAAATCTATTTGTGGAATAAACATTTACACCCACAAATGAATGCTGTCATCTCACTGGTATTACTGAACACCAATCCTCTCAAAAAACAAAATCTTCTTCTTCTTCCGTTAGGCAGCCAACATCGTTATGTCGATGATTATGTCGCACTAAGGGAGGTTGCATTTGTAGTATAGTGAGGGAGTCAGTAAAATAGGGGGGGGGGGGATTTGAACAGGAGGCAGTAACTGGCATGGTCGGGTGGGAGGTGGTGGACAGGAGGGGAGTGGGGGAGGGGGGGAGGGAGGACTTGAAGTTTGGTGTTTACAGGTGAGAGGCCAGCCTGGACTTGAAAGAGTCCAGCGACTCAGCCATCACGACCCCCTGCAAACAAAAGTTAAATTGCAACTGTGCACTGTTTACTTCACAAAACTAGGCCAATAGCAAACAGAAAATAACCAATCAGAACTGTGTTTCCAAAGAGACAAAAAACAATTAAAATATTGAGTTACACACACTGAACAGTTCTCTCTTTCCTTTCACTCTGTCAGGGTGTGGTGTGTGTGTGTGTGTGTGTGTGTGTGTGTGTTTCTCTCTCTCTGTCTCTCCTAAGCATCACTGGGTCACATAATAATCCACAATGAGCAGGCTAAAGGCTGGAAATGCCTAAGATGCCACAGATATGATACGATATGATCAGCTCTCCATATAGTTTCTTCCTAAAAAAAAAAAAAATCTACGAAAGGTGAACTGACAATAAATATGAGCCAAGATACCAGTTTAAACCTTATACATTGTAATCTGCAAGGGGTGCACCCGATAGATCCCGCACCGATAGATCCCTAACCCTAACCCTATCCCTTTGCGGGATCTACCGATGCGGGGATCTATCGGTGCGGGGATCTATCGGTTCGGTGCAGGGATCTATCGGTGCGGGGATCTATCGGGATGACCCATCTGCAAGCACCCCACCCTTTCCACCATTTACACCCGTGCCTACTCTTGTACCTTGTGATAACTGACTCCTTCGAAAAGGAAAGTAAGCAAAAACCGGAAGCAAGACTTATCTTCCCCTAAACTTCATGCTGTTTCCGGTAGGCCGAGAATGGAGTGAAATATGATGTTGCAGAAACTTGAGGTGTAAAACCGATTGCCCTACTTTCACTTCAGCACTTTAAAGGACAGTTTTGGAGGCCAAGTTTAAACCTGAGGCACAAGAGACTGTCATCTTGAAATTACAGTCCAATGAGCCATGGGCACACACGGAACAGCTCCGCCGTTGTCTGCAACAGATTCTGAGTAAGTCATTAACTATATCTGTATCTGTATCTGTACATTACACTGCTGTCGCCATGTGAATATGGCATTAGCGCAGTGGACGGGGGGAGTGCGCAGCCTAGCTTCTACATTTGTCCTAGAGAGTTGATTTTCGACTTGAAGGACTCGACTGATGGTGCTGTCACTGTCTCTTCTTCCAGGTGGTTCCAGTCACGGACGGCACTAACAAAGAATGAGTTCTGAGTTGTTCTGTCTTGCACCTGCTAACTTTGAAGGATTTTGAATTGTTTTTAATGTGGTCTGAGATGGCATGGTGGTGTTGTAGGCGCTTGCTTGTTTAGGTTTTATCAAGCGTCCTAGTTTATTTGGGGTCAGGTACTCAGCAGGTGGTACGGCCGGTACCAACCCCTCAACCACCTTGTACATAAGGATGAGGCGCAGATCACGTCTGCGTTGCTGTAGTGGAGGGAGTTGTAGGGTGTTCAGCATCCTTGTGATGGAGCCGGGTGTTCGGGATTTGTAGTCCCCTGTGATAAATCTGGCGGAGAGACGTTGCACTCTTTCAGTTTTTCAATGTCCGATTTTAGGTACGGGCTCCAGATGGTGGACCCGTATTCAAGGACGGGCCGGACAAGGACAGGTAGGCGGTCTTTTTACATGGTAGAGGGCAAGAGCGGAGGTTCCTTCGAATGAAGCCAAGGGTGCTGCTTGCTCTCTTACAGATGTGGGCAATGTGGGTGCTCCAGGAAAGGTCATGTGAGAAGAGGATACCTAAGTATGGATTGGTGTTGACGTTCTGTAGGGGGGTATTACAGAGTGAATAAGTAAAGTTGCTGGATTGCTGGATGCTCAAGATGTAGCACTTTTTGGGGTTGAATTTCATTCCCCAGTCGGTGGCCCAGGTTTCGAGTTTCTTGAGGTCTTCTTGAAGCTGTAGGTGGTCTTGCAGGGAATGGATGGGTCGGTACAGAAGGCAGTCATCGGCAAAGAGACGCACTTGTGATTTTACTCTTTCGGGCAGGTCGTTAATATGGCAGAGAAAGAGGAGTGGGCCAAGAACTGTTCCTGAGGCACTCCAGAGTCCACCGAGGATGCTTCTGAAGTCTCGCCCGACTTTATTCAATTAATTAGTTTCAAAACGAGATGACCGAGGGCGGAAAATGAGGCATAGTTAAAAAGAAACGATGTTTGTTACCGCCACAGATACAGACAAATTAGTGCGGCTGATTCGTCTGACTGTAAGCCTAGATGTTGGCTGCCTAAACACAAGAAGAAGAAGAAGAACAGTAGACAGAGTTCTCCTGTAATCTGTCAATATCAGTGGCAGTAACTAACAACGTTTCAGACACTTTCTTTTTAATTTTTTTGTTCTTATTCATTCTTAGAGCTTGGGAAGTCTGGAGCTGAAGCAGTTAATGGGGATTGTCATTGTTCAGTCACCATCGCCCTATTCAGCACAAGGTGATAAACACTCTTTATGAAAACAGTCCTTGAGGGGGGCGTGGCTCAAAACCAGGTTGTTGGGGGGGGGGGGGGGGGGGGGGGGGGGGATGGGAGGCGGGCGGAATAGCTTAGATGGTAGAATGTCGGACTCGTAATTCTAGTGATCCTGGGGTGCGGGTTTGAATCTCTGCGAAGGCCGTTTTGGTACATGGGAACTTTTCACTTATAGTTATACTTAAAGCTAACATAGGTTCTGAATCTATTCCCTGGAAGGCCTTCAATTCCCAAAGCCATCAAATGAGACTGTAAACTGAGGTTCCAATGCGATTGGAATGCATTTGGAAGTCGTCTCCATAGACTGATGGTGATGGATGACATAATTACACATTGGACACATGTTGTTTGCTGATAGAGATTTTAAGTGAAGACCGCTTAGCATGAGGCAAGAAAATACCCCCAGGATTGAAAGAAGATGGAAGAATGAATGTTGCATTTCTCAACTGTCTGCCATCGTCCAACCAGCAATGCAGCAGATCTTGTCTTTGAGCTGGACCTTGACCCCTGCAAGCTGCTGTGCACTATAGTGTAGGCAACCATAATATATAGAATCATAAGTTGTATACTAGAAGCTGCTTTCAAGGAGGTCCCTTCATCCTGACCAACAGGAGAGCTTCAGGGCACTTCGAGAAACTGCTTGTCCTACACTTTCACACATTTACACAGAATCCCACATATAGTCCTTTCCTTCTGCAGTTGGCTCATGGCACCAGGTCACATGTGCAGTCCTCACTGCAAGTTCCCCACACTGGCCACAGGCCTTCAATATGACCATCATGGCCTGGCCGAGAGCCACAGGCTAATACTGTAATTATAAACTTGACAGCTTTCAAAAACCATCTCCAAGCTTTTTTTTTCAAGGTGAGGGACCAGGGTGCCCCAGGCTGAAGGGGGGCTATTTCAAGACCCACGATGTACGGCACTCAGGTTTTCTTTTATGAGAGAGTGGGTCTGCTCAGACCTACGACGTACTGGGCCGGTTCTGTTTTTGTTCACTCTTTGTCTTTAGAATGCATGGGTCTGGCCAGACCCACGACATATGGCACACAGGTTTCTTCTCTGAGAATATGGATCTGCTTAGACCCAAGGCATCCTGGGACTTTCTGTTTTTGTTTACTCCTTTGTTTACCAACAAAAACAAACAATCTTTAGCACAGATGTAGGGCCGTGGTTTGTTGACAAAATAATATAATTTGGTGGAGGAAGCTTAAAAATGAACTGAGTTATCAAGAGAAGTTTGGGTCATTTCAGACCATGACGTATGGGAAAGATTAACACATTACCAAAACTTGGCTGTTGTTTCTCATGTTTGTGGACTTGTCTTTGGTCAGGTAATGAAATTGTACACATGTGTTTTATTTGGATTCTGTATTCTTTCAGTTTCAATCCAGTTCTGAAATTACCACTTTGAAGGGTGGTTTTTGTCTGGTTTCAGTGTTTGGCTGGTTTTTAAATAAGCTCCTACTGTGTTAACTCACAAGTTATCCAAGGTGGTTCCAAGATAGTTTTGGAACATGCACATAAAAAGACTGATTGACCACAAATGAGATAAATTAATAATAAGGATAGGTTGCCGGATTGTTAAGTAAAATAAATCCTTGAAGGAGAACATTACTTAAACACCATGGACTTGTGGGGTATGGTAAGTGGCTAAACAGTGAGGATCAGTATAAAAGATGGAGGACCTGTAGACTTTAAAGTTTGCCCAGAGCACTCTGTGTCTCTGTCTCCTCCACGTATGTATGTATGTGTGTGTAGTGTGCTTCTTCCTGTTCAAATCTGCATTGTCTTCTGTGTCTGATACACTATACTTCTCTAGTGAGTCATTTATGCATGAAAGTGAAGATTTGACAATTAATTAAATCAAAGTGGCTTGGTATAGGCCCTCAGTGCCCACTTCCTCTCTCTCTGCCTTTTCCCCAATGGGGCATTTGTTTTTATCCTCGCATTTTTTTTTAATACAATGATCCAGAGAACAATTTCCATAGTAATGGGTCATGGATTTCTCTGGATGTGATTTAGTATGACGCTATAATTTTGGAAGTATCAGACAGTATACAAGCAGCATTTGTGTGGCATTATATGTAAAAACGGTGTAAGAGAGTTCATGAAAACGGTCAATGGTGTTTGTGAAAACAATCTGTGACTGTAATGTTTATGAAACTGTATGTGATTGTGAAAGAGTTTGCAAGCATGAACTAGAGAAAATAATGTGGGAGTGTTTTTGAAAACAGTCTATCATTGTTGTGTGTGTTATATGAGTGTTTGTGAAAGTAATGAATTTTATGAATGAGTGTCTGTGAATGTTTCAGATCCTTTGCTACTACACTAACAAGCGGCTGCCTGTCACACTGGCTCAGATTGCAGATGGTCTGTGTCGAAAAAGGCAGAAAATAACTGACGAATATGGACAGGTAAATTGGTAGATAATTTCATGCAAATCACTTTTTTCAGCATACTCAGGTTGGAAATGATGATATGTAATTTCTTTTGTATTGCTTTGTTACTTCCTTGCAGATTACTGTTTTTATGCTTGTGAGATCAGTTTTCCCCATGACTCAGAATGGCAAGCAGTGATCACCCAGATGTCATACAGATGTTACTGCTGAAACAATTAAAGAGACATGTATTTAGTTAGACACTGTATAGTTTATGTAACATATATATAAATAGTACGGGAAATGAGTAAAAGGATGAACATGTATTTTTGTTGAAATTTATATAATTTTGAATTGGCTGCTGTCTCGTGGCATACATTTCCATAAAATGATCCTGTGTTTGGAATATCAAAATAAAAAATTTAGAAATTATAGGGACACCTTTTTAAGTGTAACAGACAAAATGAAATATCCTTTCAGTGTCGAGACATACTTTTTAGTGTAAAGACAAAATGAAATATCCTTTCAGTGTCGAGACATACTTTTTAAGTGTAACAGACAAAATGAAATATCCTTTCAGTGTCTAGACATACTTTTTAGAGATCTTGGTAGACTGACTGTTCAGAAGGAAAAGAGAATTGCGAGATCCATTTACCGGTATCTTGTAAAAAAAAACAGCAACTGAGACTGTGACAGAATTTAACAGTTTTGGTTAGCATCTTCATAGCAATATATGTTTTTATTCCAATAGAAGCATGAACATAATAGTAATTATTGAGCTTGCTTGGCATTGTACCTGCTGTCTTTTGTTTTTCCTATATCTTTCGCCTGGCTTTGGTTTAAATATCTGTCTGTATGTCTGTCTGTCTGTCTCATTGTTATTCTCTCACTGTCTCCATATAACTCTCTCTCTCTCTCTTTCTGTCCATCCCAGGAAGCTTCAGAGGACGTCAAGGAGATCATTGGCAAAGTGTCCAAATTACGCTATGAAGTTCAGACCGACAAACCACTCGTACTGCTGGAGGCAAAAGCTGCCGACATCGACAAGTGGAACACTGAACTGGCTCAACAGACAGACATGGGAGAGGGAAGTCCCCCTACGTGGTATTCATCTCCCTGGCTGTACGTGGAGTGCTACATGTACCGAGCTCTGCAAGACTATGTGGCCCTCACGTGAGTGTGGATAAAGATAACGAAGGGAGTGGTGGTGTGGTGCTAGAACTGATTTGTCTCATTCAAGCTACGAAAGAACAACAAGAAACATGAAATGTTGGAAACTGTTATATTTTGATTACCGTAAAGTTCGGACTATAAGCCGCGACTTTTTTCCCCAGCTTTAAACCCTGCGGCTTAAACAACGATGCAGGCTTATTTGCGGATTTTTCCGATTTCAGAAGCATCACACCCTCGTCTGTTCTTAGCTTCTCTGTAACTCACCATATCGTGTTTACTGTTCATGAATTTTTATTATGCTTTTAACTACAATTTTCTGTGTAATCGTGTAATGGAATCAGTAACCCATTCAGAAATACGGGAATCGACATAAGTAAAGCCCATTACTGATATCTTTTTTCATCAGTTTATCTTCTACAAAAATACGATCGCTTCGAACGACACAATGTGTTGGCCGTTTCCGACCTGTTTAATCTTGACCAACACTAGCTGAATTACGAACAAAATAACTCAGCACTGGCATGGTATTAAGCGAAATAAAACAATCGAATCGTTTCATTAATGTTCTGGTTTGTTATTATGTGCGTTATCTTACCAAGTGCGTCTTGCAATTCAAAAACGATTAGCGCATTCAACTCATTGTCAGACCTTGGCTTCGATCCGCCATTGTTGAAATCGTGGACAGGGAGTGAAGGTTTGCATTTGATACCTTCGCTTTGATTGGCTTGCGCTTTCGAGTACTCAACCAATCGCTTAGCTTGATACACCAATGAATGCAGGAGAGAACTGCCTTTCTAGCGCATCGTTCATGCGTTGTTTTTTTCGGTATTTTTTTTTTAAAGCAATGATGTTGGAAAGACAACACTTGTAAGAAGCCTCATAAAAACTTCGATTCTAATTGATTTAAAACATATCGTATAAAAAAAAAAAAAGACTGAAGAAAGCTGGAAAATGCTCTTGTATTCTGACCTTTTTAAACGCCAATGATGCAGTGAACACATTGTATGTGGTGATTTTGACACTATGTAACTCAACGCTGGGCCCAGCTGGCCGCCTGCGGACATCGGACTGTGTTGTATATATCTGGGCTTATAACGGTGGGCTTATTTGTGAAAAAAGTTCAGATTTTTAAAAAATTTAGTGGGTGCGGCTTATAAAACAGGTGCGCTCAATAGACGGAACTTTACGGTAGTAAAGTGTGGTGTATATTGGATCTGATTTCTCTCACTCCATATCTCTCTCTAGCTATCTCAAAAACAAGGGAGTGAAAAGGAATTGTTTCAAAAAACTAATCTTTGAATGGTTTGGGCTTCTTCATCAGCCAGTCAGGAAAAGTTTTACATCAAATAAAAGTGAAATACGGTGGATATCTGCTAACACAATTTTTTTGCTTGTGAAACATCTGTTGTTTTGTTTGACAGTGTTCCCATACCCTTTGGCTGAGGGGCAGTGAATGCCAGAGGTTCACGTGTCTAGGGCATAGCATGATGGGGGAGGGGGCTCATCCTTATCCTTGCCCCATTTTCCTAAACCTAATCAGGTATCCATTAAACTGCAAGGTGGCCCAGAGAGGATTTTCAACCCCCCAAAAATGTGTCCCCAAGAATGGTTGGAATTCACGACTGTCAGATTTGCCGGCAAAAACACTCCAACCATTTGATACAGGCCTCTTATCTTTACTCACACATTGGGATGGAGCTTGAAGGCATCTTTATTTGATTTGATATTAAACAAAGATGACACATGTTGCAGAAAGATCTGAAATCTTTTGACCTATTTGGAGACCAGAAGAAGAGTCCCTACATGGACTCAGCGAACCTGTTAGGCCCCTCCTGACCTATTGGTGAGATGACCCCCAAGTTCAGACAGTTGCCAGTGACAGTGTTCCTGAACTTTCTCCCAGTTTGTTCAGGTGGGGCCTCTGGTTGGGTCATTACTTTTCTGGTTTGTTATGCCCGTCTCCTTGTGTTGAAGGCAAGGTTTAGTGTGATCTTCGCTGTGCTTCCTGGGTAGTCAGTACATCTTTTAAATAATTTATTCTATTCAGTGAAATTTTAGGTATCCTTCAGAATTTGTTTAAAGCCCTCAATGTTGGCAACATTGGTGTTGTGCATTAATCAGTTTTTTAATTTTAACTGATAATTCTTATACTTGCCCGTTAAACAAATGCCTTATTCCCACTGGTGAGGAACTCACCACACATCAGGATTCTCATGAAAATTAAAAATGGGAGCAGGGAACTTTTCTTTTCTTTTTTTTTTTTGCGTACGCAGGTGATACTCCTTTCGGACACTCCTGTATAGCCAGGCAGTGGAGTTTTGTGTGTATGACCCTTTTTTATCCTGCCCTTAAGGCAGCCATACTCCATCTTCGGGGAAGGTGCATGCTATGTGTCACGTGTCATCCATTTCCAACGGCCAAACTGGCCTTCTCTTCGAAAGTTGGTGATGGGATTTTACGTGTGTGCAAGATGTTATGGTGCGTTCACACACGGAACTCGGTTTATATTCTTTCGAAGGGGCTTATGGGGAAAGGAGTCAGAACCAATGTTAACTCCGAGGGAAAAATCCCCCTATACGAAATTCGAACCCGCAACCCAGGATCACGAGTCGGCGCTCTACCAACTGAGCTATTCCGGCCCGAGCGGGAACTAACTTTTACTTTAATCTGCAAGCCAGTACGGGTGGGTGATCAGTCTTGGTGAAAATCACAACATTTGCAACCTGAACAATTGAGTTCAGTTTTCCTTTTCCCTTTATGAGATTAACACTTCCATTTTGACTCTATTCTTGAGTTGGGTTCAGCTTGCGTTATGGATTCTGAAAGCATCGTTTGGTTTCAGCCTTTGCATTTAAAGAAGAGAAATTTTTTCAAAGAGCGAACTTTTTCATCATTGGGGCCCCGTAAAATTCAAGAAAGCTTTTTCGCCAGGCTTCTTCATTACAGTCACTGTCCCCGCAGAATGCCCTGGTGTCTGCCAATCAACTTACAGTCTTTCGCGGAGTGCTGGAGCCCTTGCTCCTTTTAAGACCACAGGGTCATGCATATCCTGTAACAGGTTTGCTCCATTCGTTCCATGCGCTCATGCAAGGGCCAGACTAGTTTGACTTGGCACTCAGATTTTTGCCTTTTTTTCACTCTCATATTGTGACGTATGTGGTGTGTGATAAATGTAATCAGCTGCTGTCAGCAGCATGGTTAAGCTGTCATTCATATGCCTATTATGATTATATGTTTTGGCCTTGGCTCTTTATTTACGATGCCAGCGATTCACCCATTTGATCTGTGCATTTTTGTCTGGCTCATGGTTTAAGCTGCCAATGATGTACCTGTGATGACCACATATTATGGCCTTGGCTCTTTAAGTAATCAAGATTTTTATTGATTTGCCCTTTTGATAGGTGTGTTTTTGTGTGGCTGTTGGTTTAAGTTACCTTATGCCTATTATAACCTGCGTTCTTTATTAACCTTGCTAAGACATGCCTATTATGACTCAATGTTTTGCCATTTGAACTTGGTTTAAACAACAATTAAATAACAAAGACCACACAGATTCTTCTCTTTTGTGTTTATCTCCATTTTGCCTCGTTGTCTATCCCCATTTGATTTGTGAATTGTTGTGTGGCTGTTGGTTTGAACATTGGCAGGCATTTTGTCTTTCTGTCGTGCATGCATACAGGAAATGTCCTGTGGTGAAGTTGATCTCCTTCTTAGATGGAGAACATGATAGTTGTGCATGCGTTTCAGTATGTGTAAAGGCCGATGTTTCCATGAATGTGTGTAGGTTTAATGTATCATGTGCTTTATGTCTGCTGTTCTGTGCTGCCCTTACCTGTCCGGCAATCCACTAGGTCAGGTGTGTTGGTGTGTTTACAAGTGTGGATGAGCGATGTATCTTTCAGTTTGTATTGATATATGAGCTGATATGTGTGTGGAAGAGTCATGTTTGTGTTTATATGTTTTGTGTTTATAAGTTAGTTGATTTAAACAACAATGATTCTGTGTTTTCTGAGTTATGAGGATATTTGTCCCTGTGTGTGAACAGATTGCATTATGGGGCAACAAGTGCGACTTGTCCATTTCCCAAGGGGCAGAGAACTCTCAGAAAGAATGCGTTCTGGAACAGTTATCTCACCTGAAGGCCAACATCCTGATCGACAACACAGAGGAGGTTCTGAAGGCGCTGCGCAGGGCTACGACCTCACGGAATGGGCGTGCAGGACGTGTGGACATCGTGCTGGACAACGCTGGCTTTGAGCTGGTGACGGACCTTTGTCTGGCTGAACTTCTGCTGGTGTCAGGTCTGGCCTCCTGCATTCACCTCCATGGCAAAGCCATGCCATGGTTTGTGTCTGACGTCACGGAGCACGACCTGTCCTGGACCCGGACGCCATGAACTCTACAGACAGCCTCCCTGTATCCAGAATGGCGGCACACTGGAAGTCACGCCTGCAGGATGGGTCGTGGAAGTTCTCTGCCCATCCCTTCTGGACCTTGCCTTACAGTTTTTCTCAGATGAAGGAGCACGCTGCTGATCTGTACGCAGACTTGGCCCGGGCTGACCTGGTGTTCTTCAAGGGAGACCTCAACTTCCGGAAGCTGACTGGGGACAGAGCTTGGGAGCCCACCACCCCATTCTGTGTTAGTCTGCAGGGGTTTCATCCCACTCCGCTGTGTGCTCTGCGCGCCTTGAAGGCTGACACAGTGACGGGACTGAGGGCAGGGCAGGCGAAGGAGGTGAGAGAGAAAGACAGTAACTGGCAGACCAATGGGAACTGGGCCATGATCAGTTTCTGTGAAAAGGTAGCGTCTTGATGGAGGCTTTTTTAGTGACAGTCGGCACACTCGCCATGCATTTTTATGATCACAAATGGTGAACTGATGATAACTGCTGTGTCACGGTGGCCATTGGAATGAAGTGCTGAAATTGAGGAAACAGGAGTTCGAAAAACTTCCCGTTAATTGATGCTTTTATATTTCATGGGGTTTTGTTTTCTTTCGCTACAGATTTGTCATTAATAATCAGTGCGTATCAGTGATTTTGTGGAATATAGCCTTCACATACTTCAAAGCATAAACAAAAACACCTTTGTGTGGCCCACTGTTTTGATTTAGTGAAAAACATTCCTGTGGCTCAGTTATGAATAACATGTCATGTTGGGGATGGGTGATGGGACCTGTCAGCTTCGATGGCATGTACCAGCTTGGATGTTGACAGTTTTCATGCAGCAGCACAATGGTATATTGTGAAGATCTGGCAGCCACATCTTGTTCACAGTAATCATCATGGGCACTATGGTATCTTCAAGGTATTGGAATGCTTTTGTAGAATTTACAAATCTTCAACAGTGAAAGTCAGATTTTGTAGAAAGCAGACATCTGCTGATCTAGTTTTATGCATGCCTGCAAGGATTGCCTTATAAAAAGAAAAAAAAGTGGAGTGCTTGCTAGACTCAAAGTTAAAAATCTTTTAAGACATGTGAATATGAAGTTGAAAACCAAATTTGCTCTGCTATATGACAGTTTTTCAGATTGTTGGCATGCCCACGGCATGGAAATTTGTAAATGGTATATCACACATATCAGGCTCTCACGCACCTGTAGGTAGGAATCGGTCCTTCTCTCTCTCTCACTGTGTCTTTTTGAGGATCAAAAACAAAAAAGTCATGCCTGTCTGTGCACCGTACCACAGTTTGTGTTAAGATGCCAATGATCAGCTTTTGATCTTGTGATTTGGAATTGAAACAAGCAACAAGGGTTCAGGATTTGAAGAACAGAGTAGCATCCCTTTGCAATTGTCGGCTCATTACACATGCTCGTTGGGCCATGCAATGACAAAAATGCCACCAAAGGTGAAGTGGAGACTAGCAGTGTTAAAGATGTCACAACAAAGCATGGACGAGGATTTTTTTCCCCAGCAAATTGAACATTACAGTCAGCAAGTACAGTAACAAATCTTCCTTCATGAAGCAATGCAGGAAGACGATATTCACAAATACACCCCCTCCCCACCCATGTCCACTACTCGCCACATCCCAGCACGCATTCCACCTTTTTATTTTCTTTCCCCCTTTTTTTCCGTAAGTATGAACAATTGTGAAAGGAAAATTTTCTGTCTCGATGATATTTACATTCTCTCTTTCTTTCCATCTCCTCACACTCCCCCCGCCCCCTCTCTCTCTCTCTCTCTCTGTGCACACGCACACACACACACACACACACACACAGTGATAAGCAGTCTGCACATACACAATGTCCCCCCAAAAAGCAAATTCGTGGTGCTTATCTCTAATGACTGGTTAAACTTAATGAAAGGTCCAAGATAACATAAAGTTTGTGTCATGCTTTTCCCATTTGTCCCCTCATTTTAAGTTGCCAAGGGACATGTGTCCCATGATAAATGAAAAAAAAAACATCTGAAGCTGTGATGTTGTAACAAGTTGAATGTTGTGGCTGCTAAGCGTAAGGTGACTTGGCCTGTAATCATTAGTCATATAATTTATTCTTGGCCTCTTCCTGATCACACTTGCAGGGTTCGGTTTACTAGTGCGCCCTGCGGCATTACCGCATCGCTTCCGCAAATGCCGCATCGACTCTGCTTGCCGTGTGTCAAAGGGCGCATCGCTTCTCGGTACCAGTGCGCCACCGTGCTCACATTTAGGCCTACCGCGGAGACTGACGCGCTAGGACCGCGGCAGACAATGCTTCATTTGTCCGCTGATTTGATTGGCTTCTGCTAGCGAACAATGCAACTTTCTGCCAATCATGTGTAGTCAACTGTCGCCTTTTGGGTTGCTTTCGGTTTGCTTTCTGGGATAGCGATCTGTCTGTGAAAGTTGTTCCGCCAGTTTTGGAAGTTTTTATGTGATCGGTCATGCCTCCAAAAAAGAAGCCAAAACTTCTGCCAGGGCAGGCAGTCTTGTTTCGGTCAACCGCAGCCGTCTACCAGTCAGGAATCGCCGAAAGATTCAGTCGGCGCATCTCAGCCCGATGTGGAGCAGCAGTGTGACAGGCCAAGTGAAAGTAGACCCATGTGTTCTAAGAAAACGTTCCAGTCAACGTGGCTGACCCTTTACCCGTGGCTTAGGTATGAGAGCGGCAAGATGTACTGTTGTGTGTGCCGTAAACACGGGAAAAATAACAGTTTGTCTGTGGGAACGGACAATTTCCGTACAAGTACACTCAGTCGCCATGTAGACGGCATTTATCATCAGCTTCTGATGAATGCACCAGCTGAAGCAGCGAACATGCGGGAGAGGCAGAAGACTGCTCTGAGCAAGAAAGAAGAAGCCGTGGTAGTGGGTTTGAAAAGTATGTTTTGAAGAAAAAAGAGCAAAACAAAATACTGAATCAAATAGACTGCAAGTGCCTCGTTCATTAAACCGCATCCATGAATCAAAACACAGAAAATAAAGAGACACCAATTTAATTGTAACAATCGCAAAACGTGTCAATTTTCAAGGAAATACTCTTCGTCGGACACACTACACAAAATAACAAAGTTCAGAAAAATAGGAAGACAAGAGTATTTCCTCGAAAATTCAAACGTTTTGTCATTGTTACAATTAAATTGATGTCTCTTTATTTTCTGTGTTTTAATTTACTAATAATAGTTACGCATAGCCAAGCAAGTCATTTTAATACCACTTTAAGTCGCCCGTACATGGGGCCCATTGAAATGTGGAGGGATGGGCCAAATGCCCCATAGTCATTTCTGACCAGGCTGAACCCTGCACTTGCAGCAAACAAAAGTGATTTGGAGTCGATGACAGAATGAATTGGACTTGTAAGACAAAAAAAAAGTGAAGCTAGCATCTGTGAGAATTTAAAACCACAGTTCTCAATTTCAATGGGGAAATTCAAAAGATTTTAAATCACTGAAGACCTGGTCAACCTTGTGGGCAAAGCCCTGCTTTCTGGATTCAAGGCTTCTGGGTGGCCTTGTGGGCAAAGCTCTGTGGTCAGGACTCGAGGGTTCTGGGTGGCCTTGTGGGCAAAGCGCTGTTGTCTGGATTCAAGGGTTCTGGGTTGCCTTGTAGACAAAGCTCTGTTATCAGGATTCAAGGGTTCTGGGTGGCCTTGTAGACAAAGCTCTGTTATCAGGATTCAAGGGTTCTGGGTGGCCTTGTGGGCAAAGCTCTGTTATCAGGATTCAATGGTTCTGGGTGGCCTTGTGGGCAAAGCTCTGTTATCAGGATTCAAGGGTTCTGGGTGGCCTTGTAGACAAAGCTCTGTTATCAGGACTCAAGGGTTCTGGGGGGCTTGTGGGCAAAGCTCTGTTGCCAGGATTCAAGGGTTCTGGGTTGCCTTGTGGACACAGCTCTGTTGTCCGGATTCAAGGCTTCTGGGTTGCCTTGTGGGCAAAGCTCTGTTGTCTGGATTCAAGGGTTCTGGGTTGCCTTGTGGGCAAAGCTCTGTGGTCAGGATTCAAGACTTCTGGGTGGCCTTGTGGGCAAAGCTCTGTTGTCTGGATTCAAGGGTTCTGGGTTGCCTTGTGGGCAAAGCTCTGTTGTCAGGATTCAAGGGTTCTGGGTGGCCTTGTGGGCAAAGCTCTGTGGTCAGGATTCAAGGGTTCTGGGTGGCCTTGTGGGCAAAGCTCTGTTGTCAGGATTCAAGGGTTCTGGGTGGCCTTGTGGGCAAAGCTCTGTGGTCAGGATTCAAGGGTTCTGGGTGGGCTTGTGGGCAAAGCTCTGTTGTCAGGATTCAAGGGTTCTGGGTGGCCTTGTGGGCAAAGCTCTGTTGTCAGGATTCAAGGGTTCTGGGTGGCCTTGTGGGCAAAGCTCTGTGGTCAGGATTCAAGGGTTCTTGGTTGCCTTGTGGGCAAAGCCTTGTTGTATCATGGGATTCGAGGGTTCTGGGTTGCCTTGTGGACAAAGCCCTGTTGGCTGGATTCAAGGGTCCTGTGTGGCCTTGTAGAGAAAGTCCTGTAGTCTGGATGCAAAGGTCCCGAGTTCAGTACTTTCTTGAGATAGTTTTTCTTTGGAATAAAGAGACTCGAGCCCTTCTTAGTCTGTCAGTGTCACACTTTAAACCGAGGTCCAGTCTTTGAATACATGCATTACAGCCAACGAAAAAACTAACAATCTAATGTATGTTGAGTCCCATTCTATCCTACCTAGGAGACTTGGCTATGTGTGCCATTGAGTTGGATGGTAAACAAAACATGCACACAGATGTCATGTTCAGACAACATCCCTGAAGACAAGACTATGGCCACCACAATACAGGATTAGTAAGTGTCAGTTATGTAGAAATGTCTCAAACGGTGAACCTGGAAGAGTTCAAGCCGAGCCACCAAGGAGAAGAAAATGGATGCATCCATGGCACGTTATGCTGCTCAGGATTCATCTCCCAAGACCCAGGCAGAAAGCAAAGGTGTCCCAGTGGATGCGTGTTTGTGTGTGTGGATCTTTGCTAAAGCGATGACAAGTAATTGATGACCATGAGACCCAGGAAGAAAGCAAAAGGTCCAAGTGGATGTGCGTGTGAATTCTTGCGAAATCAGTGACACATGGTCGATGACCATCAAGGAAGCCACACCTTGCGATGTGTAAGCACTTGCTCCCAGGTATTGGAAGGAACTTTGGTGTGCAGTATGTGTACTGAAGGGCAGTCCAGGTTTACAATATATGTCATCTTGTACTCTATAAAATTTGGTTTTTCCGAATCACTGAATTATGATGTAAAAAGGCTGAAGGTGGCTGAAATTTTCCAACCCTGCACAGTCATGAAAGACGTCACGGAGTACTGTCAGGATGCTGTGACTTACTGTTTGCTGTGAAATTGCAGCCCTTAACCTGGTTGGCTGTTAGTGTTTGACTTTATTCCTTGCATTCCCGTCTTTGGCGTAACCTCCTTCCAGCAATTTTGGTCTGTGGTAATCGTATGCTATGAGTATGGTTGTGAACCTTTTTAATGTATTTTGTACAGATAACCACCATTTGCGTGTTGCATGAGGAGTGGCAAGGTGACAATTTCTTTTACACTGACAGAATTGACAGTCTTTATAGAAGGTTGTTGATACTGGAATTTCATTTTCTTTCTTTTTTGTGTGAAATGCATTGTCATTAATAAACTGTGTGGGTAATGTAGACGGTGTGGTTTTGTGTGTGTGAGCATCTGTCCAGAGCGGCTGAAGACTTATTCATTCTTTTTGTGGATGACAGTCAGCAAAAGTAAATTGCAGTTTGTAACATTTCATGCTGCAAGTTACCTTTAAGGTATCTTGGTCTGTTATATTTATAACCTCCCATGTTTTATGGCCAGTTTTCAGGACCAAAAGCAACAACAGCAACAAGAGAGAAATGAATGAAACAGAATACTAAATATGAAGAAATCAAAGGCTAGTATGCGATCTGCCAGAAGTCTACAAGTATCAAAACATGTGGTTCATACCTTGGACAACAGAACAGCGAGGAAGACCTAAGGTCAGTGTCCTGTTACAGGTGAAGTTGACAGAAATAAAATGTTACCTTTGTGTCCAGAAAATGGGAGGGGGCATAAAAACGAGGAATAGAGGGGAGAAAAGAGGGAAGGTGATACGAACTTCTGAAACTGGAAATTTCTCAAAGGACTGAGAATAGATCTGTCATTATTTCTGCAGTAGTTGATGGAAATGCAAGACTGGTTTAGTTTCTTCAGAATTTAAAACATTTCTCAAGGACATTCATTTCTTCAGTGTGTTGGTTAAGCTGGTTGAATCTAGCATCTCTTCCTAGGAAAGAACTAATCATTCAGAAAGGCCATAAAAGTCTGTACTTCTTTTGTTGTGCATCAGTCTCCTGCTTTTTGATGAGGGAATGAAGTAAACAGAACATTTTCACTGATGCTATGAGAGGATGTCATACCTGATGATGAATTCATAGGAAATTGGTACAATTGTGATTGATTTAAAGCAGACTGGTATAGTCGTACGACAAACTCACTGGAAAAGTGGCCTTACGGATAGACATTCGCCCAAGAAGACAGAACAATCAGGGGTCCAGGGTTCAGTTAGCACCTGGCTGATCTCCCTCTTCTCCACCAGATCCTAAATGATGGTGTGAATGCTGATCTCTTAGTGAACCTAATACATGGAGATCCTGTGTGTCCTAGTGCGCGAGG
The DNA here is from genome assembly GCA_018398815.1 of Conus ventricosus. Lineage (NCBI taxonomy): Eukaryota > Metazoa > Mollusca > Gastropoda > Neogastropoda > Conidae > Conus > Conus ventricosus. The sequence continues at coordinate 22,221,330 of CM031605.1, forward strand.
GCCCACGCAAATAAGGCACCTGGCCCAGGTCAAATTCTACTCACAAATCCTTGATAGGTTAGGCAAACAGAAACCATGCGGACAAAAAACATTTCATATACGGAAGTGTTGGGACATGTATATTCTTTCATACACACAACTTAATCTGACCACTGCTTTTTCCTGTTAAGACCACAGCTATAGTGGCGGGCTGTTCCAGTGTATCCCATGATGACAAAAATCTGTTGTGATGAGGTTTCTCTGTTTCCATTGTATTGTCGAAAATCATTCTTTTGTGAATGTACAACCATGTACACTCTCCTCACTACAAAAACCACATTGTACGCTTTCCAGGAGAAAGTAATTTCAGAATGAATTTGAACAAACTTACTTGACAGAAAACAAAGGCACTATAAACACAACCTTTCACATTTCATCCCCAGTATGAGGGTGTATGCACAAAGAGTGAGAGAGAGAGAATGTGTGTGTGGAGTGTGTGTGTGTGTGTGTGTCAGAGAGAGAGAGTATGCTTTCAAATCAAAACAAATATTGTGCAGAACCAGGCTTCTTCCTTCAGTTGTCATTAAGTTTCTTGTGCACTCCCAACTTGGCTCCTTTCTGCGAGAGACGAGACCAACAAAAGACAGAAGCCACTATGAAGATGAAACTGAAAACAAGCCATGCACCATCACAGCGAAGGCATCTGGAAAAAGCAAGACACTTTTATTCCATGCTGACAAGAGTTAATTAAATAGAAGAAAGCTTCATATGACAGCTGGAGTTATGTACACAAATAAAGCTTCATTTGTCTTTGTCCCAGATCAATGCAAAATAAAAAGCCACTCAAGACACAAAATTTGCATAATAATGTTCATAATACATGTCCTGTCTGTCTCACTTTAGCGTATGGTCTGCTGGTGTGTTTTCGAAATGACAGTACTCCAAAAGAGGAATGTGTAGTGTCCCAAATCACATCCACCGTGTGGGAGAGGAACCCCCATCAAGAAGACAGCTGGATAGCACATGCAACTATGAGACTACATGTATGTCAATCCGAGTTTTTAAAAATCTGAAAACTTCCCATTCCCATTACAACGGTACAGCATGTATGGATTTCTCAGGCTCCTGTCAGTGCCAAAAACTTACAGAACCTCCAACAAGTTGATATACACATCATGTCGGCATTCATTTTTTCAAGAATTACACCAGTATCCTTTCATGATTTTTGAAACACACAAATCAACTATTAAAAATCTTTTAAATTCAATAATCCCATAAATTTAAAACGAGCGGTTTTCTATAGGACGCAGCTCCTATTTTATCAATGTTTGCTGGCAAGAGGGTGGGGTAAGTGTCTGTATGACAGGGTGGGAGAGTTGGGAGGGATGGCAGTGTGGAAGTGATGTGTTGCCAACCGTCTGGTGGTGGAGGTGCCACGACTGGTGGGGATGTTGCTATATTGACATCTGTAATCTGTAAATCTGACTTGGGTGACTTGGACAACAGCAGAAGCATGTCTTTACCTATGCTAACCAGGAAGATCAGGACGCTGGCTCTCGCCTTCACATACCATGCACTGCTAGTCCTAACACCCAACATTTGTCACCGAGTGGTTTCTCCTTGGCATCCATCTTCACACACCAAGCACTGCAAGATTTCACACCTGATTTTTCACACTGAGAAGGGTTTCCCTTTGGCGCCCACCTTTACAAGCCCTCACACTTGATCCCCTCACAAACAGTGGTTTCCCATGGCTCCCACATTCACAAACCATACACTGCCAGATCTTACACTTGACCCACTCACACTGATAGTGGTTTACTCTTGTCTCCCATCTTCACACACCATACACCACCTGACCTCACACCTAACCCTCTCTGTCTGACAGTGGTTTCCTAGTGGCTTCAACCTTCACACACCATACACCACCTGACCTCACACCTAACCCTCTCTGTCTGACAGTGGTTTCATAGTGGCTTCAGCCTTCACACACCATACACCACCTGACCTCACACCTAACCCTCTCAGTCTGACAGTGGTTTCATAGTGGCTTCAGCCTTCACACACCATACACCACCTGACCTCACACCTAACCCTCTCAGTCTGACAATGGTTTCCTAGTGGCTTCAACGTTCACACACCAGGCACTGCCAGACTTCACACCTGACCCTCTAACACTGAAAGTAGTGTCCCTTTCGCTTCCAACTTCACCCACCATCCAATCAGACTGCACACCTGACCCTCTCACACTGACAGGGTTTGCCTGTGACTCCCACCTTCAAACACCCTGCGCTGCCAGACCTCACACATGACCCTGTCGCACTGACAGTGGTTTCCCCTTGGCTCCCTTCTTCGCACATCATGCACTGCCAGATCTCGAACCCGACTTAATTTTGTCACACTGAGAGGGTTTTTCCCTTGGCTCCTTCCTACATCACGCATTGCTGCTAGATCTTGCACCTGACCCTGTCACACTGGTAGTGATCTCCCTTCATCCAAACTAAGATCATGGAGTTTCATGTGCTGTAAACTGGCCAAGATTTCACAACTTCATAAAAAATTACTTTAAAAAAAAAAAAAGAAGAAAAAAAACTTTTTTAAAATGGGATCATCTGAAATGTTAATCTCTAAGATTATGCCATAAAATACCCCGTGGGGATACCGGGGATCTTTTGTACAAAGAGTTCCCCCACCTTCTGGACATTTTGTGCTAGTAACGTCCCCTCTTCCTTTCGCTCTCAGTAACTCTGTCTCCTCCTTTGCTGTACTGTCATCTACTGTCCTTTCTGTCTACCATATCTTTTAGCTATCTTTTTCCACAACCTCTTCCCACAAATTTCTGCACTCAACGAAGTCGGAGTGAACTGACTATACTCTCCAGTACAGTGTGAGTATCCCAGCAGGGTAAAACGAGTTCACACGCTACTAGCTACTGGAACGCTGAAGAAGAAGAAGATGCCAAAAATTACATACATAATGAAAAAGAAAAAGAAAACCATTACATATCACAGGTTTGTGTTAAAAAGAAAACAAGATGAAAATAGTAAAGACAATGATTATTTCAATCCCCAACTTGGCTGGACTTCCTGTAGATACTCGCAGACTCCTTGCTGTAGATACTCGCAGACTCCTTGCTGTAGATACTCCCAGACTCCTTGCTGTAGATACTCCCAGACTCCTTGCTGTAGATACTCCCAGACTCCTTGCTGTAGATAGTCTCCAGACTCCTTGCTGTAGATACTCCCAGACTCCTTGCTGTAGATACTCCCAGACTCCTTGCTGTAGATAGTCTCCAGACTCCTTGCTGTAGATAGTCTCCCAGACTCCTTGCTGTAGATACTCCCACTCCTTGCTGTAGATAGTCATCCAACTCTTGCTGTAGATCTCCCAAGATCCTTGCAGAATCGTCCCAGACTCCTGGTAGTATCCCAGACTCTTCTGGAGATACCCCAGACTCCTTGCTAGAAAATTCTCCAGATTCCTTGCAATAGATACTCCAGACTCATTGCTGTAAGTTCCAGATCCTTGCTCTAGATACTCAGTCTTTGTAATAGTCTCCAGATCCTTGCTGAGATACTACCCAAGAATTCCTCTTGATACTCCAGATATTCTGTAGATAGTCTCCAGATCCTGCTGTAGAATCCAGACTCTTGCGTAATACTCCAACTCTGCGAATACTCCGACTCCTTGTCTAGATAGTCTCCAGACATCTGCTGTAGATCTCACAGCCTTGCTGTGATACCCAACTCCTTCTGTAATACCAGACTCCTCTGTGACATCTCCAGACTCCTGTAGATACCCCAGACTCCTGCTGTAATATCCCAGACCCTGCTGAGATACTCCCAGACCCTGCGTAATAGTCTCAGACTCCTTGCTGTGATACTTCCCAGATCCTTGCGAAGATACTCCAGACTCTTGCTGTAGTACTCCAACTCCTTGTGTACTCCAGACTCCTGCTGTAGATACTCCCAGACTCCTTTGTTAGAATCTCCAGACTCCTTGCTGTAGATACTCCAGACTCCTTGCTTAGAACTCCCAGACTCCTTGCTGTAGTTACTCCCAGACTCCTTGCTGTGATACTCCCAACTCCTTCGTAGATATTCAACTCCTAAAAAAACAGAGTCATGCAGCAGAGCCGCCAGTTATCGAGCTCTTGGGTCTGCATCCCACAATTACTGGCTTAATCTGCAGCCACATCCACTCACAGTTTTGTCATCTGCCTGCATGGTGTGTCATCTTCGCCTGAGTTGGGCAACTTACCAGTGAGTAATCCACATCCATTCCATTATAGTCGTCCATTCATTCTAAATAAACAAATCGCAAGTCGGCGTTTTAGATAGTCGCTTAAGGGGTCGTTTTGATTAGTAAATTGCATCCGTGCAAAAAAAATCAGTCTTAAAATGAGAGGAGTCTCTTAACAGAGGGTTTATAATAGAGTTTGACTGTAACTCCCAGACTCCTTGCTGTTAGATAGTCTCCAGACTCCTTGCTGTAGATACTCCCAGACTCCTTGCTGTAGATACTCCATACTCCTTGCTGTAGATAGTCTCCAGACTCCTTGCTGTAGATACTCCCAGACTCCTTGCTGTAGATACTCCCCGACTCCTTGCTGTAGATACTCCCAGACTCCTTGCTGTAGATAGTCTCCAGACTCCTTGCTCTAGATACTCCCAGAACTCCTTGCTGTAGATAGTCTCCAGACTCCTTGCTGTAGATACTCCCCGACTCCTTGCTGTAGATATCCCAGACTCCTTGCTGTAGATACTCCCCAGACTCCTTGCTGTAGATACTCCCAGACTCCTTGCTGTAGATACTCCCAGACTCCTTGCTGTAGATACTCCCAGACTCCTTGCTGTAGATACTCCAGACTCCTTGCTGTAGATAGTCTCCAGACTCCTTGCTGTAGATACTCCCAGACTCCTTGCTGTAGATACTCCCAGACTCCTTGCTGTAGATAGTCTCCAGACTCCTTGCTGTAGATACTTCCCAGACTCCTTGCTGTAGATACTCCCAGACTCCTTGCTGTAGATACTCCCAGACTCCTTGCTGTAGATAGTCTCCAGACTCCTAACAAAAACAAGAGCATGCAGCAGAGCCCACAGCCAGAGTATCCTGAGTCGTCTTTGGGTCTGCATCCCCACCAAAATTAACTGGCTTAATCTGCAGCCACATTCCACTTTCCCCCAAGTTTTGTTAACATCTGTCCTGCAGATGGTGTGTCATCTTGCTGAGGGTTAGGGCAAAACCTTACCAGTGGAGGTAATCCACATCCATTTCCATTATAGTCCAGTGTCCATTGCATTCATAAATGATAACGGAGTGTCAACTGACATCTTTCAGGACTACTGTTCTGTGACCGGCATCCTTTTTTGCCTTACATTTAATTCACAGTCATAACTTTTCTCTGCTTTCCTTGTTTCTTTCATTTGCTCATTAACTGTAATGCTTACAACTGATGTTTAGACTTGAGCACACAGTTACAGTCCTCACACAAACATACATGCTGGCATTAGGAACAATACTGCAAGAGAAACATTTTATACATAAAACTGTAGAATATCAAAACAGATTGTTTAAATGTATGACATGACATCCAGTCACAGAAAGAGCCACCACTTTATTACCTATTGTGTGACATAAATACTTCATCCAGTCACACGGAATGTGTCGTCACCATGTTGTACATTTCCCAGCAAGACAGCTAAAGTGGTCTCAAGGTCTGTTCATCACTCCCCTACTTCCTAGCAAGACATAGCCGCTGCCATTTCAAAGTCTGTTATTCTGCAGCACCTCATCAAAGTCCATCAAAATGTCCTTCCGACCAATGAACTGCATATCATCCCAAAAGTCCTGCACAGTGGTAGGCACAGAATGTCTTGGACTCCAGCATTTTCAGGAAGGGGCTGTCACGTTGTCCCGACAGTCCGTCAGATGTTCGCGGGATTTTCTCGTAATTCCATCCATGAATGTCGGCCAATGCTTCCCGTGTTGTTGAGCCATGACTCTCCAGCTTCTTTCGTATCCACGAAGGACGGGGTTTCCCGCAGTCTGGTCAGACGGGTACCCTTCCCTGGGTTGTGCTGTAGGATGGGGAAACCTTCTGCACTGTCTAAAAACACACACACATTCTCCTGTAGGACTGAAAACCTTCTGTGCAGTTTGAAACGCACACACACACAAACAACACACACACACACACACACCCACACCAACCAAAACACACATTCTCCTGTAGGACTGAGAACCTTTAGTGCTGCCGAAACACAAAACACACACACATTCTCCTGTAGAATTGAGAACCTTCCGTGCGCCTGAAACACAAACACACAACTTCTCCTGATATGATTGAGAGCCTTTCGTGCTGCCTGAACACAAGGGCACGCTTGCACACACACACACACACACACACACACACCCCCACACACACACACATTCTCCTGTAGGCCCGAGAGCCTTCATACTGCCTGAAACAACAAACACACATTCTCCTGTAGGATTGAGAGCCTTTCGTGCTGCCTAAAAACACGTGCACACACACACACACACACACAACACACACACACACACACACACTACATACATGGAGTGTAAATGTTTGGGTAATGGAGTGTATTGGTATAAATGTCTAATTTTGTACATGTACATAAACCACATGGGAAAAGGGTTGGGGATATTGTCTTAGAGGCCTGTTTTACCCACAGGGTTGATTTATTAAAATTGAATTTTTTGTATTTGTGTTTTACGTGCCCTGCAAAAAATTTTTCCTTTTGTATATGGGGGGGATACAATTAAAAAGTTGAAGTCTGTACACATAATAACGATGATTTTTTGGGCTAGAAGCCCTTTTTTTTTTTTTGTTCTGACCAGGATGCCCTTTCATTTAGAAACATTGGTTCATGCAGAAATCGGATTCATCAACTCATTGTGTGGGTCAGCTGATCCCCTGTGCAGTCACTATCACTGCCAAAGTCAACCCCTAGTTTTGGGCCAACTTCTATGCAGTCACCTTCAGTGTCATGTCAACCTACAGCGTGGGCCCAGTTAATGTACTACGCAGTCACCTTTAGTGTTCATGTCAACCCACAGTATAGCCAACTAACACACTATGCAGTCACCTTCAGTGTTCATGTCAACCCACAGTATGACCCAACCTAAAAACCCCTATGCAGACACCTCCCGTGTTCATGTCAACCCACTGTGTGTGGGCCAACTTCTACAGTACACGTCACCTCCAGTGTCCATGTCAACCCACTGTGTGTGGGCCCCCAACTTCTACAGTACACTGTCACCTCCAGTGTCCATGTCAACCCCTGTATGTGGGCCAATTTATACACTACGCAGTCACCTTTTCATTGTTCATGTCAACCCACTGTATGTGGGGGCCAATATATACACTATTCAGTTCCCTTCAGTGTTCATTTTCAACCCACTGTATGTGGCCATTTTAACTAGCAGTCACCTTCGGTGTTCATGTAACCATGTATGTGGCCCAATTTATACACTACGCGTCACCTTTCGGTGTTCATGTCAACCCACTGTATGTGGCCAATTTATACACTATGCAGTCACCTTCAGTGTCCATGTCCCCTGTGGGTGGGCCAATTTTACACTACCAGTCACTTCGCATCACAACACAGTATGTGGGCCAATTTATACACTCGCAGCACCTTCAGTGTTGATGTACCCATGTTTGGGGCCAATTTATACACTACGCGTCACCTTCGTGTCCATGTCGCTGTGGGTGGGCCAATTTATACTATCAGTCCCTTCAGTGTTCATGCAACCCACTGTATGTAGGCCAATTTATACACTACGCAGTCACCTTCAGTGTTCATGTCAACCCACGGCATGTAGGCCAATTTATACACTACGCAGTCACCTTTCCGTGTCCATGTCAACCCCCTGCAATGTAGGCCAATTATCACTACGAAATCACCTTCAGTGTCCCATGTCGCTGTGGATGGGCCATTTATACAACTACACAGTCACCTTCAGTGTTCGCTCAACCCACTGTATTGTTAGGCCATTTTATACACTACGCAGTCACCTTCGTGTTCATGTAACCCACTGATGTGGCCCCATTTCACACTAGCAGTCACCCTTTAGTGTTCTGTACCACTGTAGTGGCCAATTTATACACTATGCCAGTAACATTCAGTGTCATTTCAACCCACTGCAATGTAGGCCAAATTTATTTAACACTATAGTCACCTTTAGTGTTCATGTTTATCCCACTTTGTATGTGGGCCAATTTATACCTTAGCAGTCACCTTTCGGTGTTCAGTCAACCACTGATGTTGGCCAATTTATTTCACTACACAGTCACCTTCAGTGTTCATGTCAACCCACTGTATGTGGCCAATTATTACCAAATACGCAGTCACCCTTCAGTGTTTTATGTCAACCCACTGTATGTAGGCCAATTTATACACTTCGCAGGTCATCTTCAGTGTCCATTGTCGCTGTGGGTGGGCCAATTTTACACTATAAGTCACCTTTAGTGTTCATGTCAAACCCCGTTTTGTGGGCCAGTTTATCCACTTGCTGTCACCTTCATGTCCATGTCCAACCCATGTATGTAGGCCAATTTATACACTATGCAGTCACTTCGTGTTTATGTCAACCCACTGTATGTAGGCCAATTTTATACACTACACAGTCACCTTCAGTGTCCATGTCGCTGTGGGTGGGCCAATTTATTACACTATAGCACCTTTAGTGTTCATGTTAACCCACTGTATGTAGGCCAAATTTATACATACGCAGTCATCTTCAGTGTTCATGTCAACCCATGATGTGGCCAATTTATACACTAACCCGTCATCTTCAGTGTTCATGTTAAACCCCTGTATGTAGGCCAATTTTACACTATAAAGTCACCTTCAGTGTCCATGTCGCTGTGGGTGGGCCAATATTATACCCCTTCCCCAGTCACCTTTTGTGTTCATGTCAACCCACTGTATGTGGGCCCATTTTTTACACTACGCAGTCACCTTTAGTGTTGTGTCAACCCACTGTATGTAGGCCAATTTATACACTACGCAGTCACTTTCATTGTTCATGTCAACACACTGTATGTGGGCCAATTTATACACTACGCAGTCACTTTCATTGTTCATGTCAAACCCACTGTATGTGGGCCATTTTACACATACGCAGTCATCTTCAGTGTTGTGTCAACCCACTGTATGTAGGCCAATTTATACCTAAGCAGTCACCTTCTGTGTCCAGTCACTGTGGGGGGGCCCAATTTATACACTATGCAGTCACCTTTGTGTTCATGTAAACCCCCAAACTGTATGGGGGCCCAATTTATACACTACGCAGTCCCCTTCAGTGTCCTGTCAACCCACTGTATGTGGGCCAGTTTATACACTAGGCAGTCACCTTCATTGTTCATGTAAACCCCCACTGATGTGGGCCAATTTTATACACTATGCAGTCCCCTTTTGTGTTCATGTCAACCCCTGTATGTGGGCCAATTTATACACTCGCAGTCACCTTCCTTGTTCATGTCAACCCACTGTAGTAGGCCAAATTTTTATACACTATGCATTTCACCTTTGTGTTCATGTCAATCCACTGTATGTGGGCCAATTTATACACTACGCAGTCACCTTCAGTGTCCATGTCCACCCCTGATGTGGCCCTTTGCGGTCGGCTGGGCTATAAGCAACATTTTTACCTTAGTGTCCATGTCAACCCACTTTTAGTAGGCCAATTTTACACTAGGCAGTCACTTCAGTGTTCATTTCAAACCACTGCATGTAGGCCAATTTATACACTACGCAGTCACCTTTGTGTTCATGTCAACCACTGTATGGGGCCCAAACTCACACACTTGCAGTCACCTTCATTATCCAGTCAACCCTGTATGGGCCAACTTACACCATTTATGCAGTCACCTTCATTATCCACGTCAACCCACTGTATGGGCCAACTCACCCCACTATGCAGTCCCCTTCATTTTCCACGTCAACCCACTGTATGGGCCAACTTCCACACTATGCAGTCACCTTCATTATTCACGTCAACCCACTGTATGGGCCAACTTGCACACTACGCAGTCACCTTCATTATCCACTTTCAACCCACTGTATGGGCCAACTTGCACACTACGCAGTACCTTCATTACCACGTCAAACCCACGTTGGGCCAACTGGCCACTACGCAGTCACCTTCATTATCCACGTCAACCCCTGTATGGGCCAACTTACACACTATGCAGTCCCCTTCTTTACCCACGTCAACCCACTGTAGGGCCAACGGGCACACTACGCAGTCACCTTCATTATCCACGTCAACCCACTGTATGGGCCAAGTTACACACTCCGCAATCACCTTCGTATCCATTTCAACTCAATGTGTGGGCCGATTCATATACTAAGCATTCATCTACTGTGTCAAACTTTCACAAAACAATTAATCATGAACTTTAGCCTGTTACTGGACTGTTGGCATGACCAAGGTATAACTGTTTTGGCTGCTGACTGGAATTTCATGAAGCAAAGTAATGTGTCTTATTTCATGCAGAAAGTATGGTGTATGTCGACTTGGCAGTAACTTTCACTTACGTGAGGCAATTTAAAGGTGTGTATTTTTCTTATTGAGTAATTATGTAAGGGACAAATTATGATACATATCCACATTATGCAGTTTATTATAGTGAAGAAAAATTTTGGTACATATCACCCTAATGCATCAACATCTGAAGTGAGGAAAATTATGGAACATGTCATCCTTGCGCAGTAGCATAGTAAGTGGACTTATCAACTATATGCAGCAATATGGTCACTGAAGAAATTATAGTACACATCAACCTACATAGCAACACTGAAGAAGAGAAGAAATAACCATACAACAATTTACACAGCAGCATCAGAAATACAGAAATTATACATATCAATCTTATGCAATAATATGGCAAGTAAAAAGAAACCTATGATACATATCAACATTACGCAGAAATACAGTAAGTGAAGAAGATATGGTACATATCAACCTTACGCAGTAACACCATAATTAGCTTTCATTGATTTTACAAATGAACATACTCTGGTTTCAATGTGCTCACAACCCTCCAAGAGTTTCTTGTGCACAAAATTAAGGTTTTGACAGAGTTTATGTTTGTGCACTTATTTCATGTGTCTGCTAGCATGTTAATTGGTCTGTTTCTTCATTTCATAGTTCACAGTATTAATTAGAAACAGGAGGCGTCAGTTTGACATACAGTTAGTTTGCTTCATGATTAGTCAAGTGCTCTCAATGGAGTTGAACCTGGGAAGGGAGGATGCCAGGAAGGCATTCTCCCCCCTCTACCATCACCACCCCCCCCCCCCCCCCCTCCACATCTCCTTCAGATGAAAATATTGGGCCAGATTACCTTGTGCCCCCACACCTCCTCACACCCCACTTCATATTTGGAGAGAAAAAAAATGGATGGCACAGGTTATGATGTGCCCCCTTCTCTCTCACCCCTGTCTTACAGGAATGTGAAGATGAGAGAACACCCACCCCCCATCCCCTAAGAATTAGGAAAATAAAAAGCCACACACACACACCGCACACACACACACCACACACACACACACACACACACACACACACACACACCATCCCCCTCTGCTTTTACAAGAATTTGGAAGTCTGCAATGATGTCAGTTCAAGCTGCCCCCATCACCACCTCCCAATGTAAAATATATTCCGATGCCACTAATAGTAAGGTTCATCAGAATAGTTGGTTCGGTAGATAGAAAGTTGCGCGTCCCCTTCAGTCAGTCTGTCCATTAGCTGGGATCCCTGTTAGTTTGATGGGTTGTGTAAATTGTTTGTGCTTGTCTCGAGTTATTTTGAGACTGCATTGGTGAGTGTGTGTGCGCGCATTTTCCCCCTCTCTCCTATTTCCCTCTTTCCTGCCTTTCTTTCACCTCTCATTTCGAATCGCTGGGAACTTTTATTGTTGGTCACAATGGCTGACCTGATGAAGAATTGATGATAAATAACTAAAAAAAAAAGTGTCCCCTTTTTGGGTGTTTTCATGTGTATTCATCAAGATACTCTTGTTTCACGTAACACAAGGAAAGAATAACACAAGGAAAGAACAACCAGTAATAGTTCACAAACATATCTCTTTTCAAAACAAAGCGGTTCTCACTTTCTACTGAAGACGAAGCCGCAGCACTCCCAGCCCCATTCACAGGAATATTTCTGGAGTCCAGGTTCTGCTGATCTGCTGCAGCCGCCCATCGTGGCCATCAGGGGGCTCCCTCCAGTCATCCCATGGCCCCCCGTTGCCCCACTCACCCCACCGTTCAATCCCGGAGTGCCGCAGGCAATGTTTTGTGGCATGACCAGAGGGGTCGGTCCCCACTGTGAGACATGGGGAACGGCTGGCTGGCG
>CM031605.1:22234707-22261437 GCA_018398815.1 Conus ventricosus
TGGAGGCCATAGTGAGGAACAGAGTCGAAAATACAGGTTGGAGGCTCTGCGCAGAGAGGAGACTGACAGACAGGAGATTATGCATAAGGAAGAGGCTTCTCGTAGGAGAGGCTGCTAGACAGGAGGCTCAGCGTAGGAGGAGGCTGATCAGCGTGGAGGAGGCTGCCCTCCGTCGGGAAGGTTGGATCAGCGTAGAGAGGAGGCTGCGCAGGAGGCTCTCGCAGGGAAGAGATGGAACAGTTCTTTCGCGGCCTCCCCTTCTGTAACCAGGGGTTAATCACCGGGCAGGTGATAGAGTTAGAGGCCCAAGTTAAAGCTTCCAGAGTTCAGACCTAGTGAGGACATTGATATGTTCCTGGACATTTTGACAAGGTTGCTAGTTCATATCAATGTCTGAGGAACAGAAGGCTATGCACCTTTTTTCTGGATTATCTGGTGCTGCAAGGAGTGTGTGCTCACTCTAAATGAAGGTGCGTCTTATGCAGACATGCAGTTGGCTCTGCGTAAGCGTTTCCACCTTACCCCAGAGACGGTACAGGAGGAAGTTCAGGTCCATGAAGAAGATAATGACGAGACCTTCGTGCAGTTTGGTGATAGGCTGCGCAAAACGCTAGGGTACTGGCGTCTCAGTTGGCTAAGTTAGAGCTGGAGGATCTGATCCTCATTGAACAGCTCACCAACACTGTGTCCCCGGAGTTGAGGATCGGATAGGCGAGACAGCACCTCAGGATTTCGCGGCTGCGATTCACACGCTGAGGTGTTTGCTGAAGCTCGCAGGGCTTATGGGCATCGCCCAGATACGGAGAGGAAGCCCTCCACAGGATTTAGTAGCAATAAGGCGCCGACAACTGCTAGCGGGTGTGAACAAGGCAGGCAGTTCATCGGGATTCAGCACCCCGGTTTTGTTTTCTTTGTGGTCGTCCTGGCCACATCAGGAAAGATTGCCCTAGAGCCGCTGGTAGTCATGGGGCTAGTCCTCTCCAGCATCCTCGCGCCTCGGCTAACGTGGGTTCCGTCCCAGCTTCTGTGGTACAGAGTGCCCAGTGTTTCTCTCTGTTGTTGGTTCCTCCTTGGTCGACACCATCAGGGTATTCGGGAGCATCAACGATCTTTGTGGATAAGGATTTGATTTCCCCTGAGGCCCGGCGGGGGCGCTAGTTATGATGTGTGCGGGTTGGAGGCTGGTTTTACCTCCACCCGTCCTTCTGTATACTTATTCCTATCTCCACCCCTACTTCTGTGGCGAAGTATGGGCCATCGCGGTGGAGCGACCTCTGTATTCCCTTATCATAGGGAATACTATCGCCTTCGCGGACGGACGCAGTCAGTCCGTGTCTACGGATTTGCCCGTACAGGCGTGTGTGGGAGTCACCACACGCGCCAAAGCTAAGAAGCAGGAACAGGAATTGCGTCCCGTTCTTCAGCCGATCTCTGACGAGGTTCTGGCAAGGGCCGATCCTGCTAGCATTATCCGTCTTCAGGCCAGGGACTTGGATGTCCAACGCCTACGACAACTTGTGGATCGTCCCACTCAGTCGGCCCGACACGCCAAGGTGAGCTTCAAGCTCCACAAGGGGTTCCTTTTTTAGGGTTTTCACTCAGGCAGATCGTGTGGCCAAACGCTTGTTGTTCCCCAAAGCTTGGAGAGAGTCTGTTCTCCGCAGGCCCACGTTTCCCCCATGGCAGGTCATATGGGCTCCAAGCGGACTCTCGAGCGAGAAAGACAAGACTTCTTTTGGCCAGGGATGAACTCACAAGTTAGGCAGTACTGCCGCAGTTGCGATGTCTGCCAACGGACAACGCCTGGGGGTCGCTTGAAGCATGTTCCCTGGGGGTCAGTGCCAGGGTTGGGGAGGCATTCAGAAAGGGTTTGGGGGTTGACCTGGTGAGACCCATTAATCCTCCATCCGATCGCGGTCACCGCTACACTTCGGTTTGGGGTAGAATCTGCGAGTCGATACCCCAGAGGCTGTCCCGCTTAGGACTATCGATGCCCCTTACTGTTGCTGAATCTCTCAGGCAGATTTGGACGCGCACTGGCGTGCCAAGAAGAAGTACGGCCGGAAGTTTGTACTGGAGAGCGATCATCATCCTCTCCAGTGCCTGGACCGGATCCGGCCAGTCAGTCATCGACTCATGAGTTAGGCAGTGGAACTGCAGAGTCATGCGTTCACTTTCCGTCATAGCAAGGGTTCCTGTAATACGGATGCTGACTATCTTAGCCGAGCTCGTAGTTAGCATATTGGAAAATCAGTCAGAGGGACACTTCCCCTCAACCAGGGTTATATCCCCTTTTGGTCTCTGTATCAGGTTGTAGTGACAGTTTTTCACTTCAGTGATGTTAACGATAGTGATCACCAATGGTTCGGTTTTTCTTCATGTGGAAGGTTGCTTAGTTGTTGATAAAGTGGTATTAGTATTTCTCGGGTGTGATTTATCTAGAATGTTGTATTGGATTTATACCTGTTGATACAGGGGTTGGGTTGGCCCCATTGTGTGATTTGCACTGCGTCAGGTTCAAAGGAGCACGTATCTCAGAGAACAGGCTTTTGAAGGGGGTTTGTCATTTTGCCCGAGCCTACGCTCCACCCAAGGGCGGAAATTACTTTTTGTTTATTGTCGTTCTGTTGTCGTGTATCCTCCCTTGATGTGGTTGGGGCGGTTGACTTGGGTGTTCCTCAATCGGTTTGTTTCTCTCTTCCTCTTATTCACCGCCGTGTATTTATCCTGCAAGTTCACGGGTGGCCGGTACTTCTCTCGAACTTTCTGTCTATCGGCCTCTCCCTGTCTTTTTACCTGCGCACGGCTCATTCTTTAGTTGAGATCTCATTGTGACTAGGGTGGCATGTTCGCGCCATTCGAGGGGGTTGCTCTCATCGGCGGAAGATGCTTGGGGGCGCCTCTCCAGTCTGGTTCTTTACCGATCTCGAGGTACAGTCAGTACTTTAAATTCCTGCAGTCGGCCTGTAGGAGAGGGACATCACTTCTCTTTTTTCCGCATCTTCGCCTCTGTCCTCTCGACTGGACAGAGGGTAGAGAGAGTTTTTTGACCCCCTCTTCGGGGTCACCCACGGGTAGCTGGTAAGCATCAGTTTCGTGGTCTGTTTTTTTTGGTTTGTTGTTTTTTAGCCGGCTTAGTCTTCTCTTTTGCGCAATTTCTTTTGTTTTCGAAATTGTAAGAGAAATATTGTGTGAGACCTTTTCTCTGGTTAATTCAATCTTTAACCTGGCCATTCAAAATTATTTCCAAAATTCTTTCTCCTGTTTATGTATCTGGTGATGCGGTGTCGGTGGGGAAGGGAAAAGAACCTGGTGATTCAGGGTTGGAACTTGCTTGGGTCTGCTCGTCCGCCCCTGTCAGTTCGCCGGGACTTTACCCCTTCGGCCACCGTCTGTTTGTGTGTGCAAGGAGAACGAGTTTTATGGTTTCGCGAGCGTGCGTACGCATGATTTGTCGTTTGGTTTGCGTGGTTGGAGATTTGTGTTGTTTCGGAATGTGGTTTAAAATGTGACAATTACGCCATTGAATTGTTTTTTTGCAATGTGGTGACAGTTATTAAGCGTGGCCCGCTGTGTTGGTTTATTTTCCTAAGAAGGGAAAAAAATTTTAAAACGTGGAGTGAGAGAAGGGTGAAGAAAATTCATATTTGTTTTATACCTGTTGATTTAATGCAGTCTTTTACCTGCATCGTGTGAGAAGACTTGATTCGATGGGTTTTACTGTGTACGTTAATAGGAATTCCCCTCGCCCATCATGAGAGGGGCTGTTAAGGATTTGTCAGGGTCAGCTGTTCATGAAGGCGGGTGGGTTCCCTCCCCTCCGTCTCCTTCTTTTTTCCCTCCTTTTCGACTCCCTCCCCAGCTCGTCCTCCCCCCTCCCGGGGGCTTCTCCTGGAGACGGACTGGATTGGTGGCCCCCGTGTGGTTGAGGCCACGTTCTGGCTGGACTAGGAGTGGTGGCCACGTGCCTGGTCGAGGGCCCCGTTCTGGCTGAGACCCCGGACGGGTGGGTGCCCACGCGCTGGTCGAGGCCACGCTTGGTCGGGACCGTGGACCCGGTTTTAAAGGAGCCCCCGTCTGACTGGCCGGCCCGCCCCCCCCGTCCAGGCCTCCATGTAACAGCGCCACGTTTCCCCCCCCCCCCCCCCCCCCCCCCCCCCCCCCCCCCCCCCCCCCCCCCCCCCCCCCCCACCCCCCCCCCCCCCCCCCCCCCCCCCCCCCCCCCCCCCCCCCCCCCCCCCCCCCCCCCCCCAGGACACGCTCTTCACTGCCCGCTTGGGAGTCGAGGGTGCGGCTTGGCGCCCCTGCGGCCAACCCGGCTCGGAGCACCTAGTGCGACAGGGTGCTCCCCGCAACTGACAGGGGCGGGTGTGGACGCACCCTGGTGTTAGAAGGTCGATGCTGGAAATATTTCTTATAATGTGTTATGTCATATGTGCGGAATGCGTAAGTGATGTGCTCGTATGGTGAATATTTTTATAATCGTGCAGTTGTGGGTGTGGGGTGCTGATGTGATTGTGCTGTTGTGGCGTTGGAGTGCTTATTGTGTTTGTGCATGTGTGAATGTTGGAAGCTATTTTGCTGGGTGATAATGGGTGTTGTATCTAATCTTATTGTGTGGTCTCTTGCCGGGGCGTGTAGGCAGTCACTCCCTTCACTCCCCCCCCCCGACGTCCTGTCAGGGCAGACCTCCAGGGTCGGTCGTGACACCACACAGTTTTTCCCCCCTTTGTGTTTTCTCCATTTTTTTCCCTGTCTTCCCCATTGATTGGAATTGTTGGTGCGTTGTTTGAACATTGGCAGGCATTTTGTCTTTTTGTCGGGATGCATACAGGAAATGTCCCCGTGGAAGTTGTCTCCTTCTTGATGGAAACATGATAGTTGGCATGCTTTCTATGGGAAAGGCCGATGTTTCCATGATGTGTGTAGTTTAATGTATCATGTGCCTTTATGTCTGCTGTTCGGCTGCCCTACCTGTCGGCACAATCCACTAGGTCAGGGGTGTTGGGTGTTACAGTGTGGATGAGCGATGACTTTCCGTTTGTATTGATATAGAGCTGTAGTGTGTGGGGGAAATTCATGTTTGGGTTTATATGTTTTGTGTTTATAAAGTTAGTGATTTAAACAACAATGATTCTGTGTTTTTCTGAGTTATGAGGATATTTGTCCTGTGTGTGAACAGATTGCATTAGGGGCAACAGTGCGACTTGTCCATTTCCCAAGGGGCAAGAACTTCGAAGAATGCGTTCTGGACAGTTATTCACTGAAGGCCAACATCTGATCGGACAACACAGAGGAGGTTCTGAAGGCGCTGGGGCAGGGCTTTCGACCTCACGGAATGGGCGTGCAGGACGTGTGGACATCGTGCTGACAACGCTTTGGGTTTGAGCTGGGACGGACCTTTGTCTGGGCTGAACTTCCCGTGGTGTCAGGTCTGGCTCCTGCATTCACTCCATGGCAAAGCCATGCCTTGGGTTTTTGTTGACGTCCGAGCGACCCGTTCCTGGACCCCGGCGCATGAATTTTACAGACGCTCCCTGTCCGGAATGGCGGGGACACTGGGAAATCACGCCCCAGGATGGGTCGTGGAAGTTCTCTGCCCATCCCTTTTGGACCTTGCCTTACAGTTTTTCTCAGATGAAGGAGCACGCTGCTGATCTGTACGCAGACTTGGCCCGGGCTGACCTGGTGTTCTTCAAGGGAGACCTCAACTTCCGGAAGCTGACTGGGGACAGAGCCTTGGGAGCCCACCACCCCATTCTGTGTTAGTCTGCAGGGGTTTCATCCCACTCCGCTGTGTGCTCTGCGCGCCTTGAAGGCTGACACAGTGACGGGACTGAGGGCAGGGCAGGCGAAGGAGGTGAGAGAGAAAGACAGTAACTGGCAAGACAATGGGAACTGGGCCATGATCAGTTTCTGTGAAATAGGTTTAGCGTCTTGATGGAGGCTTTTTTAGTGACAGTCGGCACACTCGCCCATGCATTTTTATGATCACAAATGGTGAACTGATGATAACTGCTGTGTCACGGTGGCCATGGAATGAAGTGCTGAAATTGAGGAAACAGGAGTTCGAAAAACTTCCTGTTAATTGATGCTTTTATATTTCATGGGGTTTTGTTTTCTTTCGCTACAGATTTGTCATTAATAATCTTCTTCTTCTTCCTAAAATACTGGTTCACTCAAAAACGAGTAGGGTCACCAGCGCGCATGTTAAAAAGTAAAAAAAAATAACATAAAATAGTGCGATCTCAGACTGTTGGCCCCTGGAGCAAATTTGGCAACAAGGGGTCGCACTCGATATTCAAGAAGTTAAAGCAATGGCCAAATTCAGGCCCAGTTAACAGTAAAATATCTGGGGAAGTAAAAAAATAGAAAAACATCAATATGCAGATCTCAAAACTGTTGTATCAATTTGTTTTTTAAAAGAGATTGCATTTGTGGCAATCTTGATGGCACCCGGCAGTGAGTTCCCACCAGCCGTACAGAACTAGGATAAAAAGAATGTAAGTGGCTGTCATATTTGATGCAGGTATGGTATAACACTGACCGCCACTCCTGGTGCTACTTTTATTCAATACTAGTTGTTCCATTGGAATATCAATTACTTTAGCTCTGCCTTTGAAAAAGGTGTTAAGTTTAATAAAAGCTCTTCTCTCTTCTAAGGGTTCCATTCTAATTTCCCTCATGTTCTTCCTAGTATTCCCCTTTTCTCTGATGTTGGTTCCCGTTTACGAACCGTGCTGCTCTCTTCTGAATCTTTTCAAGGTTATCAATGTCCTTTAGATGGTAAGGATCCCAAACTGAGCAACCATATTCCAGTACTGGTCTAACCAGTGTTTTGTAGCAGCAGTCGTCTTTAACCTTTTGGGGGCAGTCATTGATATTCCGGGTGTAAGAAAGCTAAGATGTTATTTGCTTTCTTACATACTAAATTGTAATGTTCTTTCCATTTGAGACGACTATCTATAATCACGCCTAAATATTTTGCAGCATTAGTTTCTTTAAGAATAGTATTATGGATAGAATAATCTGATCTAATTAGTGAGCGTTTGTTACTTATACGCAACACTTGGCACTTTTGAGGATGAAATTCCATTTTCCAAGTTCTTTCCCACTCTTGTAAAGCGTTTAGATCTTCTTGTAGAATGCGTGTATCATTCTTGCTTCTAATTGTTCTATATACTAAACTGTCATCTGCAAAAAGCCTTATAGTAGTTCCAGGAGAGAGATTTCTACTTATGTCATTTATATAAATTTAAGAAAAACAAGGGCCCCAGAACAGTTCCCTGTGGTACACCTGACAAGACTGGTTTACAATGGGATGACGACCCTTCCACAACAACTTTCTGCGTTCTCCCAACGAGGAATGATCTAGCCCATTTTAGCAAAAAAACGCCAATGCCAATGTGTTCTAATTTAAGCACAGGCCCTCATGGTCAACCTTATCAAAGGCTTTAGAAAAATCTAATAAAAATTGCATCTATTTGCTGTCTGTTGTTAAGACAGTTACTAAAATCATTGAGAGTTGTTATAAGTTGAGTCTCACAACTCCTTCGCTGTCTAAAACCATGCTGGGCGTTATTTAAGAAATCATATTTGTCAAAATGGTCCATTATGCTACTATATATTATGTGTTCAAGTAATTTAAGCTGATATGGATGTAAGAGATACAGGTCTATAATTCTCTGCTTTTGTTTTGTCACCCTTTTTAAATAAGGGAACAATGCTCGCATCTCGCCACTCATCAGGTATTACTCCCTGGTCCAGTGAAGCTTGGTAAAAGTAATTGGTATACCTCACTCAATTCACTGGCACATAATTTTAAGAGCTTCCCAGGAACGCCATCGGGGACCAGTAGCTTTGTTTTCATTGTATTGGTCAGTAACTTAAATACTCCTGCTTTGTTTACTTTGATATTTTGCATTTCAGGGAGTTTATCATCATCCTTTAGTCTAACATTAATTAAAGGTTTGGGATTTGAGAAAACTGAACAAAAACTGCTTGTTTAGTAAGTTTGCTTTCCCTTCAGGGTCCTGTATTAGGTTATTCTGGTTATTTCTCAGGTCTGGAATCCCAATGTTGTCCTGTCTCTTACTCCTTATGTAAGACCATAATTTCTTGTTTTGATGATCACCTTCCGAAATCATCGAATTAACATAATTGGAGTGAGCAAGTCTACATTCTGTCTGACACCTTCTCTTAATATGTTTATACCTAACCAGTAATCTTTCTGAATTAGGATGTAGTTTCAATTTCTTAAAGAAACGATGTTTCCTTCTCAACAAACGTTTAGTTTTAGTAGTAATCCATGGCTGGTGGTTCTTGCTTGAAGTTATTTTAGTAGGTATGTTGTCATCCATAATAATTCCAAATTAGTTTTTATACACTTCCAAATATCACTGACATTATCTTTAACACTATGGGACCTCAAAAAAAGACGACTGAAATTATGAGTATCCCTGCGCAATTTTGGTAAATCTGCTTGGTTCCAGAGTCTGATGGTACGTTTAGGGGGTTTTCTTCGAAAGGGTTGAAAATTACTCTCTAAAAGAACTATGTCATGATCACCCAGGCCTGCAATTAATTCCTGATTGCCTAAAGCGCCTGGACAATTGGTAAAAAAATAAATCCAGGAATGCCTTACCACGAGTTGGTGATTCAAAATGACTGTACTAATCCAAGGTCTTTGGTGGCATCAAAAAACTGAGTATTGATATTTTTTACTGTATTGATTACCAAGTATGGCATCTTCACCCCAATCAATATCTGGTAAATTAAAGTCTCCACCAATCCATAATATTGCCTTCCTATTGGCCAAAACAATGTTAGAAATGTCTCTGCAAATAGACAAACATACATTTTCATCTGAGTCTGGAGGTCTGTAAACTGATCCAACAATGACAGGTCTCTTATTCTTAAAATTAATCCTACAAAATAAACTTTCACTATTTTTGCCTTGATATAAAAACTCACTGGCTAAATTCTTCCTAATGGCAATCAAGACTCCCCCACCTCTTTTTCCAAGTCTGTCCTTTCTATAAATATCAAAATCCTCCATTTAAAAGTTCACTACTGGGTGTTCCAGTTTCTAGCCAAGTTTCTGTTCCAATTACAACATCAATGTTTTTTTCAGTGACTAAATTACTGAGTTCTTCCTTTTTCTTAATAAGAGATTGAAAATTTACGACTATGCATTTAAGTTATCTTTTTCTCTTAATGATTTAGGGTTCAGTTGCACTTTATGATTTGGGATTTTATCAGTTTTAGAATCAGGGGTGGATGCAAACTTAGGACAAAATTTCAAGTTTTCTTTTGGGGATCGGTCTGGTGAGATAGGGTCAAAACGGTTGCTTTCTGAGCTGCAATTTTCAATAGAATCCTCAAAAAGTCTTGAACTAAAGTTTGGAAGCCCGCAGTAAAACAAGTCCATGATATATCACTATTGCATAATGCTTCATAAACTGCTGAATTCATTAACATACATTTAGTGTGATACCATGAATTGCAGACGTCACAGGCAACTGCTTTTTTTTTCCATGTGACTCTCAAATTGCAAAAATCCGCATGGATATTTTACTTTGGTGGACGGACCAGGATTGAGTTCAATGTCTCCTGATAGAATAAGGCTTAAAAACCATAATTTAACTCCTCTATGTCTAACTCTTTTAATCAAACAATTCCTTATCACTGTACTATTTCTAATGTTAATTGAAATCAGGGGTTCAAAATCTGGGCTAGTAAAAGACGTAAGAACAGTACTCGGCACAGGTGCACACAGGAGACTAACATGGTTCAGGTGCACAAGTTTTAAAACCTGCAAAAATGGAACTAAAGGCGTCTACATCAACATCTAAAATTTCAAAATTAAACTGAGTGCTAGGAATATTGTTGTTCCTGTCACATGTGGAAACAGCAAGGAAAAATAGAAAACTTTTAACGAAGCCGAGGAACAACACGCCGGTAGCCATCTTGAAAAGCCAAATAAGACTCACCTTACTGAAAGGGTTTAAAACACAATTTCGTTAAGAAAAAGAAAAGAAATAAGCGTTAAATTACCAACAGCTAACAGTGCTGATTATTAAAATTCAGGATACTCGTATGAGTAAAAGATGCAAGGCGTAAAAGATGTAACAATGAATTTTAAAACGGGAGCTCCAAAAACCAGGCAGCCTCCTCGCTGGACATGCGCATCCCTCAATCAGTGCGTATCAGTGATTTTGTGGAATATAGCCTTCACATACTTCAAAGCATAAACAAAAACACCTTTGTGTGGCCCACTGTTTTGATTTAGTGAAAAACATTCCTGTGGCTCAGTTATGAATAACATGTCATGTTGGGGATGGGTGATGGGACCTGTCAGCTTCGATGGCATGTACCAGCTTGGATGTTGACAGTTTTCATGCAGCAGCACAATGGTATATTGTGAAGATCTGGCAGCCACATCTTGTTCACAGTAATCATCATGGGCACTATGGTATCTTCAAGGTATTGGAATGCTTTTGTAGAATTTACAAATCTTCAACAGTGAAAGTCAGATTTTGTAGAAAGCAGACATCTGCTGATCTAGTTTTATGCATGCCTGCAAGGATTGCCTTATAAAAAAAAAAAAAGTGGAGTGCTTGCTAGACTCAAAGTTAAAAATCTTTTAAGACATGTGAATATGAAGTTGAAAACCAAATTTGCTCTGCTATATGACAGTTTTTCAGATTGTTGGCATGCCCACGGCATGGAAATTTGTAAATGGTATATCACACATATCAGGCTCTCACGCACCTGTAGGTAGGAATCGGTCCTTCTCTCTCTCTCACTGTGTCTTTTTGAGGATCAAAAACAAAAAAGTCATGCCTGTCTGTGCACCGTACCACAGTTTGTGTTAAGATGCCAATGATCAGCTTTTGATCTTGTGATTTGGAATTGAAACAAGCAACAAGGGTTCAGGATTTGAAGAACAGAGTAGCATCCCTTTGCAATTGTCGGCTCATTACACATGCGCGTTGGGCCATGCAATGACAAAAATGCCACCAAAGGTGAAGTGGAGACTAGCAGTGTTAAAGATGTCACAACAAAGCATGGACGAGGATTTTTTTCCCCAGCAAATTGAACATTACAGTCAGCAAGTACAGTAACAAATCTTCCTTCATGAAGCAATGCAGGAAGACGATATTCACAAATACACCCCCTCCCCACCATGTCCACTACTCGCCACATCCCAGCACGCATTCCACCTTTTTATTTTCTTTCCCCCTTTTTTTCCGTAAGTATGAACAATTGTGAAAGGAAAATTTTCTGTCTCGATGATATTTACATTCTCTCTTTCTTTCCATCTCCTCACACTCCCCCCGCCCCCTCTCTCTCTCTCTCTCTGTGCACACGCACACACACACACACACACACACACACACACACACAGTGATAAGCAGTCTGCACATACACAATGTCCCCCCAAAAAGCAAATTCATGGTGCTTATCTCTAATGACTGGTTAAACTTAATGAAAGGTCCAAGATAACATAAAGTTTGTGTCATGCTTTTCCCATTTGTCCCTCATTTTAAGTTGCCAAGGGACATGTGTCCCATGATAAATGAAAAAAAAAACATCTGAAGCTGTGATGTTGTAACAAGTTGAATGTTGTGGCTGCTAAGCGTAAGGTGACTTGGCCTGTAATCATTAGTCATATAATTTATTCTTGGCCTCTTCCTGATCACACTTGCAGCAAACAAAAGTGATTTGGAGTCGATGACAGAATGAATTGGACTTGTAAGACAAAAAAAAAGTGAAGCTAGCATCTGTGAGAATTTAAAACCACAGTTCTCAATTTCAATGGGGAAATTCAAAAGATTTTAAATCACTGAAGACCTGGTCAACCTTGTGGGCAAAGCCCTGCTTTCTGGATTCAAGGCTTCTGGGTGGTCTTGTGGGCAAAGCTCTGTGGTCAGGACTCGAGGGTTCTGGGTGGCCTTGTGGGCAAAGCGCTGTTGTCTGGATTCAAGGGTTCTGGGTTGCCTTGTAGACAAAGCTCTGTTATCAGGATTCAAGGGTTCTGGGTGGCCTTGTAGACAAAGCTCTGTTATCAGGATTCAAGGGTTCTGGGTGGCCTTGTGGGCAAAGCTCTGTTATCAGGATTCAAGGGTTCTGGGTGGCCTTGTGGGCAAAGCTCTGTTATCAGGATTCAAGGGTTCTGAGTGGCATTGTAGACAAAGCTCTGTTATCAGGACTCAAGGGTTCTGGGTGGGCTTGTGGGCAAAGCTCTGTTGTCAGGATTCAAGGGTTCTGGGTTGCCTTGTGGACACAGCTCTGTTGTCCGGATTCAAGGCTTCTGGGTTGCCTTGTGGGCAAAGCTCTGTTGTCTGGATTCAAGGGTTCTGGGTTGCCTTGTGGGCAAAGCTCTGTGGTCAGGATTCAAGACTTCTGGGTGGCCTTGTGGGCAAAGCTCTGTTGTCTGGATTCAAGGGTTCTGGGTTGCCTTGTGGGCAAAGCTCTGTTGTCAGGATTCAAGGGTTCTGGGTGGCCTTGTGGGCAAAGCTCTGTGGTCAGGATTCAAGGGTTCTGGGTGGCCTTGTGGGCAAAGCTCTGTTGTCAGGATTCAAGGGTTCTGGGTGGCCTTGTGGGCAAAGCTCTGTGGTCAGGATTCAAGGGTTCTGGGTGGGCTTGTGGGCAAAGCTCTGTTGTCAGGATTCAAGGGTTCTGGGTGGCCTTGTGGGCAAAGCTCTGTTGTCAGGATTCAAGGGTTCTGGGTGGCCTTGTGGGCAAAGCTCTGTGGTCAGGATTCAAGGGTTCTTGGTTGCCTTGTGGGCAAAGCCTTGTTGTATCATGGGATTCGAGGGTTCTGGGTTGCCTTGTGGACAAAGCCCTGTTGGCTGGATTCAAGGGTCCTGTGTGGCCTTGTAGGAAAGTCCTGTAGTCTGGATGCAAAGGTCCCGAGTTCAGTACTTTCTTGAGATAGTTTTTCTTTGGAATAAAGAGACTTGAGCCCTTCTTAGTCTGTCAGTGTCACACTTTAAACGAGGTCCAGTCTTTGAATACATGCATTACAGCCAACGAAAAAACTAACAATCTAATGTATGTTGAGTCCCATTCTATCCTACCTAGGAGACTTGGCTATGTGTGCCATTGAGTTGGATGGTAAACAAACATGCACACAGATGTCATGTTCAGACAACATCCCTGAAGACAAGACTATGGCCACCACAATACAGGATTAGTAAGTGTCAGTTATGTAGAAATGTCTCAAACGGTGAACCTGGAAGAGTTCAAGCCGAGCCACCAAGGAGAAGAAAATGGATGCATCCATTGCACGTTATGCTGCTCAGGATTCATCTCCAAGACCCAGGCAGAAAGCAAAGGTGTCCCAGTGGATGCGTGTTTGTGTGTGTGGATCTTTGCTAAAGCGATGACAAGTAATTGATGACCATGAGACCCAGGAAGAAAGCAAAAGGTCCAAGTGGATGTGCGTGTGAATTCTTGCGAAATCAGTGACACATGGTCGATGACCATCAAGGAAGCCACACCTTGCGATGTGTAAGCACTTGCTCCCAGGTATTGGAAGGAACTTTGGTGTGCAGTATGTGTACTGAAGGGCAGTCCAGGTTTACAATATATGTCATCTTGTACTCTATAAAATTTGGTTTTTCCGAATCACTGAATTATGATGTAAAAAGGCTGAAGGTGGCTGAAATTTTCCAACCCTGCACAGTCATGAAAGACGTCACGGAGTACTGTCAGGATGCTGTGACTTACTGTTTGCTGTGAAATTGCAGCCCTTAACCTGGTTGGCTGTTAGTGTTTGACTTTATTCCTTGCATTCCGTCTTTGGCGTAACCTCCTTCCAGCAATTTTGGTCTGTGGTAATCGTATGCTATGAGTATGGTTGTGAACCTTTTTAATGTATTTTGTACAGATAACCACCATTTGCGTGTTGCATGAGGAGTGGCAAGGTGACAATTTCTTTTACACTGACAGAATTGACAGTCTTTATAGAAGGTTGTTGATACTGGAATTTCATTTTCTTTCTTTTTGTGTGAAATGCATTGTCATTAATAAACTGTGTGGGTAATGTAGACGGTGTGGTTTTGTGTGTGTGAGCATCTGTCCAGAGCGGCTGAAGACTTATTCATTCTTTTGTGGATGACAGTCAGCAAAAGTAAATTGCAGTTTGTAACATTTCATGCTGCAAGTTACCTTTAAGGTATCTTGGTCTGTTATATTTATGACCTCCATGTTTTATGGCCAGTTTTCAGGACCAAAAGCAACAACAGCAACAAGAGAGAAATGAATGAAACAGAATACTAAATATGAAGAAATCAAAGGCTAGTATGCGATCTGCCAGAAGTCTACAAGTATCAAAACATGTGGTTCATACCTTGGACAACAGAACAGCGAGGAAGACCTAAGGTCAGTGTCCTGTTACAGGTGAAGTTGACAGAAATAAAATGTTACCTTTGTGTCCAGAAAATGGAAGGGGGCATAAAAACGAGGAATAGAGGGGAGAAAAGAGGGAAGGTGATACGAACTTCTGAAAATGGAAATTTCTCAAAGGACTGAGAATAGATCTGTCATTATTTCTGCAGTAGTTGATGGAAATGCAAGACTGGTTTAGTTTCTTCAGAATTTAAACATTTCTCAAGGACATTCATTTCTTCAGTGTGTTGGTTAAGCTGGTTGAATCTAGCATCTCTTCCTAGGAAAGAACTAATCATTCAGAAAGGCCATAAAAGTCTGTACTTCTTTTGTTGTGCATCAGTCTCCTGCTTTTTGATGAGGGAATGAAGTAAACAGAACATTTTCACTGATGCTATGAGAGGATGTCATACCTGATGATGAATTCATAGGAAATTGGTACAATTGTGATTGATTTAAAGCAGACTGGTATAGTCGTACGACAAACTCACTGGAAAAGTGGCCTTACGGATAGACATTCGCCCAAGAAGACAGAACAATCAGGGGTCCAGGGTTCAGTTAGCACCTGGCTGATCTCCCTCTTCTCCACCAGATCCTAAATGATGGTGTGAATGCTGATCTCTTAGTGAACCTAATACATGGAGATCCTGTGTGTCCTAGGTGCGCGAGGGCCCACGCAAATAAGGCACCTGGCCAGGTCAAATTCTACTCACAAATCCTTGATAGGTTAGGCAAACAGAAACCATGCGGACAAAAAACATTTCATATACGGAAGTGTTGGGACATGTATATTCTTTCATACACACAACTTAATCTGACCACTGCTTTTTCCTGTTAAGACCACAGCTATAGTGGCGGGCTGTTCCAGTGTATCCCATGATGACAAAAATCTGTTGTGATGAGGTTTCTCTGTTTCCATTGTATTGTCGAAAATCATTCTTTTGTGAATGTACAACCATGTACACTCTCCTTACTACAAAAACCACATTGTACGCTTTCCAGGAGAAAGTAATTTCAGAATGAATTTGAACAAACTTACTTGACAGAAAACAAAGGCACTATAAACACAACCTTTCACATTTCATCCCCAGTATGAGGGTGTATGCACAAAGAGTGAGAGAGAGAGAATGTGTGTAGTGTGTGTGTGTGTGTCAGAGAGAGAGAGTATGCTTTCAAATCAAAACAAATATTGCGCAGAACCAGGCTTCTTCCTTCAGTTGTCATTAAGTTTCTTGTGCACTCCCAACTTGGCTCCTTTCTGCGAGAGACGAGACCAACAAAAGACAGAAGCCACTATGAAGATGAAACTGAAAACAAGCCATGCACCATCACAGCGAAGGCATCTGGAAAAAGCAAGACACTTTTATTCCATGCTGACAAGAGTTAATTAAATAGAAGAAAGCTTCATATGACAGCTGGAGTTATGTACACAAATAAAGCTTCATTTGTCTTTGTCCCAGATCAATGCAAAATAAAAGCCACTCAAGACACAAAATTTGCATAATAATGTTCATAATACATGTCCTGTCTGTCTCACTTTAGCGTATGGTCTGCTGGTGTGTTTTCGAAATGACAGTACTCCAAAAGAGGAATGTGTAGTGTCCCAAATCACATCCACCGTGTGGGAGAGGAACCCCCATCAAGAAGACAGCTGGATAGCACATGCAACTATGAGACTACATGTATGTCAATCCGAGTTTTTAAAAATCTGAAAACTTCCCATTCCCATTACAACGGTACAGCATGTATGTTTCTCAGGCTCCTGTCAGTGCCAAAAACTTACAGAACCTCCAACAAGTTGATATACACATCATGTCAGCATTCATTTTTTCAAGAATTACACCAGTATCCTTTCATGATTTTTGAAACACACAAATCAACTATTAAAAATCTTTTAAATTCAATAATCCCATAAATTTAAAACGAGCGGTTTTCTATAGGACGCAGCTCCTATTTTATCAATGTTTGCTGCAAGAGGGTGGGGTAAGTGTCTGTATGACAGGGTGGGAGAGTTGGGAGGGATGGCAGTGTGGAAGTGATGTGTTGCCAACCGTCTGGTGGTGGAGGTGCCACGACTGGTGGGGATGTTGCTATATTGACATCTGTAATCTGTAAATCTGACTTGGGTGACTTGGACAACAGCAGAAGCATGTCTTTACCTATGCTAACCAGGAAGATCAGGACGCTGGCTCTCGCCTTCACATACCATGCACTGCTAGTCCTAACACCCAACATTTGTCACCGAGTGGTTTCTCCTTGGCATCCATCTTCACACACCAAGCACTGCAAGATTTCACACCTGATTTTTCACACTGAGAAGGGTTTCCCTTTGGCGCCCACCTTTACAAGCCCTCACACTTGATCCCCTCACAAACAGTGGTTTCCCATGGCTCCCACATTCACAAACCATACACTGCCAGATCTTACACTTGACCCACTCACACCGATAGTGGTTTACTCTTGTCTCCCATCTTCACACACCATACACCACCTGACCTCACACCTAACCCTCTCTGTCTGACAGTGGTTTCCTAGTGGCTTCAACCTTCACACACCATACACCACCTGACCTCACACCTAACCCTCTCTGTCTGACAGTGGTTTCATAGTGGCTTCAGCCTTCACACACCATACACCACCTGACCTCACACCTAACCCTCAGTCTGACAGTGGTTTCATAGTGGCTTCAGCCTTCACACACCATACACCACCTGACCTCACACCTAACCCTCTCAGTCTGACAATGGTTTCCTAGTGGCTTCAACGTTCACACACCAGGCACTGCCAGACTTCACACCTGACCCTCTAACACTGAAAGTAGTGTCCCTTTCGCTTCCAACTTCACCCACCATCCAATCGGACTGCACACTGACCTCTCACACTGACAGGGTTTGCCTGTGACTCCCACCTTCAAACACCCTGCGCTGCCAGACCTCACACATGACCCTGTCGCACTGACAGTGTTTCCCCTTGGCTCCCTTCTTCGCACATCATGCACTGCCAGATCTCGAACCCGACTTAATTTTGTCACACTGAGAGGGTTTTTCCCTTGGCTCCCACCTTCCTACATCACGCATTGCTGCTAGATCTTGCACCTGACCCTGTCACACTGGTAGTGATCTCCCTTCATCCAAACTAAGATCATGGAGTTTCATGTGCTGTAAACTGGCCAAGATTTCACAACTTCATAAAAAATTACTTTAAAAAAAAAAAAGAAGAAAAAAAACTTTTTTTAAATGGGATCATCTGAAATGTTAATCTCTAAGATTATGCCATAAAATACCCCGTGGGGATACCGGGGATCTTTGTACAAAGAGTTCCCCCCTTCTGGACATTTTGTGCTAGTAACGTCCCCTTTTCCTTTCGCTCTCAGTAACTCTGTCTCCTCCTTTGCTGTACTGTCATCTACTGTCCTTTCTGTCTACCATATCTTTTAGCTATCTTTTTCCACAACCTCTTCCCACAAATTTCTGCACTCAACGAAGTCGGAGTGAACTGACTATACTCTCCAGTACAGTGTGAGTATCCCAGCAGGGTTAAAACGAGTTCACACGCTACTAGCTACTGGAACGCTGAAGAGAAGAAGAAGATGCCAAAAATTACATACATAATGAAAAAGAAAAAGAAAACCATTACATTATCACAGGTTTGTGTTAAAAAGAAAACAAGATGAAAATAGTAAGACAATGATTATTTCAATCCCCAACTTGGCTGGACTTCCTGTAGATACTCGCAGACCCTTGCTGTAGATACTCCCAGACTCCTTGCTGTAGATACTCCCAGACTCCTTGCCTTAGATACTCCCAGACTCCTTGCTGTAGATACTCCCAGACTCCTTGCTGTAGATAGTCTCCA
The DNA here is from genome assembly GCA_018398815.1 of Conus ventricosus. Classification (NCBI taxonomy): domain Eukaryota; kingdom Metazoa; phylum Mollusca; class Gastropoda; order Neogastropoda; family Conidae; genus Conus; species Conus ventricosus. The sequence goes on from CM031605.1 coordinate 22,252,960, forward strand.
GACTCCTTGCTGTAGATACTCCCAGACTCCTTGCTGTAGATACTCCCAGACTCCTTGCTGTAGATACAGTGAAACCTCTATTTTAAGACCTTCAAAATGTCCAGAAAATTCGGTCTTAAATTGGAGGGGTCTTATAAGGGAGGTAGGCACCGACAGGTGTAGAAACAAACACTTTCTCACAGATGAATTCTCCATGCACATAAAGTCTCAAGAACACTGAATGCATACTGAAAACATGTACATGTATAATTTTCACAGATGAATGCAAATACAATGTACACAAAATTACACATTGACTAGGCGTTGGAATATTTTCAGATAAAATATCCTTACAATTACACACACACACACACTGTCTCCTTCATACAGCTACACAAAAGGACATACAATGACTAGGCCTAGCCTATGTGTTGAAGAAATATTTTCACACACTTACAGTACACATACTCACTCAATCACAGTCACACAGACGCACAGACAGACACACACACACACACACACACACACACACACATATGGATGTGTCTGTTACTGTTAGCGATTTACTTTCTTTCACATATTTCCGGTCAGCTTTTGCACCTTGTTCCCAGATTGCCATGACAGCTTTCTGATCTTTGATGATGTTTTGAATCTGGGTCTTGCCAACTTCATAACTTCGAGCAATCGATATTGCAGTTTCACCTCCACGACTTCTTTTGATCACCTCCACTCTCTCTTCTAAATTCAGGGGCTTTCTCTTTCGTGATCCGCATGTTTGCCTCCGATCTCCGCCATCTTTCTTTTAACAAGGGAAGCGACTCTAGATTGCGGCAGGTGTGCAGTTGTTTCCCTTGACTCATGGTCATACACCAATGGTGCGAAGGTCGTAAATTTCAACAAAACAAAGGTCGCAAGTCGCGTTTTAGAGGAAGTCGCTTAAGAGGGGTCGTTTTGATAGTAAAATGCATCCGTGCAAAAAAAATCAGTCTTAAATGAGAGGAGGTCTCTTAACAGAGGGTCTTATAATAGAGGTTTGACTGTACTCCCAGACTCCTTGCTGTAGATAGTCTCCAGACTCCTTGCTGTAGATACTCCAGACTCCTTGCTGTAGATACTCCCAGACTCCTTGCTGTAGATAGTCTCCAGACTCCTTGCTGTAGATACTCCCAGACTCCTTGCTGTAGATACTCCCAGACTCCTTGCTGTAGATACTCCCAGACTCCTTGCTGTAGATAGTCTCCAGACTCCTTGCTCTAGATACTCCCAGACTCCTTGCTGTAGATAGTCTCCAGACTCCTTGCTGTAGATACTCCCAGACTCCTTGCTGTAGATACTCCCAGACTCCTTGCTGTAGATACTCCCAGACTCCTTGCTGTAGATACTCCCAGACTCCTTGCTGTAGATACTCCCAGACTCCTTGCTGTAGATACTCCCAGACTCCTTGCTGTAGATACTCCCAGACTCCTTGCTGTAGATAGTCTCCAGACTCCTTGCTGTAGATACTCCAGACTCCTTGCTGTAGATACTCCCAGACTCCTTGCTGTAGATAGTCTCCAGACTCCTTGCTGTAGATACTCCCAGACTCCTTGCTGTAGATACTCCCAGACTCCTTGCTGTAGATACTCCCAGACTCCTTGCTGTAGATAGTCTCCAGACTCCTAACAAAAACAAGAGCATGCAGCAGAGCCCACAGCCAGAGTATCCTGAGTCGTCTTTGGGTCTGCATCCCCACCAAAATTAACTGGCTTAATCTGCAGCCACATTCCACTTTCCACCAAGTTTTGTTAACATCTGTCCTGCAGATGGTGTGTCATCTTGCTGAGGGTTAGGGCAAAACCTTACCAGTGGAGGTAATCCACATCCATTTCCATTATAGTCCAGTGTCCATTGCATTCATAAATGATAACGGAGTGTCAACTGACATCTTTCAGGACTACTGTTCTGTGACCGGCATCCTTTTTTGCCTTACATTTAATTCACAGTCATAACTTTTCTCTGCTTTCCTTGTTTCTTTCATTTGCTCATTAACTGTAATGCTTACAACTGATGTTTAGACTTGAGCACACAGTTACAGTCCTCACACAAACATACATGCTGGCATTAGGAACAATACTGCAAGAGAAACATTTTATACATAAAACTGTAGAATATCAAACAGATTGTTTAAATGTATGACATGACATCCAGTCACAGAAAGAGCCACACTTTATTACCTATTGTGTGACATAAATACTTCATCCAGTCACACGGAATGTGTCGTCACCATGTTGTACATTTCCCAGCAAGACAGCTAAAGTGGTCTCAAGGTCTGTTCATCATCTCCCCTACTTCCTAGCAAGACATAGCCGCTGCCATTTCAAAGTCTGTTATTCTGCAGCACCTCATCAAAGTCCATCAAAATGTCCTTCCGACCAATGAACTGCATATCATCCCAAAAGTCCTGCACAGTGTAGGCACAGAATGTCTTGGACTCCAGCATTTTCAGGAAGGGGCTGTCACGATTGTGCCGACAGTCCGTCAGATGTTCGCGGATTTCCTCGTAATTCCATCCATGAATGTCGGCCACTGCTTCCCAGTTGTTGTAGCCATGACTCTCCAGCTTCTTTCGTATCCACTGAAGGACAGGGTCCCGCAGTCTGGTCAGACGGGTACCCTTCCCTGGGTTGATGCTGTAGGATCGGGAACCTTCTGCACTGTCTGAAACACACACACATTCTCCTGTAGGACTGAGAACCTTCTGTGCAGTTTGAAACGCACACACACACAAACACACACACACACACACACACACACACAACCACACACACATTCTCCTGTAGGACTGAGAACCTTTAGTGCTGCCTGAAAACACAAACACACACACATTCTCCTGTAGAATTGAGAACCTTCCGTGCTGCCTGAAACACAAACACACACACATTCTCCTGTATGATTGAGAGCCTTTCGTGCTGCCTGAAACACATGCACGCTTGCACACACACACACACACACACACACACACACACACACACACATTCTCCTGTAGGACTGAGAGCCTTTCATACTGCCTGAAACACACAAACACACATTCTCCTGTAGGATTGAGAGCCTTTCGTGCTGCCTAAAACACGTGCACACACACACACACACACCACACACACACACACACACACACACTCACATACATGGAGTGTAAATGTTTGGGTATGGATGTGTATTGGTATAAATGTCTAATTTTGTACATGTACATAAACCACATGGAAAAGGTGTGATATGTCTTAGAGGCCTGTTTTACCCACAGATTGATTTATTAACATTGAATTGTTTGTATTTGTGTTTTACGTGCCTGCAAAAACATTTTCCTTGTGTATATGGGGATACAATAAAAAGTCTGAAGTCTGTACACATAATAACGATGATTTTTGGACTAGAAGCCCTTTTTTTTTTTCATGTTCTGACCAGGATGCCCTACATTTAGAAACATTGGTCATGCAGAAATCGGATTCATCAACTCATTGTGTGGGTCAGCTGATCCACTGTGCAGTCACTATCACTGCCAAAGTCAACCCCTAGTATGGGCCAACTTCTATGCAGTCACCTTCAGTGTCCATGTCAACCTACAGCGTGGGCCAGTTAATGTACTACGCAGTCACCTTCAGTGTTCATGTCAACCCACAGTATAGACCAACTAACACACTATGCAGTCACCTTCAGTGTTCATGTCAACCCACAGTATAGACCAACTAACACACTATGCAGACACCTCCAGTGTTCATGTCAACCCACTGTGTGTGGGCCAACTTCTACAGTACACTGTCACCTCCAGTGTCCATGTCAACCCACTGTGTGTGGGCCAACTTCTACAGTACACTGTCACCTCCAGTGTCCATGTCAACCCACTGTATGTGGGCCAATTTATACACTACGCAGTCACCTTCATTGTTCATGTCAACCCACTGTATGTGGGCCAATTTATACACTATGCAGTCACCTTCAGTGTTCATGTCAACCCACTGTATGTGGCCCAATTTATACACTACGCAGTCACCTTCGGTGTTCATGTCAACCCACTGTATGTGGCCCAATTTATACACTACGCAGTCACCTTCGGTGTTCATGTCAACCCACTGTATGTGGGCCAATTTATACACTATGCAGTCACCTTCAGTGTCCATGTCACTGTGGGTGGGCCAATTTATACACTATCCAGTCACCTTCAGTGTTCATGTCAACCCACTGTATGTGGGCCAATTTATACACTACGCAGTCACCTTCAGTGTTGATGTCAACCCACTGTATGTGGGCCAATTTATACACTACGCAGTCACCTTCAGTGTCCATGTCGCTGTGGGTGGGCCAATTTATATACTATCCAGTCACCTTCAGTGTTCATGTCAACCCACTGTATGTAGGCCAATTTATACACTACGCAGTCACCTTCAGTGTTCATGTCAACCCACTGCATGTAGGCCAATTTATACACTACGCAGTCACCTTCAGTGTCCATGTCAACCCACTGCATGTAGGCCAATTTATCCACTACGCAGTCACCTTCAGTGTCCATGTCGCTGTGGATGGGCCAATTTATACACTACACAGTCACCTTCAGTGTTCGCGTCAACACACTGTATGTAGGCCAATTTATACACTACGCAGTCACCTTCAGTGTTCATGTCAACCCACTGTATGTGGCCCAATTTACACACTATGCAGTCACCTTCAGTGTTCATGTCCACCCACTGTATGTGGGCCAATTTATACACTATGCAGTCACATTCAGTGTTCATTTCAACCCACTGCATGTAGGCCAATTTATACACTATAGTCACCTTTAGTGTTCATGTCAACCCACTGTATGTGGGCCAATTTATACCTTATGCAGTCACCTTCGGTGTTCATGTCAACCCACTGTATGTGGGCCAATTTATACACTACACAGTCACCTTCAGTGTTCATGTCAACCCACTGTATGTGGGCCAATTTATACACTACGCAGTCACCTTCAGTGTTCATGTCAACCCACTGTATGTAGGCCAATTTATACACTACGCAGTCATCTTCAGTGTCCATGTCGCTGTGGGTGGGCCAATTTATACACTATACAGTCACCTTTAGTGTTCATGTCAACTCACCGTATGTGGGCCAGTTTATACACTATGCAGTCACCTTCAGTGTCCATGTCAACCCACTGTATGTAGGCCAATTTATACACTATGCAGTCACCTTCAGTGTTTATGTCAACCCACTGTATGTAGGCCAATTTATACACTACACAGTCACCTTCAGTGTCCATGTCGCTGTGGGTGGGCCAATTTATACACTATAGTCACCTTTAGTGTTCATGTTAACCACTGTATGTAGGCCAATTTATACACTACGCAGTCATCTTCAGTGTTCATGTCAACCCACTGTATGTAGGCCAATTTATACACTACGCAGTCATCTTCAGTGTTCATGTTAACCCACTGTATGTAGGCCAATTTATACACTATAAAGTCACCTTCAGTGTCCATGTCGCTGTGGGTGGGCCAATTTATACACTACGCAGTCACCTTTAGTGTTCATGTCAACCCACTGTATGTGGGCCAATTTTATACACTACGCAGTCACCTTTAGTGTTCGTGTCAACCCACTGTATGTAGGCCAATTTATACACTACGCAGTCACTTTCATTGTTCATGTCAACACACTGTATGTGGGCCAATTTATACACTACGCAGTCACTTTCATTGTTCATGTCAACCCACTGTATGTGGGCCATTTTACACACTACGCAGTCATCTTCAGTGTTGATGTCAACCCACTGTATGTAGGCCAATTTATACACTAAGCAGTCACCTTCTGTGTCCATGTCACTGTGGGTGGGCCAATTTATACACTATGCAGTCACCTTTGTGTTCATGTCAACCCACTGTATGTGGGCCAATTTATACACTACGCAGTCACCTTCAGTGTCCATGTCAACCCACTGTATGTGGGCCAGTTTATACACTAGGCAGTCACCTTCATTGTTCATGTCAACCCACTGAATGTGGGCCAATTTATACACTATGCAGTCACCTTTGTGTTCATGTCAACCCACTGTATGTGGGCCAATTTATACACTACGCAGTCACCTTCCTTGTTCATGTCAACCCACTGTATGTAGGCCAATTTATACACTATGCAGTCACCTTTGTGTTCATGTCAATCCACTGTATGTGGGCCAATTTATACACTACGCAGTCACCTTCAGTGTCCATGTCCAGCCCTGATGTGGCCCTTTGCGGTCGGCTGGGCTATAAGCAACATTATCTTACCTTAGTGTCCATGTCAACCCACTGTATGTAGGCCAATTTATACACTAGGCAGTCACCTTCAGTGTTCATTTCAACCCACTGCATGTAGGCCAATTTATACACTACGCAGTCACCTTTAGTGTTCATGTCAACCCACTGTATGTGGGCCAACTCACACACTATGCAGTCACCTTCATTATCCACGTCAACCCACTGTATGGGCCAACTTACACACTATGCAGTCACCTTCATTATCCACGTCAACCCACTGTATGGGCCAACTCACACACTATGCAGTCACCTTCATTATCCACGTCAACCCACTGTATGGGCCAACTTCCACACTATGCAGTCACCTTCATTATTCACGTCAACCCACTGTATGGGCCAACTTGCACACTACGCAGTCACCTTCATTATCCACGTCAACCCACTGTATGGGCCAACTTGCACACTACGCAGTCACCTTCATTATCCACGTCAACCCACTGTATGGGCCAACTGGCACACTACGCAGTCACCTTCATTATCCACGTCAACCCACTGTATGGGCCAACTTACACACTATGCAGTCACCTTCATTATCCACGTCAACCCACTGTATGGGCCAACTGGCACACTACGCAGTCACCTTCATTATCCACGTCAACCCACTGTATGGGCCAAGTTACACACTCCGCAATCACCTTCAGTATCCATTTCAACTCAATGTGTGGGCCGATTCATATACTAAGCATTCATCTACTGTGTCAAACTTTCACAGACAATTAATCATGAACTTGAGCCTGTTACTGGACTGTTGGCATGACCAAGTATAACTGTTTTGGCTGCTGACTGGAATTTCATGAAGCAAAAGTAATGTGTCTTATTTCATGCAGAAAGTATGGTGTATGTCGAACTTAGGCAGTAACTTACACTTACAGTGAGGCAATTATGGTGTGTATTTACATTATTGAGTAATATTGTAAGCGGACAAATTATGATACATATCCACATTATGCAGATCATTATAGTGAAGAAATTATGGTACATATCACCCTAATGCATCAACATCTGAAGTGAGGAAATTATGGAACATGTCATCCTTGCGCAGTAGCATAGTAAGTGGTACTTATCAACTATATGCAGCAATATGGTCACTGAAGAAATTATAGTACACATCAACCCTACATAGCAACACTGAAGAAGAGAAGAAATAACCATACATACCAAATTTACACAGCAGCATCAGAAATACAGAAATTATACATATCAATCTTATGCAATAATATGGCAAGTAAAAAGAAACCTATGATACATATCAACATTACGCAGAAATACAGTAAGTGAAGAAGATATGGTACATATCAACCTTACGCAGTAACACCATAATTAGCTTTCATTGATTTTACAAATGAACATACTCTGGTTTCAATGTGCTCACAACCCTCCAAGAGGTTTCTTGTGCACAAAAATTAAGGTTTTGACAGAGTTTATGTTTGTGCACTTATTTCATGTGTCTGCTAGCATGTTAATTGGTCTGTTTCTTCATTTCATAGTTCACAGTATTAATTAGAAACAGGAGGCGTCAGTTTGACATACAGTTAGTTTGCTTCATGATTAGTCAAGTGCTCTCAATGGAGTTGAAACCTGGGAAGGGAGGATGCCAGGAAGGCATTCTCCCCCCTCCACCATCACCACCCCCCCCCCCCCCTACATCTCCTTCAGATGAAAATATTGGGCCAGATTACCTTGTGCCCCCACACCTCCTCACACCCCACTTCATATTTGGAGAGAAAAAAAATGGATGGCACAGGTTATGATGTGCCCCTTCTCTCTCACCCCTGTCTTACAGGAATGTGAAGATGAGAGAACATCCACCCCCCCCCCCTAAGAATTAGGAAAATAAAAAGCCACACACACACACGCACACACACACACACACACACACACACACACACACACACACACACACACACACCATTCCCTCTGCTTTTACAAGAATTTGGAAGTCTGCAATGATGTCAGTTCAAGCTGCCCCCATCACCACCTCCCAATGTAAAATATATTCCGATGCCACTAATAGTAAGGTTCATCAGAATAGTTGGTTCGGTAGATAGAAAGTTGCGCGTCCCCTTCAGTCAGTCTGTCATTAGCTGGGATCCTGTTAGTTGATGGGTTGTGTACTTGTTTGTGCTTGTCTCGAGTTATTTGAGACTGCATTGGTGAGTGTGTGTGCGCGCATTTTCCCCTCTCTCCATTT
>CM031605.1:22262437-22362638 GCA_018398815.1 Conus ventricosus
GAGTTGACACCCAGTGAGAATGAGTGACAACAGGCACAGGGATGAGTTGACAGCTGTGAGAATGATTGCAACAGGCACAGGAATGAGTTGACAGCAAGTGAGAATGATTACAACAGGCACAGAAATGATTGACAGCAAGTGAGAATGATTACAACAGGCACAGGAATGAGCTGACGTGGGAGAATGATTACAACAGGCATAGAAATGAGTTGACAGCTGTGAGAATGATTACAACAGGCACAGGAGTGAGTTGACAGCGCGAGAATGATTGCAACAGGCACAGGATGAGTGACAGCCAGTGAGAATGATTACAACAGGCACAGGAATGAGTTGACAGCAAGTGAGAATGATTACAACAGGCACAGAATGAGCTGACAGCTGTGAGAATGATTACAACAGGCATTGGAATGAGCTGACAGCTGGTGAGAATGATTACAACAGGCACAGGAATGAGTTGACAGCTGGTGAGATGATTACAACAGGCAATTGGAATGAGTGACAGCTGGTGAGAATGATTACAACAGGCACAGGAATGAGCTGACAGCCAGTGAGAATGATTACAACAGGCACAGGAATGAGCTGACAGCTGTGAGAATGATTACAACAGGCACAGGAATGAGTTGACAGCTGGTGAGACTGATTACAACAGGCATTGGAATGAGCTGACAGCTGGTGAGAATGATTACAACAGGCACAGGAATGAGTTGACAGCTGGTGAGACTGATTACAACAGGCATTGGAATGAGCTGACAGCTGGTGAGAATGATTACAACAGGCACAGGAATGAGCTGACAGCTGGTGAGACTGATTACAACAGGCATTGGAATGAGCTGACAGCTGGTGAGAATGATTACAACAGGCACAGGAATGAGTTGACAGAAAGTGAGAACAATTACAACAGACTTTGCAGAACACCTATACTCTTATAATACAAGAACAATTATGATAGACTTTGCAGAACACCTATACTCTTATAACACCCCTTCCCTCCACTACCTTTAAAAACCTGTACCACCACACAATGAAACCTGAATCAAAGAATAAATACTGTGCTTACCAAGACATAATTTCAAATCAATCAAATACGGTGTCAATCTTCTCTTCTAAGATTATTTCAAACGCCTCAAAATGGTAAATGAATACATGGAAGCAAAAACAAATCAGTGAAATGGATGAAACTTTGGTAATAGCAATGACTAAATAAAGAGTTTGTGTGTACACTGCTTTCGGAACAATTGATAAAACTATGCACAAAGAAAGAAACAAAAATAAGACTGCTTCTCAGCGGCATGCAGTCACTGCAACTTTTTACTTCCAAAAAGGAAGTCCATACCGAAAGACCATTTCCAGCAGATGGCTTTTCTAATAGGCAAGAACGTCAAGGTCAGTGCGCCAAACCAAGCACAAAAGCGTTTTTTCTCCCCTTGAAATTATAATGCTTTGGGCAGCGAATAGTACGAGTATTCTGGTGGAGACTGTAAACAGATATACTGCATGCAGAGTGTATTCAACACATGTAAAAGATCCCAAGGAAGCATAGGAGCTGTCTTGTCTCTTTCACTTATCTGAACTAATTGAAAAGACCCAGAGTTGGCGTTCACAGCTGGGGAGAATTCTGTAGCAGAACATAGACTCACAGATGGAGTTTCTAGCAGGGATAAATTCTGTGGCAGACTATACAGAACACAGGCCTACCGATCTGTTCCTATCAAGGGAGGATTCTACAACAGAGTGCAGAACGCAGACATACAGTTGGCGTTCTTTGCAGGAGCAAATTTTACAGCAGACAGCGCAGAACGCAGACATACAGTTGGTGTTCTTAGCAGGGGAGAGGACTACAGCAGACAGTGCAAAAGAACACTGCTGTCATCACCAAGGTCAGTCGGAATCCATCTTCCTTATTTCATGAACATCAACAGCGTCCAATGCACAGTTCTGCAGCTCCCCTTTGACAACCAAAATAAAAACCATGCAGCACAGAAAAGAAAAACAAAACGCCCAGATCATGGTTGAGTACCGAGTCAGAACAGGGTAAAACCTCTCTGATGTGACAAGCCAAGAGTACAATACAAAACTAGATAACACAATACACTGCAGGGCGATGCCATGCAACATAAAACAATGAAATAGTAGACAACAGGGCAAAATACAAATGAACCCACAAAATAGCGCATTGACAGCCATCTGCACAGTACTGCTCTGTGCATTTTTTTTTGTCTGTTGTTTGTCAACAATTCACTCGTCTGTTAGGTCCTAGGCGTTTAGTAAACGTTACTTTGCACCTTGCTCTTTGTGTTCATTTATATTTTTCCTTATTTTCATTCATGCTGCACACTGTTCCATTTCCTTTACTGGACATTACATAATATATTGAAACACACTATGATACAAAGCATTACAAAACAATTCTGTACAATACTATAATAATAATAATAATAATAATAACCATAACAAAGCATTTTTAAAGCACCTTACCAAAGGTTCTAGGCACTGACAATCCACACTCTCATGTACACAACAGGCTGCCTACCGGGTAGTGCCAACTAAAGAGCTGCCTGCTGGTGCTTCATTCAGTCTTTCCCATGTCATCCAGTCAATTTCTTTTTCACACAGGGTGCATGCTATGTGTAATGTGTCATCCATACCAACGGCCAAACCGGCCTTCTCTTCCGAAAGTTGGCGATGGCATTTTACCGGTGTGCAAGATGTTATGCATGCTTTCACACAAGGAACCTCGGTTTATAATCTCATTCGAAGGACTCTTTGGGAAATGGAGTCAGAATGATAACTCCGAGGGGAAAAAACCCTGTACCGAAATGGCACAGTGGAGATTCGAACCCGCATCCCCAGGATCACCAAGATTACGAGTCTGATGCTGTACCAACTGAGCTATTCCGTAGGGCACACAGACCTTTGCTAAAGTCGAACAAACCTTCAGAATCATACCATGCTTACTAAGGACTCTGAAGACAACGTTGTGAGATCAACCCAAGCCAAACACAGATAGAAAATGGAAAGTTCAGGTGGCAGGGTACGCAACAAAGGAAAACCTCAAGATCAGGAAATAACAGGTCACACACAGACCAACAGACAGGGACTGGTTCAACAGAAATGAAATGGTGGTCAAAGAGAAAACGAAGAGAAAGATGGCAATAGAGGAGCTGAAGAAGAGAGACCATGTCAAGAGAATCCAGAGGGCAATTCAGCAAGATCAACAAGAACAGCAGACTACATGGGAAAAACACACTCCAAAAACGTCTTAGCCAGAATGACACATGGCACCTCTCAGTATCACCTTCATCCTCAGATTGGTATATGACCTCCTGCACTCAAATTTAAACCTGGTCAAATGGGCAAATCAGATGATAATCTCTGTCCACTGTCATGGCAAACAAGCAGTGGAACATGTCCGAGCTAATGCAAAACAACGTGAACACAGTGCCACCAGAAGCTCTGAAACAGTTGTGATATCATGAACATGGAAGCAGAGTTTATTAGATGGAGTGAAGGACTAGGAATATACAGTAGACCTTCCAGAATGGGAGAACCATCCAGAGATCATGAGGAAGAGTGGCATGAGACTGGATACTGTTCTCGACTCATGTTCATAAAAAGATTATTCTGAATGAAAACAGAAGCAGCTTGAAGAATCTGGCTTCTAGGCCCAAGTCCTCACACCACTGAGGCTGCAGCAAGGGGATTTGTGGGCTCACCAGCCTATATGTCATGAAACAGCTCGGGATTTCTGGTAAAAAAGTACCAGAACCCTCAAGGCAATAGCAGAGACAGCTGGAAAGAATTACAGCTGAATCTAGTCGAGGATGGACAAAAGTGGACCCTCATAAGGCTTAAATCTCCCTATGTAGAACAGGTATCTGACAGCAATGTGGGTAAAATATTTGTCTGAAAAGACACACCATGAGATGCCCATCGATCCAAAAGTTGCAGGTCTGAATCCCTGCAACACCAGGAAAAAGATCAAAGTTAGCGGCTGAAGGGCTCCAGGAGTCACGACCTGGATGTGGCCTGGCCCCCTTTGTATTACATATTACAGAGTTCATAGCCGAAACACTTGTCTGAGGGGGGTTTCTCCTCTGAAGACCTTTTGTTAAGATCTCTTAGAGCTTTTTACTGCTGACTTACATCAGTAGAAAATTCTACTATTCCAAGAAAATGTATGACTTTTTAGACAGTTCTCACTGTAAATCCACCACCTCATGTTCAAAGAAATGTGTCACAATCTGATCAATAATCTTAAGACATCCTGGATCTGCTGTTTGATCTATATCCATACTACAGACCTTCTGCACCCACATTTCATGGGTTTGTACTTTGGGCACAGTCTATATATCCAAGTTTCATTAAAACGAGTTCAGTAGTGTTGGCATGGTAAACTTTTTAACGATCTTGCTGAAGGATCCAGGATCTAACATTTGACAGGGATCAGTACTATGGATCTGAGGCCACAGTTAATGTTCATCCCTGAGCCACAATCCATCTTTGTTGAAATCTGGTTTATAACAAACCAGTGGATGGGGGTGAAAACAGAACCTCTTTGGTGCAGGGAATGCTATGAACCCTGCATGTAGTTGGCAGAACGCCCCCCCACCTGCTGGCAATGACTGATCTTCTGCTGCAGTGTCAGAGGTCACAGTGTCAATGTTGCTGATCTTTTTGGACGAGTCGGACCTTAGCAGCTGATCTTCCGTCTCTGTTATATTCAACTCCGATGCATTTGGAGTCAGCAAAGGGCTTTGTCCAATATGTCCTTGTATTCTGAAATGAAAAAAAATTCTTTTTCTTTTCCAAATACGTAGCTTCTTCTGACCTGCCACACTAGTTCTATCACAGGTGTATATTTTTCAATTTTAATAGTGATCTGACACCTTTTTTGAGTAGTCGTGTTTAAAAAAAAATGTATACTAAAGAAATCCACAGAACAGGTCTCCAAATTCTTCATTATTTACTGGCCATTGTTTTGTCTGAAAGCTTCTTCAAGGCTTGGTATAAAATTAGCTCTGTTGCCAACATAGTTTGTCCAACAGTCACAACTAAGGAGCTATGCTTAATGTTCAGCTGTTTTATTAACACACACACACACACACACACACACACACACACACACACACACACACACACACACACACACTCAGATATGATTAAAAGAAATTACACACAAAATGAAAGCTTGATTTAAGAATGTACATTGTAAATCGTTGCTTTAACATTTTGCTGTCGGAAATACTTGATTGAACAGTCAACCAGCATGGTTAATGACAGAACAGGGAAATAGTTTCTTCTATAATAAAGTTTGGCCATCTTGCAATTGAGGACGATCCTATCGGTATGTTCTCAAACGATTGATTTTTTCTATGTTGCATATATTCATTAATGGGTTTATTTCTTTGTGTGTATGTGTGCAACACACACACAAAAAAAGAATCATTTAACAACAAATCACGCCTTGGCTTAAGGCTGTGTCAGACCAATTGACATAGGCCAGAACACCAAGGCTACATCAAAATGTTGTTATGCTCTGCATAGTTATGTGGGGATTGTCTTCAGTCGTGACAAGCTCCTAGCATAACACAGTCTCCCAAATCCCCCGAAGTCGGAGTGTGGCTGCCCATGTGGCGGGTAATCAAAAACGGTCACACACGTAATGTTCTCATCCCCAGCTGATGCATTTGTGCCATAGTGTTCAAATACTTCGCTGTTCGGATGATCCCTGGAGTCTTTTAGCCAGGGTACGACAACAACAACAACAACACATCAAAGGGATGAAGCATGATCAAGAGATAGCCTAAATTTCAGGATCGAAGTTTCTGTCTTGATTACAATCAAATTTTCTGTTGTCTGCATCCTGAGCAACTTCAAAATATTTGCTGTCTTGCCTGTAGAAGAAGCTAACTCACTGTGTCATTTCGTTCTCAAACGTTTTTCCACGTCAAACGTGCAGCATACACAGTGCTGAAGTCCATGCAGCGGATTAACAATGGTCACAGTGTGAACTCCCATGTTTGTACTCTGATGCATGGATGCTGTTTCAAAAAGTCCTCTTTGAAGTTTTGTTGGACTGGAGATTCTTTTTGACCGGAATATCGTTTTTGTCCTTTTAAAACAAAAATGTATCTGTTCATTTCCATCTGATGATGCTCCGCAGTGAGTGATAACCTAAAAATTCATTTTCAGTAAAACAAAAATCGCTGCCCAGAAATACAACTGCCGTGAGTCTGAAAATCAAATTTTACATGGGACCAAAAAAACTGATTATTTGTCTTCTTCTTCTTCTTCCAAAAATATTGGTTCACTCAAAAACGAGTAGGTCACCAGCGCGCATGTTAAAAAGTAAAATAAAATAACATAAAATAGTGCGACTCAGACTGTTGGCCCCTGGAGCAAATTTGGCAACAAGGGGTCGCACTCGATATTCAAGAAGTTAAAAGCAATGGCCAAATTCAGGCCCAGGTAACAGTAAAATATCTGGGAAGTAAAAATAGAAAATCGTCAATATGCAGATCTCAAAACTGTCGTATCAGTTTGTTTTTTAAATGAGATTGCATTTGTGGCAATCTTGATGGCACCCGGCAGTGAGTTCCACAGCCGTACAGAACTGGGATAAAAAGAATGTAAGTGGCTGTCAATATTTGATGCAGGTATGGTATAACACTGACCGCCACTCCTGGTGCTACTTTTATTCAATACTAGTTGTTCCATTGGAATATCAATTACTTTAGCTCTGCCTCTGAAGAAGATGTTAAGTTTGATAAAAGCTCTTCTCTCTTCTAAGGGTTTCCATTCTAATTTCCTCATGTTCTTCCTAGTATTCCCCTTTTCTCTGATGTGGTTCCCTGTTACGAACCGTGCTGCTCTCTTCTGAATCTTTTCGAGGTTATCAATGTCCTTTAGATGGTAAGGATCCCAAACTGAGCAACCATATTCCAGTACTGGTCTAACCAGTGTTTTGTAGCAGTCGTCTTTAACCTTTTGGGGGCAGTCATTGATATTCCTGTATAAGAAAGCTAAGATGTTATTTGCTTTCTTACATACTAAATTGTAATGTTCTTTCCATTTGAGACGACTATCTATAATCACGCCTAAATATTTTGCAGCATTAGTTTCTTTAAGAATAGTATTATGGATAGAATAATCTGATCTAATTGGTGAGCGTTTGTTACATATACGCAACACTTGGCACTTTTGGGGATGAAATTCCATTTTCCAAGTTCTTTCCCACTCTTGTAAAGCATTTAGATCTTCTTGTAGAATGCGTGTATCATTCTTGCTTCTGATTGTTCTAAAAACTAAGCTGTCATCTGCAAAAAGCCTTATAGAAGTTCCAGGAGAGAGATTTCTACTTATGTCATTTATATAAATTAAGAAAAACAAGGGCCCCAGAACAGTTCCCTGTGGTACACCTGACAAGACTGGTTTACAATGGGATGACGATCCTTCCACAACAACTTTCTGCGTTCTCCCAACGAGGAATGATCTAGCCCATTTCAGCAAAGAACCGCCAATGCCGATGTGTTCTAATTTAAGCAGCAGGCCCTCATGGTCAACCTTATCAAAGGCTTTAGAAAAGTCTAATAAAATTGCATCTATTTGCTGTCTGTTGTTAAGACAGTTATTAAAATCATTGAGAGTTGTTATAAGTTGAGTCTCACAACTCCTTCGCTGTCTAAAACTATGCTGGGCGTTATTTAAGAAGTCATATTTGTCAAAATGGTCCATTATGCTACTATATATTATGTGTTCAAGTAGTTTAGCTGATATGGATGTAAGAGATACAGGTCTATAGTTCTCTGCTTTTGTTTTGTCACCCTTTTTGAATAAGGGAACAATGCTCGCATCTCGCCACTCAACAGGTATTACTCCCTGGTCCAGTGAAGCTTGGTAAAGTAGTTGGTATACCTCACTCAATTCATTGGCACATAATTTTAAGAGCTTGCCAGGAACGCCATCGGGACCAGTAGCTTTGTTTTCATTGATGTTGGTCAGTAACTTAAATACTCCTGCTTTGTTTACTTTGATGTTTTGCATTTCAGTGAGTTTATCATCATCCTTTAGTCTAACGTTAATTAAAGGTTTGGGATTTGAGAAAACTGAACAAAACTGCTTGTTTAGTAAATTTGCTTTCCCTTCAGGGTCCTGTATTAGGTTATTCTGGTTGTTTCTCAGGTCTGGAATCCCAATGTTGTCCTGTCTCTTACTCCTTATGTAAGACCATAATTTCTTATTTTGATGATCACCTTCTGAAATCATCGAATTAACATAATTGGAGTGAGCAAGCCTACATTCTCTCTGACACCTTCTCTTAATATGTTTATACCTAACCAGTAATCTTTCTGAATTAGGATGTAGTTTCAATTTCTTAAAGAAACGACGTTTCCTTCTCAACAAACGTTTAGTTTTTGTAGTAATCCATGGCTGGTGGTTCTTGCTTAAAGTTAATTTAGTAGGTATGTTGTCATCCATAATAAATTCCAAGTTAGTTTTTATACACTTCCAAAGGTCACTGACATTATCTTTAACACTATGGGACCTCAAGATATACTGCAAGCTGAGTTACAGTACAAGTATTTTGATTACAGCATGTTTATTTTTGGGGTGATGTGATTGGGACTTGGCTATGTTATGCCCCATGGCCCGCTCTTAAACTATACCAAAAATATTTAAAAAATTCAAGTCTCTGCGGTTGTATTTCAAAGTGGCAAAATGCCAATAGCTGTGATCCTAACAGAAGAATTCTTCTGATTGATTCCACACTGCAGTGCAGCTATCTTCAGACAGAGTAATGCCTCACTTTTTAAGATGCTGCTAAAAATTTGGCACCTCTTTAAAATACACACACACAAAACTTAACTGGTCTTTAACTGTCATATATGTTTATCACTGACAAGAGCAAGGCTTACTAGCTTTTCTAGCAGCATTGAAAATTATGCCTAAATCCTGAGAGCTGGCAGGTCTGTTTATTTCATAAAAGATTAAAAGTTTTAATATTTCATTAACGCATTGATTATTGAACACAGCCATGAATTTGTCTTTATATAGACAGCACATACTGTTGTCTGATGAAGTCACAAAGGAATCAGGAATAAAACAACAGCAGTTTTCATCTTTTCTATCTTTTTTTCTCCCTTCAATTTTTCTCCTTTTCTTTTCATAGTCGAAAAGTACTAATGAAAACAAATATTTCTTTATGAGGTTTGAAATTATCAGACCTTGAACACAAAACAAAAGAAGAAAACTCATAAAAAGCAGGAAAGTTTGCCAGCTAAGACTGAGGGTGAAAA
Source organism: Conus ventricosus (assembly GCA_018398815.1). Classification (NCBI taxonomy): domain Eukaryota; kingdom Metazoa; phylum Mollusca; class Gastropoda; order Neogastropoda; family Conidae; genus Conus; species Conus ventricosus. The sequence continues at coordinate 22,271,734 of CM031605.1, forward strand.
AAAGGTGTACAGTGAAAAAAAGGATCAGCAAAAGACAAGACAGACAGATAATTAATGTAATTTGACAGAGACACGATCAAGCTGAAATGAAATTAAGGGCATACATAGAAACAAAATCCACTGATATGAAGAAGCCACACCACAGAGCTCACCTGTCTCATTCTGACGAGAATACTGGTGAACAGGGGTGATGGTGGGACTGAAACCTCCATTGAGCAAGCCAAGAGGGGCAGAGGAGAGGATACGATCGGAGCATGCCAGTTCTGGAAAACCTGACCTTGGCTGGACATCCTTCTTCTCCACCACCTTGTCCTGCTGATTTCCTGCACAGCAGTCACTGGGACTGTTTCAAATCATCAGGTGTCTATCCTACTGCATGATCTATGCAAAACTCCCTGACTTTCCCAAACCCAAATCTTTTTTGTCATTAAAAACAATGCAAGAAAACTGAAGCAACAAAATGTCTGTTGGCAATTTCAGTTTAATCTGTGTTGCTTATACAGTTATACCCTACCGACTACCACGCATGGTTTGTCACCCTGTTGAAGTCAACTCTCAACATAGATTAAAAACAAACAAACACACAAAAATTAATAAATAAACATACAAACACAGCTCATTAAAATACTTTTTTCTAAAAACGCATAGGAATTTTGTTAACGTATTTCTTCTGTAAAATCTTAGATCAAATGAAAAATGTTCTTCTCTTTCAGAAACTCGAAAATCACATCAGGTCGGACATCTTTTTTGGCAAATGCATTCCCAAAATAGGACTGCTCCTGAAGTAATGGCTCATGTCCTTTCAGTCTCATACAAAATGCCACCTGTTCTTGAGGAGGTGATGGGGAGGGGTGGGAGGAGGGAAGGAGTGGGGGGGGGAAGGGCAGACCATTCTGTTTGCTACGTTTCCCTACCTAGTCAATCTTTTCTAGTTTGTATCCTAATGGTGAATATCTTCCATGTACGAAAATACTTCACACTGGAGGGAGTGGAAAGGAGGCGAAAAAAAAACCAAGCACAAAAACATACGAATCCTGATTAGACAACTGAGTGTTACACAATTCCTCTTATGGGATTTTTTGCAGCCTATTATAAATGAGAACACTCACACAGCCATGGACAGAGCTCGTGCCAAGCCAAACCTCACAAAGTACATCCAATGACTTATACCTTCTCTCTCTCGTAAGTACTTTAACACGTCAATATTCTGATGATTCTGCCATTTTGCAGTGCTCGACTCTCCATGTTCTACAAGGTAGTGCATGGCCAAGTCCATGTCAGCTGTCCCAGTCTCAAGATGAAAAAGCCAATGAAAACAAAACTGTGGAACCAACATCATCTGTAGTACCAAACAATTCAGGACAAGCCGGACTACAGATATTCCAGCTACTTCCAAAGGACCATCAGGGACTGGAAATAAACTCCCTTCCGAAGTTGCCTTGTCCCCCACGCTTGACACCTTCACTAGGAGGGTGCCAAGCCTTGCCTAACTCACCTTCACCACCACCCTCTCTTGCCCCCCCCCCCCCCCCCCCCCCGCCACCCCTCTCCTCAACCCTTACCCCTCCCCACCCCACCTCAGCCTTGTTGTCGAGTTGGGCCAGCAAAGCCTGTGTTGTGTTAGAAACCATTGTGTGGTGTCCGAAATTCATTAGGTGGAGGTCTGAACATGTCCTCAAGGCCTCTCACCCCCAATGCCCCCCCCCCCCTCCCCAAGGCCCCAGCCCAGCCCATTATGTCCTCCTTCCCTCCAATAGCTGGTACAATCCACTCCTTCAACCCCCTGTAGTGACGCACGGTTTCTGCGCACATAGGCAAGCTCAAATGAAGTGCACCTTGCGTGAAAAGTGTTCAATGACACTCAGGTAAACAAGCAGACAAACTCCGGCAGTACGACAGGGGAGCTTGAAGAGTGCGGTCCTGCCAACTTGTTGTTAGTTTAGCGACGCTAGGCCTTGAAGAGAGCGGACTAGCTAAGTTATAGTTGGCTAGGGAGTTCGACACACGGCCTTGAGGAGAGAACGAATTAGCTTGTAGTTAGCTAGGGAGTTCGACACTCAGCCTGAGGAGAGCGGACTAGCTAACTTGTTAGCTAGGGAGCTACGTCGTACTACAGTGACAGTAACACTAGTGACAGACCAGTGCGACAGCACTGCGACAGTACAGCCGTAGATGGTTACAACGGCTAGGACGGTTTTGACAGTACCACTGCTGGGCCCGGAGGTGGACACTGACAGAAAGACAATGCACCAGCTGCAGACCCTCTGACACAAGCTGATGTGGACAGCTTGGACAGAGTGCGTCGCAGACTGACCTAGACTAGACCTTACTTGGTAGCTCATGCCAGTGATGGGCTTGGGAAAGAACCCTGACGAAGCCCCCAAGCCAGAGTCTGGACTGACCAGGTAAGGTAGAGTGTGTGTGTGTGAGTGCTGAAGTGCTGGTATATAAAGGAACTTCTCTTGAGTGTAGGGCGACCTACCGTTTTTGAGTGAACCAGTATTTTAGGAAGAAGAAGAAGAAGACGTAAATCTCACCCTTAACTGTAACTAAGTGTAGGGAAAACACTTCACCCCTCCCACCCTCCACCATACCCCAACCCCCACCACACCCTCCTTGCTGTCCATCTTCAAACTCTGTTTTTTTTTTTTTTTTATTCCCCAAAACGCTGCGCACACCCGAGTATGACAGTAATGATCGGTGTTTTGATCCATGGTCATTATCGGAAGCATTATGCAATAGTGATATATCATGGACTTGTTTTACCTGCGGGCTTCCAAACTTTAGTTCAAGACTTTTTGAAGATTCATATTGAAAACTGCAGCTCAGAAAGTAACCGTTTTGACCCTATCTCACCAACCGATCCCCAAAAGAAAACTTGAAATATTTGTCCTAAGTTTGCATCCACCCCTGATTCTAAAACTGATAAAATCCCAATCATAAAGTGCAACTGAACCCTAAATCATTAAGAGAAAAAGATAAACTTAAATGCATAGTCGTAAATTTTCAATCTCTTATCAAGAAAAAGGAAGAACTCAGTAATTTAGTCACTGAAAAAAACATTGATGTTGTAATTGGAACAGAAACTTGGCTAGAAACTGGAACATCCAGCAGTGAACTTCTAATGGAGGATTTTGATATTTATAGAAAGGACAGACTTGGAAAAAGAGGTGGGGGAGTCTTGATTGCCATTAGGAAGAATTTAGCCAGTGAGTTTTTATATCAAGGCAAAAATAGTGAAAGTTTATTTTGTAGGATTAATTTTAAGAATAAGAGACCTGTCATTGTTGGATCAGTTTACAGACCTCCAGACTCAGATGAAAATGTATGTTCGTCTATTTGCAGAGACATTTCTAACATTGTTTTGGCCAATAGGAAGGCAATATTATGGATTGGTGGAGACTTTAACTTACCAGATATTGATTGGGGCGAAGATGCCATACTTGGCAATCAATACAGTAAAAATATTAATACTCAGTTTTTTTGATGCCACCAAAGACCTTGGATTAGTACAGTCAGTTGAATCACCAACTCGTGGTAAGGCATTCCTGGATTTATTTTTTACCAATTGTCCAGGCGCTTTAGGCAATCAGGAATTAATTGCAGGCCTGGGTGATCATGACATAGTTCTCTTAGAGAGTAACTTTCAACCTTTTCGAAGAAAACCCCCTAAACGTACCATCAGACTCTGGAACCAAGCAGATTTACCAAAATTGCGCAGGGATACTCATAATTTCAGTCGTCTTTTTTTGAGGTCCCATAGTGTTAAAGATAATGTCAGTGATCTTTGGAAGTGTATAAAAACTAACTTGGAATTTATTATGGATGACAACATACCTACTAAAATAACTTCAAGCAAGAACCACCAGCCATGGATTACTACTAAAACTAAACGTTTGTTGAGAAGGAAACATCGTTTCTTTAAGAAATTGAAACTACATCCTAATACAGAAAGATTACTGGTTAGGTATAAACATATTAAGAGAAGGTGTCAGAGAGAATGTAGACTTGCTCACTCCAATTATGTTAATTCGATGATTTCGGAAGGTGATCATCAAAACAAGAAATTATGGTCTTACATAAGGAGTAAGAGACAGGACAACATTGGGGATTCCAGACCTGAGAAACAACCAGAATAACCTAATACAGGACCCTGAAGGGAAAGCAAACTTACTAAACAAGCAGTTTTGTTCAGTTTTCTAAAATCCCAAACCTTTAATTAACGTTAGACTAAAGGATGATGATAAACTCCCTGAAATACAAAACATCAAAGTAAACAAAGCAGGAGTATTTAAGTTACTGACTAAAAATCAATGAAAACAAAACTACTGGTTCCGATGGCGTTCCTGGCAAGCTCTTAAAATTATGTGCCAATGAATTGAGTGAGGTATACCAATTACTTTACCAAAGCTTCACTGGACCAGGAGTAATACCTGATGAGTGGCGAGATGCGAGCATTGTTCCCTTATTTAAAAAGGGTGACAAAACAAAAGCAGAGAACTATAGACCTGTATCTCTTACATCCATATCAGCTAAATTACTTGAACACATAATATAAAAGTTAAAAGATGATTGTAGTCACCTTCCTCGGAGTCATAGGATGACGGCTACTGTATCTGAAATATGGACACACTACCACAGGGTTACTAACTATCTCCCTCCCCCAGGGTAAGTTTTAACGGGTACGATTAAAACTGAAACAAAATCTATGCTTGTCCAACCTTCTTATAACTTCTATGAAAACTGAATATATAACTCTGTGCCAAACAAAAACACATTAATAATACTGTCCACTGTCTCTCCCCCTTTCCCTAGGGGCAAGTGTAATGGGCGCAGAAAGACTAAAAGATTAATGTCACTGTCGCCCAGTGTTCCAGCGTCTTGGAAAATGTTATTCTGCGAGAGGCACCCCACGCCTGGAGGTACCAGGTGCAGAGAGCTCCCTTCATGCCTGGCTGGTTGAAGGGTAATAGTCGGGCGAGGGCCCGGGTACTCGTCTCTTTGTCGGTGAAGATGGTGCCACACCAGAGTCCTTAGGGTCAGGCTGCCATCTGTTGGGGATGTCCCAGTCCAAGGCTGCAGGGTGTGTGGATCGGGAGAGGCGGGGACAGGTGAGGCCGGAGCGGGTGTCGGTGGCTGCCGTGTGTCGGATGTTGGCAGGGCGTCCGGAGCGGAGGCCACACGTGGAGGTGCCACTGGCGGTGGCAATGGTGCTCGGGGGATGTGGGTCGGACATCAGGTGAGGTGACTGGTGGGGTGTAAGGGGTGTGGGGGAATGATGCACGTTGTGGTGAAACGGGATGAACTTCCGCAGGTGTTGGCGATTCCGGATGGTGACTCGCCCTGACCCATCAACACGGATAACGTACTGATGGTGTTGGCGAACTTCCACCACAATGCCAGTGCGTTCCCACCGTCTAGGGTAGTTGCCACGCAGGTTTTGCAGGTATACGTGATCGCCTACCATGAGAGGAGGGAGGCGATTGTTATGTTCACTCCAGCGTTCATGCTCCTGAGAGTGTCTCTTCGCCAGGGCAGCTTCCCTCTGGTCATGAGGTCCCTCCAGGCTTCATGGGGTGTGTATCTGCCAGCGGGATGGGGATTGCATCACGCAGGGGTCTGCCAAAAAGAACCATTGGGGGGGATGTCCTGGTCTCGGGATCGATAGTGTTCCTGTAAATAAGAATGGCCCTTTGGAATTTGTCCACATCCAAAGAACCAGTTGGGCCGATGTTGTCCACAAGCATGCGTTTTACAGTTTTCACAGCCAACTCAGCCCGGCAGTTAGCATGAGGAAAGCCAACAGAAGTGATCCTTGATGGACTCCCCAGGACTTCAGGAACTCCTGTGTTTTGCCTGAAGTGAACTGGGTCCTCCGTCGCTGGTGATTTTCCTCTGGGATGCCAAAAGTGGCAAATGTTTCTCGAAGGCGTCGGATGAGGCCATCAGCTCCCGATTCGGACCTGTAGACCATTGGCCAATGGGAGTACCTGTCCACAATGACAACGTAGTCTGTGTTGTTGTATGTGAAGTAGTCACTGCAAACCATCTGGAATGGGTAATCGGGTAGCCTGTTGTCTGATGGTGGCTGCATGGGGTTGGATTTTGCCATGCGGTGACAGTGGGTGCACTCCTCTCGGACACGGGTGATATCAACAGTGATGTTCGGCCAATAAACAGAGTCCTGTGCTCGGGGACACATGATGTTGACGCCCTGGTGTGCCGCATGGAGGGACTGCAGGATGGTAGGTCGGAGAGAGGGTGGAATGACGACCCTCTGGCCCATCAGAACAACACCGTCAACAACACAGAGGCTGCTACTGAACCCGTGGAAGGGGCGCAGAGTAGCTGGGACCTGTCTGCAGTTGGATGGAAAGCCCTCTTCAATGAGCTGGACGAGCTGCCGGAAGGTGGGGTCGGAAGCTGTGGCCTCCTGCAAACCCTGTCCCATGTAACAACTTGGCGACTGTCCAGGGCACACAGGGCGACAGCTGCAGCTGTGATTGTGGAGGGGTCATTTGCTTCATCCATGCTGTCGCCGTCTCTGAGGTGTTTCAGGGCTTCCTGGTGAAAGGAAACCGAGTTTCAGCTCCGAAGGGTCACCGCCCAAGCCGGGTGCCCTCAGACTGATCACTGGTGTCTGGAAGCGGCATCGGGCCCAGGTTCTTCTTGCCTGACACGTACACCACTTCAAATCGGTATGGTAGGGTTTTCTCTTTAAGGTTTAAGAGACGTCTGTTGTGGATGTCTGCAAGAGATCGATCATTCAAGATTTGTAAAGCGGTTTGTGGTCCGTGGCAACAAAGAGGTCAGTGCACCCTAAGATGTAGTAACGTGTCTGGTGGAGGGCATATGCGACTGCTAGCGCCTCGCCTTCAATGGGAGCATAGCGGCTCTCAGCAGGTGTGGTGAATCTGCTGCCGACCAGAGACAGCTTCCATCCATCAAAGACAGCATTTCGGGGTGGTAGGCGCACAAGAGCAGTGTTTTGTGGAGTAGGAAGAAGCCAATGCCATCATTGGACCAGTCTGTGGCGAGGCAGGTGGGGGGTGAGGGGTCAAAGAGTCTCACTCCTTCCTTCATCTCGTTGATGATGACCTCCTTGGACTTCTGGAAGAGCCGATCCAGTTCCTCCGTCCATCGAAATGGGGTTGAAGGCCTCAGCAAGTGGCGAAAGGGTTTCATCTGTTTCGCCATCGAGAAGGCATAAGCTCCTTGGTTCACCAAGCCAAACCACCCTCTGGCGCCTGAAATGTCTGAGGGGGTGGGGTAGTTGCGAATGGCGTCAAGGAACTTGGGCTTGGCAGATGTTTGTGGAGGTGATAGTGAGCCTGCAAATTGCACAGTGTCTTGGGCAAACTGAAATTTCTTGGGATTGAGTGTGATCCCATTGCGAGCACACAGGTCTAGCCAGCTGCAAGCTTGGATGAAAGCAGACTCAATGTCCGGTGACCACATGCAGGTATCATCCACACATTTGACCTTGTCAGGGAGTCGGCTATGATGGCATCAAAACGCTGCGTGTAGCCATCGCCGCTGGCAAGGAAGCCTTGGGGTGCAACTTTGTAACGGAAACGACCCCATGGAGTGATGAAGGTGGTGATATGCGGTCCTCTGCCCGAATGGGGATTGAGTGGTACCCATTCCATGCATCTGTGACAGTCTTTATGGTGCCTTGTGGGACGCGGTCGGCGAGATTAAATGGGGTAGGAACATGATGAGTTTGCCGAACAGACTGACGTTTTGGGTTGGAGGTCCACTGTGCGCCGTGGAGAGCCATCTGCTTTGGCAGTCACAACCATCCGTGAGCACCAAGTAACAGGGGTATTGGGGTCAACACGTTCAAGGACGCCTAACGCACATCTCGTTCCAGGTCTGCCTTCACCTGGGCTTGCCAATGGATGGGACAAGAGCAGGTTTGTGGATGGCGACAGGCTTGGCATCGGGGTTGACGTGGAGCTCCAAGGGTTCACCTGACATGAGGGAAGGGGCTGATGTTCACAAGTGTTGAAGGTCGTTGCAGCATAATAATCCAGGAGCCACTGTTTAAGGGCCTCTACATCGTCTGTCACGACCGACCCCTGGAGGTCTGCCCTGACAGGATCGGTCTAGGTGGGAGTGAAGGGAGTGACTGACCTCACACGCTCCGCAAGAGACCACACAATAAAGATTACGATACAACACCCCATTTATTCACACCAGCAAAATAAACATTCCAACACACGCACCATGCACGATCACAATAAAGCACTCCAACGCACACAACATGCACAATCACGATCAAGCACTCCAACGCACACAACATGCACAATCACGATCAAGCACTCCAACGCACACAACATGCACAATCACAATCAAGCACTCCCGCACCCACAACATGCACGATTATAAATAAGTATTTCGCCATACGACGCACATGATCACACTTACAGCATTCCAGCACATATGACAAATACACAATTATAAGGAAATATTTCCAGCATTGACCCTTCCTAACACCATGGAGTGCGTGCACACCCCTGCCCCTGTCGAGTCTGCTGGGAGCACCCTGTCGCACTAGGTGCTCCGAGCCGGGTTGGTTCTCGCAGGGAGTCGCTCAAAGCCGACACCCTCGACTTCCAAGCGGGCAGTGAAGAGCGTGTCCCGGGGGGGGGACGTAGCTGTTACTGGAGGTCCTGGACGGGGGTCCAGCCGGCCAGTCAAGACGGCGGGCGCCTCTACCAGCCCTCGGTCCCGACCAAGGCGTGGCCTCGATCAGCGTGTGGCACCATCCCGTCCGTGGTCTCAACCAGAACGTGGCCTCGACCAGTACGTGGCACCATCCAGATCGTGCTCCAGGTGAAGCCCCCGGGAGGGGGGAGGACGTAGCTGGGAGGAGAGTCGAAGAGGAGGGAAAGAAGAAGGAAGGAGGAAGGAAGAAGGGTACTGGAACCCTGCCGTCAGTACCGTCTGACCATTGCTGTCAAGTCTTAGCCACTCGCATGATGGGCGAGGGGAAGTGTATTCAACGCACACAGTAAATCCATTGAATTAAGTCTTCTCACACGATGCAGGTAAAAGACTGCATTAAATCAACAGGTTATAAAACAAATATGAATTATCTCCACCCTTCTCTCACTCACGCTTAACGTTTTCCTTCCTTAGGAAATAAATCAACACAGCGACCATCGCTTAATAACTGCCACCACATTTGCAAATAATAATTCAATGGCACAACTGTCGCATTTTATAAACACATTTCAAAATAACACAAATTTCCAACCACGCATCCGAACGACAAATCATGCGTACGCACGCTCGTGAACATAAAACTCGTTCTCCTTGCACACACAAACAGACGGTGGCCGAAGGATAAAAGTCCGGAGAATGTGACAGGGGCGGACGAGCGAGACCAAGCAAGTTCCAACCTGAATCACCAGGTTCTCTCCCTTCCCCACCGACTACCGCATCACCAGATACATAAACAGGAGAAAGGATTTTGGAAATAATTTAGAATGGCCAGGTTAAAGATGGAATTAACCAGAGAAAAGGTCTCACACAATATTTCTCTTACAATTTCGAAAACAAAAGAAAATTGCGCAAAAGCGAAGACTAAGCCGGCTAACAACAACAAACCAAAACAAACAGACCACGAAACTGATGCTTACCAGCTACCCGTGGGTGACCCCGAAGAGGCGGGTCAAAGGACTCTCTCTACCCTCTGTCCAGTCGAGAGGACAGAGGCGAAGATGCGGAAACAGAAGAAATGATGTCCCTCTCCTACAGGCCGACTGCAGGAATTGAAAGTACTGACTGTACTCTCGATGATACGGTAAGGAACCGAGACTGGAGCAGGCGCTCCCAGAGACATCTTCCGCTCGAGTGAAGAGCTAACCTCCCTCAGCAATGGCGGCCAACATGCCATGCTGCGTCACAGAGTGAGCATACTTCAAACTAAAAAAAAACGAAGCACGTGCGACAGGTAAAAAGACAGGCGAGAGGCCGATAGACAGAAAGTTCGAGAGAAAGTACCGGCCACCCGTGAACTTGCAGGATGAATAGCACGGGCGGTGGAATTAGAGAGAGAGAGAGAGAGAAAGCAAACCGAAGTTGAGCTGAACTATACCAAGGTGCAACCGCACCACAGCCACACTAAGGGACGGGTACACGACAACAGCAACGACAATAAACAAATAAGTAATTCCGCCACCCTGGGTGGGTCGAACGTCGTAGGCCTCGTGACAAACTCGTGACAAACCCCCCTTCTAAAGCATCTGTTTCTCTGAGATACAGTGCTCCTTTGAACCTTGTCGCATGTGCAACCTCACAACAATGGGACCGAACCCAACTCTCTGTGATCGACAGAGTACGATGAATCCAATACAAACATTCCACGATAGAATCACACGGGGAAATACACAATACTACATTTATCAAACAAACTAAGCAAACCTTCCAACCATGAAAGTAACAATCCGAACCATTGGTGATTCACTACCGTTAACCCCACTGAAGTGACAACTGTCACTACACCTGATACAGAGACCAAAAAGGGATATAACCCTGGTTGAGGGGAGGTGTCCCTCTGACTGATTTTCCAATATGCTAACTACGGAGCTCGGCTAAGATAGTCAGCATCCGTATTACAGGAACCCTTGATATGACGGAAAGTGAACGCATGACTCTGCAGCTCCACTGCCTAACTCATGAGTCGACGACTGACTGGCCGGATCCGGTCCAAGCACTGGAGAGGATGATGATCGCTCTCCAGTACAAACTTCCGGCCGTACTTCTTCTTGGGCACGCCAGTGCGCGTCCAAATCCGCCTGAGAGATTCAGCAACAGTAGGGGCATCGATAGTCCTAAGCGGGACAGCCTCTGGGTATCGACTCGCAGATTCTACCACTACCGCAGTGTAGCGGTGACCGCAATCGGATGGAGGATTAATGGGTCCCACCAGGTCGACCCCAACCTTGCTGAATGGCTCCCCAACCCGTGGCACTGACCCTAGGGGAACGCTTCAAGTGACCCTTAGGCGTTGTCCGCTGGCAGACATCGCAACTGCGGCAGTACTGCCTAACCTGTGAGTTCATCCCTGGCCAAAAGAAGTCTTGTCTTACTCGCTCGAGAGTCCGCTTGGAGCCCATATGACCTGCCATGGGGGAATCGTGGGCCTGCCGGAGAACAGATTCTCTCAAGCTTTGGGGAACAACAAGCTGTTTGGCCACACGATCTGCCTGGGTAAAAACCCTAAAAAGGATCCCTTGTGGAGCTTGAAGCTCACCTTGGCGTGTCGGGCAGACTGAGCAGGACGACCTACCAGTTGTCGCAGGCGTTGGACATCCAAGTCCCTGGCCTGTAGACGGACCATGGTAGCAGGATCGGCCCTGGCCAGAACCTCGTCAGAGATCGGCTGGAGAACGGGACGCAATTCCTGTTCCTGCTTCTTAGCTTTGGCGCGTGTGGTGACTCCCACACACGCCTGTACGGGCAGATCCGTAGACACGGACTGACTGCGTCCGTCAGCAAAGGTGACAGTATTCCCTATGAGAAGGGAATACATAGGTCGCTCCACCGCGATGGCCCATACTTCGCCACAGAAGTAGGGGGTGGAGATAGGAATAAGTACAGAAGGACGGGTGGAGGTAAAACCACCTCCAACCCGCACACATCATAACTAGCGCCCCGCCGGGCCTCAGGGGAAACCAAATTCTTATCCACAAAGATCGTTGATGCTCCCGAATCCCTGATGGTGTCGACCAAGGAGGAACCAACAACAGAGAGAAACACTGGGCACTCTGAATCACCAGAAGCTGGGATGGAACCCACGTTAGCCGAGGCACGAGGACGTTGGAAAGGACCAGCCCCACGACTACCAGCGGCTTTAGGACAATCTTTCCTAATGTGGCCAGGACGACCACAAAGAAAACACAGTCGGGGCGCTGAAATCCCCGATGAACTGCCTGCCTTGTTCACCCCCACTAGCAGTTGTCGGCACCTTATTGCTACTAAATCCTGTGGAGGGCTTCCTCTCCGTATCTGGGCAATGCCCATAAGCCCTGCGAGCTTCAGCAAACACCTCAGCTGTGTGAATCGCAGCCGCGAAATCCTGAGGTGCTGTCTCGCCTATCCGGATCCTCAACTCTGGGGACACAGTGTTGGTGAGCTGTTCAATGAGGATCAGATCCTCCAGCTCCAACTTAGCTAACTGACGCCAGTACCCTAGCGTTTTGCGCAGCCTATCACCAAACTGCACGAAGGTCTCGTCATTATTCTTCTTCATGGACCTGAACTTCCTCCTGTAGGTCTCTGGGTAAGGTGGAAACGCTTACGCAGAGCCAACTGCATGTCTGCATAAGACGCACCTTCATTTAGAGAGAGCACACACTCCCTTGCAGCACCAGATAATCCAGAAAAAAGGTGCATAGCCTTTTGTTCCTCAGACAATTGGTATCAACAAGCAACCTTGTCGAAATGCTCTAAGAACATATCAATGTCCTCACTAGGTCTGAACTCTGGAAGCTTTAACTTTGGGCCTCTAACTCTATCACCTGCCTGGTGATTAACCCCTGGTTTACAGAAGCGGGAGGCCGCGAAAGAAGTTGTTCCATCTCCTCCCTACGCAGAGCCTCCATCTGTCTAGTTCTTCCCTACGGAGGGCTTCCTGCCTGTAAGCCTCCTCCCTACGCTGAGCAGCCTCCTCCCTACGCTGAGCCTCCTGTCTAGCAGCCTCCTCCCTACGCTGAGCAGCTTCTTCCTTACGAAGGGCCTCCTGTCGGGCAGCCTCTTCCCTGCGCAGCATAGCCTCTTCCTATGCATAATCTCCTGTCTGTCAGTCTCCTCTCTGCGCAGAGCCTCCTGTCTAGCGGCCTCCTCTCTACGCTCTTCCCTACGCTGCCGCTCCAGAAACAGAAGGACAGAGGTGATATCCTGAGCGGGGTTCACCACTCCCGACCCGGGAGGATGATCCGTCTGACCCGTCCCTTGGGTCTCGACTTTCCCATAAGGAAAGTCTTCTGGGGCATGCCCCTTACGAGGGGAAGCCTGGAGAGGAGAAGGTTTCGGTCTCTGCGACTCAACAGAAGCCCACAGTTGCTTCGCTATACTCTGACGCTTCCGAGCGGAAGTGCCAGTCGGGGTCTCGACAGGGAGACCCCCCAGCGAAGAGGTAGTAAAAGTACTCACTGGGCTACCTGCTACAGCACTGGAATAGGTAGAAGTTACCGTAGTCGAAGTACTGGTACTAAAGTAGGGACTACAGTAACATTTTGAATACCCTTCTTCTTCGACGCCCGCGTCGCCATACCACCAGCGCGGACGTCGCCATGACAATAATATCCTACAGTTTTCCAAATACAGGGGAAAAAACAATTCCACTAAAAAAAAAACAAATATTTTAGGGGCGTGTGTATATGTGTGTATGTGTGTGTGTGCGTGTGTGCGGACAAGTTCCGGCTGCTCCCACTCTGGCAACACCGCCTCTACAGCACGAGCAACAGTGCGGTGGGGCTCACCGGAAAAAAAAACAAAACAAAAACTATGTCCGGCTGCCCCCACTCTGGCAACACCGCGCTCTATAGCACGAGCAACAGTGCGGTGGGGCTGGCCGAAAAAAAAACAAAAAAAAAAACTAGCAGACGGAATCCGGAGAGAGGAAAAAAAAAAGAGACACTAGCGTCCGATACAACCCCCTGTACTCAACAACCCGGTAGAGAAAAAAAAACAAGAACTGGCTAAATACAAAACAGGAATGGAAGACTGAGCGGCAACAGAAGGGCAAGACTTACGGCCGTACCTGCGAGAGGTCCCGGGTTCAAATCCCGGACGAGCCCCCACAATTGTCACGACCGACCCCTGGAGGTCTGCCTGACAGGATCGGTCTAGGTGGGAGTGAAGGGAGTGACTGACCTCACACGCTCCGCAAGAGACCACACAATAAAGATTACGATACAACACCCCATTTATTCACACCAGCAAAATAAACATTCCAACACACGCACCATGCACGATCACAATAAAGCACTCCAACGCACACAACATGCACAATCACGATCAAGCACTCCAACGCACACAACATGCACAATCACGATCAAGCACTCCAACGCACACAACATGCACAATCACAATCAAGCACTCCCGCACCCACAACATGCACGATTATAAATAAGTATTTCGCCATACGACGCACATGATCACACTTACAGCATTCCAGCACATATGACAAATACACAATTATAAGGAAATATTTCCAGCATTGACCCTTCCTAACACCATGGAGTGCGTGCACACCCCTGCCCCTGTCGAGTCTGCTGGGAGCACCCTGTCGCACTAGGTGCTCCGAGCCGGGTTGGTTCTCGCAGGGAGTCGCTCAAAGCCGACACCCTCGACTTCCAAGCGGGCAGTGAAGAGCGTGTCCCGGGGGGGGGGACGTAGCTGTTACTGGAGGTCCTGGACGGGGGTCCAGGCCGGCCAGTCAAGACGGCGGGCGTCTCTACCAGCCCTCGGTCCCGACCAAGGCGTGGCCTCGATCAGCGTGTGGCACCATCCCGTCCGTGGTCTCAACCAGAACGTGGCCTCGACCAGTACGTGGCACCATCCAGATCGTGCTCCAGGTGAAGCCCCGGGAGGGGGGGAGGACGTAGCTGGGAGGAGAGTCGAAGAGGAGGGAAAGAAGAAGGAAGGAGGAAGGAAGAAGGGTACTGGAACCCTGCCGTCAGTACCGTCTGACCATTGCTGTCAAGTCTTAGCCACTCGCATGATGGGCGAGGGGAAGTGTATTCAACGCACACAGTAAATCCATTGAATTAAGTCTTCTCACACGATGCAGGTAAAAGACTGCATTAAATCAACAGGTTATAAAACAAATATGAATTATCTCCACCCTTCTCTCACTACACGCTTAACGTTTTCCTTCCTTAGGAAATAAATCAACACAGCGACCATCGCTTAATAACTGCCACCACATTTGCAAATAATAATTCAATGGCACAACTGTCGCATTTTATAAACACATTTCAAAATAACACAAATTTCCAACCACGCATCCGAACGACAAATCATGCGTACGCACGCTCGTGAACATAAAACTCGTTCTCCTTGCACACACAAACAGACGGTGGCCGAAGGATAAAAGTCCGGAGAATGTGACAGGGGCGGACGAGCGAGACCAAGCAAGTTCCAACCCTGAATCACCAGGTTCTCTCCCTTCCCCACCGACTACCGCATCATCAGATACATAAACAGGAGAAAGGATTTTGGAAATAATTTAGAATGGCCAGGTTAAAGATGGAATTAACCAGAGAAAAGGTCTCACACAATATTTCTCTTACAATTTCGAAAACAAAGAAAATTGCGCAAAAGCGAAGACTAAGCCGGCTAACAACAACAAACCAAAACAAACAGACCACGAAACTGATGCTTACCAGCTACCCGTGGGTGACCCCGAAGAGGCGGGTCAAAGGACTCTCTCTACCCTCTGTCCAGTCGAGAGGACAGAGGCGAAGATGCGGAAACAGAAGAAATGATGTCCCTCTCCTACAGGCCGACTGCAGGAATTGAAAGTACTGACTGTACTCTCGATGATACGGTAAGGAACCGAGACTGGAGCAGGCGCTCCCAGAGACATCTTCCGCTCGAGTGAAGAGCTAACCTCCCTCAGCAATGGCGGCCAACATGCCATGCTGCGTCACAGAGTGAGCATACTTCAAACTAAAAAAAACGAAGCACGTGCGACAGGTAAAAAGACAGGCGAGAGGCCGATAGACAGAAAGTTCGAGAGAAAGGTACCGGCCACCCGTGAACTTGCAGGATGAATAGCACGGGCGGTGGAATTAGAGAGAGAGAGAGAGAGAAAGCAAACCGAAGTTGAGCTGAACTATACCAGGTGCAACCGCACCACAAGCCACACTAAGGGACGGGTACACGACAACAGCAACGACAATAAACAAATAAGTAATTCCGCCACCCTGGGTGGGTCGAACGTCGTAGGCCTCGTGACAAACTCGTGACATCGTCTTTCGTGGCGGATAGGCCGGGGGGGAGCTGTGTGGGCTTGGGTGGTGGTGTACTACTGCGCTTTGGGCAGGAGCATGTTGTCTCAACTGTCTCTGATGAGGTTGCCATGCAGCGTGGGCTTGGCTCTGGAACAGGGAATGTAGGGAGTATAACGCCAAGCGCAGACAATGCTTCCCTACAGAGGAATGCCTTGGAGATCTGTTTGGAGACATAGCATAATTGTTTTGAGACGACAGCAGAGCCCGTCACATCGCAAGCTGTGATGGAGACAACAATAGCACCCAGGACTCCTAGATCCTGATCATTAGCACCCTTCATCTTGAGTGTCACAGGGATCAGGTCACTGTCCTCAATGCCTAGTATGCAGGCAACTGACAAGGGGATGACAGTACTCTGGCAACCCGTATCTGCAACCATGGATATGTTGGCAGACTTGAGTCTATGAGGGGTTTGTAAGGGGCTCCCGAACGCAGCATGTTCTTCTGGCAGCACGGACATTTGCACCGGCAGCATGGGGTGGGGTTGGATGGACGGGCTATCCACTGGCCATTGAAGACGTGATGATCTAGACAGATGGGGTTTCGTGATCTCGATGTGTTCAATGTCGTTGTTGAAGAGCTGCAGTTGCTGGAGGCCATGCATAGCTGGTCAAACATGAAGGCGTTGTCATTGAAGTCGGGCCCTTGTGATGGCCTCGAGTCCTTTAGGTGGTGATTTGAAGTCCGGCTTTTCTGCCCCCCACCACGAGGGCACACTCTGGAGGTTCTGTCTCTATGACCCCAGGTGCCACAGCTGGAGCATTTGCTGCAGGATTTAGTGAAGTGACCCTTTACAGCACATTTGCCGCATATGAATGTCCAGGCCTCACAGAGTTTTGATCTTGTGTGGCGATCATTTTTTGGCCCGTGTCCGGGACCGCCACATGCCCAACATGGTCGGTGGAGTGATGGTCTTGATGAGGTGGCAGCCTGTTCTTTGTCACCAATTGCTGCTATGGCACCTCCAACTGCGCTTCTCGTTGCTTTGCCTTCCTCTTTTCTGCGCCACATAGCTGACAATCTCATCCAAAGTCCTATCAGTTTTGGGGTCCCCAAGGAGGTCAGACAAGATTTCAGGATCAGCAATGCCGCGAATGAGGTGGTCTTTGATGATCTCATCGCTATAGTCAAAGACATGGTCGCAGTCCCGTTCTCGACATGGTGCGGTGTACTGGCACAGGGATGCTTGACCTCTGAGTCGGGCGAGGAATGTCCGGATTCCTGTGCCTGGCGACTGGGTCATTTTACTGAGACGTATGCGATGGACTAGAGTGCTCTCATCCTTCACAGCAAGCCGTTTGATTGCGGCCAAGAGGTCAGCTTCTGCCATATCTGCGACGTTGCCACGAATATCACGCATGAGGTCAGTGCGCAAATCCGAGTCACAGCAGTAGAACAGCGCTGTGGCAATCATGGCATCACTGATAGCCATGCCAACTTTGTACATACTCCATTGTCGGGTGAAAGCAGACCACTGATCAGGATCACAGCCGGCGGCTATTGAGGGCGGTTCTAGCTTCAGCTTAGGTTGTGGATTTGGTCGGGTTGGGTCTGGGGCGGTGTGCACTGTGGCGTTGTGCATCTGCAGAGCCGTGTTAAGTGCCGCCGCAAAGGCCTCTCCAAGGTCTTGAGATTCCCAGTCACACCCTTCAACTGGACATTGTAAACGTGGCATGTTGGTGATGCAGAGCTAGAGTGAGATCGCAGGTGATGCAGAGCTAGAATGAGATCAAGTCGAGACAGTGGCCGTCATAAAAGATGATTGTAGTCACCTTCCTCGGAGTCATAGGATGACGGCTACTGTATCTGAAATATGGACACACTACCACAGGGTTACTATCTAATAGTAGCATAATGGACCATCTTGACAAATATGATTTCTTAAATAACGCCCAGCATGGTTTTAGACAGCGAAGGAGTTGTGAGACTCAACTTATAACAACTCTCAATGATTTTAGTAACTGTCTTAACAACAGACAGCAAATGGATGCAATTTTATTAGATTTTTCTAAAGCCTTTGATAAGGTTGACCATGAGGGCCTGCTGCTTAAATTAGAACACATTGGCATTGGCGGTTCTTTGCTGAAATGGGCTAGATCATTCCTCGTTGGGAGAACGCAGAAAGTTGTTGTGGAAGGGTCGTCATCCCATTGTAAACCAGTCTTGTCGGGCGTACCACAGGGAACTGTTCTGGGGCCCTTGTTTTTCTTAATTTATATAAATGACATAAGTAGAAATCTCTCTCCTGGAACTACTATAAGACTTTTTGCAGATGACAGTTTAGTATATAGAACAATCAGAAGCAAGAATGATACACGCATTCTACAAGAAGATCTAAACGCTTTACAAGAGTGGGAAAGAACTTGGAAAATGGAATTTCATCCTCAAAAGTGCCAAGTGTTGCGTATATGTAACAAACGCTCACTAATTAGATCAGATTATTCTATCCATAATACTATTCTTAAAGAAACTAATGCTGCAAAATATTTAGGCGTGATTATAGATAGTCGTCTCAAATGGAAAGAACATTACAATTTAGTATGTAAGAAAGCAAATAACATCTTAGCTTTCTTACACAGGAATATCAATGACTGCCCCCAAAAGGTTAAAGACGACTGCTACAAAACACTGGTTAGACCAGTACTGGAATATGGTTGCTCAGTTTGGGATCCTTACCATCTAAAAGACATTGATAACCTTGAAAAGAGTCAGAAGAGAGCAGCACGGTTCGTAACAGGGAACCACATCAGAGAAAAGGGGAATACTAGGAAGAACATGAGGAAATTAGAATGGAAACCCTTAGAAGAGAGAAGAGCTTTTATTAAACTTAACACCTTTTTCAAAGGCAGAGCTAAAGTAATGGATATTCCAATGGAACAACTAGTATTGAATAAAAGTAGCACCAGGAGTGGCGGTCAATGTTATACCATGCCTGCATCAAATGTTGACAGCCACTTACATTCTTTTTATACCAGTTCTGTACGGCTGTGGAACTCACTGCCGGGTGCCATCAAGATTGCCACGGGTGCGGTCTCATTCAAGAGACAAATTGATTCGACAGTTTTGAGATCTGCATATTGACGATTTTCTATTTTTACTTCCCCTGATATTTTACTATTACCTGGGCCTGAATTTGGCCATTGCTTTTATCTTCTTGAATATTGAGTGCGACCCCTTGTTGCTAAATTTGCTCCAGGGGCCAACAGTCTGAGTCGCACTGTTTTATGTTATTTTATTTTACTTTTTAACATGCGCGCTGGTGACCTACTCGTTTTTGAGTGAACCAGTATTTTAGGAAGAAGAAGAAGATCAGCTTCCGGTGGACTGCCCCAGTGCTCGTCTGCACCGCAGTCTTGTTTAGGCCTACGTGTTTAACCGTCATTTCTCCTCCTATCCGATGTGTATGATTTATCTCCTTGATAAGTCCAAGCTACCTTTCATCAACCTGTTTACCTCCTTGGGATGTCAGCTCTTAAAAACATAAATTTACTTACGACAAAGATTATTGCGAAGTGACTCTGTTCCTCCTTCCGCCATTTCCTTGTACAGTAGGGGATTCCCCATCTGATTCGACCTCCCACCCCCACCCTACCCATCCTCTCCCCTGAACTATTTGTATTACCATTACGCTCAAACTGCATGTAGCATTGGTCAACCTTCCTAAATAGACAGTGCTGCCCTTGGGGCATATTGTGCCTGACTCTGAGACAGTTCATTATTTTTTTTTTATTTGCAAGGACAATAGATATTATATTTTTCTTGATTTTTTCCTTCCTGTCGTCTGCTAAACTTTTCACTCCTAAATTCTTGTGCCCCAGAAAATAGCGCAGAACGCAACGAGTCAGCCTCGTTATTGATCTTCTTCCTACTTCTTCTTCTTCCTAAAATACTGGTTCACTCAAAAACGAGTAGATCACCAGCGCGCATGTTAAAAGGTAAAATAAAATAACATAAAACAGTGCGACTCAGACTGTTGGCCCCTGGAGCAAATTTAGCAACAAGGGGTCGCACTCGATGTTTGACCTTAAACAAATTCATCGACCTCACATTCAAGCACAAAATCATTTTTATTATAAAAAAACACTTCTTTTCTCTGCGACTTGGCAATTTCCAGCTATTCAAATATTATTACCTGAACCTCTATCATAACCTCCCTGCCCTAAATCCGACCTTCTTGGAAGAAGAAAACAAAATAGCATGATCAGAGTACTGTCCCTTGAAAATGGCTTTTGGCCTCTCAACAAGGGTCAATATGGCAGCGCCTTTCGGCAAGACCTGTTGTGTAAGATTATGATTTTGATCCGATGGTGGATCATTGACAACGAAAAAATATCAGAAAAACAATAACTTTTGTGTTTTGTGAAACTGTCAGTCTCAGGGAAATGTTGATGCACACTTCAAATTGCATTCGTCTCTTACGAAATGTCAGCGTCGCGGCACATCGAACCAGTGCTGCGTCGTCTGCTACCCATCTGTTCCAGAAGTTCCAGATCTCCATACCGAGTTGTCCGTTTCGACAATTTGCTTCCATGGGTCATGTTTGGACCTCCAGACATTTCATTCAAAATCTATGCAGAAAATGTCAACAAAGCAGACCGGTTTTTAGACTTCCTGGCGGTGGGTCAGGGAGAAATATCGCTGTGTCATCAAGGTTGAGGCAAGAAGTGAAGACAAGAGCCAGTGCTGCAAAGCTTAGAACAGGAAAGGCTGACCCCAAAGGATCTGCATACCCCAAAACCTCAGAGATCAGAAGACTAATGAGCCTAGCCCGTCCAGAAAAATGGAGAATAATAGGTTGGTATCTATTAAACATAGCTCACACAATTATTTGAGTGATTAATGATACTCAAAGTGTGTGTGTGTGTGTGTGTGTGTGTGTGTGTGTGTGTGTGTGTGTGTGTGTGTGTGTGCATGCATGGGTGCGTGTGTGTGTGTGCGTGCTTGCATCTGTGTGTGTGTACATGGACCCACAGTCAAAGAAAAACAAAAAACAAACAAACAGATGAGTCGACTTCTAAATATTTCTTCTACCTTCAGTTAAAACAGAAATTCTGAACATTGGATTCTGAGCAATAAAGCCACAGGGACTGGAGAACTGGTAGGGGAAAAAAATTTCCAACTGAGCTGCTCCAGCTACCATTATGGTCTCGGGGAATATGCGTAACAGGCACAGTAAAAGTCTGTCAGGGAGGTAGGGGAGGGAAAGGGGGGTCAGTCAGATTAGGGCTTAGTCCAGGCCACGTCGATTTTTCTGAAGAGAGCAGGAAAGTCAGCAGTGAAAGCTGAGGAGGGAAGGGTAGTTTGAAATGTGGAATGCTGTTACTGACAACTAACATAGCAAAAGTGTGGTAATGGACATAAATCAAATATTTTAATTCATACAATGTTCCAGCCATAAGATGCAATCTGTAGTTTTCAGATGTGATGTGAGCTTATGCTTTGAATGTTGATGTTTATTGCTGCCAGTGTTACAAAATGTGATTGATCTGTCATCTTTGACTACTTGAAACGCAAAAGTACATATTAATGGATGCACTGTTTATATTCGAGTGCAGCTGCACCTATATAACACACATACACATGATAACAAATTATAGTATTTAAAGAAGACAGTGCAGCCTTATTAGTCAGAATCTCTGCACATGTCCATTAGTGTACCAGGAGATCAGAACAGTACAATACTTCGTTGTCAGTGTGAAGGAGGTGTGTTACAACAGTGCACTGTCAATCAAGGAAGGTAAGTTACTACACTGCATGGGGATGGTGAATATCATCATTGCAATGTTAATATGAGGGTGCTCCATTACAACACTGCCTTGTCATTATGAGGGTGGTGAGTTATTACAAAGCTGCGCTGTCAATGTAAGGGAGGTAAGCGGCAATTCATGGCAATGTTAATAGAGGTGCTCCATTACAACACTGCTTTGTCATTATGAGGGTGGTGAGTTATTACAAAACTGCACTGTTAATGTAAGGGAGGTAAGCTACTACACTGGCAGTTCATGGCAATGTTAAAGTGAGGGTGCTCGTTTACAACACTGGATTGTCAGTGGCGAGTTATTACAAAGCTGTGCTGTCAATGTAAGGGAGGTAAGTTACTACACTGCACTATCAATGTGAGGGTAGTGAATTGCAACATAAGATAAGATAAGATAATGTTGCTTATAGCCCAGCCGACCGCAAAGGGCCACATCAGGGCTGTCACCACGTTAAAATCAACTCGCCAGTCATAAAAAAAAATTTTTTTTTAAACTTTCACACATCTCTTTAAATGACATCATCTAGAAACGCACCAGAAACTTCGTTAAAAATCTTTCTTCCGTAAAATCTTAAATCAGATGAAAAATGTTAATCTCTCTCAAAAACTCAAGGATCACGTCAGGCGGGACATCCCTGAACAGGATCTTCATGGACTCTGCTGTAAAATGTTTGTGTCTCACATCGTGCAAGTCCCAACACTCTACAAGAAATGTTTCATTGTGAGTGGCGCATGACATGGAATGGACCACGGAGCTTCTTCACTCTTTAAAAGGTAAGAATGGGTAAAATACGAATGGCCGGTGTGCAGCCGGCACAGAACCGTTTCCTCTTTACGACCACCCGACGTAGATGCGAGGAAGTCCTTAAGGTTTGGACGGATCTGAAAGAGTTTGTTACTGTCTGTGTGTTCCAATCCTCCTGCCAGAGGTCTCTCACATAATCGTTAATTTTGGGTTTCACATCTGAGCAGGGGATATAAATGTTGGACAGTTTCTCTCTTGTGGCGTTCTTGGCTAAACGATCAACCATTTCATTCCCGCCAATGCCAACATGACCAGGAACCCAAGCAAGAGTAATGTTGTAACCATCCGCTTTCAACTTGCTAAAAAGTTCAAAGAAATGTAAAAGTTCTGGATGCTGAAGGTTGCGGCCAGCTATGGCCTCCAAAGCTGACAGCGAATCCGACAGAACCAGAAAGTCCCTCTTCATAGATTGTGAGATTATCTTCAATGCCAGAACCAGAGCAGTAAGTTCAGCGGAATAGACAGAAGCATCTGAATGTATATGTTCCAACAGTATCTGAGAAGGAGCCCCAGGGCAGTAGGCTGCACAGGCCACTCCATCTTCAGACTTGGAACCGTCAGTGAAAACTTTTTGACAGGATGGGAATTTGGAACAGAGGTCAGCATACAATGCCTCGTACGCCAGAGAGCTGGTAGACTCTTTGCGAAAAGCTGCAAGATCGAAACGAATCTCTGGTGTGAAAAAGGTCCACGGAGGCTGATCCGGAAACTTGGAAAAATCCGACACAACTCCTAGGTCTAGACCTGCATTCCGCGCGTGAGGCTGCATACGAAGACCAAACGGCGGAATACATTTGGGGTTGTTTTCAAACTTACTTTGGAACGGAGGGTCAAAGACACAGTCATAGGCAGGGTTTTCTGGTTCCGAGAACAGTCTGATATAATAATTCAAAGACAGTTTCAGCCTGCGGTTGGACAGTGAAGGTTCACCCGCCTCTGCGTACAGGCTGTACACAGGGGTGGTGCGGAACGCTCCAAGACAGAGACGAAGCCCTTGATGGTGGATAGGGTCCAAGAGTTTGAGGTATGACGATCTTGCAGAGCCGTACACAGCACAACCGTAGTCCAGTTTGGAACAGGACCAAGGCTCTGTAGAGGTGCAGCAAAGTTTTCTTATCAGCGCCCCAGTCCGTGTGCGCTACGACTCGCAGAATATTCAGTGCTTTCTGGCAAGCAGTTTTGAGGTTTTTAATGTGGCTGAGAAAGTTCAGTTTCTGGTCAAAATCACTCCTAGAAATTTAGCCTCTTTGACCGCTGGAATGGGAGATTTCCCGACTTGAATTTCAGGATCTAGAAAAAACTGACGGAAATTATGGAAGTGAATACACTGTGTCTTTGTAGCAGAAAAGGTGAAACCGTTTTCATCCGCCCACTGATGGATTTTATCCACGCAAAGCTGGAGCCTGCGCTGGACGCTCGGGTACAGGCTTCCAGTTGCGTAGACAGCGAAATCATCCACAAACAATGAGCAGTCTGAACCCTGCTGAACTGATTTCACAATGTTGTTGATCTTGATGCTAAAGAGGGCAGGAGACAGTATGCTCCCCTGTGGAACACCCAACTCCTGCTCATGAACATCAGAGAGAGTGGTGCCAACCCGGACCTGAAACTGTCGTTCTGCCAAAAAATTTTGTATGAAAAGCGGAAGATGACCTCGAAAACCCAGATCATGGAGATCATGAAGTATCCCCGACTTCCAGGTGGTATCGTAGGCCTTCTCCAAGTCAAAGAAAATGGCCACTGCATGCTGTTTGTTCAGAAAGGCGTTCCGAAGTGTAGATTCCAGACAAATCAAATGGTCAACTGTAGTCCGATGTTTGCGGAAACCACACTGTTCTTTCGCCAAAAGGCCATCAGTTTCGAGTTTCCACATGAGTCTAGCATTGACCATTTTCTCCATCAATTTACAGACACAGCTGGTCAAAGCTATGGGACGGTAGTTTGATGGATTAGAAAGATCTTTTCCAGGTTTGGGAGCTGGAATAATGAGGGCTTTTCGCCAAGAGGTGGAAAGAAACCAGTAGTCCACACATGGTTGTATACCTGTAGCAGTATGTTCAGACCTTCTTGCGGAAGATGTTTCAACAGTTGATAATGGATTTCGTCTATACCTGGAGAGGAATTGCTGCAAGAGAGTAAGGCAGATTTCAGTTCGTTTAACGTGAAAGGAAGATTGTAGTCTTCCATGTTGTGTGACGAAAAGTTGCAGGGTGATTTTTCTTTAAGGGCTTTGTTTTTGACAAAAGTGGCTGATTTGTTAGAAGAGGAGGAATTCTTTTCAATGGTTGAAGCAAGCAGATTAGGAACTGCTTTCTTCTCTGTTATTAAAGAGTCCGAAAACTTGAGATGGTTCACAGTGGGACAGGTGTTCTTCCCTTTGATTTTCTTAATGATGTTCCGCACTTTTTTCTTGGAAGTTTTAGATGTCAGCCTGGAGCAGAAGCTTCTCCAGGACTGACGTTTACTGATTTTAAAAGTGTGTCTCGATTTGGCACGGAGTTTCTGATGGGCTCGAGCGTTGGGACCTGAAGGTCGTTGGTATACCCGACGCTCAGCCCGTTTTCGAACTTTGGAAATTTGTTGGCAGTCTGAATCGAACCAGGTGTTTTTGGCATTTGGAGTTTGTCGGAAGACACTGGAATACAGGCTTTAGCATATTTGATCACAGTGTTAGTCAGAGATTCTGCTGGGTCTGGACTCTGAAGAAAATCAGTGTCCTGGAATTCCTTAGAAACAGTGGTTGCAAATAGATCCCAGTTTGCTTTCTTATAATTTAGATGTTGAGAGACAGAGACGTTTTCTGTTATTACGGTTGTAAAAGGACAGGGAAATGGTCACTTCCGTGAAGATCGTCATGGACAGACCACTCATAGTCCAGGACCAGCGAGGGGTCACAAATCGACAAATCTAAACACGAAAGTGAACCTGTGGAAGAGTGGAGGTAAGTTGCAGATCCATCGTTCAGACAACACAAATCCAAATCGAAAGGACATCCCCAATTAGCAGACCTCTGGATGACGTACTGACACTACCCCAAAGAGGATTGTGACCGTTAAAGTCACCCAACAGCAAAAAAGGTCGAGGAAGTTCTCCTATCAGACTGACAAGGTCCTGACGACAAACCGGGACAGAAGGTGGAAGATAAAGGGAACAGATTGTCACAGTCTGAGTGACTCTCGCAGCTACAGCCTGAAGGGAGGTAGACAGAGCGACAGGACTATACAGCAAAGTTTTGTGTATGAGAAGGGCAACACCGCCCGACAGTCCCAACGTGGATGGTTGTGCAGGTTTTGAAAGAATATTAAAGCCAGAAAGAGTGAAGGTCTTCTGGCTTTGAATTTGAGTTTCCTGAAGAGCCACGACGGAAGGTTTAAAAGATCGACACAGAAGCTGCAGCTCCTCGAAGTTGGAATTTAGTCCACGGATATTCCAATGGAATATTGTACTATCCATGGTGCAGAGGGCGAAAAGGAGAGAGATCAGGTCATCTCCTCATCAACGTCCGCTTCCAGTGGAGTGAATTTATTGCTTAGTTTCACTGGACTGTGTTGGTCTTCAGACCTGCTGGCAGACTTGCCAACATGGTGAAGAAGGTCTGGATTTGGGAGACGGTGGAGGTTTCTTCCTCATCTCCACCATCTCCACACTGGGTTGAACTCCCTTGCCCGCACGGGCACTGGACAGAGGAGTTCGAGGTGGGAGTGCTGGTTTTTTAATCTGCCCAGCAGCAGATGTTGTAGACTGCTGGGCAGTCTGAGGGGTGGCGGATTTTTTGCCTCCACCAGGGGCATTCACTTTGGGTTGGGAGGTGGTGGACCTGCTTCCACCAGAGTTGACAATTCTTCCTTGCAATGTCTTAGAAAAAATGAATTCATCAGTCTGGCAGCAGACTGACCGAGTGGGAACTGTGGGAACTGTCTTTACGGCCGAAGCATGTGAAGAAGCTGTTGGCGTCTGACTACCAACAACCTGTTTGCGGGCCTCAAAAAAGGAGATTTTTTTTTTGTTTTGATGCGTTGTATAGTGGATTCCTGAATCCAAAGAGGACAGTTTCGTGAAGAGGAGGGATGGTCGCCACCGCAGTTAGCACAATATGCCGGGTCTTTACACGGCCCATCATGGGTTGCCTTGCAGCAAACACCGCACACCTCCTGCCCAGAACAGCGGTCTCTGACATGGCCAAACCTCTGGCATCTGAAGCACCTCAAGGGGACGGAACATACAACTGAACTCGAACATTCAAGTAACCGACTTTGATGACTGGAGGCAGCACAGGGTTGCAGAATGTCAGAAAGAGGGTGTTGGTGGCCACTCTTTCTGCACCTTTTTTTACTGTCACCCTATGCACCTCCGTCACACCCTGGGACGCCAGTTCCGTCTTGATCTCCACCTCCGAGACTCCTGTCAAATCTCGGCATCGAATCACTCCTTTGGACGAGTTCAATTGTTTATGGGGAGTCACCCTGATCTCCCTGTCCACGAGCTTTGTTGCCCTCAGCAGCTGTTCTGACTGTTTTTTTTATTTGCACTGAACGAGAAATGAGCCATTCCGTAATCTTTTGATGGACTGAGGGTCACCTGCTAAACCTTGGAAGCCCTTCTGTATAGCGAAAGGACTCAGAGCTGAAATGGGTTTTTCCTGCTCCGTCCCTTCCATCACGAGCCAGGAAGCCCAGAATCCTGTCCTCTGTCTAACCTCGATATCCGAGTCACTGTCGGATTGAAAATCCCCTGAAATAGGGGATGCTGCCTTCCTCTTCTTTTTGGGGGGATATTTTTTGAAAAAGCCATGATGTATTTTATTGTATTTCATCTCTCCCTTACCCACCCACCTTGGAGTCCAACTAAGGGGCCAGGGCCAAGAATCACTGTCTTGACCCCTTCCAGGCTTCAGGAGAGACATACGACAAACAGAACGCTACTACCCCTATCCCCCTGATCATGCTCAACTCCCGGGAACAGAGAGTCGAGCACTGCAGGGGTTCACTTGGCCAGCAGGGGAACTGCCTGTCTTGACCCAGCCCCAATAAGGGGAGCCAATTAGTACACCCGGGCCAAAGTGTACTCCCTGTCTACGAGAGGTCCGAGCCAAAGTGATGTGTTGAGAGCAATGGCCTCCTCAAGCACTGGCCCTCTCAGTCACCAGGATCTCATCCCCCTCCGACACAGGTCGCACCGCACGGCAAACGCGGCGGATCTTAAGGAGACCACAGAGAGAAAAAGAGTGTGGAAAAGAAGACTGAAGGGGAGACGAAGATAGAAAAGGGCCAAATAAGAAAGGCAGAAAACAAGAAAAGGAGAAAGGCGGGTTACTCTTAGTCAGGATCCTCACCCTTAGCCTATCTGACATGGGAAGCCCTACCAGGGGCATCAACTCCTTACCACGTTATGCTTAGGCCAGGCAGCATCTCGACTTCACAGGCCTAGAAGCAGTTTGAAAAAACCAGCCTATCTCCAAGTATTGATGCCCCCGCCAGCAAAGCCTAAGGGATCACAGGACCACGCAAGCCCTCCAACCACGTCAAGGTTGCAGCCCCGGATGGGAATTGCAACATGGCAATGTTAATGTGAGGGTGCTCCATTACAACACTGCCTTGTCATTATGAAGATGGTGAGTTATTACAAAACTGCGCTGTCAATGTAAGGGAGGTAAGCTACTACACTGCACTGTCAATGTGAGGGTAGTGAATTGCAACATGGCAATGTTTATGTGAGGGTGCTCCATTACAACACTGCCTTGTCATTATGAAGGTGGTGAGTTATTACAAAACTGTGCTGTCAATGTGAGAATGGTAAATTATTAGTATTACAACGCTGCATTATCAGTAGGCGGGAGGTAAGTTACAAAAACTGCAATGTCAGTGTGAGGATGGTGAATTACACTACTCAGTGATTCTAAAAATGGAAAATTCACCAGATTTTATCAATAAAAGATACATTTGATGAAAAATCACTAAGGCCGTTAGTTTTGATAATGGATTATATTTAATTCTCAGAGAGAGAGAGAGGGGGGGGGGGGGGGGGGTGCAAGGTCTGATGCCAAGGGTTACAATGAGATGCCAAAGTCAGGAACTTTAACTCAATGAGTAAGTCTGCAACGTTTTAGCGAAAGGAAAGCAGAAGCATGTCATGATCCTTTCACCCAAATCATACAGCTACTGTGCGGTGAAAAATCTTCAGATTCACAGCACTACTAGCTTTGGGTCACTGTGGTGATCATTCTTTTTCTTTTCAGGGTGCGGTTTCTTGGAATAAACTCCCAATATCTTTGCATAGTTCAAACTCTCTGTCTTCCTTCAAGGCATCTCTTAAAACAACCCTCTTCACCTATCAATAGCAGACTTTCTTTCTTGCGTGCGGCGCGTGCGTGTGCGCATGTGTGTGTGTGTGCGTGCGCATGCTGTTGTGTCCGTTGTTGTGCAACAGTGTGTATGGGATCATGTGTTGTGTGTGTGTGTGTGTGTGTGTGTGTGTGTGTGTGTGTCAATATGCACCCTTGTTTGTAAATGCATGGTACGTATTGCAGTATTCATCTTCTTGTTGGTTGCATTTATGTTTTCTTTAACCTTTTATATACTTGTAAGGGCTTATGATGTAAGATTAAGCGCCATAAATAATCATTATAATTATTATTGTGGGTAGAAATTCACTGTGACAGACAATTTTCCACACCAACCATTTTGTTGCTGGATAAAACCAAAATCTACGAAATTCCTGAACTGTCAAGGTGAGGTTGGTGGTCATTTGGCACTTGGTCTGATGTCCAGCTGCGTCCAGTGGGGAAGGTGGACCATGAGTGAGAATCTTCTTGTTTACCTGGTAAACTCATGTGTGGACCCCTGGAAGAGGCTGAATCCCTGGAAGAGGCTGAACCCATGTGTAGATGTGTTAATGTGTGCAGATATACTCAGTTCAGATGATGGAACCTCATCAGGGTTCAGTGGGTGATAGAATGTCATTATCGGGTGCATCAGGGTAATTGGAGAGGACATGTCAACCATACAGCATTCTTCACTGTGATGCTGTGATGGACATTCAGCAACAGCACTGTTGTTCTTACATCTGTCTTAGCACTTCTACAGCTAAGGATTAATGGAATGATGATGATGATGATGATGTTGATGATTGTCATCATCATCATCATCATAAACAATATTTATACTCCTGATCAAAATAGACATCCCAAGCATTTATGATCAACAAAACTAATGAACAAATAGAAACTGCAACACACAAAACATGCCATAACCAAACACTCAAACCACATCCAACAGTGCCATCACTCAACCCCATCCTCTCACTCCCTCTCTTCACCCATCACCCTGTTTAATGAAAAACAACAACAAAAATTACTGGAGCATCAGCTTGAAATTTTTTATGGAAAAATAAATTTGTATATGTTAGTGAGTGAGTGAGTGAGTGTGTGTGTGCGTGTGCGCATGCGCACGCACGTGTGGTGTGGTGTGTGTGTGTGTGTGTGTGTGTGTGTGGTGTGTGTGTGTGTGTGTGTGTTGAAACATTCCCAAACAAACTTAGGGATGAAATATGGTTGAACATGAAATTTGCTTTCAGTGCACATTATAATTAGATGAAGTTGATGATGTTTGGTTGGTTGTTTTTCAGGCGCAGTAGGACTGCTTGTCATCTCTAGCGGGGTCACCATGGCGGTGCCGTTCTGCATGGGGAAGGTCATCGACATCATCTACACCGCCACAGATCAACAGCAGCTTATTGACAGACTCAACACTGTCTGCCTCGTTCTGGTCGCTGTCTTCATCCTCGGAGGTCTGGCCAACTTTGGCCGAGTCTATCTTATGCAGATCTCAGGACAACGCATCATCCAACAGTTGCGGGAAAAACTGTTTCTTCTGTGTTACGGCAAGAGATGGCCTTTTTTGACCGGATGAAGACAGGGGAGCTCATCAATCGGTTGTCGACCGATACGAGTCTAGTGGGACAGTCAGTGACCATGAACATTTCCGACGGCCTGAGAGCAGTAGCTCAAGCTGTGGGTGGTGTTAGTATGATGGTAGGTGTCAGTGTTGGTGTTTTCCATTGGTGGAAAAAGTTCTACAGTCATTCTAATTCCGCATGAAAGTTGTTGAGACAGTCATTGTATTATTTTGAAGTTATAATATTATTATGACAAATTTTCAGCTGCAACATGATGCTTCATATAGATAGATAGGTAGATAGACAGATAGCACTGTGTCTCAGTATGTCAATTTTAAGGTCTGACTGTCTGTCTGTCTGTCCTTTTCTCTGTTTGTCTGTCTTTCATCCATCTATCTGTCTGTCCATCTGTCTGTTGTGTAGCGTATGGCATTATCTGTCTGTCCATCTGTTGTTGTGTAGCATATGTGTCATCTATTGTCTGTCCATCTGTTGTTGTGTAGCAGTATGTGTCATCTATCTGTCTGTCCAATCTTTGTTGTGTAGCAGTATGTGTCATCTATCTGTCTGTCCATCGTCTTTGTGTAGCAGTATGGTCACTATCTGTCTGTCCATCTGCTGTTGTGTAGCAGTATGTGTCAGTCGGGACAACTTTTCTTCTTATGTTTGAACGAAAAATATCATGAAGTTCATTGCACAAAAAATGAGTGAAATGTGACCAAGACCTCACCATGCTGTATCACATGGCTACAAGGTCACCCACATTCTTTCTAATATGACCAAAGATATCACTTCCGATGTCACTGAGGTTACAAGGTTACCCACATTCTTCCAACATGACCAAAGACCTCACTTCACTGTATCTTTAGGCTACAAGGTCACCCACATTCTTCCTAATGTGACCTGAAGACCTCACCTTGCTGTATCATTGAGACTACAAGTCATTTACACTTCTATGTGACCTGAGACCTCACCTTGCTGTATTATGAGATACAAGATCATTGTAGACAGTGTGTGTGTGTGTGTGTGTGTGTGTGTGTGTGTGTGTGTGTGTGTGTGTGTGTGTGTGTGTTCACTGCTCCAAGTAAGAAATACAGCTGGCCTGTTTTGGGTATCTGTCAGGCTCACTAACACCTGAACTAACTAGGGAGGGACAGACAGACTTACAGACCTACAATACCTAACGCCCCAACTCAAATAAGCAGTCCAGAAACAGATGAACAGTTCACACATGTATAATTTCATTCAAACCACAACACCGGGGTTCATAACACTGAATATTCCACTTACTACCCACACAATCACTTTCTCTCAAACTCAAACATCCAACCACTTAACCCAATTCGCACACAGATTTCTAGTCACACACACCCCTGCACAACCAAACTAACACAAGGTCATGAAATTAATTAATGACTACCTTAATTCGGGTCAAATCCCAATGTGCCCAGCCTGGTGCGATGCATCGCTACCATGCAATACAACCCACACGACCGATAACACCTTGGCTATTGGCCCAACAGGACACTGTGAATCCGAGACTTACTCAACAAATTCACTTACTGGCTCATACATAAGCCAGCAACCAGGGAATGAATTCCAACACAATGACAGACCAAACACCAATATAGAATGCCCAGAACTACAATTTTGTAACACAGTGACAGACCAATCACTGATATAGAATGCACAAAACTACAACAATTCTGTAATGCTCACACATTTTCAAGATTAATTAAACCGGGTCACATTCCAACAACTGGGCACTTAAAGCACGCATGACCAATTAATAATCCAGTAACTGGGTTGCTACAAAATACTCGCAGAGAATGGCCCAACCAAGTTGTCCAAAATGTAAAAATTGTTGATATAAATGTTTCTTGCCACCACACAAAAGACAATTTGTCTTGAAAACCTGTGCAGCCTGCGACACACACAAGTAATGACTAATTAGCCAACAACTAAACCAGCTATGCAATAATATTACTAAATAAATTTAAAGTCCCTAAGGATTTTTGCTAGTGTCTTTCACATACTGGGTAGTCCACTCCACGACTGATGAACGACGGCTCACTTCCCTGATCCTGGAAATAATGTCCAATGCTGTTACCTCAAAACAGCCCCTGTTTGTCGTCAACATTCATAGTACCACTCGGCCTGTCACAGCAACAGGAAGAGTAGCCCACGCTCTGTCACTCCTCTCACAGGGATCCCGTCCCCAGCTAAGGCAGGATTACAGGGAGCAGCTAAGGCAGGATTTAGGGAGATATCTTGAACCAACACGTGTCCGGCCCAACTCCGAGATGGGTTGTCAAGCGCCACCAAGGCCACCCCAGACCAGCACATCTACAGCACCCAACCACCGAAACCCAAGTCTTCACCCACCAAGGTTTCAGGTACACAGGTTACAGTTCAACAAGAACGCAGAAACCCAAAGTTTTCATCCCACCAGGGTCTCGGGAACACCGGTTACAGTTCAACACAAATGAACCACGTCTTCACAAATTACAGTAACGACAGTCCTTCTACTGTACCTCCAACAGCGAGAAGAATACATTTACACAGAAACACAGAATCAGTCCCCTCCAGACTCAAGGCCAGCTCCGCTAATCCTCAAGCCCGAAACCCTGAAACACAAGGTTCCTAAAAGGATTCCCCAGGACTTTCAACATAGAAACACACACAACGTCAGAGACTTCCATTCTGAAACAGCTGCAAAATAACACTGGCGACAGTTCACCTAACCCCCAGCTGCTTTACAGTCAACTTGGCTGTGATTGGAAAATTCAACGTAAGGTCAACTATGATTGGGCAACTCACAGTGAGGATGATGCATGACCCAATTTCCTCACTTCCACGGACAAAACACTAACAAGTTCAAGATACCTCCTACCCCTCCCAAGCTGTGCTGTCACACAGATATCCACTGACGCACACACACGCATGCGACGTGAGCGGAAATGTTCGCCGGCTCACTCTAGCTCATATAGAGGAAATATTGACTCTAATGCGAACCACGCGAGATACGCTGATATGGAACATGATCAGTCCGCACATGCAGAAGTTCAAACATGAGTCGCCTCCACTAGATCTATCTGTAACATAGTACATGATATACATGTACAGGCTCAAGTAGCAATGTCAGTGACCCTGACAGTATCTAACTTAGAAATGATGAAGAGAGAGGTCCTCTGTAAAAGTTATCAGCTTATTTGAAAAATCTATTCTTTTTAGCTTAAGCAGAAATTCACTCAGAGTAGGTGGCAGCTTTTCCCTGATTTCATGCCAGAGATCAAATACTTGCTGACAGAATTTGTCATCACGGGTGCCTGAAATGGGAATGGAATAGCTCAGTTGGTAGAGCGCCGGACTCATAATCTTGGTGATCCTGGGGTTTCGGGTTCGAACCTCACCGGGGCATTTCAGTACAGGGGGATTTTTCCCTCGGAGTTAACATTGGTTTCTGACTCCATTTCCCCTACAGTCCTTCGAATGAGACTATAAACCGAGGTTCCGTGTGTGAACGCATGCATAACATCTTGCACACACGTAAAATCCCATCACCCAAATTTCGGAAGAGAGAAGGCCCGTTTGGCCCTTGGTATGGATGACACGTTACACATAGCATGCACCCCGCTTGAGAAATGGAAAGAATGAGGGAAGTAAGGAAAATGGAGTGATCGATATTGAACGATACTGACTGCATGACACAGGAAACGACTGAATGAAGCGCCAGCTGGCAGCTCTTCAGCCAGCACTACCCAGGTAGGCAGCCCATTGTGTAAACGAGTGTTGATTGTAAAGCGCTTAGAGGTTGGCCTCTAGCCGAGAATAGGCGCTATATAAGTATTCATTATTATTATTATTAATAAGTCGATTTTAATCACTGAAAGGATCAAATTTTCCTTCATGTTTATTAAATGTGTGGCTTTTTTGTTTGTTTGTTTGTTTGGTTGGTTTTGTTCTTTTGAATTGAAAAATATGGATAAGCAGAAATTCACTTTTTTCAGTCTCTGTTTCTCAGTGCCCATTTTGTTTGTATTATTCCAAGGTATACGTGTCCACCAAGCTGACGCTGTTTTCTTTAGGGAGTGGTCCCTCCTGTGGCAGTTATGTCTATTGTGTATGGGCCGCTACATGCGGTCCATTACACGCCAAGTTCAGGACTCGCTTGCAGATGCCACACAGGTCAGTGCATTTATCTTTAGAATACAGGTAAATACACGTCATGCTTGTTTTTGTTGTTCTGTTTTGCAAGTTCATTGTTCATTTGTACTATTCCTTTTTTTTTTCCAGCAATGACTACAGTTTGATTATGATGTTCCTGTTAAAGCATCAAGTTCATGTTCAATGACTGCCATGTGCTTGTTTTCATTTATCTGCCCCTCCTTTGCTATCCCTTCAAAGAAAGATATGTTATCTCTGATGATAACAGCTGCCAAAGTTATTGTTAATTTGTGATGTGCCTCTTTAAGCTGATGTTAAATTCCTGGTGGTGGGTTTTAACATGTAAAGAGTGACTGTGACTTTTTCATGTGCCTATTCCAGCTTGTATTTATAACTGCTGGTGAGGTTTCAGAAGTTGAGTGCAGAAAAGACATTTATGTGATCTTATCATATGCCTGTTTTAGCTGATGTTAATACCTGGTGGTGGGTTTTAGCATGGAAAGGATAAGTGTTGCCTTATTTTGTGCCTGTTTCAGTTGATGTCAATTCCTGATGGAGGGTTGTATTATGGACAGAGTAAATGTTATGATGATCCGACTGTTTCAGCTGGCAGAAGAGAAGATCAGCAACATTCGCACCGTGCGTGCCTTTGCCCATGAACAGAAGGAGCGCCAGGCATACCGTCACAAGATCCTTGAGGTTCTCCGGCTGTCATACAAGGACTCCCTGGCCAGGGGAGTCTTCTTCGGCATGGTACGTTGGGCCAGACAGACAGTGGCATGCTGGTAGATTGAGTGTGACACTTTGATGGACTCAGTGTTGTAGTGACCTGATTGTGTACTGATAATAGACTGAAAGATCTATCCATGTACATGATAAACAGTAACATGGGGACAGTTGAATCCCCATATGACAGGTTTACACTGGGGGAGTTCAATCATGACAATAATTTGCATTGTTTGTGTTTCTTTAGGATTCACAAGGTGAAATAAATAACTTCTATGAAGATTTTTAAACATAGTTTTTACACTGAATTCATAGCATGCTGGTCATGGCTCAACTCATTAACTGAAAAGTAAGCAAAAGAGAGAAAGAGAGTGAGTGCTGAGAAGATGAATTGCACCTGATAAAATGGAAACCCACACTATCAGTATGACCCTGTTGTTTCAGACGGGGCTGACGGGCAATCTGATTGTGCTGTCAGTGTTCTATCATGGTGGCATGATGATGACGGAATCTCAGATCACTGTGGGAGAGCTCTCGGCATTCCTGCTGTATGCTGCCTACGTGGGGATCTCTATTGGAGGTAAAAGTATCATCATGCTTTCGAAAGACAATACAGTATGAAGTGAAAAAAAGAAACAAACAAACAACAGTGTGCAGGGTACAGTGCAGATGCAGAGGACAGCATCAGGGAATGGACTAGCCTATTCTTCACCAGCCACAGGGGGCTGCCGTAGGATGAAACCTGAGTGCAGTTGTGTTGGGGTGGCTGTAATGAACGGCATAGGAGTAATGTCGCTAAAGGGGCACAGAAAATAAGACAGCCAAACAACAAACAAAGTAATTCACACACACCCCTCCCTCCCCAAAAATGTTCAGTACAAATTACATTCATCACAAGCAGTGCTAGTGTCATCAACAATATCGTCTGTAGAAAATAATGGATTTAATGCAACAGATGTTTGGTAGAATTAACTTGGATACAGTTTACCCATCTTTTTAGGAATATAGCGTCAATGTTTTGATTGTTTCCAGTACAAATCCAAAGAATTTTTTTTTTTTTCAGTGTGTATGTGTGTGGTTTCAAAGACAAATACACAGTGTAACTTTACCTGCTGGTTTGTGTGCAGTTTGAAAGATAAATCCACAGAAAGACTGTGTCTGCCAATGTGTGTGCAGTTGCAGACAAATCCAGAGAATGACTGTGTCGGCCAGCATCGGTGCAGTTTCTTAGTCACAGAATAGCTGTGCATGCCAGTGTGTGTGCAGTTTCAAAGGCAAATTCACAGATAATGGTATCTGGCAATAACTATGCAATTTGAGACAGATCCACAAAATAAATGTATCTGCCAGTGAATGAGCAGTCGGTTTCGAAGACAAATCCACAGAATAACTGTACCTGCCAATGTGTGTCGCAGGAATGAGTTCCTTCTACACAGAGCTGAACAGAGGACTGGGAGCAAGTCAGCGTTTGTGGGAATTGCTGGATCGGGTGCCGGCCATTCCTGTCTCTGCCGCAGGTACTGAGGGATTATGGGATCAGGGCAGAGTGACAGCGAGGAATTAGCAGAGGATATTGCTTTGCTTTCAGTTTTTCGTTGTTCCAACACAACATATAACAAGCATATGAAGAGGGGCGAAAATCAATTCAAGCAATGCACAAACATGCCATGGGGGTACAAAAGGGGCAAAGGTAAAGAACATGTGGATGAATTACCTTAAATTGAGGTGCACACATATATGCACACATATACACAAGCGCACTCACACTAGCATGTACACACACACGCACGCACGCGCACACACACATTTATGATGTATTACGCCCATTGATACTTGGAACAATGTAAATTAAAAGTCTGAAACTCATTCTGTGGAAGGAGACAAATGGATTGTTTACCAAAGGATAGAAGCTGCTCCTGGCTTCAGGCGGTCTAATATTCACTTAAAACAGTAGTATCTTCTGCTGGAAGGAAGAACTTAAAACAGATGATAGGCACTTGTGTGTTATCAGATATGACAAATGTAACTTTGCATCTTGTGCACAGACTGTAGGTATTCAGTGTTCACTGCATGCGATTTTTGAGTTGATCTTTATCTCTTTTTTTTCTTTCTTGTCTCTGGCTGAAGTAGATTTATTCCATACATTGATTGAGAAAGAGAGTGTGCTTTTAATAATGGATTGATAAATTTGGTCATTACTGCATTGCCAACATACTGCAGCCATGCTTTGTTGCTAGCTGTTGTGATGTTGGTGTGCCAGTTGAATGGGTGAGAGATATGCTTATGTACAAACATGAATCATTCAACTAGTTCAACTTCTTGATCTTTTAAAGACAAGTTGTGAGAGAGACGTTTTGTGGCGATTCATTATCATTTCTATGGTTGAAAAGCACTTTTCACTTTTTTTCTTTTATTGTTGCTATCTTTTCTTTTCTGTCTGTCACTAACTAAGTGTCGAAACATCCTAACTTGATTTCCATCTGTAAGTTGACAATTTACCTTTTCTGCTTTTTTACCTGTTGTGTCAACATGCTGCAGTCAACCTCCAACTCTTTTTGCAGGTATCATTTCTATGGTTTTTAAAACACTGAGTTCAACATTCCTGAGAGATGTATCGAAAGGATTCTTGACAGGTGGTACAATTTCCATTGACTTCTTTTTGAATTCACAATGATGTTAAGATTCACTACGCTGAGATATGTTTTCTTTGCTTGGCAAAGCACAGGCTTGAAAGTTGTTTTTTTTCCTGAAAATAGCTGCTGCTTGTCTCTGTCTCCTAGAACAAAGACCAGGCCAGAATCTGCAGACCCTGCCAGCAGTGCAAGGCAACATGGGATTTCATGACATCCATTTCGCTTACCCTGCTCGGCCGAATGTCCCTATTTTTAAAGGATTGAACCTGGAGGCCAAGGCAGGTCAGGTGACGGCAGTTGTAGGGCCAGCGGTTCTGGCAAATCCACTGTCTGTGGTCTGCTGTTGAGATACTATGATCCCAATTCAGGTTGGTAAAAGATGCATATAGGATAATTGGGAGGGTTTTGTTTGAACCTGTGTTTGTGTGTGTGTTTGAATGTGTGTGTGTGTGTGTGTGTGTGTGTGTGTGTGTGTGTGTGTGTGTGTGTGTGTGTGTGTGTGTGAATATATGTGCATGTGTGTGTGTGTGTGTGTGAGTGTGTGTGTGTGTGTGTGTGTGTGTGTGTGGTGTGTGTGTGTGGGTGTGTGTGTGTGCGCACACGCGCATGCTTTCCAAAGGAATGTCGTTGACGCCATGGAAGAATCACTAAAGCCTGCCTTTTGATGTTGAAGTGTGCTGAATGAAATCCGGGAGGCAGGGAATGGCGGGAGTGGAAAGGGAGGGGCACTGGCTAAGGGGAAGGAATGGAGGAGTAACCAGGGAGGGGCACTGGCTAAGGGGAAGGAATGGAGGAGTAACCAGGGAGGGGCACTGGCTAAGGGGAAGGAATGGAGGAGTAACCAGGGAGGGGCACTGGCTAAGGGGAAGGAATGGAGGAGTAACCAGGGAGGGGCACTGGCTAAGGGGAAGGAATGGAGGAGTAACCAGGGAGGGGCACTGGCTAAGGGGAAGGAATGGAGGAGTAACCAGGGAGGGGCACTGGCTAAGGGGAAGGAATGGAGGAGTAACCAGGGAGGGGCACTGGCTAAGGGGAAGGAATGGAGGAGTAAACAAAGAAAAGCGTTTTCTTTATCTTCTGACTTTCTGCATGGTGATCATGAGCTACCACAAAAGACAGCCTGTTTCTCTCGCTGTTCACATTCTGTCTTTACTTTGGCTATGTTTGACATAGTAAGGTATATGGTGGCACTTTTGTCAGTTGTCCTCAATCTCTTGTTCTCTTCTTACCATCTTCGAGACTATACATTCCACAAAGGATCCATACCAATCTGATGGTGTTACTATATACACTGTGCAAGGAAAAAAAAAGGAAAAAAAAAGGAAAGTGGTTAGAAAAGTTTGTTTTTTTTGCCTGAAGCCCTTAAACTCAACAATGATTTTGTTTGCATCAAAGATCAGGTGGATTATAAACAGAAGCTGCACTAGAAACTGGTATGTTTATACTGTTTTCTTATTTTTTGTCTCTCTCAGGTCCCAAACCTTTCGGGGGGTTGGGGCGGCCTCTCACACTCTCAGACACACTCAGCAACAGTTCAGATGAAAATTAAAATTTCACACACTGTACTCTTGCACACGACAAATGGTAGAAAATACACCGAGTACTTCATGGACTAAAAGAAGACCCGGGAATAACTAGCTTACCTACTGCAAAAGAAAAGTGACGTCCAGTTACATCCCTACTCTTCCCATCTTGACACCCACTAAATCTCCAGCAGAGGGAGGTGGGGGGTGGGGGTGGGTGGGTGAAGAATTGATCACAAATGCATGATGAGAAGTGAGGAGAAATCAAGGAAAAAAAGGAGATGAAGGACAATGAAAAGAGCGAGAACAGAAGGATAGTCCAGAGTGACCTGAGAAGAGAAAGGGAACGGAATGAAACGATAATGCTGAACACACACGTCTCTCAGATGTTCATGCTCTCCAACAAATCTGATGACTTGGCTTGCCCTGTCTCTGAATCTGGTGGATGAGATGCCTCCAGCTGCCCTGATCCTCTCTTCAGAGTCTCCCTCAGCTGTGGGTACTGTCTTTCTTTCTTTCACGTTCCATGCGAGATCCCCAATCCCCTTAGTAAGGTAAAGTCAGCTATGGGTACAAAATTACCTGTAACTTCAGTATCAGTCCATGTTTGGGGAGATGCTGTTTCTGAGCGGGAATGGCAGAAGAGAGAGGGGGAAAAACCATTCTTGCACACCATATTCTTCCAGAGCCACGCAACAGTATTTTCTCATTTGTCCATAAAGATGTGGCAGTCCGCCATATCAAATTTGTCTTTTTCCTCTGTGCTGGAGGGAGAGAAAGAAGATTGTAGGAAAGCAAAGAAAGAAATACAGAAATGATGGTTATACTCAATACCATTCTCACAGATCTCACATTTTAACCCTTTACGGCCCAATGGGAGAAAAGAGAAAGGGGGAAAGGGGTACCTCACCAAATATTATTCTCAAAGAGACAATGCCCGTCTCCATCAAACCACCACTCTACTTCCTAGGTCTGAGAAGGGGGGGGGGGGGGGGGGGGGGGGAGGGAGACGACAAGGAGAGGGAGGGGAAGCCATGACAAACCATACATATTTATAGGAAAGTTACTTACAGCTCTTCTCCTCTTTTTCTTTTTTTTTTTTTTTTTTTTTTTTTGCTGTCCCAACCTCTGTGCCACCTCAGAGGCAGTGTACCCACGCCGCTCATTCCGACACCCCGTCCACAGGCATAGCCCGGTCGGCCCCGCCGCAGCCCCGGCACCAGCAATCCACTGGGGGTAGTCAATTTCAAGTCGTCAAGTGGCAACCCACCGGAGGAGACACTGCACTGCTACCGAGTCACTTCGGTGGTGTTCAGTGTCGCCTGTTCTGATCTAACATACGCAGGACGCCACCTACTAAGCCCCCTACTGACGACAATAATTGCTTAGTCGCGGAGCCGGCGTGAGTGGGCTCTCCCTCCGGAGGGCGCCACCACGTCCGTCCAACGACAGCCCCCCCATGGACTCGCCGATTTCCGGTGACCCCGACGGAACCAAACCAAGGCCACAGACGTAGAGAGGACATCGAAACTGAGGTCACCATGAGAGCAGGACATGAAGGGCCACAGACTTTGAGACATTTTTTTATGCTGATCGATGAGAATGAGGATGATTAAGATGATGCTACGAATTTCCATTTCGGTCTGAGACTACATGACAGGGCTGTCCTCTACGCTTCCTTTCATAATATATCCCGGCGTCAGCCAGGCCCGAGAGATACAAGCACCTGCAGTGTTGGTCAGGAAATTTGAGCAACAATCTCAGAAACGCATCCATTTAGTGGATGAAACTCGACTGTGTGGTCCCAGTCTTCCCAACTGAGTCCGCAGCAAACTCAACTCTGGGTAGGAGCCGGTCGGGACAGAAAAACCCACATGACTCTGATGGGATTCGAACCCACGACCTCCCAGCCGGGAGTCCGCGACGCTAACCACTTCGCCACGGCGGCTGGTCTTCTCCTCTTTTTCACACTATGAAGAATTGAAGTGGCATGAAGATACATGTGGGAGACCAGTATCGAAATACAAAATTAGTAGGTATTCTTCGGTAAAACTCCACAGTCACAGAATCGAAATAAAAACTGGTCATTCAGTGGGAAATAAAAACTAATGTGACCTCCCGATCCTTCGGTCCTAGCCCTGGAGTTTCATGCTCACCTCAAATCCAGTGAACGGGGAGCTGGGGGAGGACTGGTGGTGTCTCAACGTGTCCTCTGACATGCAGGCTCCCATCACTCCTGGTCCCAGGGTCTTCCTCACCCTTCAGGCCAGTGGAAGATGCCTGGGTCTGGTGGTCAGGGAAACTCATCAAATCTGCTTCATGTGACAAAGGAGAAGACGTCCTTTAAACCGGTGACCAGCATTCACCCACCGCCTTAATGAAGATGCATGGCAAAGCCTAGCCAACAGAGGTTCCCCAAAACTTATAACAGCGTGTACAGGTTAGGACTTGAGAGGGGAGACGTCTCCCGACTCACTTGATTCTCTCAGTGCACTCTTGTGTATGATACTTTTACCTTCCACCCGTCAAATCGGATTCACATGACCTACTGGATGAGTTCATGCTATGAGGAAGATGAGAAAACTGAACATCACAGCCAATGAACTGGAAACAGGGGGTCATGGGGACTGGGGTTTCAGATTCCATGTGGAGGGCGCAATGCTGAGCAAACAGCTCACTGTCAGTCGCACACTGTACAAGCTGCATTACTGCTGCATGGACAACTCACTCTACCCTCACCCTTTCATGTATGGAGAGGTGAAGAAACTGTGAATTTAAACAGCCATACTGCACACAAAAAGAGCGATTAACCCAAAATAGAAACGTTCATATTCAGTCGAGCTCTCGCAGACAAATCTGACTCGTGACAGTCTGTCTCTGTCATTTCTTCATGTATATGTCAGGCTACATGATTCGCCAGATACTGTCAACTTCATTGTGATTGGTAGGAGGTAGGATTGTCGTTGCCTGTTGTCCACCCTTCTGTTCTTTTTTTCTTTTTATCTCACCACTTTTCCTTCTCAACCTTGTGAGTACTGTTTGTCTCATTCTGATTTATTTTCACTATTTGCTGGATGTTCTGTTTCCCTGTAACTTGAAGGATCTTTAATTTAACATATATCAACACAAAATTGTGGTCTTACAGTAATGACAGAATGAAGGAAGAATAGGTAAAAAGAATGTAATGATGAACTAAATCCATGCCCATAATTTATTGTGTGTTTTTTTCTTTATCTGTTTCATGTGTCTTTCCTTTCTTTCTGTCTTTATCGCATCAGTTTTTTAATTTGCTTTATTTGTATTTTTTTCCTCATTCATACTTTTTCCTTCCGTCTTTCTATTCTTTTTCCCACTGTTCTGTCTCCTTTTATTTCCTTCTTTCCTTTTTCTTTCTTTCTTCCTTTCCCTCTGTTTGGTTCTGTTTTAGTTTTGTGTAATATTTGATATTTTTGTGTTTTACTATGTTGTATTATTGAAATCACTCACAGACATTCTACAATAGACAAGTGTATAAATATACCAGATCAGTATATAATGCTGGCCTATCAAGACACTTGTTGAGTATTAAAACAGTCCAAAAAATGTCCTAGGATTGGAACACAGACAGAAAGTGAAATATGAGCATATGCTGGTCTGCTTCCTAAATTAGAAAAGAAAAAAAAAACAGAGGGAAATTCAGTGGAATGTTACGCTGTCTTTATGTAGATCAGGTGACAGGAAAGGAGAGCTGAAATGGGGGAAAGGGGAAGGGGGTGAGGAGAAGGAGTCATGATTGTTGATCGCTGCCACTACTTATCTTGGTCTAGTAACTGATGCAGATGCCAGTGAACTTGATGTCCCCAGGCATTCTCTTCACCCATTTTGTCTCATCAGTCTCTGTCAGTGTTACTGGCATTGATATTAGCATTGATGATATAATGATAGGTGCCAATGCAAGATAAACTGAATTGGTTATCACAGGAAAGGTCACTCTGGATGGATATGACATCTCCACATTGGATCCCACCTGGCTTCGCTCCCACGTGGGCACCGTCAGCCAGGTAAGCTTGCATTACCATAGTGTCACAGGGTAAATGTAGCCAACCCATGATGTAACATCTTACAAATATTGCCCCATGGCACTCCAGCCAGGTAAGCTTCAGTTACCACAGTATCAGAGAGTTATACAACAACCATGATTTTCAGGTTATTAACTGCACAGTTATGTAAGCCACAGCTACCTTTTTTGTTTTTTGTAAATCAGGAGAAAAACTAACACATTGGCTGCAAATGATTGATTAGGTGCAAGAAAATAGCTGTGAACGCTGATGACAAAAAGCAAAGTCAAGGTAAACAAATCCTGTGTATTCTGAGGTGTGACTATTGGGAACTGGCAAGCAAACAGGAAAGGGTAACTCATACAATGACAGGAAAAATTGTGAGAATCCTGATGTGTGGTGATGTTCCTGTTAATGCATTTGTTTGGACAGGTAAGTATGACGAAAACTGCAATCCAGATTCTATTTCATTGCTGTTCTCAGTGGCACTAAAACTACTGACGGACTTGTCTTCAGTGTCAGACATGAGTGATTTGAGGAACTCTTCATACCATCCTTCCTCCATTTTCTTTTTAATCACTTTAGCAATGTTATAAGAGATGTTGGGTGCTGGTTGTGGTGGTAGTGATGTGAATTTGTGGTGTATTAATGCTCACAAACTCATGCATATTTATGTTTGTATATATGTGTGTGCTTACATTTTTTTGTATTAAGGTTCCTGTTCTGTATGTTTGTGCCTGTGATTCTGTCATATATATTCTTGTTTGGGATTTTGTTGTGTACGTTTGTGCT
Source organism: Conus ventricosus (assembly GCA_018398815.1). Classification (NCBI taxonomy): domain Eukaryota; kingdom Metazoa; phylum Mollusca; class Gastropoda; order Neogastropoda; family Conidae; genus Conus; species Conus ventricosus. The sequence goes on from CM031605.1 coordinate 22,316,099, forward strand.
AGGGATTCTGTTCTGTTTGTTTGTATTGTGAGTTTATTCTGCATCTTTGTATCAGGGATTCTGTTCTGTTTGTATTTGGCATTCTGTTGTGTTTTATTGTGGGATTCTGTTCTGGTTGCTTCTATCTGGCATCATGTTCTGCACGTTTGGGATTCTCTTCTGTAAGTTTGTACTACGTATTTGCTCTGTATATCTCAGACTGTGTTCTGTAGGTTTGTATTTTTGATCTGCTCTATATATTTTTGATTCTGTTTTAAGTTTTTGTATTTGTGAACTTTGTTTTATAAGTTTGTCATTCTGCTCTGATTTTGTCTGTAGGATTCTGTTGGAATTTTGTTCTATATATTCTGTATGAATGAATTAGGTATTCTGTTCTGCTTAGTCACCACAGTGTATACTGCTACTCCATGTTCTGGCAGGAACCCATCTTGTTCTCCTGTTCGGTGGCGGAGAACATTGCCTACGGTGCTGTCAATCCTGAAACCGTCACGCTTCAGCAAATAGAGGATGCTGCCAGGAAAGCCAACGCCTACAACTTCGTCGCCACCTTCCCCACTGGAATGGACACACTGGTCGGGGAACGGGGCATGATGCTGTCAGGTAGAGGGCGCTTGTGTCTGTGGCTGTTGTTAGAGCGGGAGGTTGTTCGTCCATGAAATGAGCGGAGGAGGAAGGTTATAGATCTCATTCAACACTTCTGGATCAACTGTCCTGAACCTAAAGGTTGGTCGATGTTTGATATGAGCAGGACCCTGAAGCCTACATTACTTATTGCGAGTGTGGCACAGCAGCGGGTGCCAAGAGAGAGGGAGGAAGTTCTCTCAAAGGATGTCAAGCTGGCATCGTGCAGTGTGATGTTTGTGTCATGTTTTGATGTGTGACGGTGTGCATGTTTTATTGTGATGACAGGTGCCACTTTGTGCGTGTTATGACTGGAGTGATGTGTGACAATTCATCTGTTGTATTGTGGTGACAGGTGCCCCAAAAAGTCATTTTTTGAGTGATGTTTGACAGTGTGCCTGTTGCATTATGATTACAGGTGACTTTGTGTGTCATTATCAGAGTGATGTGTGCCACAGCACCTGTTGCATTAAGATGACAGGTGAACTGTGTGTCATTATCAGAGTGATGTTTGCCACAGAACCTGTTGCATTAGGATGACAGGTGACATGTGTGTCATTATCAGAGTGATGTGTGCCACAGCACCTTTTGCATTAGGATGACAGGTGAACTGTGTGTCATTATCAGAGTGATGTATGCCACAGCACCTGTTGCATTAAGATGACAGGTGACATGTGTGTCATTATCAGAGTGATGTATGCCACAGCACCTGTTGCATTAAGATGACAGGTGATGTGTGTCATTATCAGAGTGATGTATGCCACAGCACCTGTTGCATTAAAATGACAGGTGACATGTGTGTCATTATCAGAGTGATGTATGCCACAGCACCTGTTGCATTAAGATGACAGGTGATATGTGTGTCATTATCAAAGTGATGTGTGCCACAGCACCTGTTGCATTAAGATGACATGTGACATGTATATCATTATCAGAGTGATACAGGTGACATGTGTGTCATTATCAGAGTGATGTATGCCACAGCACCTGTTGCATTAAGATGACAGGTGACATGTGTGTCATTATCAGAGTGATGTATGCCACAGCACCTGTTGCATTAAGATGACAGGTGACATGTGTGTCATTATCAGAGTGATGTATGCCACAGCACCTGTTGCATTAAGATGACAGGTGACATGTCTGTCATTATCAGAGTGATGTATGCCACAGCACCTGTTGCATTAAGATGACAGGTGACATGTGTGTCATTATCAGAGTGATGTATGCCACAGCACCTGTTGCATTAAGATGACAGGTGACATGTGTGTCATTATCAGAGTGATGTTTGCCACAGAACCTGTTGCATTAGGATGACAGGTGACATGTGTGTCATTATCAGAGTGATGTATGCCACAGAATCTGTTGCATTAAGATGACAGGTGATGTGTGTCATTATCAGAGTGATGTGTGCCACAGCACCTGTTGCATTAAGATGACAGGTGACATGTGTGTCATTATCAGAGTGATGTGTGCCACAGCACCTGTTGCATTAAGATGACAGGTGACAGGTGTGTTTTCTGGAGTGATATGTGACAATGTATCTGTAGCATTGTGATGACAGGTTACACAATGTGTATGTGTGTTGGAGTGATGTGTGACAATGTATCTGTAGCATTGTGATGACAGGTTACACAATGTGTATGTGTGTTGGAGTGATGTGTGACAATGTATCTGTAGCATTGTGATGACAGGTAACACAATGTGTATGTGTGTTGGAGTGAGGTGTGACAATGTATCTGTAGCATTGTGATGACAGGTTACACAATGTGTATGTGTGTTGGAGTGATGTGTGACAATGTATCTGTAGCATTGTGATGACAGGTTACACAATGTGTATGTGTGTTGGAGTGATGTGTGACATTGTATCTGTAGCATTGTGATGACAGGTTACACAAAGTGTATGTGTGTTGGAGTGAGGTGTGACAATGTACCTGAGGAACTACGATGACAGATGCCACTACATGTCATTATTGGATTGATGTGTGACAATGTACCTGTTGGATTATGAAGATGATGATACTATGTGTGTCACTATTAGAGTGATGTCTAACAATATGCCTGTTTCATTATGATGACAAGTTACACTGTATGTGTGTCATTATGGTAGTGGTGTGTGACAATGACGTTTTGCGTGTTAGTATTGGAGTGATGTGTGACAGTGTACCTATTATGATAACAGGGACACAGTGTACTGTGATCTTTGTGTTATGGATTGATGTGTGACAGCATGCTGCATGTATCATGATGACATGTGACACTGTAATTAAGATATTACGATGTTTTTGCAGGAGGTCAGAGGCAGAGAATCGCTATTGCCAGAGCCATTTTAAAGGTCAGTGGTGAACATGGAGTCAGCTGCTTTTTGCCCAGCATCAGAATCATGTACCATATTTCCCATACTGTCTGGATTTTTACCTGCCAGAACTTATCTCTCTCTGGTTGTTAATATTGCATTCAGCTGCCTGGTGTCTTCTTAATACAACACAAACACTCTGTCTCCTCATATTACCTGATAGAACACAAATGCTTTACTTAATGCAACATAAACATTCTGTCCTCATCATACTTGATATCACAGAAACACTCTGTCATCATCTTAGCTGATACAGCATAAACACCCTGTCATCCATCATCTTATCTGATACAACACAAATGCTCTGTCATCATCTTAAGTGGCACAACACAAATACATTGTCATCATCATACCTGTTAACAACACAAACACTCTGTCATCATCATACCTGTTACCAACACACTCTGTCATCATCATACCTGTTACCAACACAAACACTCTGTCATCATCATACCTGATAACAACACAAACACTCTGTCTTCATATAACCCGGTACAACACAAACACTGTTAGAATACCTGATACAATGCAAACACTCTGTCATCGTACCTGATGACGACACAAACACTCTGTCATCATCTTACCTGATAACAACACAAACACTCTGTAATAATGCCTGATACAATACAAACTCTCTGCCATCATCGTACCTGATAACACACAAACACTCTGTCATCATCCTACTTCCTACCAGATACAACATAAACACCTTGTCATCATCTTATCTGATAAACCTGGTTCACTGTAGAAACAGTCTTTCATGTCATTCTCTGTTTGGTTCTCAGTTCATTGCCGATGGAAGCATCAGTGACTGTCAGCCTAGAAGGGGTTGGCAGCTGTGCCGTATTATGTTGTCTTTATTATTATTGTTATTATCATTATTATTATTGTTGTTGGTGTAGTTGTTGTTATAATTGTAATTATATTGAATTGTTATCATAATTATTATTATCATTTTTATCATTGTTATTTTTATCATCATTGTGAGAGTACTTATATAGCGCCTATTCTGGGTTAGAGACCAAGCTCTAAATGCTTTAAAATCCGCGCCCTCGTTTTGCATGAGCTACCTACCTGGGTAGAGTTGAATGAGGAGCTGCCTGTTGGTGCCACATTCAGTTCTTTACCATGTCATTCAGTTGAATATCAGTCACTCAACTTTTCTCTCATTCTTTTGATTTTTCAAGAAGGATATGTGCTAAGTGTATATGTGCCATGCAGACCAACTGTCAGTCTGGCCTTTTTTTCTATTTAAGTTGGTGATGGGATTTTACATGTGTGCATGCACTCACACATGAAACTTTGGTTTACAATCTCATTTGAAGGACTTTTTAGGAAATGGAGCCAGCACCATTGTTAACATTGAGGGGAAATTCCCCATGTTTGTAAACATCCTGGTGAGATTTGAACTTGTAACTCCAGGATCACAAGTCCCATACTTAGAAATTGAGGCATCCCAGCCCACAGATTCCTGGCTGTACAACTTGAGCTACAAAGCAGTTATTGTCCTTAGTAATGGGGACAGGGTGGATGATGGGGAAAAGGGTGTGTTAGAAGCCAGTATCCTGCCTGTGGTAAAATGATGACACACAGTACAGAACACCTTTGAAATGACTTGAGCAGCAGCATCCGCATAGCGTGGATGGACTGATGGTGTTTAACAACAGCCACAAAAACAGCTTTTTGAGGGTCATGAACTGCCATGTTCACTGACACATGTTATTGTAGTGTTGGTATGAGTTTTGCAGACAAAGTATGCTTGTACAGTTGTAGCATTGTGCTCTGAAAAAGATCGTCCCCAGGGGCTTTTAGCTGGAGAATGGCAGAGTAGAATGAATAAAGGTGTTTGTCGTCTCTGGTGTTTTGCTGGCCATCGGAACAGTATCATTGTGTGCATCATTTAGTCCTTTATTTGTAGCATCTGAAGATGACAGATTCAACACATATTGTGTATGAAATTACCGTTACATTGCATCTTTTTGTCTGTGTGCTTCTTTGTGTTTTCAGCAATGCTGTCTGTTTCATTCCCCCCGTCTGTGTGTTGAATGATGTAGCCATGTTGTGTTGCAGAACCCAGAAATTCTGATGCTGGATGAAGCCACCAGGTAAGGACAGTTAATGGGTTCCTACAAGTCCTAGACCATCCTTGAAGGTCTTTTGGTGTTTTGTTATGGAAGTGTGGATGAACCCTGGAAGTAGGACACAGATGTTTTCAGGTAATGGAGAATTCTCTTCCTAGTCAGAGGATGACATTCCCCGAAGATGGAGTATGGCTGCCTTAATGGCGGGATGAAAAACAGTCATACACACAAAACTCCACTCCCTTTGTTGGGCAGATGGGTTTAATCTTTGCCTGTCTATACAGGGAGTGTCTGCAGGAGTATCAGCCTGCGTACACAGAAGAAGAGGATAACAGAAGACATCATTTCTCAGCACTTACTGGTCATCCTCGCTAGGGTGTCAGATGGCTCTACTTTTGAGCACTCACTGGTTGTAGCTGCTCCCAGGCTTCCTAACCTAAAGAAACACCCCAGAGAACCCAGATTTAGTCTCTTACCTTCACAGATCCGTTGCTGCCAAGTGCTATACTTTTGACATAGCATGCAATGAATTTTTCGACAATGCTAGGCTGTTAAACTTTGTGATGAAATGCTATATCGAAAACAAAACTTGAAAAAAAAGAAACCTCTTCACAGACTTTGTGGCAACTTACATGAAACTGAGATAATGTAGATCTCTAGACTGTGGACTTATTTTATCCAAAAATGGCGAAGTTCAGCAGAGAGGGGAAGAAAGGGCAGAAGATAAATTGCTTAAGATTGTTGTGATTTTGCCACCTTGTGGATTAGTTTCACTGCCTGCCATTTTTATTTTTTGTAGGTCAAGTCAGAACAACATAATAACTGGTGAGATTTACGTTTTCATATAGTCATGCATACTATGTGCGAAATGAAGTTTGAAAGTGCTATTGAGTCTGACTTGTGATACTGGACATGAGTGCTACTCTTAGATTTGAAATGCTACACTTTTTTTAAAACTGCACTTTGTGCTTTTGAAGCCTTGGCAGTTCTGAAAACTTCTGTGACTACTTTCTCTTTTTCTCATAATCTGTAGCATTGTCAGAAGACAACGCAAAACTCTTTTCTCATTTCTCATGATAAATGCACTTCACATCCAGAGTTTCAATGCACTGGACAACATCACCATTATCTTTGCTATACAAATTGTGTGTATCACAGTGTGTGTATTTTTTCTTTTATTACGGCTCTACAGATTTTGTGTTTTTGGTGCCTTGATGTTTTCAACATCACAATTATTCTGCAAATTCAGTTTGTTTGTGTGTTGACATTTTCAGTATGAATATTATTCACAAATCCATTATTTCAGTCTGTTTACATTTTCATTATCATTATCATTCTACAAACTTAGTATTTTGGAGCATTGACATTTTCATTAATATTCATAATTTTTATTACACAAACTGAATGTTTACATATGTTGATGTTTTCATTAGTATTCCGTTAAGTTTGTGTTTCAGTGTGTTTATGTCTTCAGTATGATTATCATTCCTCAAATCCAGTCTGTGAGTGCGTTTATGATTTCATTCTCACTCTTGCACGAGGGATTCTGTGTTTGTATTTCAGTGCGTTGGATGCAGAGAGTGAGTACCTGGTGCAGGATGCCCTGGAGACGTTGATGAAAGGCCGCACTGTCCTCACCATCGCTCATCGCCTCTCCACCATCAAGACGGCCAATCAGATTGCAGTGCTCACGGATGGTGTGGTGGCTGAAATGGGCTCCTACAGTGACCTCATGGCCTTGAAAGACGGCATCTTCCGTAAACTGGTGGAGAGACAGACCATCGTGTCCTGAGGAAGAGAGGAGACACTGCTGTTCGCTGAGGGTGTTGTCTGCTCACACGGTATTCATACACTGGCTGATGTCAAGCAAGGGTAGGATCGTAGTCTGTAGGTTGTAGAACTGACAAAAAACTGCCAGCTTTTGCCCATTCAGGGCAGAGAAGAGAGGAAAGATTCCAGATTTTACTGATAGGATGTCTCCGGTCAGTCGGCTCAAAGACAGAACTGTGAAGGATAGAGGAACTGATCTTTGATCATGGTTCTTTCCTGACGAATTCTCAGATGTACGATTCACTGATACTGTGTTCAGGTCAAATATCTTCTTGTTAGTCTCTATGCAGGTTGAACAGACTGCAGTGTTATCGAAAACACGGTAAAATACAGGTAAATGCACAAAAAAGTCAAAAGTAACACTTATGTCATACACATTATGAAACAGACCAGTGAATTTTTGGTAAGTATTTCTTTTTCGGACATCACTTCTAAAAATGCATAAAGCCATACTCCCAGATGGCTGTCAGCAGCTGAACTTTTCATTACATTTATTAAATGTTTTCCATTAGTTTTTCTTTATACATTGTGTGTGTGTGTGTGTGTGTGGTGTGTGCATGCGCACACTTTTTTTTGTTTGTTATTCTTGGAGGGAAACACCAGGGAAATGTCTGACACTGTCAGCGCAGCCTTGTGTTATCCACCTGAAGGATGTCAACAGTCTAGCTACCATGTCATGAACTGCGTTTGTCATTTGGCAGTCAAAGTTGTCTCTTGTTATTTGTTGCTCTTTCAAGATGTAACCACCTCCCCCCTCCACCCCTGTGTCCTGATGGCCCTTTGGTGGCCCTGTGTGGGCTAGCTGACCCACAGTGATAACAGACTGCTGTGCTGTTTGAGGCTTGTCAGTGTCACATGGATCCCGACACAGTGAAACCTGCTGTGGTTTGTCAATGTCACATGGACCCCTAGGTAGTGAAAACCATTGTGGATTGTGAGGGTCATATAGATCCTCACTCAGTGAAAGCCATTGCCTTTCAGATGAACTGTTCATCCAGTGGCACTTGTTCCAGGAAGTGAAATTGTATATGTATACTGTACTAGGTTGAAATTTTTAGGAAGGTAGAGGCTTTTGAGCTGTAAATTACGCATAAATGGCATGAGAACAAAAGAAAAGAACAGAACAAAAGAAAAGAAGCAACAGAATGATTTGTTGTGTTTCAGTAATATAAGTAAATATTAATTGAAAGTGGTCAGTGTTTGAATTGTTAGTAAGTTATGACCTGCATAATGTCATTGTGATATACTGTGATGATGATTATGGGTAAAACGCGCAGTTAAAGTTGTCACTGTTTGGATGTATTGCGAGCTGGATTGCCAGATTTTGCCTAATAGAATAACAGATTTTTACACTGTAAATTTCTGCTTGTCAAAAATGTATTGACTGTGTAATAATACACAATTATTTCTTCGGAAAGTGACAGGGTTCCTTTTTTTCAGCATTGTTGTCGATGACAGTGAGTGACAAATGAAGAGGAAGTGCTATGTCAACTGTTTGTGATGTTGTTTTTAGCTTTGAATCATTGTGCTTATGACAGCTAATGAAGCAAATGTTTATGTCACAGGAACACTTGAATGTGACCAAAATGTCAAAACAAAACAGTATAATTAAGCAATTATGATGTGACAGTTGAAAGTTTGTGTCTCAAGTCTATCTTTCTGCTTAGGTGATGGTGTATGCCCTCATTTCAAAGTTGCAGTAGGCAAGAGTATGTTTTAGCATTAAATCATGACATACTGGTGAGGAGTAAGAATATGATGTTTGGTATTTTTGTGGGAATATAACGCCAGACCTGATGGTAATGTCGATTTACAACTGACGTCTTGGATAAATGCTTCATTTGTATTACTTTGGGAATATGTTATGATTATTTGACACTCTATGATTGCATAGGTAGAATGCCATTATACAATTAGCCGGATGGGGAATTACTGGATTGCATTTTTTTAAAAAGATGACGTGTAATTTTTACATTTTGTTGTTGCTGTTGTTGTAGTTGATAGGCTGGTGACATGTCTATAATCAAACCATGTTCATCACCATGTGCTTCATCGTCATTATGCTTTATTACCCATGACAAACTTTGGACATCATTAGTGGTGTCTTAGAATGTGTGTACCTGGGGAATTTGATTATTGTAGACATGTAAGAAAGGTGGCTGGGTATGTACCTGTGTAGAAAGTCTGAACTTTCCAGAAAGACTGTAACCAGTTAGGGATTTCTCTTCATGTGCATTGAAGAAACAGAGCAGAACACAAGGAGAAGAGATGCCCTGTCAACCCCAGGATTCAGGTGGTAATAAATAGAGAGAAGTGGCGACTCAATTCTTAAAGCATTTTTCCATCCTCCTTTTATTGTGACGTTTATATAGAGGCAGGAGTCATTGTCAACAGCTGTATACTTCATACCTCTGCTTTAGGGAGGTAGGAGTTATTGTGAAGAGTTACACTTCACACCTCCACGCGCTTCCCGAAGATGGAGTATGGCTGCCTTAATGGCGGGATAGAAAAGGGTCATACACACAAAACTCCACTGCCTGGCTATACAGGGAGTGTCCGCAGGAGTATCAGCCTGCGTACGCAGAAAGAAAGAAAAAAAAGACACCTCCACGTTACAGAAATGGGAGCCATTGTTAAGAATTACACTTCATACCTCACTTTTCAGAGTTAGGAGACATTGTTAAGAATCAGCCTTCATATCTCACTTTTCAGAGTTAGGAGACATTGTTAAGAATTAGCCTTCATACCTCACTTTTCAGAGATAGGAGACATTGTTAAGAATTAGCCTTCATACCTCACTTTTTAGAGATAGGAGACATTGTCAAGAATTACTCTTCATACCTCACTCTTTAGAGATAGGAGTCATTGTCAAGAATTAGCCTTCATATCTCACTTTTCAGAGATAGGAGTCATTGTCAAGAATTGCTCTTCATACCTCACTCTTTAGAGATAGGAGTCATTGTCAAGAATTACTCTTCATACCTCACTCTTTAGAGATAGGAGTCATTGTCAAGAATTACTCTTCATACCTCACTTTTCAGAGATAGGAGTCAGTGTCAAGAATTAGCCTTCATATCTCACTTTTCAGAGATAGGAGTCATTGTCAAGAATTACTCTTCATACTTCACTCTTTAGAGATAGGAGTCATTGTCAAGAATTAGCCTTCATACCTCACTTTTCAGAGATAGGAGTCATTGTCAAGAATTACTCTTCACACTCACTTTTCAGAGAGAGGAGTCATTGTTAAGAATTACTCTTCATGCCTCATTTTTCAGAGATAGGAGTCATTGTTAAGAATTACGCTTCATATCTGCAACACAACAAATGCTGTTGGATTAGCGGTTACAGCAGTTTATACTAAGACTGCAACACAACAAATACAGCCAGAATCTCTGTCATACCATTTTCTACCATGACTGCATCAAAACAAATACAGTTGGAGTATGGATCACAGCATTTTTAACCATTAATGCATCATGAATACAATTTTCAGGTCACGTGGTCATCAGAATCATCATTTCATTTGTTAGGTTGAACATCTTGACCAATCTATGACAGTGTAGAAGGTGGGTATTCCAGCACTGTTGAATTGTAGAAGGTCACAACTCTGGTACTATGTCTAGCACTGTTGAGGCATAGAAGATCAGACCCTCTGGCAGTTTGCTGGCGTCCGATTCTTGTTGTGCAGAGCACCTCCTTGGCATTGCTGCCAACCTGCCAAGTCCAGATTCTGCAGGCCAGGAGTTATCCATAGGAGTTGTCACTTTTCTCTGGAATCGCTCTTGAACAGACCACGCAGACTGATCAACAGACCTCACATCTTTTTCGTTTTGACTTCTAAGCACATAATATCATTTTACTACATTATTTAAGGAAAAGGTCTTGTTCGTGACATAATTTTTAAATGTCTGGGTTTTTTCCAAAATGGTTTCCATGCGTGTGTGTGTGTGTGTGTGTGTGTGTGTGTGTGTGTGTGTGTGTGATTGTGTGTGTTGTTAAACAAGAAAATTCCTAAAATATTAGAAGGAATGCCTGCACCACATTATGGTCTTTTTACATCATCTAAAAGTCCATCTCGTCAGACCCACCCTTTTTGCCCTGTTGCTCCCTCACATGGTTAATTTTGCTGTGTGCTCTAAAGCAAATTCTTACAGGTGTCGAGAAAAATGGAAATGAACAACTGACGTATTACAGAAGTATCTCCTCAACTTCTGCATGCATGAACTTTAGAACTACATGAATTTGACTAATCTCGAGTTGTCTTTGAGATTTTCCAAGAGGTTTTCAACTTTTCAGTGCATTCATCTGTTAATTCATCTAAAGACATGTCATTGAAGATTACCATGATGTTTTTGTTTTTAATGTAAGATCTGACTTATGAAGGAAGTGGACACAGGTCTGTGTGTTTGAGAGGGTTTAGTACTTGTGGTGTGTTGCCTATACAGAGCATTAGACAGAGCATTCTTTAGACAGTCTGGTGCTCTGGACAACAGCATGCTTGCCACAAGGGCTTGAATCATTTTGTAGTGGTCCTCAGGGATTGATGGCAGAGAAAAGCAAGATGATGGCAGCTGAAGTTGTTCCCGTTTGTCATGTCTGGACATGTATTTTGGACTTCATTGTAGTATTTATTCAGTTACAATAACACCATTCACTAATCATCTAAAGATCTGATTAAATCATCATTTTAGTCTAATGTCATTTTGATAGGGAAAAGAACAAGTGCCGACAGCATGTGAGTTATCTCCCTTTTGAATGAGCTTAGGTGTAAGAAATATGTCCTAGACAAGCAGCACATTCTTGCCAAGGTAGCCAAGTATTTAGTGTAGGGAACCTGTCACATACTTTGGGCATGGAAGAGATGAGAATAATGTGGGTAAGGGGGGGGGGGGGGGGGGAATGGGTGGTGGTGGGCGAGTTGGGGATGGCCATGTGTGTAGTGTCAAGAGTTACGGCTTTGGGAGACGCATTGTGGATGCCACTGGAATGGTCTCCACATTCTAAACTCAAGGAACCATTGAATATCTGCTGCTGTATTATTGATGATCATGCACATATGTTGCTAGATGCTTTTTACTTCTGGAAGATATGGTCTGTTGTAGTTCTCCTGGCTTCTTCACAGTAACTAACTTGTGATGACATGTTGTGAACTGTATATAGAACCTGGGAAAGATTTCTTTTTGTACCCTTTTCCCTCGCAAGAACTTTGGTCAAAATCTTGAAGCTTATTGAAATCTTAAGACATTCTATGTTCTCTTATCGAAGGAACGCTTTCTCAGTACTTCCGGCAATCAACCTGTTCTTGGTATTTGGCAGAAAAGAAGCATTTGTATGGGAAGCAGATAGGAAAGGAAATCTTCATTCACGAATTGGTGCAAGCAGTCATGTAATAATTGTTGCAACATCACTGTACATGTATGAGGCATATACATTTACTTTGTTGACAGAATGATTGTTACATGCACTTCCACCAATGCCTTATTATCGGAGCATAGGGTCTCATGGTATATCAGAGTTACCTACACTGGTTTGAGACAGAGTGAAAATACTCAGTTTTAGTTTGGTGGTAACATTGAAGCAGTGTTCATATTTTAATCTTTTTTTTTTTTTAACTTGCTCTAGAGTGCATGTTGGTGCCAGCTTGGTGTACCACTATATTCAAATGAGGGCATTTAAAGCAATATATCCTCTGAAAGAAACCAGACATGACTCTCATGTCAATGGTTCTATTTAATTGATTTTTATGATTTGTTTACAGGGCATTTTATATTGAGCATTACTAAATGTTAGATTTGTAGGGTGTGCTGCAGCGGTGGTCATTTTCTTACAAATGTGCATTGAGAGTATAAATTCCTGTAACTTCTGCTACCAATCAGAGGGTTTTGCTGTTTTTAGTGCATGAGGGAAAATAATGGCAGAACATCAGAAATATTTTTGACCTCTAGTGTTTAAAGACAATGTTAATCTTAATGTATCAAAGATTATGCGGATTTTACTCTGAAAAAAAAACAACAGAATTAGACTTGGATTGCTTAAATATCATTTTTGTTTATCATTTCCGTTACTTATGAATTTGTGGTGTTACCTGATTGATGGAGTTTTGTCAGCTGCTTTGTGATTGATCAGAAGAGTGGCTGTTCCATTTTGTTTCCAAAGGGGTTGTGATGTCAGGGTTTCTGGTTTTCAGTGCAAAAATGGACTGCTTGTTCTGTATCAACACCAGGGACAAGATTTTAACAGGCGTACATGTTTTTCAGAGTATCCAGATGCAAACAATGCCTTTTTGTTAGTTGATGAATTAAAGATGGAAAGATTTAGTGCAAGTGTACCAATTTCTTTGGTCATAGTACAAATTCCTTTGGTCATTGTGTGTGTGTGTGTGTGTGTGTGTGTGTGTGTGTGTGTGTGTGTGTGTTTGTGGGTCATTGTGTGTGTGTGAATGTGTGTATGTGTGTGTGTGTGTCACTGTGTGTGTGTGTGTGTGTAGCTCTGTGCATTTTTTTGGTATGTTTTTCTTTGACTAGATTAGAGTTCAACTGGAACCCATAACACACATCTCAAGACACAGAAGCTGTAATGTCCGTATGAAACTGGTAACAGATTCTAAATAAAAAATAATAAAAAAAACTGCTGCATATTATGTGAACAGACTTCTTTCAGATTTTCCCTGAAAACGGGATATCTAAAGGAATGGAGTCATATGGTTCACATTCTAGCTGCCACCCCACCATCCCAACACACCACTGATACCATCCCAACACACCACCGATACCATCCCAACACACCACTGATACCATCCCAACACACCACTGATACATCCCAACACACCACCGATACATCCCAACACACCACCAATACCATCCGAACACACCACCAATACCATCCCAACACACCACCGATACCATCCCAACACGTCACTGATACCATCCCAACACACCACCGATACATCCCAACACACCACCGATACCATCCCAACACACCACCAATACCATCCCAACACACCACTGATACATCCCAACATGCAACCGATACCATCCCAACACACCACCGATACCATCCCAACACACCACTGATACCATCCCAACACACCACCGAAACGATACCATCCAAACACACCACGGATACCATCCCAACACACCACTGTTACCATCCCAACACACCACTGATACCATCCCAACACACCACTGTTACCATCCCAACACACCACTGATACCATCCCAACACACCACTGTTACCATCCCAACACACCACTGATACCATCCCAACACACCATCGAAATGATACCATCCCAACACACCACCGAAACGATACCATCCAAACACACCACCGATACCATCCCAACACACCACCGATACCATTCCAACACACCACTGATACCATCCCAACACACCACTGTTGCCATCCAAACACACCACCGATACCATCCCAACACACCACTGATACCGTCCCAACACACCACAGATACCATTCCAACACACCACTGATACCATCCCAACACACCACTGTTACCATCCCAACACACCACCGATACCATCCCAACACACCACCGAAATGATACCATCCCAACACACCACCGATACCATCCCAACACACCACTGATACCATCCCAACACACCACTGTTACCATCCCAACACACCACCGAAACGATACCATCCCAACACACCACCGATACCATCCCAACACACCACTGATACCATCCCAACACACCACTGATACCATCCCAACACACCACCGAAACGATACCATCCCAACACACCACCGATACCATCCCAACACACCACTGATACCATCCCAGCACACCACCGAAATGATACCATCCAAACACACCATCGAAACGATACCATCCCAACACACCACCGATACCATCCCAACACACCACTGATACCATCCCAGCACACCACCGAAACGATACCATCCCAACACACCACCGAAACGATACCATCCCAACACACCACCGATACCATCCCAACACACCACTGATACCATCCCAACACACCACTGATACCATCCCAACACACCACTGATACCATCCCAACACACCACTGATACCATCCCAACACACCACCGATACCATCCCAACACACCACTGTTACCATCCCAACACACCACTGATACCATCCCAACACACCACCGAAACGATACCATCCCAACACACCACCGATACCATCCCAACACACCACCGATACCATCCCAACACACCACTGTTACCATCCCAACACACCACTGATACCATCCCAACACACCACCGAAACGATACCATCCCAACACACCACCGATACCATCCCAACACACCACCGATACCATCCCAACACACCACTGTTACCATCCCAACACACCACTGTTACCATCCCAACACACCACCGAAACGATACCATCCCAACACACCACCGAAACGATACCATCCCAACACACCACCGATACCATCCCAACACACCACCGATACCATCCCAACACACCACCGATACCATCCCAACACACCACTGTTACCATCCCAACACACCACTGTTACCATCCCAACACACCACCGAAACAATACCATCCCAACACACCACCGAAACGATACCATCCCAACACACCACTGTTACCATCCCAACACACCACTGTTACCATCCCAACACACCACTGATACCATCCCAACACACCACTGATACCATCCCAACACACCACTGATACCATCCCAACACACCACTGATACCATCCCAACACACCACTGATACCATCCCAACACACCACTGATACCATCCCAACACACCACCGATACCATCCCAACACACCACTGTTACCATCCCAACACACCACTGATACCATCCCAACACACCACCGAAACGATACCATCCCAACACACCACCGAAACGATACCATCCCAACACACCACTGTTACCATCCCAACACACCACTGTTACCATCCCAACACACCACTGTTACCATCCCAACACACCACTGATACCATCCCAACACACCACTGTTACCATCCCAACACACCACTGATACCATCCCAACACACCACTGTTACCATCCCAACACACCACTGATACCATCCCAACACACCACTGTTACCATCCCAACACACCACTGATACCATCCCAACACACCACCGATACCATCCCAACACACCACTGTTACCATCCCAACACACCACTGATACCATCCCAACACACCACTGATACCATCCCAACACACCACCGATACCATCCCAACACACCACTGATACCATCCCAACACACCACTGATACCATCCCAACACACCACTGATACCATCCCAACACACCACCGATACCATCCCAACACACCACCGATACCATCGCAACACACCACTGTTCAGAGATGGGATTCTCATAATGTGAAAAAGGAGGAAAAAAAGTGGCGGGGGTCCGGGGCCGCTGAAGGTCCCGGTGGGGTCCAGGGGCAAGGCCCCTGGTGGGGTCAGGGGGCTTTGCCCCCTGAAGCTGAAGATTTTTTTAGAATTTAACCTGCAAAAATCAGCATCTGAGACACCAAAGTATTCAAAAGTATTAATAACCTTGATCCTACAAAAAAAAGACTTTCTCACCTTCGCCATTGATGTCTGTAAGGAAATCATGAAGACCATTGACACAGGATTGGTGATTTTCCAGTTGCTAATAGTCACACAATTTTCCAGCAGTTGCAAGTCAGTTTCTCATTACTGTCCTTCACATCACCACATTTCAGCGAGCAGTTTAGTTTCTAATAGTAATAGCCATCCTTCAAAATACTTATTAAAAAAGTTTACCTGAACACCAATCAAATAATTTCTCTATACATAGTTGTCCTTCAAAATACCACGGAGGATTCTGATTCCTTTATAGAATAATATAAGTGAGAGAGTTGACTAAGGATCATATTCAAAGTGTGCAAATTGTGAAGGTTTAACCCATTGTGTGCCCACAAGCAGTTTTTTTTCTTTTCAACTTGATCCATCTCTATTACAATAAGAAAAAAAAACACTTTCACACTTCTGATACTCCTCAACATTAATGATGTCACTTGCTAAATCTAGTCACCAGAGTATAAGTATGCATGCATATCTGCCGGTGAGGTCTGCTCGTTTGTATGAATGTGTGTAACTGATTTTTTCCCCCCATGATATCTATACCAGAAAAGAAAAGATTTTTGTGACGCGGTGGTATAGGTAAAAAACATTATTCTTATTATTATTACTACTACTATTACTTTTTCCGTACTATCGTCTGTTTGTTTACTTATGTTTTGTTTGCTTGTCTGTAGAATGTCAATAACACCCTTGCAATTTTTTTGTTTTGATCTCTCTCTCACTAAAATAGTTTGTTGTATGCTATTTATTAGGCCTACGTAAAATATTGACTACACAATTGTGTATACTGTGACATTGATGTAACCTGTTTTTTCAAAGAGAACCTTCATTGCAAAATAATCAGCTTGATGATTGTGGGCATTACATCAAGAAGAAAAAAAAAAAAAGTGGGGGGGGGGGGGGGTTCTACAGATTCATCATATCTATCTGGAGATAACCTGCAATATTATTAATATCATTACTTCAACAAAACAAATAGCATTACTCTTCACAGAGAGAGAGAACGGGGTGGGAGTGGGGGTGGTGGGTAGACTCGCCGATGCTCCAAACGATCCAAGAGTCTCGTTTGTAAGACGATCTTTCACTCTTGCTAGGTGCTTTTCAGCAAGAACGTGGTTGATCAATGCTGACTTGCCCCGTGAGCCATACTTGATCGCGTCATTACACCATGTGCAGACTGCTTGTCCTGCTGGATAGGTGATTTTCCTCATGCAGTCTTTCAGTCTGAGAATCACACTGTGGCTGACGGCGCCTTTGGAACTGGTCAGCATCACTTTTGCGCTCACTTCCTCCTCCAACCACTTCCAAGTCCATTTGTTTTGAACTGAAGCATCGACTTGCTTCGCAAGAACTTTCTCGCTTTCTGCTATCTGACGAAACATTCTGGTTTTCGTCACTCTCGTCAAACCGAAAGAAAATGGCGTCAGGAAAAAAATTCGCAAACAGTTTGCCGTGTTCTCAAACATCAACTTCCGCTTTGATGGTTTCGGTTAACCGCAGAATGAAAACAAAGACAGCAGTCTCGACCGGCCCAAGCAGAAACCGGAAACATCCATTTGCGAACGGATCAATTGAGAACACAATATCGATCGACCTCTCGCCGTACATTAGCTTCATCACAAACCTACCTCTACCCCCCCCCCCCCCCCCACCCCCCCAATTTTCTCAACGGATTTACACTGATCTCAAAAACGACCCCTGGGGCCATCAAAAAGACGGAAATCCGCCAATCGGCGTAAAAATCCCATCTCTGACTGTTACCATCCCAACACACCACCGATACCATCCCAACACACCACCAATACCATCCCAACACACCACCGATACCATCCCAACACACCACCGATACCATCCCAACACACTGTTCACACATCCCCAACACACCCACCGATACCATCCCAACACAACCACCAAACATGATACCATCCCAACACCACCACGATACCATCCCCACACCACCGATACCATCCCAACACACCACCGAAACCCATCCCCACACCAACACCACCGAAACGATACCATCCCAACACACCACCGATACCATCCCAACAACCATCCCACACACGAACGATACCATCCCAACACACCACTGATACCATCCCAATACACCACCGAAACGATACCCATCCCCAACACACCACCGATACCATTCCAACACACCACGATACCATCCCTAACACACCACTGATACCATCCCAACACACCACTGTTACCATCCCAACACACCACGATACCATCCCAACACACCACCGATTCCATCCCAACACACCACCGATACCATCCCAACACACCACCGATACCATCCCAACACACCACTGATACCATCCCAGCACACCACTGATTTCCATCCCAACACACCACTGATACCATCCCAACACACCACCGATACCATCCCAAGCACACCACTGATACCATCCCAACACACCACCGATACCATCCCAACACACCACTGATACCATCCCAACACACCACTGTACCATCCCAACACACCACCAATACCATCCCAACACACCACCAATACCATTCCAACACACCACTGATGATCCCAACACACCACGATACATCCCAACACACCACCAATACCATCCCAACACACCACTGATACATCCCAACACACCACCAATACCATCCCAACACACACCAATACATTCCAACACACCACTGATAGATCCCAACACACCACCATACCATCCCAACACACCACCAATACCATCCCAACACACCACTGATACATCCCACACATTACTGATACCATCCCAACACACCCACTGATACATCCCAACACACCACCATGATACATCCCAACACACCACCGATACATCCAACACACCACCATACCATCCCAACACACCACCACAATACCATCCCACACACCACTGATACCATCCCAACACACCACTGATACATCCCAACACACCACCAATACCATTCCAACCACACCACGATACCATTCCAACACACCACCAATACCATCCCAACACACCACATACCATCCAACACACCACCAATACCATTCCAACACAGCACTGATCATCCCAACACACCACCAATACCATCCAACACACCACCAATACCATCCCAACGCACCACTGATACATCCCACACACCACCAATACCATCCCAACACCCACTGAACATCCCAACACACCCAATACCATCCAACACACCACGATGCCATCCCAACACATCACGATACCATCCCAACACTCATCACTGTACCATCCCCAACACACCACTGAACATCCCAACACACCACTGATGCATCCCAACACGCCACTGACACCATCCTAAAATGCCATGAACACCACACTAACACACCACTGACACCATCCAACACACACGGACACCAGCCCAATACATCACTGACAACAGCCTGCACGCCACTGACACAGCCCAACACACACTAACACCTGCCCAACACACCACTCACGCACCACTGACGCATCCTAACACACTACTGCCATATCCCAATGTCCACCGACACCATTTCAACACACCACTGACACCATTTCAATACATCACTGACACCAGCCAACACACACTGACACCAGCCCAACACATCACTGACACCAGCCCAACACATCACTGACACCAGCCCAACCCATCACTGACACCAGCCCAACACACCACTGACACCAGCCCAACACATCACTGACACCAGCCCAACACACCACTGACACCAGCCAAACACACCACTGACACCAGCCAAACACACCACTGACACCAGCCCAACACATCACTGACACCAGCCCAACAACACCACTGACACCAGCCCAACACACCACTGACACCATCCCAACACATCACTGACACCAGCCAAACACACCACTGACACCAGCCCAACACATCACTGACACCAGCCCAACTCACCACTGACACCAGCCCAACACACCACTGACACCAGCCCAACACATCACTGACACCAGCCCAACACACCACTGACACCAGCCCAACACACCACTGACACCAGCCCAATCTGCTTCGACCAAAGTTTTTATTAAGCAGCCAATCAATGTCACCAGTCGTATAAAGCATCATGAGTATAAATCAAACCATACACAAGAACCCAGCAAACCTGGTGGCTGGTCTGTAGCCTAGCCCAGCCTGTCCCAATGCAATATGCCAGTTGACATGAGTCTCCCTCCCTCCCTCCCTCCCCCACAGGCAGACCATTCCCAGTGTCTACATCACGTTTTCCAGGCCACAAAAATCCATGGCAGAGCTACGGTCGCATGTCCACTCCCTCACAGACACCCACTGAGAAGTTATCTGTGCTAACTGGGAAACAGGAAAACCCAGGCGAAACACATTCAAAAAACAACAATCAATCAATCTGGAGATGAGCCAAGACTTTGAATGCCACTGCGAACACTGACTTCACTTCACACACGTCATTGCTTGAGGGAGACCAGAAACATTTAAACAATGACAACAACAACAAGCAAGAGGACCAGAAACATTCAAACAACAACAACAATCAACCCTAAGATGAGCTTAGACAATGAATAAGATAAGATAATGTTGCTTATAGCCCAGCCGACCGCAAAGGGCCACATCAGGGCTGTCACCACGTTACATAGACAATGAATGAGACTGTGAGCACTGACTTGACTTCTCACACACTATCATGTAAAGATGACAGCCTCACACTTTTCAACAGATTCCAGAACTGTTCTCCCCACTTTCTCCCTTTCAACATTTATTTGAACTACTAATTCTAGTCTCCAGCTGTCCGGTCATTCTCAAAGTGTTGTAAATAAAGCTCTGGTTTCCATTAACCAGAATATTTTGAGATTATAACATCTACAAAGTATCACAATCACAGGCAATTCAAACTCCCATGACTTGTTCCTTTCCTTCAATCATTTTTTTCTGTTTAAACAATTTAAAAGATTTAGAAAAGAACTAACAAAACGATTAATATTAATAAATAAATAACGTTATGTGACTTCTATTTTTTAAAAAGAGTACTTATATAGCATCTATCCCGGACAGAGACCAAGCTCTAAGCACTTTACAATCTGTATTCTCGTTTACACAACGGGCTGCCTACCTGGGTAGAGCTGACTGAAGAGCTGCCTACTGGCGCTTCATTCAGTTGTTTCCCATGTCATTCAGTCAATATCGTTCATTTAATTCAACAACTCTTTCATTCTTTATGCAGAATGCATGCTTTGTGTAATGCATCATCCATACCAACGGCCAAACTGGCCTTCTCTTCCAAAAGTTGGTGATGGGATTTTACATGTGTGCAAGATGTTGTGCGTGCGTTCACACATGGAACCTCGGTTTTCTCATTCGAAGGACTATTTGGGAAAGGGAGTCACGTACCAATGTTAACTCCGAGGGAAAAAATCCCCTTGTACCGAAATGGCCTGGTGGAGATTCGAACCTGCATCCCCAGGATCACCAAGATTATGAGTCCGGCACTCTACCAACCAAGCTATTCTGGCCCCCATCATCACAATTGATCAGAAATCAACTCAATGGTCAGTTAGGACCAGATTATGGTATTTCAGTTGGGACCAGATTATGGTATTTCAGTTAGGACCAGATTATGGTATTTCAGTTGGGACCAGATTATGGTATTTCAGTTAGGACCAGATTATGGTATTTCAGTTAGCCAGGTCTTCAACTGAACCATGGTATGTGGAACCAAAGCAGACTCCCCAAGTTGAATTGGCCAGTATGTTTAAAAGACCAATAGGTAGATACAGAAGTCTGAACTGGCATGATCATGCTCCATTTCAACAATGATGGACAGAAAAAAATGTGAATATTTATATCCGACCATCACATGTCTGTTTCATCTCTGGACCAGAGTATGGGCATATATATATATATATATAGACACCTATATTTTACATGTTTATCCCAATTGTACTTGCCTGTTTTGTTTATTAACCTAGCACTACTTTGCACCTTCTTTCGTGTGCATATATATATTTGTATTGTGGTTTCCTTTTCTCAGATAATTGTCATCAATGACTGGAATGAAGTGCTACTCAGGTACTATTTTTGTTTTTAAAATAATCTCCAATGCTAGAAATGATTTAGCATAAGTAATCCACACAGTCAACAACAACAGCTGATAAAATGCCATTTAAAAAAAAAAAACCGATAAACATTGAAAATAGTCACGCTTGCTGTATTCAGCATCATCCCAATTTTGATAAGAACGGCTAGATACGAAAATGCCCCCCCCCCCCCCCCTCTAGAATGAGACAGCTACTAGAGCATTTCTGCCGATGCCTCCTTGATGAGTTCCTTTTTTCCTCCCATGTGTGTGTGTGTGTGTGTGTGTGTGTGTGTGTGTGTGTGTATGTGTGTGTGTGTGTGTATGTTGCGTGTGTATGTGTGTGTGTGTGTATGTTGCGTGTGTGTGTGTGTGTGTGTGTGTGTGTGTGTTGCGTGTGAGCATGTGAGTGGAATCACAAAAGTTCTTTGCAACAAACTGTTCACATGTCCTGACTTGGACCAGTGTAGCACCATTTTCGCTAATGAAGTCTTCACATTCAGCATGATGATTTACAATGCCTTTGTCACTGTTTTAGTGTCTATGTTTGGAGATTTCCAAACTTTAACTTTACCATGATCAACTTGAACAATCAACGGATATCTGGACAGAGTTCTTTATCATATCATGTAATGGACAGTCACACACTCAAACCAATTTCCATTTCTTCATTTTAATTTCCTTGTGTTGGGACAGTATCATCAGTCCTGAGTGACAGCGGGCAGGTTATAACTATTGTACAACTGACATTAGTGGCAAGTCAATAAATGTTGTCAGTCCTCAGTGACAGCAGGTAGATTACAACTATATGCAGTAATGTTATCAATAATTTGTGGCATAACCGACAGGTTATAACGCATGTGTTGTGAATGTAATCACAATCACAGCGAAACCTGAATTCACCTTGACTACCACCATCCCCCCTCTCTCCACCCCTCAGCCTCTCCACCTCTCAGCCCTACCCAGTTAAATACCAGTTTTCCCCTTTCAACCCATCAATGGTGACCGTCCATTTTGTTCCCACTGGGGGCACTTGGGGGCTTTCAGTGTTTTCATATATATTTAGAGGATGAGTGCTGTCATGAAAGTGGACATTATCTGCGAAGTGCTTTGATCTGGCTGCTGAATCAATACAGACAGCAACAAAAACAAGAGATTGGCACCAATGTTAAACACTGCTTCAAAATTGTTTCAATAGCGTTTCCAGACCTTGATGTCATTTTTCAAGTACTGTTAACTGATGTATCATTATAACATAAGACAGAGAAATGCTATGAAATGCAATAAAAACATCCCTTTGGGAAAAATGTCACATAACAAAACAAAAAACAAAACAGTGTTGTGACGATCTTTGGGTTTCATATTTGTGTAGAGGTTTATACTGGAAAATTCTTTATTTGTGGCAATCTTGGCAACATGATAGGTCACCTCATTGCCTCAAATGCCAACATAACCAGGAACCCAAGCGAGAACAATGTTGTAATGTAACCATCACATAGCAGAGAGGTGTGAAGAACTTAATTAAAAAAAAGATTGATTAACTAAATAATTCAGGGTGACTGAGGTGATGGCAGCAATGGCCTTCAGTGCAGAAAGAAAGGAGTCAGATAGGTACAGAAAGTCCTTAGACTTACTAAAAGACCACCTGGAGTGCCAGGACAAAGGCTGCGAGTTCAAGTGCTGATGGAGCTGTCAGGACAATGTGTTTTGAATATTACTGAGCATGAGCAGTTGGGCAGTACGCAGCAGTTGCAACTGTTTAAGAAATGAAACCTTCAACAACTATTCTGTGAAAGGATGGCAATTTTAACAAAGCTCAGTAAAAATGGTTCTGTGTGGAAAAGAGCTGGTAGACTCCATGCGGAAAGAAACCAGATCAACAATACACAGCAGATGCAACTGCTTTAGACATGAAACCTTCAGGAAATATTCTCTAAGTGGACTGAAATTTTGAACAAAGCTAAGCAAAAAAAAAAAAAAAGGGGGGGGGTGTTCTGTATGGACCCCGTCCCCCCCTTTTTTTTTTGATGATGGTATGGTGGTGGAGTCCCAGATGGAAAGAAGCCAGATCAAAGCAGATCTCCCATACATGTTCAAAAGGTCAATGGCAATCCCAGCACTGTGAGCCCCTGGGAGCAATAATGTCATGAGACAATCCACCAGCAAAGACCCTGCATTTGAACCAGCCCTGCCTGTTATCCAGTATACATAGGATGCCACAAGCCAGGCCCGTAGTTGACAATAATCACTGCTCAGTTGTGGAGCCAGCACGTGGGAGCACTCCTCCTGGAGGGTGCCACCACATTCATAAAACAGTTCCTGGGAACTTGTCAAATTTGACACTAATTCACCATGCGCACTGAATGCACAGAGGAATCCACCAATGAGAACAGGGCATGAAGGACCTAAAATTGATAATTTTTCTATAATGATCAATCCATATTGATGTAGATGATGAACATCAATATGATTCATGTCGTTGGATTCCATTCTGGTTGGCACTGGCAGAGCTGTTTTCTACGCTTTCTTTATGCTTGTGTCGACTTGGCAGATACAGACACCTGCAGTGTTGGGCAGGAAATTTTGAGCAACAATCTCAAGTGATGCATCCACCATGTGGATGAAACTTGACTGTGTGGTTCAAAGCTTCCCATTAGAGCCTATCAGCAGTTAGCACACTCAACTCTGGGCATGCTGGATGGAATTAAGAAATAATCCAATGAGTAAATGGCTTTGATAGGAACTGAACCCACAACCTTGGAACCCTTAAGTCCATGATGCTAACTACTGCAGCATGGCAGCTAGTGTAAATAGAACATTAATTTGCTTAATATGACTACACAAACATCCATAGGCCCACCAACAATCCTTTCCCCACAGACATCTTCCACACCTGAGTATATGTCCATATCACTTATCCACCAAATGGCTTTGAACAATGAAATATATGGTAATGATTAAAGTAATGATAATAAAGACAACAGAGCAGGAGTGTTCTCTAAAGCCATGACCTGGCCAATGAATGATACCTCAGCATCAAACTTTTTTCTCTTCCAGCATCTGACCAGCCTCTCATCCCCAGTATCCACCATTGTATCACCTACAGATCTTTTCCTGCTCACCCTGCAGAACAACCGGACACCTGTACTACTACTAGTGGCTTCCACTCATCCTGAACACACACACACACACACCCGAACAGAAAGACAGAACAAGAGACAGTGGGCTGAGAACAAGGCTCTGCTCTGCGATGCTTAGGCTAAAGACATAGCAAGTTACAGTGAAAGAACTCCCCAAACATGAATCCTTCATGCTCTAACTTGGGAACCCACGGTCAGTTTGACTCTCCACTGCACTGTCCCAAAATGTCATCAGCCCAAACACTCAAAAGAAAATTTGCCCGTTCCCCGACCCCTCACACAATGATGATCAAAGCACACCACATAGACAGGACGTCAAATGACAGGACAACTTTCATGAAAACTGTGAACAATGCTGTGCCCCAGGACAACAACGATGTCTGATGATGTTCTACCTGTCTGTTCAAATGCCCGAACAACCACATTCCCATGTCATCAGTCCATGCAGGATTCACAAACCACTGCCTGAAGATTTGGGAGGGCTAGTGGACACAAACCGTAAGTCCATTTTGAGCCACAGCCATCAATCCCGACTCTACTGTCATTGTTGCTATAGGTACACAGAGCGCTCTGAATGAGGGTCCAATAACATAAATGTGTGGGGATATCCACAACATGATTGAAACTGGCACACGGTTTTCTTCAGGCACACTTTCAGCCTGTATTATAATCAGTTCATCAAAAGGCTTGGAGTCTCATTTTCAAACATGCCTCTGATTCCCCCCCCCCCCCCCCACCCCCACCCCACCCCTTTTTTTTTTGGTCACTCTTTTTTTCTTTTGTGGAGGTGTGGGGCAGTGTTGTACATTGTGGAGTGTGGAAGCCTAGCAAAGTAGCATATTCTCTTGAGTCAGTGTGTAGAGACTGTTTCCCTGTTTGAAGATTCTGGAGATCAAACGTATTACCTAATTACAGTCATAATGGCTGCGTGCTGATCGCTAAGTGTCAGTGACTACAGTGTATGTGTGTGAAGATTTGGGGGAGGGGGGGGGGCCGGTTCATGAGTTCTGAAGGCTGTGTCTTTGTCTGGGGAGGGGGGGGGGGGGGGGGGCAGTTCATGAGTTCTGAAGGCTGTGTCTTTGTCTGTCCATGTGTGTGACTGTGCAAAGCACGTGTGAGGAGAAACCTTCTGACAGTGCTGACAGCTATGTACTGATCTCTAGCTGAAGATGATGCAGAGGGGGCTGACCCATTCTGACCCATGCTCATCCTGCAGACAACACTCACAAAGACTGCAACTTCTGTCCTGAGTGTGGAGGAGATCCGAGGTGAGGGTTTCAATTTTCATGGACATGCTAGATCATGGAGTTTGCATGCAGACAACTGCTTCAAAGCCATCCATGCTGCGGGCAGGGTCCTTGTCTCTTTTGTTTGTGTGCACAACATTCCCAGATGAGTGGGAGATGAAATACCTGCGAGGATGAGTACATTAATGATCTCACAGTACACCAGCTAGTGACTGAATGATACAGACACCCCTGTCACAGATCTACAGCCATGGACAGGGCCAACGATCACTTTCATGTGTTAAGAATGGTATCAAGTCTGGTGTCAGAATAACCAAAAGGAGATCTCCACAGGCTAAAGAAGCAGCATCAATCTTTATCGTCAGGATTATAACAGGGCAACTTAAACGTGCAGTAACCCACTCCAGTCAGACTGCGAGGCAAGGCCCCCACAGTTTCCCAAATCCCTGTGTAAATGTCATACTTGGACACCAGCTTCTGTCCTGTTTTGGTCTGCACATTGTAGCCCCCCAGAACATAGATATTGTCATTGTACACCACGCAGGATGCCTCTTTGTGCGACACTGACAGGGGAGCAATAATGGTCCACTGGTCGGTGGAGGGGTCATAGCACTCTGACTGCATCTCGGGCTGGGCCTGCTGGTTGACGTTCAGGTTGCAGCCCCCAAACACAAACAGTTTGTCGTGGGTGGCACACATGACGTGCCAGCCACGTGGCGTCAGCATAGCGGCCATGTCTTCCCACTGGTTGGTGATGGGATCGTAGCGCTGCATGTCAGGGGTGAAATGGTTGCCGCTGTACCCTCCAGAGATGTAGATGTAGTTACCGTAGACGGCACCAGCATGGGCATGGTAGGACATGGGCATGGAGGCAATGAGGTCCCACGTGTTGGTGGCGGGGTCGTAACACTCCGCTGTGGCCAGACTCCCGTCCTTGAACTTGCCCCCTACAGCATAGATTTTGTTATTGAGAGCACCGGCAAAGAAATAGGCCCGTTTGTTCATCATAGGGCACACCTGGAACCAACTGTCAAAGCGGGGGTCGTAGCGCAGCACTGAATTGACCGCGGACTCGCCGTGGGCGCACTGTGTAGTGCATCCCCCAGCACATAGAGGAAGTTGTTGAAGACCAACACCTGCATGTGGCTGAGGGCGGAGGGCAGAGCTGCCATCTCCTGCCGGTTCAGCAGACTGTTGGAGGTGATTTTGGCATCAAACACCAGAATCTCGTCGTGTAGACAGGGATACGGGTGTATCTCACGGCCCCCAACACTCACCAGACGGGTGACGTAGGATCGGAGGCGGGTTGAAGGGGAGGTGAGGAGGGGCTGGGAGTGGGGCACCACATGGTAGTTCAGTGCAGCGAGCACCATCTGCCTCAGCTCGGGGTTGGACATCATGAGATCCACACGCTGCACATGGTGCACTAGGTCGGCCGGGCTGATCAGTGGAAAGCGGATCAGCCGCATCAGGGCAGGAGCATGATCTCCCATGGCCGCGTCCTGCCGAAGCCACTCCCAGGTGATGTGGAAAATATCAATTTCCCGTAGACACAGCTTCTCACTGTTCAGGCAGTTCCACATCTGGTCGTAAGTCAACAGGTGCAATGTGCCTGCCAACACAGTGTAAATACTTCACTCATGCACTGACAACACACTGCATGATCAGTCTATGCTACATTATGATTATGAAATGAGAAAAATTTCTGAATCAATCAAACTGAGAAAGCATTTTGTTTTCCAATGCCATACAGTTATGATGTTCTTTTCTTTTTTAAAATAATCAAAATCTGAAACACGCTACAAGCCAACAGGTGGCTCACTGAACTGTCATTTCCACTATTTAACATCACAAAGAGTATTTTCATAGATGTTTTATGGATTATCAAGTGTTCTTTTTGCTGACAGAGTTTGTCATTCTGCTAGAAAAAAAAATCATGGTTAATTTCATACGAAGTTAAGTTGAATACCCCCTGTGAAGTGAAACACTTGAATTTTCACATTTTGACAGATAACATAATAAGAAAATACTTGTAAACTTCAAATGCCTGGACATACAGTTTATCAAAATGATTTTTTCCCCTTTTTTCTAATCACCACAAATGCCTAGGAATGTGGTACGCATTCATTCGGGGAGAAATGCACAAGGGAAAGAAACCTGTCCTTTTTCATTTCCAACACTGTCATTAATGTGGCATTGACAAAGATAAAACCAGTCTATTTGGAATTACATGATTTGAGGTCTAGAAATCATTCTACAATTCACATAGTTAATCCTTATCACATCAGTCACAAAAAGCCGATTCATTCCGTAGATGACATCTGCATCATCGACCAGAAGTTGCAAAGTACACATACACAGACATGAGTCTTACCTTCCTTTGCGATGTGCATCAGGTTCTTAGCAATGAACACATCGATCTGCTTGAGTGCATTGTTCATGCTGTACAGCTTAGCCGTGTTGATGAAGTCGTAAAAGTTGGACGTGGTCATACCACTCAGGAAGTTTCGCTCACAGAACTCAATGACTGGCGTCACCTGGAGGTGGGTGGCAGCGGCAATGACGTCAAAGATGTCATCCCCGTCCAGGGTGGTGGTGGAGGTGTAGATGACCTCCAGTGTCTTTTCCAGGCCTTTGGCGGTGATGCCCTTGAGCTCAATTTCCTTCTGGTTGCTCTCCCTCATCCCACTGGTAAACATGGAACGGAAGTAGTCAGAACATGAGGCCAGGATGACACGGTGGGCTGCAAAACCACTTCCTGCAACATATTACGTCATGCCACTTACATTACTGCACACATGCACAAATCACTTAGTGTTCTTGTATTTAGAGCGAAAGTTCCCCTAGATTTCTTCTTTTTGTAGCTTTATTCTCAAAAATCAGTGTGTATAATTCATAAATACCACAGATGTAAATGAACTTCTAGGAAAATGAAGTTTGGTGGATAAGTTCATACAATCCTATATTGTAACCTGCACTCTATTTATTCTTTCAAAGTGTGAAAGATTATGAGATTGACACCAAACTGTCATCAACCATATCACATTGCAAGGTAACAATGATATTACAACTTGCAAATCCACAATTATGTGTGCTTACTCATGTTCTTGCAGTCAAAATGGAAGCAAAGGCATATCTTCTTCTTCTTCTGCGTTCGATTTAAGCTGGATGCGTCAGACTTGTAACCCGGCCGCCATGATGAAGCCCGCGGTCTTCTCCAGGTCAGAACGGGCTCCCCAAAGCTGCGCCTGTAACTCCGCTTCCCCCGGCCAAGTTTTTTTGTCGTAGAGCTGCGTGACTAGGACAGCGCAGTAGGACATGTTCAGGGGTCTGGGGTCCAGTGTCGCATGGACACTGGTCAGTGTAGGAAAGGCATATCTGACATCAGTATCAGTATGTACTGAGTCTCAGTCAAACGACAGAGTCACTGTCACCACAAAACGCAGGAACCCCAAAGGTGGTCAGGCATACCTTCTTCATTTCTTTTTGTTAAAGGTACCTGCTGGTTTCATCAGTATGAAGTTCAAACAAAAGTAAGTGGCAGGGAAAAAAAAAGTCAAAGTGTGTAACAGATCTGTTTGTGAGCATGTCATATCAGGATTACTGTCCTTTTTTTGCTCATCTCTTGATAGTCTACATTAACATCTGACTCAACTTCAAACTGCTATCCTTCCTATTTTTCCCACTTCTTATATTATCTGATTCCATTCCTTCTGTGTGTAACCAATATTTTCATAAAATCTCCGCAGCAGATACAAAAGCCACATCATGCAATTCAGTCAAATTCATTCACTAGTTGTGTTGTTTTTTTCTTTCATCTTTTCTTTCCATAAACAGAACAGGCACCAGACCCTAAACTTTAATAAAAGTTATAGGCAAAATATGATCCTTCTTCAGTATAAGTCCATCAGACTTGTCTAGACCTGTCTCTAACAACCTAAGATCTAAATCCCCAACAACCTAAGGCCTAAGTAACAAATAAAACTGAAATCACAAGACATATTTTTGGGACCACATTTTTTAACAGCTTTTCAATTTATTTCATTCTGCACAAAATGCGTTTATCTTTACAGCCTTCAGCGTTTCATGTTGGATTTATCTTCATATTTGGGGTTCAGTCACTTTGTCTTTTTCTTTCAAATTGCTATTGTGGCTATCGGGCACTCTGTTCTTTTCTTCGATAGGGCATGGAAGATAACATATAGCACTCCCAACTTCAGTCATAAGTCATTGCCCTTCTCTTTGATGGGACAGAAAACACTGTGTGCAAAACTGCTGACTGCAGTCATCAGTCACAATGCTTTTTTCTTTGATGTGGCAGAGATGACACTGTACAGCACTAATGATTGCAGTCATCAGCACTGGAGATGGAACAAAACATAAAGTTGGCACCTGACAACAATATTTACAATACAGTGGGTAACTGTTGTATAATATCAACAATCATTAAATACACACACGCCGATTTCAAATAATTAGTTAAGCAAAAACATACAAACCACACCTTCAGCAATAAGTGTGACATCACATAACACATGATCCGTCTTCAGTTTGCTGAGTCCCTGTAAAATCTTCATGCCATGCTCTGGTCGTTCGTCCATACGATGGAGGTCCCCATTCACCACCCCCATCTCCTGCCCTTCCGCCATCTTGCCACACTGCAGTTTCCGCTTTTGACCTCTACGCATCTAACATCCTTTCACCTGCAGCCAAACAAAAAAGTCTGCGTGTTCACCACATTAATGACATTTAAATCATAACATGCAACAATACCATCACAACCAAACAACTGAACTCTACATATTGATCCCACTGAAGGCATTATCATTCAATGATCAATCTTTTACAAATTAAACTGCAATTTCATTTTATTTACAATTTGGGCCAAATAATACATTTTATCTTAATAATTCTAAAGGACTTCCACTCAAAAGTGTTAAACAGAACTATAGCCATACATGTATAAATTACATTAACAGATACTGATTCAAAGTGTTACATATCTTTGAAGCCACACAACAGAACTCGACAAATGTTAATCAAACTGAAAGATCCTCATTCAAAAGCAAATATTGCTAGACTTTCCGCTTCAAGTGTGCTAAGAGGGAAATGGGCTGGGGCATGGGGTATGTTCCCTGAGTATGTTCCTGCAGGTGCTGCTCAGTCACACTTTGACAGCTTTTATACAGTATCACCTCTTCAGCTACATTTTCTGTTGAGCTTGTTTGATCTGGTCAGTGTAATTGTATTGAATGACTAGTGGAAACTTCTCATGTAAAACATTAAAAGTACTGGACACATAGCAGACTGACACATTGACAGAATCAAAAAGAATTAAGTTCAAGTTGTTTGTCAAATGGTTAGACTTAGAGAGCATCGGAACTTCAGTCTGCTCTAGCTTTGTTTCATCATAAATAAATCAGTAGATTTTATTTAGAAAAGAAAGAAAGAAACAACCAAAAACTATAGTCAGAATATTTGACAGAAAGAAATTATTGTCAGTGAGTCTCTGTGCCATTTGTTGGTAACTATATTTAAGAATTTTTCTGGCAGTAGAATACTTTAAAAGGAATGGAACCAAAAGTACTTCACACCCTCTTCCATCTTGGAATACCAGTTTTGTTTGTAACAGGATATTAAACAGTCTTTAAATTCTGTCATAAATACCCTTATAGCTACAACCCCTTGACTGAGCCATACAATACCAAATCTGTTTGTGATCATAACTCGCTTTACATTACTAAGTTAGTAACCCAATTATTGTTTTCTACCTCATTCTGTTGGTGCAGCATATCATGTGCTTGTTTACATAACCTGGTTGTTGGCAGGTATCTAAGTTTTAACCAATATTTGATACATTTTCCGAAAGCTTGAATATAACAAGAATATCTTCCAGAATCACTGTATGCAACTGTGTTAGATGAACGCAGTGGAATATTCATGAAGTGTTTAATAGCTAAAGTGTGTACTTTCTCCATCTCATGATGCTCTTCAAAACCCCATACTTCTGCAGTGTATGCTAAGATAGGTTCTATAGATCTGCGTTTCGAATAACTTCCAGACCAGAGAAGGATCAATTTTGTTAAGTTAGAATTTCTATTATGCCTTTCTTCTCCTAAACTGCATGTTTCAGATCAACCAGCATTCAAATTTAACCACCTTGTAAACACCGTCCCTAAATATCTATATGCATTGATTACCTTCACTTCAGCGTCATTGTACATCCATTTTTCTTGGTGAGATGGGTGAAGTGACCAACCATACAAAAATTATATTTGTCTTGTCTAACTTAAGTCAACAGCAGTTTATCTGCTTCACCTTCTTTCAAATTTAAGTAAATTTAATACATTCAGCAGTTTCTGTAAGTCAATAGCAGTACTTGAGAGCAAAATCACATGGGGGCCGGAAGCTCAGTTGGTAGAGCGCCGGACTCGTGATCCTGGGGTTGCAGGTTCGAATTTCGGTATAGGGGGATTTTTTTCCTCGGAGTTAACATTGGTTCTGACTCCTTTCCCCATACAGTCCTTCGAATGAGACTATAAACCGAGGTTCCGTGTGTGAACGCACACACAACATCTTGCGCACACGTAAAATCCCATCACCAACTTTCGGAAGAGAAGGCCAGTTTGGCCGTTGGTATGGATGACACGTTACACATAGCATGCACCTTCCCTGAAGATGGAGTATGGCTGCCTTAATGGCGGGATAAAAAACGGTCATACACACAAAACTCCACTGCCTGTCTATACAGGCAGTGTCCGCAGGAGTATCAGCCTGTGTACGCAGAAAGAAAGAAAAGCAAAATCACATCATCAGCAAATAGTAGCATAAATATTTCGACAGCTCCTGGGATCAGTTGTATGCTGTGCCTCCCCTTTTCTGACATTTCAATGGCCAATTCATTTATAAAAAATGCAAACATCCGAGGACTCAAAAGGCAGCCTTGCCAAACACCATGTGGGCAACTAAATTAAGTCACAATAAACACCTTTTTCACATACACATTCAAGAACTGAATTATATACCACTGACAGCCATATATACAGTTTCCCACAGACACAAGTTTTTCTCAAGACATGCCACAATATATTTACTGTGTCAAATGCCTTTTTGAAATCCACAAAAGCGGCATACAATTTAGTGTTCTTTTTCAGATTTTTTTTGACCCAGGCGTATAAACTGAAAATATGGTGTACTGTGCTGTACCCTGATATGAATCCTGCCTGTTCTTCTACCATTTTTTCTTCCTTTTCTGCCCATTTCGTTAGCCTCTTATTAAAATATGAGAATATGAGTGTAAACTTTGCTAATTACACTTGCTAAAGCTACATCACAATAACTGTCTAGATTATCTGGGTCCCCGTTTTTGTAAATTGTGCCAGTACTGCGTCAATAATGGGTTTTGACCAATCTGTTGGAAACTTTCCACAATCAATCTGTTGAACAAAACAACTCAAAAATCAATTTAAAACAAGTCATTTGCATTCTTTAACAGTTCAGAGTGACAGAGAGAGAGAGAGGGAGGGAGGGAGGAAAAAATAGTGACTGCCCTTGCAAGATGGCGGACATGTTTAAATTCTCTGCCTAAGATTTCACTCAAAACTAAACTCTTCTGGCAATTTGTGCTTGAAAGACAGCATTTATGCGATACAATAATTGTATTTAGACTAGCATTAGTTGAACTGGGTGAAAAAAAAAAGCCTGTTGTTTCGCAGTTACGCGTTTACTGAGGATGATGGTGACATTGGCTGAACTTACTCGTTGACTCAACCAAGTTCACTGTGTTAGCCTAGCCAACCAAGTTGACACTGACTAAAACATGTTTCAAAAGGCTTTACAGTACAGCCGCTGAAAAAGATCTGGGGGTCACCACTGACCCAGAATTAAGCTTTGATACACATATAACAAACATTGTGAAAAAAGGAAATCAAATTTCTGGTCTGCTTTACAGAACCATTACAAATGAGTCTCCTGAAAATAATGGTTCCATTATTCAAAGCTTTAATCAGGCCCATTCTTGAATACCGGAACTCAGTATGGTATCCCTACTTAAAAAAGCACATAAATATGACTGAAGGCGTTCAATGCAGATTTACCAAGTGTATAACTGGTACTGGAGATCTTGGTTACGAGGAGCTTAAGCTGCCCAGCCTAGAATTCAGGCAACTAAGAGGTGCTCTCATCGAAGTATTTAACTTAAGATCATGCACAATATTTATGATCCCTGCACTACCTCTTCCCTGTTCACCATGGCTAACTATGATAAGACTCGAGGGCACAACTTCAAATTTAACAAGACCAACTTCGTAACTAACCAGTTCCACAGGGTTTTTTTTTACTAATTGTTTCATATATCTGTGGAACAACCTTTCCTCTGATACCATTAATGCATCATCTGTAAACGCCTTCAAAAATCAAATTGACAAAACTTTTAAGGACCACGTATTTTCCATCAAAAATAAATCTTTACTGAAACGGTGATAAATGTAGTATACACTACGCCTGGTTTAACCAAGGGACAATCACTAAGTAGTGATCCAAAGTGTTGCATTATGACTTGAAAGCTACGCGTCGGAGTAGCTTCCCTTAAGTTAGAAAACTCACAGCGCATGCGTCAACTATACCCCTGCCTCTTTCTGGATCCAGCCGTTGTTCTAGCTAGCCATGACAAATGACAGACAGACTGAACGGACAATTAGGTAGGCATCCTGACTGTTCGCGAGTGAACCAGCAGCACTAAAGTACCACAGTATCACAGGTAACATAACATGGTGGCAGCAGACTACGAACCTACCAACGCTTCTCAATTGTGAGTAGATTTTCTCATCTCCATTTCGACCATGTACTACCGTTAGCCTGAAAGCATGGCTGAAGGAAATGAGCAGCAGTCTAGGAGACCGCAAACCGCGAAGGTTAGACCTCCACCACCTCTGAATGTAAAACGTGGAGCCGCAGAATGGAAGCTGTTTAAGCAGATGTGGACTAACTATGTCATAGTCGCAAGACTAGAAAATGAAGAAGACGCTTACATGAAAGCATTATTCTTGCACACTTTAGGTGTAGATGGACTATCTGTATTCAATGGTCTTGAAATTGCAGAGGGAGCAAACGTTGACGCCATAATTGCTGCCCTTGACAATCATTTCATAAGCCAAACCAATGAAACATATGAGCGCTTTGTGTTTAATAAATGGGACCAAAAAGAAGGTGAAAACATAGAAGATTACGTAAATGCGCTGAGGCAGCTCATCAAAATTTGTAACTTCTCCGAAGCAATGTCACCTTCTCTGCTCAGAGACAGAATCATTTTGGGTATTAGAAGCCAATCAACCAGAGAATCCCTTCTACAGATTGCCAACCTCGACCCCCAGACCTGTATTGATAAATGCAGAGCAGCTGAGACCACCAATGAACAGCTCAGAGTGATGTAGGAAGATACAGAAGTAGGACAAGCTCACGCTGTATGAAAATTCAAGAAAAAGGGGAAGTGGGAAGACAAAGGCACCACAGAAAGAAACTGCAAATATTGTGGCAAGAAACATGAGATGAAAAAAGAAGAATGTCCAGCATGGTAACAAAAATGCTCAGCATGCGACAAGAACAACCACTTTGCAAAGATGTGCTTACAGAAGAAGAAAGAAGCAAAGAAAGTTCACGCTGTTCAGTCTGAAAATGAAAAAGATGAATATCTACTAGCAGTGGAAAAGAAGAACAACAACAAAATCATCAAAGCAAGAATGATGATAGGAGGAAAGAAGAATATTTGTCAATAGACAGTGGGGCTAGTGTTAATGTGATATCAGCCAAGCATGTTGAAACAAGCCAACTCAAGCCCACCAAAACGGCACTTCACGTCTACAATGGAGCCTCTATCAAAGCAGTAGGCAGAGCTGACCTCCAAATTACTAATCCCAAAACTGAGCAAAGCTGGGAGGCGGAATTTGTTGTTGTAGAAGGACTGACAATGCTGATTGGAAAGACAACATCAGAGACAATGAAGTTGATAACAGTTCACTATGATAACATGAGCATAGCACAGATAAAAGAATCAACAGACATCATGTCAACATACGCGATGTATTCGCGGAAGAACAAGGTAGCTTACCAGGGGTGGCACACTTTCAGGTCGACGAGACCGTGACCCCGACAGTTTCTGCGAGTGGCCGAATTCCTTTAGCCATGGAAAAGAAGGTGAAAGAAGAGCTAGACAGACTGCAGGAAGCAGAGATCATCACCAAGATAGATGAACGAACATCCTGGTACAGTCGAATGATAGTGGCGACGAAGCAATCAGGAAAGCTTCGAATATGCATCGACCCACAACCACTCAACAAGGCACTGAAGCGGGAACGCTATCCCATCCCCACTATGGACGACATTCTGCCACGCCTGGCGAGGTCAAGAGTCTTTTCAAAACTTGACCTGAGCAATGCTTACTGGCATGTCCACTTAGATAAGAAATCATCCCTGTTGACGATCTGCGAAGATCCCTTTCTTCCATTAAGAAAGGGTGAAAACCGTATTCACACCTTCTCGCCACGTTAATGTGGGTGTTTCCTCAGGGGGACATGGGGCAGGTTGGACGCAACCTCTGTTGTGACTAACGCGGCACGGGAGCAAACGACTGGCGCTATATTAAAACTAGATCTCGGCCTCTCCAATCAAGGAAAGCCGCAGGCTAGACCAGTCCAGATGGAGGAGTAAGGTCCCCACCGAGAAAGGAAGGAACCCTGTGCAGGCCCACCGGCGCGTGGACACGCCCTGACACTGCTCCAAGCCTTACCCCAGCCATGGGATAAATGGCAAGAGCCGAAGTCGGATGTGCTGGTCCTGACTTGTCAGGGGCGTAACGGCAGCACAACGCATCCCCGCTCACATGACAGACAACCTTGGAGAATCTCGATATGGTGCTCGACCGTTGAGGACCCGCCAGGGTGGAAGAGTGCCGGGCCCTGTGCCTCAAAGGGGCCCAACCAAAGCTACTGGTGGTCCCCGTGCCCCGTTTCGTGGTAGAGCCAGACGGCGGGTGTCTCGGGTAAAAGCTACTGGCTTTGACAGGAGGGAGGTGGAGCCAAGGCCATTGGAGATACTGCAGTGGAATGCTGAGGGAATTTCCAGGAAGAAGCTCCCCTTTACTGAAAGACTTCACAAAGAGGACATTGATGTTGCTTGTGTCCAGGAGACCCACCTTACAGAGAACCTTCGTTTCACAGTAAGAGGCTACCAGACCTACCGTGTGGACAGGGAAGGAAGACACAAAGGTGGAATCCTCATCTTGGTGAAGAATCATATACCAGCGAAGCACATCACAGTGGATACTGAGGATCAGGCAGAAATCACTGGAGTGGAGATCACACTGCGGGAGAAACAGATCAGGATATACAATGTATACTGCCCATCAGATCGACAGCTCTCACTACATGCAATGGATGTTCTACAGAACAGCTGCCTGGTTGTCGGCGACTTCAACAGCCAACAGCCCTGATGTGGCCCTTTGCGGTCGGCTGGGCGATAAGCAACATTATCTTATCTTATCTTCAACAGCCACTCCACAAGATAAGATAAGATAATGTTGCTTATAGCCCAGCCGACCGCAAAGGGCCACATCAGGGCTGTAGCCACTCCACAAGCTGGGGATACAACGAAACAGACTCAAGAGGAGAGGAGGTAGAGGATTGGCAGATTGACCAGCAACTACATCTACTAAATCAAGCAGATGACCCCCCAACATTCTACTCACGCAGGTGGCTATCGTCAACAACACCAGACCTAGCCTTTGCCACCAACAATCTGCAGGCGAGCGTACAAAGAACAGTATTGGACCAGCTGGCAGGCAGCGATCACAAACCTGTGAAACTTTCCTTCGACCTCAACCACCATCCTGAGGATTGCAGACCACTGCCCAGGTGGAACTACAGAAAAGCTAAATGGGAAGATTTCTCCATCCTCACTGACGAGTATGCCGCCAACATCAATACTCGTCAGAAAGATGCGAACAACATGACCAAGGCCTTCAATGCGGCAATACTGAAAGCAGCCATAGAAACTATCCCAAGAGGAGCCAGAAAGAACTACAGGCCCTACTACTGGACTGAAGAACTCCAACAGCTGGAAGATCAAGCGAACGAAGCAAGAGAAAAGGCAGAGAAGGAACCCTCAACAGAAAACAACATAAACCTGAAGGAAAGAACTGCCTTGTACAAAAAGGCCTTCATCCAGGCAGCAAGAACCAACTGGAAAAGGAAAACAGAAAATCTCAATTTGGAGAAGGATGGAGCAAGACTGTGGAAACTTGCCAAAGCAATGAACGATGAAAGAATGTCAACTTCACCAATCGTTCTAGAAAACAACGGAGGGACCCTCACTGGAAAGCAGGCTGCAGACCACCTCATAAGCAGCTTTGAAAGGATCAGTAACATCAAAGTCCCAAAAGATAGAGAGAAGGAAGTGTTGGAACAACAGAAGGACTACAAAAACATGGACACAGAGGAAGAAGTGATGAAAGAACTCTTCTCAGAAAAAGAACTGAAGGAAGGGATAAAGCAGATGCAGAAAGAGAAATCACCAGGACCTGATGGCATTACAAATGAGATGCTACAACACTTGGGACCATCAGCAAAGAAAACCCTTCTCAATATCTTCAACGCCAGCTGGAAAAATGCATCAGTACCTCAGGCATGGAGAGATGCTATCATGATCCCGATTTACACGAAAGGAAAAGACAAGACCAAGGCAGACAGCTTCAGACCAATTAGTCTGACCAGCTGTGTAGGGAAGCTCATGGAAAGGCTAGTCAACAATAGGCTGACATGGTACCTGGAGAAAAAAGAGATCATCTCTGACAAGCAGGCAGGATTCAGGCAACACCGATCCACTGAAGACCAGGTCGCTTACATTGCGCAAGAACTGGAGGATGCACTACAAGACAAGAAGCATACCATTACAGTCTGGATCGACCTGGAAAAGGCCTTTGATAAAGTGTGGAAGAATGGGCTGAAGCTGAAGATGCACAAGTACGGTATCTCAGGTCTCATGTTCAAATGGATCAGCCAATACCTGACCAACAGAAAAGCCCGGGTACAGAACAGAAGGCACCAAAGCAGACAGAAGA
The DNA here is from genome assembly GCA_018398815.1 of Conus ventricosus. Lineage (NCBI taxonomy): Eukaryota > Metazoa > Mollusca > Gastropoda > Neogastropoda > Conidae > Conus > Conus ventricosus. The sequence goes on from CM031605.1 coordinate 22,356,070, forward strand.
TCATGAAGGAAGGCCAGAGCGGGCCACAGAAGATGCCAAAAGAACAGCATCTCTCCTCGCTAGTACCGAGTTTAGATGGAGCCTAGCGAAGGCCCCAGCCGAATACTTAAGCCCTTCAGCCATTGACTGAATACAGGCTACCACAGCCGCTGGGTCCGCGGACTGGCGGATGGAGAAGGAATCTGAATCAGGATCCTTAAGGGCAGACACGAGCCCCCCTAGGAAGGAATCCATGACCGAGATGGCCTCCAAACCCCTCCTCGCACACTCTTCCCACTCAGCAAGGCAGCGCTCTGAAAGGGACACCTGCCTAGCGTGTGATTTCAACCTCTCCTGGACCAGGAGGAGGTCCTCCTGGGAGAGGGGGAGAGTGGCTTCCGGGATAGTATCATTTTACCAAGAAGGCCTTCTTGGCAAATGGAAGCCTCTCTGGCTTAAGGAACTTCCCGCACGCCAGCGCACCAGGGAAATCAGGGACGGAACCAGGCATGATGTCCTGTGCCTCCATGCCCCTGACTCTTAATTGGGCATTAGTGAGCCACGGTATAGTATGTGTAATTAAAACCACATACACCATCTTCAGCCTGGCTACAAAAGAACAGAGTGCACGCCTCCAGGTGAATGGTCACGTCCTCCCACAGGATAAGTCACCCACTTACTTAGGAGTCACATTTGACCCCAGGATGACTTGGAGACACCAGATCAACAAGTGCACAGAAAGAGCCAGGCTACGTTTGGCATTGATGAAGAAGTTATCAGGAACTTCCTGGGGAGCCGACCACAACATCCAGAAGAAACTGTACCTTGGACGAGTCAGACCTGTCCTAGAATATGGTACAGCTGCCTGGGGGACAGCAGCCAAGACCAACCTAGACAAAGTTGCCAAGGTCCAGAACCAGGCGTCCAGGATCATCACTGGCGCTCTCAAATCAACCCCGATCCAAGCCATGGAAACTCTGACAGGTCTTCAAAGCCTTGAAAGCAGGAGAGATGCCATAATCCTCACCCAAGCTGCCAAATTCAAGAGGATGAAGAATCACCCCATGAACAAAAGAATGCCAGAGCCAACCAAGTGCAGACTGAAGCGCAGCAGTTTTGTGCACAACGCTCGTAGACTCGAGAGGCAGGACCCTGAACTGCTACAGCAAGGGAACAAGCAGATCCCAACTCACAGCTCTGTACCCGCTTGGAGAAGGGACCAGTTTCCGGAAGTCAGAGAGACAATCCCAGGCATTCTCTCAAAGGGCACACAATCAGAACCAGAGAAGAAAGCACTAGCTCTAGACCATATAGAACAGGCATATCCCAAAAAGCTGTGGACGTACGCATACACAGACGGCTCAGCAGAGGAGGCTACCAGAAATGGAGGTGGAGGAATATTCCTAACCTTGAAGGATGGAACTCACGTCCGACAAGCCATCCCCACTGGCAAATTCTCCATGAACTACAAAGCTGAGGCAGATGCATTGCAGACAGCAACGAAGACACTGTGTGCGAATAGAGAGGCCATACATCCCAAAATCGTCATCTTCTCTGATGCACTGTCAGTACTGCAGGCTGTACAGAACCCAAAGAACAAGGACCTCAACCCCCTTGTCTCTGCCCTTGCCAGACTGCAACAGGCCACTGAACTAACTGTCATTCAGTGGATACCCTCACACTGCAACATAGCAGGCAATGAGGAGGCAGACCGACTGGCGAAGGAAGGAGGACAGCAGCCACAAGAGGAACAGGAAATCTTCTATGAAGAGGCCAAGACGATCATCAAGGAGAAGCAGAGGAAAAGATGGCTTCAGCTACATCCAGATTATAACCAGACAGATTCCTACTACCTCCTACCCAGACCAGACCAAGTGAACATTGTGAGGCTGAGGACGGGCCACTCCAGGCTACACCATCACATGTTCACAAGGTTCCGCATTGGCGAGTCTGCAGTGTGCCCCTGTGGTACAGCCCCAATGACAGTGGAACACTTCCTACAAGACTGTCCAACACACCATGACCTGAGAGCAGAGACCTGGCCTGCTGACCAACCGATGAGGGAGAAACTCTACGGATCTCTGGAGGACCTCCGCCGGACGGCAGCCTTCATCAGTGCATCTGGGGTTCCTGTCTGAGTGAACGAAGAAGAAGAAGAAGAAGAATCCCTGCTGACTACATTCCAAACTCCATATGGAAGGTACAGGTGGAAACGACTACCTTTCGGGACTTCAGTCAGCAGCGAGCTTTTTCAGAAAAGACTCGACCAGACGCTGGAAGGACTCGAAGGAGTCATAGGGGTATCAGACGACATCATTGTCGATGGGGAGAACGAAGAGGAACATGACACCAGCCGCCGTGGCGAAGTGGTTAACGTCACGGACTCCCGGCTGGGAGGTCGTGGGTTCGAATCCCATCAGAAGTCATGTGGGTTTTTTCTGCCCCGACCGGCTCCTACCCAGAGTTGAGTTTGCTGCGGACTCAGTTGGGAAGACTGGGACCACACAGTCGAGTTTCATCCACCTAATGGATGCGTTTCTGAGAGTGTTGCTCAAATTTCATGACCAACACTGCAGGTGCCTGCATCTCTCGGGCCTGGTTGACGCCGGGATATATTATGAAAGGAAGCGTAGAGTACAGCCCTGTCATGTAGTCTCAGACCGAAACGGAAATCCGTAGCATCATCTTAATCATCCTCATTCTCATCGATCAGCATTAAAAAAAAAAATGTCTCAAATTCTGTGGCCCTTCATGCCCTGCTCTCATGGTGACCTCAATTTCGATGTCCTCTCCACGTCTGTGACCTTGGTTTGGTTCCGTCGAGGTCACCGGTATCGGCAAGTCCATGGGGGCTGTCGTTGGACGGACGTGGTGGCGCCCTCCGGAGGGAGAGCTCACTCATGCCGGCTCCGCGACTAAGCAATTATTGTCGTCAGTAGGGGGCTTAGTAGGTGGTGTCCTGCGTATGTTAGATCAGAACAGGCGCCACTGAACACCACCGAAGTGACTCGGCAGCAGTGCAGTGTCTCCTCCGGTGGGTTGCCTCTTGACGACTTGACATTGACTGCTTCCTGTGGATTGCCGGTGCCGGGGCTGCGGCGGGGCCGACCGGGCTATGGCTGTGGACGGGGTGTCGGAATGAGCGGCGTGGGTGCACTGCCTCTGAGGTGGCGCAGAGAGTGGGACAGCAAAAAAAAAAAAGAAAAAAAAAAGAGGAACATGACAGAATCTAGTTACACTCATGGAGAGATGCCGCAACCTAGGTCTACGCCTAAACAAGGAAAAGGCGGACCTGAAGAAGCAGTCCATCACTTTCCTTGGACACTTGGTGACAAGCGACGGTCTCAAGATCGATCCTGAAAAGCTGGAAGCTGTCGGAGACATGCCCAAACCGACAGACATAGGAGTCAGACGATTCTGTGGTTTCATCAACTACCTCGCAAAGTTCTTACCAAAGCTCTCAGAAGTCCTGGAACCTATCCGTCAGTTGATGAAAGACGACGTTCCTTGGATGTGGACAGCGACGCATGACCAGGCCTTTGCGACTGTACAGAAGCTTGTCATGGAAGCGCCAGTGTTAGCCTTCTACGACCCAACAGAAGAGCTACAGATCCAGTGCGACACAAGCCAGAGCGGTCTAGGCACAGTCCTGCTGCAGAAGGGACGCCCCATAGCATACAGCAGCCATGCCCTGACGCCGACTGAACAAAACTACGCACAGATCGAAAAACAGCTACTTGCTATTGTGTTCTCGGTAGAGAAATGGCACCAGTACATATTTGGTCGACATGTTTCAGTACAAAGTGACCACAAGCCTTGGAAACAATCTTCCAAAAACCTCTCTCATCTGTACCCAGGCGACTTCAAGGCATGATGCTGAGACTCCAGGGATATGACCTCACCATCATCTACCACAGAGGAAAGGACCTGGTACTAGCTGATACTCTCTCCAGAGCATATCTACTCAACAAGCCAAGCGAGCAACTGGATATCGAAGACGTCAACAGCCTTGATTTCATCCTCATACGGAAAGAAAGACTTGAGGAGTTGAAAGAAGCAACAAGTCAGGATGAAGTGTTGCAGAAACTCAAGACAGTCATCATGACTGGGTGGCCTGAAGACAAGTCCTCACTACCGATGGAGCTATCGTCCTACTTCAGCTTCAGAGATGAACTCTCGGTACAACTACAAGATGGTCTTATCATCAAGCAGGATAGGGTTGTTGTACCCTGGACAATGAGATCTCAGATAAAGAAACTACTGCACTCCACACACTCAGGAATAGACGCATGCCTGAAGACAGCTAGAGAGTGTTTGTATTGGCCTGGAATGACAGGAGATACCCAGTTCATCGCAGGTTGTGAAGTTTGCCAGAGATTCCAAGCAGCAAACCAACCTGAAACTCTCCAACCGCATGAACTACCATCCAGACAATGGGAGAAGGTGGGAGTAGATTTGTTTGAGTGTGATGGAAAGGACTATCTAGTCACAGTAGACTATCTCTCCAACTATTGGGAAATCGACAGACTCGATGACACAAGAGCAACAACAGTCATCAAAACTTTCAAGGCTCATTTTGCAAGATACGGACTGCCAATGCCATGCACAGTTGTAACAGACGACGGGCCACAATTCACATCAGAAAACTTCAAAAGATTTGCTTTTGATTTTGATTTTGAACATGTCACCTCTTCACCGTACCACAGCAGAAGCAACGGGAAGGCAGAATCAGCGGTAAAAAACAGCCAAGTCAATCTTGAAGAAGAACAAAGATGGAGATCAATTCCTGGCATTACTGAACTACAGAAACACACCCAGCCAGAATTCAAACACAAGCCCCTCACAGAAGTTCTTCAACCGAAGAACTAGAACACTTCTTCCGATGCGTGGTCATCTTCTCGACCCAAGAATCACTCTGAAGAAGGACATAAGGAAGATTAAGGAAAATCAAACAATCACAAAAGTGCGTCATGACCAGCGTGCCAAAGACCTCGAACCACTTCAAGAGGGAGAAACTGTCATCATGAAACCTCAAACACTAGGCAAGAAGGAGTGGATGAAAGGAACCATCATCAATAACAAAGGACAGTCCTATGACGTCGAAACAACAGAGGGGAACATCCTCAGAAGAAACAGAGTCCACTTGAAGAAAGTTCCTGCTCCGCCTCCAGAACCAGAACAACCCACAGAAGCAGAGAAACCAGAGACCCCCAGACCTGTACAAAGACTTGAGACTCAAAGACCTGAGCCACGGTCGACTCATGGAGAAACTCCTAAGACAGAGGCTCCTAGAGCATCCACTCCAAAGGTTCATACCCCGGCGAGATCACCACCCAAGACAATGAGGACGCGATCAGGACAGCTGGTAAAAGAAAACCAGCACAGAGACTTTTATGTCTACTAAGGAAACAGTAGACGGGACTGTATATGTAAATATGTTGAAGTTGAGCTTATTAGTTTATGTTAGAGATTCTATTTTTTAAAGGATTATTAAATATAGTTGTGTTGGAGACTTCTTTAAAAAGGGAAGGATGTTGCATTATGACTTGAAAGCTACGTGTCGGAGTAGCTTCCCTTAAGTTAGAAAACTCACGGCGCATGTATCAACTATACCCCTGCCTCTTTCTGGATCCAGCCGTTGTTCTAGCTAGCCATAACAAATGACAGACAGACTGAACGGACAATTAGGTAGGCATCCTGACTGTTCGCGAGTGAACCAGCAGCACTAAAGTACCACAGTATCACAGGTAACATAACACAAAGCATATTAATGGACACTAATATGAGGGCAAAAGGCTTTTAGACTATATCTAGATATTTCTGTGATTCTGTGAGAATGAAACATTGAATCTACATACACAGAGCCACCAATCACCATCCTCTTCCTGCAAGTTGCTTTCATGTGTGTCTTTGCACAATTGTCAAAAACTTTCTACCTTCCTGCTATTACATCATCAAAAAAGGTGAGTGGGATTAATTTCATTAAAATAAGACACAAACTTTGTTTTTCAATCTTCAAGTCAAATGTTGGTATTCCTTTTTTTAAATCTCATTTTCTATAACCCTGCTGGATTTTTTTTTTTTTAATAAAAAATAAAAAACCGAAAAGAATCCTGACAAGAAATTGAAGAATGGACTTCTGAACCGGCAAAGACACGTCTGACGTCAGCTCTGTTCGCCTTTGTCGAACTTGCATTTCTGCTATTCATTTAGCTATTTCATTGTGACTAGTACAACACACATCATTGTGATTCTGTAAATAAACATAATTATCCACACTGAATGAATGATCTGTCATAACTGCGAACAAATTACTAACCAGTGACTCGTCACAGAGTGAGACTTGGTTAGAACTGATTCAGTGACACTAAATCCGTCTTATCACAGTACTTGTTGACATTAACTCGAGTGTGGCATACGATCCGACATCATAGATCCAAATGGCTTCAACAAAAGGAATAACACTGTCTTACCAGTTACTGCGCATCCACAGTCTGTCATAGGCACCCGTGTATCAAACCTACAAAATCATTTCTGTTTATGTGTTTTTAAAGAAATACAAACTAAACAGGTTTTTATCAAGCATTCTA